>OW386293.2:136569078-137769078 GCA_936432065.2 Rutpela maculata | reverse complement strand
CTTCTGTATACACAGTCAAGTTAAGCTAGCGTTACTAGATGACGGTACCATTTCATCCCACGTCGGCAACCTTAGAACGTAAAAGCGAGAGATTGGTAAAATGCAATATTATCTGATTTTACACGTAGTGTGATTGGTCGAAGCATGCCTGAGAAGTCTTTACAGTGAAGACCAGTCTATGCGTTACAATACCTACAGTTTAAGTATATTGTTTTTCTTGATCGTCACTGTCATTACATCATTTATACCTACTTTGTTTTTTATTAGATGAGTCGCTTTGGAAATGCGTTTTTATGTGACGTAAATGATTAAGTTGAAAATAAAGGTCAGTAAACTCTAAAAAGTGACAAGAAAACTTCTAAAGGCAATCAATTACAAAACATATTATTGAAGATGTGCCTAATGAATTATTTATTCGTTAAATATTCTCCCCAAATACCACTCGTGCTTTTAAATTTTATCTATAAATTTTTGCTGAAGCTAAGTTGCCAAAAGGTAATATAATTCGTGTAAATTGGCAGTTTATTATCAAAGATTTAATCAGATAATGTCAATTTACACTCTTTATATTATCAGGTATCAAAACTTTCGAAACAATGAACCGATAAAATTCTAAGCACTAGTGATATTACATACGAAAATTGCACTGAGATTGACAGCTAAAACATCACATTACAATCTAACACAATTGCATTTTTCATTGTAATAATTTTAATTGTTAATTCAGTTAATAATAAAAATATTTCTTGATCTATGTTTTGTTCTGGAAGTAGTCTAATAAATATATTTCGTACATTAAAAATAATCTGAAAATTCAGCATTTAAGGCGTGTTGCCTTTAAGAAACCGCTTTCGTTCATTTTGATGTGATTTGACTGAAAAAGTACCCTCGACTGCGTCTCGGGCACTTTTTGTCAAATCACATCAGAATGAACGGAAGAAGTTTCTAGGCAACATGTTTTCATGGGCCGAATTTTCGATAATTTTTAATGCACTTAATATATTCCTACAGAAAATTAATATGTACCTAATCATTTTGATTATTTTTTTATGAACTTATTTAATACAGTCCAATGAGGCATTTTACTAGGCCCAATAAGAAAAATCTAATAAAACTGTACTTATGCACAGACATTGCACAGATTAGACCCATAATGGACTCCTCAATCTTAACCCTTCCGTTCGAGCCACCATTTTGAAAACATGGCGCAACGCCACGATTCTTTAAAGATGTCTATTCAATTATCAATAGAATTGGTATATGAATTATAAACATCGGCTTTATCGCCACTGTAAAAAAAAACTGTGACCGTTTTGCGCTCAAAGTACCTTACCCGTGGTTAATTAACTATGATCCCACACTGAAGTGGCTTGCACTTACAAAACGCTGATGCCACTTATCTCAGGTACTTAAACAAACGATCATCTGTCACGTGGACACTGGGTATATAAATATTAAAAGAAAACAAAATGGTGGATGTGGAAAATATCATTTTAATGTGTTCTTCCAACCTTTACAGTAGCGGACACTTTTTTTATTACACTTTGTATATAGATGGATATTTTTTTAAAGAAATTAAACAATTATAATACTAGTATATTATGCAACGGTCATTTAATGATGGCTATTAAGACACGAGCATGAGAATTATGACATGAACTGTAAGCGAATGTCATAATGGATGCGAGTGTCTTAATGAAATAAAATTCACTTTATCCTGTTGTGTACATTTGTGAAGCACACGGTCCATGACAGTTTTATGCCATTAATCCTTAATTTTGTTTGTTATGTATAATTTAATATTATATAAAAATAGTTTATTTTATTGGGAAAAAATGTTTTATGTTGGCAGCAGCTTATTGGGTTTTTATATTTAATTATTATGAAAATTAACATAATAAACACGCCATACATATTAAACAGAACAGGAAAATTGTTTTTTATTTGCTAATATGTATTACATGTTTTTGTAAGAACAATTACCGTTTTTAGGTTAAATTTATTACCAAAAATACACTGTAGCTGGCAGTGATGAATATTTCACAATTTCGGTGTTTTTCTGAATATTTTAGTAGGTGTTTGCAGTGTAATATTATATCTATATGAGTGCCGTCTCTAGCTACGAGATAAAATTCCCGAGCCCTGATTATAACTTAAAATATTCAAAAGATACAGAAAATAACGTGTAAAATTTTGCGCATGAAAAATAACAATGTCGAAGTTATATATTTACATTATGCGTACTTAACTACTTAATTTAAATTATCAACCAATAATTTACTCTCGACGATCTAACAGAAAAGTATGGAAATTTTCAAAAAAATAAAAACTATAGTGACTTTTGATAAATACCTACTTTCAATGTTTCGGGTTTGAAAAATTTATAGTCCAGTCAACGGAGCGCTAAGATGACCAAAATCTCTAATTCGAGTGCTAATGAATGGATTTTGATGAAACCTTGTGCAATGTGTTTGTAATGACGTTAACAAAATAGTTGAAAAAAAAAGATAGAGTAGGAAATGATCGGAAGAGTTAGAACGGGTTCCGTAACTTGTAGAATTAGGTCAAAAATGAAAAATAAACAATATATGCCATTTTTGGCCCAAAATAAGACGTTCTTATTCTTGTGAATTTTTTTGGAACGATGCATATTTTTCGAGACATGGTCACTCTAAAATTTCTAATAGTGGGGGAAATACAAGAGCTTTTTTCATTTGCAACTTTTCTGTAAAGTGCATTTTCGTCGAGTTTTTCCGGAAAAACATGAAAAACTACCCCTTCCTTTAAAATTGTAGCGCATTAAAAACATGTAATTTAAAAATTTGAAAAAATTCAGACGTATGCATTGAGGTCTTCTAAACATTTTTTGTCTCTTAGAATTTTTTCTGACTTGCTAATTTTCCGAGTTACAAGTAGTTTTTCACGATAACTAATGTACTACATTTCTTTCACATTAAAAAATACATGAAAATTCGAAAAATGAGCGTAATTTCTATATACATATTATCATAAAATATGAAACCTATTAGTACGTCGGATGGCTGGCTCTAGCGTTCACTAACCCAATACCGAGGTATAACCAAATAAAACCTATTTCATTTTATTCAGCAGGTTTTTTTACATAGGAAATCACGTTTGACGACACTCTCCATTGGTCGAGACTGAAGTTACAAGAAAAACACAAAAGAAAATGAAAATAACAAAATTCAAATTCAACCACGAATAACTTTCAAACGAAAAAAGATAAAATTATATATTTTTTTTTTAGTTTTCTAGCACAAACGATTCTCTTTAATTTGATGTATAATTTATTACAAAAATAATAACTTTAACATTAGAAAATTGACGTTAATTTAGATGGTACACAAATTGTCAATACACACACAATACACATATAGTAATATGTATAGGATTAAAAAAATGGCCTAAGCTGATTGTTTTTTTTTTTCATACCAATTATTAATATAAATTGCATTACTATAGGAATAACGTTTAAATCAGATTTGTCTGTCCTGACATATTTAGTATCCACGACATAACCGGTTATAACAAATCTGAAACTTCTTATTTACATTTATGTTCATTGAGATTAGTAGTCGCATTTTTTTTAACCCCGACCTCAAGTTTGACGCATATGTTTGTATGTTTTTTTGTCTGTCTGTCTGTCTGTGGCTTCATATCTCTTCAATTGGTGGTCCGATTTTGATGTAGTTTTTTTTATTTGAAAGAGTATTTTGTCGAGATGGTTATAGGTCATATTAGATTTTGATGTTTGGTCGCCATCTTGAATTCGCCATGTTGAACTTCTCTAGAAATTGTCCGATTGAAGTAAAATTGAAAATGTGCAGACAATTATGGTAGCCGAACATGATTTAGGCCTCATTTTGATTCGGTCAAATTAAACTGGTACGATTAGATACATTGCACATTGATCGGGGGTTTTTAAAAATTTTCAATTTTACTTGTTATAGGTTTAAAATATCCAACTGCAGCTTCGCTTAAGATACTGGCAGTTTTATCAAGAATTGTCAATTCATTCTTATGAACCAAGTTTTCTTCGCCTGATTCAGCTGTGACTGACAACAAAAATCCTTTTAGCTTTATTAACACTTTAATGAACTGTTGTTGTATTTTCTTTGTGTTCTCAAAACACTTTGTTTGCTTAGATGTTTTTCTAATCTCTTTTTTATATTTCCGCTGCTATAATAATCTAATTTTTCTTCCGTCATTTCTTCAAATATATCATTAAGGCGTGTTTTTAGAAATGTTAAAGTTAAGAATTATTTTATGCAAAACAGCAAGATAAACCTCCCTAAATAAGATGTTTAACACTACTTTAAATTCATTTTTTCTTTCAGTTGTTTAGTTTGTATATATTTAATTTTTTTTTGCTAATATATTTTGCATAACAAATTTTATAATAATTTCCATCAGCCCAAATAAATCTGAATAAATGTGTAACCTGCCTTGTATTTCTGTATCACAATGCGACACTGCAGCTTTCTAGTTTCCGCACCCGTTCCTGTACTAATTGCTACTTAAAAATGTTCTTAATTTGTTCTTAATTTTTCTAATTTTCCACAAATCAGACAATGACATTTTATTTTAAACTAATTTTTTTCTTCTTTATTATAAATAACTACATGAAGGCTCACTTGCATTTTTTATCGCGTTACAAATATCACAGACAATACATATTGCCTCTGCAATATTATTAGTATTATTACAAGAATAATGAAATCGGTATCGAAAAATAAATAAAAAAATGTTTTTAATGAAATAGTATATTTTCTTTTATTTGTACAATTTATGATAGACTTGATGCCACTAACAGTTGGTTTTTTATTATTAGATTTTTTTTCGCTGTTTTCAGCAGTTTCGCAAAACAAACATGTAGTTTTTCTCCACTGATAAAAATGAATCTACCCTATATATAAACTGTAATAGCCTAAATGTAAATAAAATAATATATACACTTATTAATACTTATCCAGACAATAATGAGGAGAGCAGCCGATACGTTTCTTGATGGACCGAGAGAGTAGCGGGGGCGAGAGAGGAAGCCTCCCGTCTTCGTCGCCGTAGTGTGCTTCGTTGTGTTTAAAAGGGTGCAGGCTTTTAGTTAAAAAATTAGATCTAGCATTAATCGAGACAAAATGAAGCCTATTAAATTTGGCAGTTTTTAATGAAAGAAAAAGTTGAATAGCTCATTATATAAGCGAGTTATGACGAGTTAAGAATTAGAAAAATGCTGCTGATTTGTGTATCCTTTTGAATTTTGTCAGTTTTTTTATGTTCATTTTTTATTATTGCAATAAATTATATTTCAAATTAAAAAGCAAGGTTTACTTGTCAAAACCAAACAACAACTTTATTTTTATCTGCTTTAGTTTTAAAGTTATATTTGATTGAAAATTAAATTTCTAAATTTCTTTTTTTTTAGTTTTTTTCTTATATCTTCGGTCTTGACCAATGGAGAGTGTCGTCAATTTTGATTTCCTATGTAAAATAATATGCTTTAATAAGTAGTGAAGGTCCCATCTGGTTATACTTCAGTATTGGGTGGGTCAAGAAAGAGAAGGCTTTTCGCGCTCTGCCCGACGGGCTATACCGTGTGTGTAGTCGCGGGCTAGGCATGGGGAGAAGAATTACAACATCGCGCGTGCCAGCTGGCTGAAATGAAATAACAGAACTGGAATGCTCCATCGACGGACGAATTTACGGCTGACGGTGTTGTCAAATTTCTCGCGCTACGTGAATGTACATGCCTAATGGGAAATTACACGCACGGTATATAGTTATACCATTTTTAAAGGTTCAATATAATGTTCAAATTGAAAATGTGCAAAAAATGTAGTACATTATTTGTCGCAAAAAACTGCCTGTAACTCGGAAAATTAGCAAGTTACAAAAAATGTTTAAACGGCCTCGGTGGATATGTCCGAGTTTTTTCAAATTTTTCAATTAAATATGTTTAAAGCGCTACAATTTTAAAAACGGGGTAGTTTTTCATGTTTTTCTGGAAAAACTCGGTGAAAACGCACGTTTCAGAAAAGTTGCAAATGAAAAAAGTCTTGTATTTTGATGATACATTCACCTGAATTTTTCAGATTTTTTTCAACTTTACATTTCCCCTTTCCCATTTTCAGGAATTTTCGAGTGGCCATATTTCGAAAAATATACATTTTTCGAAAAAACATCTTATTTTGGGCCAAAAAAGGTATATATATTGTTTTTTTTTTCATTATTGACCTAATTCTACAAGGTACGGAACTCGTGATTAAAAAACAAGAGGTGTTTTCTACCCCGTCCGATAATTTCCTACTGATATCTTTTTTTCAACTTTTTTATTAACATCATTACAAACATATTGAACAAGGTTTCATCAAAATCCATTCATTAGCACTCAAATTAAGACAGTCTGTAATACACGGTATTATGTTATTACAAAATCGTTCAGACAGCCTGAATGTTCTTTATATTCTGTCTCAACCCGAGAAAAACAAAGCTGATTAGTATTTTTCGGTGTACGAATATTTTTAGATTATCAAATGTATATTTGCGACGTGGATGACTGCCACAAAGGGGCCTTTTTATACTTAATTAAATTCACTTTGCGAAGTTCAAGTAGAAACTTGTTTATTATTTGGCGCAAGCTGAATTTTCTATATCCACTTTGTGCAGTGCAGACGATAATAATATTACTTTGTTTTATTTTCAGGTAAGTTTCATGAGGGAATATGAAAGTTCAGGAAAGTTTTTGCAGCGACTATTGCAATATGATAATTGCGTCTACTTCTGCTCGACGTAGGTATGTATAGAGATTGCAAAAGTTTTTGCTTCTAGTAGCATTGAAATCGATACAGAAACACGGAAATGCGACATTATGAGTTCGGGGAGGCAATGCCGAACGAAATGTTTATATGACGATGTTGGTTTTTTAAATTTTGAGTAATTGATATGCCCACTTACTTTCAGTTATTTAAATACATTTGTATATTTAACGACACAATATACAATGTGTTCACAGATTCATCTCTTCCGAAATAGAGAATATTATTTACGTATTAACCAAATCACAACTTACGCACTTTTACATTCACATTCAGTGGAAGTATGGTAATGCAAAAAAAAATTGAACAATTTTATTGTTCATCGGTTTAGAATGTCATGAGTCGTCGAGATTTTAAGTTTGAGCAAAAAAAATTGTCTGTCGGTCTGTTTATCTGCAGCTTTCTTTTTGTGCGCACAATTACTCTGGAACCGTTTAAGATATTGACTTGAAATTTGGTACATGTGTGTATTTTAACGAGATCTGGAACTAGATTATATTTTCATCTTATTCCGTTGAAGGGTAAATTGAGGTAAATAGGTTTCCCATACCCTGGAGGGCCGTCAAAGTTGTTTTCATACCTAAAGCAGGACGTACATCGTACGATACTGCCAAATCCTACAGAGCAATCAGCCTTACATCCTTCCTGCTCAAAACATTAGAGAGGTTGGTTGAAAGGTTTGTTAAAGACGGGGCACTGACCTTAGCGCCTCTGCATCCGTCGCAACACGCTTACCAGGCCGGGAAGTCAGTGGAGACAGCCCTTCACCCGATCGTTTCCAGGATCGAGAAGGCGCTGCACCACAAGGAACTTGCGGCCGGTGCTTTTTTGGACATCGAGGGAGCATTTGATAATACCTCCTTCGACTCAATCTGCGCCGCGGCCGCCTATCATGGCATCGATGACACCATCATTAGATGGTTGAGGGCCATGTTGGCGGGAAGGCAAATTATTGCTGCCAACGAGGCAACGGCAGTAAAAGTTTCGGTAAGGAGAGGCTGCCCACAAGGAGGCGTCCTTTCCCCTCTGCTATGGAACCTTGTCCTCGATGGTCTACTCCAGGAACTCGAGAACGAGGGTCTTTTTGCTCAAGGTTACGCAGATGACCTAGCAATTATCATCTCAGGAAAATTCCCAAATACGGTTAGCGGGCTCTTGCAAAGGGCCTTGCAGATCGTACAGAGATGGTGTAACGACCAGGGCCTTAGAGTCAACCCCTCTAAGGCAGTACTGGTAATTTTCACTAGGAGGCGCAGGCTAGACGGTTTCGTCGAGCCAGTACTCTATGACACGACCCTAACGATCTCCAGGACGGTGAAGTATCTGGGTGTCATCCTGGACTCTAAGCTGACCTGGAAAGATCACATAGAGAGACAAATACACGGGGCCACTACAACCCTGTGGGTATGTAGAAGGACCTTTGGAAAAACATGGGGGTTAAACCCCAGGGTAACAATGTGGTACTATACTGTGATAGTAAGACCAATGATCACTTATGCTTCTGTTGTGTGGTGGCCTGCTGTAACCAGGCTTTATATTCAACAGAAGCTAAGACAACTCCAAAGACTCGCCTGTTTGGGAGTCACAGGAGCAATACGCACAACCCCCACAGCAGCTCTGGAGGTCCTTCTGGACCTCGTGCCCCTTCACTTGGTGATTGGGGCCGAGGCTCGGAAAGCGGCCTACAGGCTGAGGTGCGGTGGTCAGTGGAAGGCCGGAGGAGAACAATTAGGACACACTAGAGCCCTTTCCAACGCGATAGGGACTCACTCATTTCTGGAGGCCAGGAGTGATGATATGGTGCCTTCCTTCTCCTTCTCAGAACCCTTTGAGGTTGTCATCCCCAAAAGGGAAGACTGGAACCCACTCGAGGACATACTTAAGCCCGCCGATATCGTCTGGTTTTCAGACGGATCGAGGTTTGAGGAAAGTGCTGGAGCGGGGATATATGGTGAAAGGCCCAGGGCTGAAGCTTCTTATGCTTTGGGCAAATTCGCCACGGTATTCCAGACCGAAATTTTTGCTATTTTGGTCTGCGCACAGGAGAATATCCGAAGGAAATATTCCAACAGGCACATATATATATGTAGCGACAGTCAAGCGGCCTCAAGGCCCTTGCATCAGTCCGGACCAAGTCAATCCTGGTTCAAAACTGTAGACAGGCTCTCTGTGAACTTGGCTCATCCAACTGGGTCAAGCTTCTCTGGGTGCCAGGACACAGCAACATCGAGGGTAACGAGCGGGCAGACGCTCTGGCCAGAGGGGGCTCTCAGAGGCCCCTACTGGGTCCGGAGCCGGCTCTTGGTTACCCTAGATCAAATGCCAAGAAGTCAGTAGAAGACTGGACACGGTCTCAGTTCTTTGACTTCTGGGCCTCCTACCCAAGACTCCGGCAAGCGAGGCTCCTGATCTCGGGGCCCTTGCCGAAGCGAGCGGAACAAATCCTGCGACTAAACAGGAAACAGGTCAGAACCGTGGTAGGTCTTTTGACTGGACACGGCTCTTTCAGAAAGCACCTGCACACTATGGGGGTGGTTGACAACCCCGACTGCAGGTTCTGCGGAGACGAGGAGGAGACTTCCATCCACGTCCTTACTTCCTGCCCTAGTCTTATGTACTTGAGGCACAAACACTTCGGCATTGGCTTTCCTGAGGCCTGAGTGCGGCGACTCTCAGTCGCCCCGCTAAAAGAAGAAGAAGAAGAGGTAAATAGGTAAATCAAGTCCATAAAATTGGTATTTGGTATATATAAGAGAAGCTAAGGTCCCAAAAAATATTTCGGCATTAGCCACCCATTATTAAAGGGGGTGAAAAAAAAATAAAATTGTGATTTAGTGTGTGTACAGAGTGGATTTAGGGTTTTCTCTAAAACTATGGAGCAATCTATCTTATAGCGTATCTTTTTCGACTACATCTACAGAGCGTTTTTAGAAAATTGGCATTTTTGGATGGCCTCTATATCGCAACTACCAAGTGTCGAATTGAAAATCGAGTAACACATTCTTAAGGCACTTTTTTATATAAAAAGGTGCCTTAAGAATGTGTTACTCGATTTTCGATTCGACACTTGGTAACTGAGACCGTCTAATGATTTTAAGAAATTATGTAATGTTTTATCTATTTTTAATTTAAATTATATGGTAGGGTGTCCCACCAGAGTAACAATATCCACTCTTACAACAATTGATCAAATATTTAATAACACTAACCTAAACTGTACATTATGTGTCCTTGATAATAACATATCGGACCACAGAACAATTCTGCTTGACTTAGGTCTGGATAAAAACAATTTAAAAGCTGATGGTACTAAATGACACATAAAATGATCATTTAATGACAATGCGATTAGCAATTTTAGAAACACTATTATACACGAAGACTGGTCTGAACTTTATCATATGAAGGACATAAATGATGCATTTGATTCCTTTCTTAACAAATTTTTATTCCATTTTAATATGCATTTCCCTATAAATAAAGTAAAAATAAAAAAAAAACTATACCATACCCCATTTGGGTTTCGAACCCGGGACCCTTGGATTCCGAGTAAAAACCACCACCTTACACGTAAAAAAATGTACATTTTTACATTATAAGACACGAGCTAAAATCATATTTTCACGGTTGCATATTACATTATGAAATGTATATTTGTAAAATATATAAATATTCAGATATTAAAATGAAATATCATTTCACCAGATTTCTATTCAATTACAAAAACATAAAAACCAAAAAAATTTTTTTTTCAAATTTAAATCATTAATAACATTTTTATTTACCGATCGATTTTGTTCAAAAACAATAGGGTTCTTCCTCTAGCTAATACTAATTTACTGTCCAAATTTCAGTACAATCGGATTTTTCTTTCTTGAGTTATCGTGCTTACAAGAAACGTGAATGACGGACGGACGGACGGACAGACGGACATTTTGAAAGTTGTTCAGAATTCGTTCACTAACACAATGATATGAAATTTTTTTCTCTACGAGCGATATTTACGTTTTTAGAAATGTGCCGATCAAACACAATATACTCTTCGTTTTTGCGAAGAGTATAATAAACAAGATAAAAGGTGGGTTACTGACGAGGTCAAGGTGTCAAGTCAAAAACTAAAAGATCTGTTTACTCAATCAAATACATACCTTGTACTCAAACCAGTCTATAAAACAGAAAAAAATCGAACACAGTAATTTAGTTAAATCAACTAAAAAATTCTATTATCAAAATAAAATAAACAATTCCGATGATCCTGCAAGGTCAGCTTGGAGAATTGTCTCCGAACTCTCTAATAAACCAAAACATCTAAAAAATATCTCAATTAAAGATAAAAATAATGTTACAATTATTGAACAGCAATTAGAGATCGTCAACGCTTTTAATATGTATTTTAAAACTGCTCCTGCAGATACACTTAGTCAAATTCCACAAAGAAATAATAACAACAATGATACATTTATACAAAACATTTTACCACAACAAAACACAATTTTCCTAAGGCCATATACTGAAACAGAAATGACCGAACTGCTGATAAGTAAACTTAAAAATAAACACTCCTCAGGTTAAGATGAGAAACCCTAATAAAACGAATACTAAATGATCTAACTTTACCGATAGTGTATTTGGTAAATCTATCTTTCTCAACAGGAATGTTTCCTGAATGCTTAAAAGTAGGAAAAGTCATTCCGATTCATAAAAAAAATGATACTCAAATACTCGACAACTATAGACCAATAACCATTCCTACAAGTTTTTCAAAAATTTCTGAATAACTATCAAATAGTATCAAATAATCAACGAGGCCTCTACCATAGAGTATGTCAATTCATGTTGAAATTAACATGGGAGTTTCACAGGGCTAAATTCTGGGCCCGGTGCTATTTCTATTGTATCGTGTTGCCTTGACTGCCTGAGCAAACTTTACATTTACGCCGACGATACGTCAATTGTCGTATCTGATAACAATGGCGAATCATTAAAAGTCAAATATAACACAATCTTACATAAATTAAATGATTGGTTTAGCCAAAATAGTCTTCATTTTAATGCAACTAAAACTCAGGCTCTGAGATTCCACAGTAGACAAAAAACCTGTAACAATCTGGAATTGAAAATAGACACCCAGAAATTGTCATGTATAGATGGCCATGTAAAATTTTTAGGAATACACGTGGTTGAATGTCTAACCTGGAAAGTCCACTGTGAAAATGTTATTTCTAAATTAAATTCCACTGCTTATCAGTTCAAAAGTATCAGAACTGTACTAAATATTCATCAGTTGATAGAATTGTATTATGCACAAGTGGATTCTAGACTCCGATATGGAGTGTGGTTCTGGGGCGCCACCACCTTATCACATAATGTTTTTATAGCTCAAAAGCGGGCCATAAGATGCATGACTGGTACATTAAATACTGACTCCTGCAAGGACATATTTAAAAAATATAAAATTTTACCATTATCATCTCTCTTCATATTATGTTTGTATGTATTCAAGAATAGGAACAGATTTTTGTGCAACAAAAATGTGCACTCCATTAATACCAGGCAAAAAAATGATTTCCATATACCATTTCATAGACTGAATATCACATATAACTCGCCAAATAGCCTGGGACTTAGGGCCTACAATAACCTGCCTCCCGACATAAGAGAAGGTAGCTCATTACTCGTATTTAAAAAACGCTTAAAAATATATCTAGCAGAGAAATGTTTTTATAGACTAGATGAATACCTTTGTGTGTAATTTTAATATGTGCTTATGTATATAGGTTTTGCTAGTAGAATTACTTTTTTATTGCGCATAGTGCAGAGGGGTTCATGTTCGTTACTCAAACATTATTATTTTGTTGTAATTATTATTAAAATCAGAGTTATAATAATTGTTCAATTTTTTTAAATATTTATTATATATTGGTATTGGTTAAATATTTTCAACTCTTAAATCGCGTTTTTTCGCAAAACGAAAAGATATGCACTCTGTGGGGTTCCACATAATCAAAATAATATTTCAATGTGGTTTAATGTCCCCACATATATACATGATTATCTTATATTATTAAATATGTAACCTAAGTAACGGATTTTATTTTAATCCTCGAGATCTAGTTTTATGTAAAACAATATAACAAATAATAAGGGAAATAGTTAGGTAACTACACTACATAACACTCCTCTTCAAAGAAAAAAAATAAACCAATCAATCAAAATCAAAACGTACTCTTTTAGCCACCAACGGAGCAGGATGATCTGCAATGTCAGCTAATAAATAAGTTGGTTTAATTCGGTCAATACTGAGTCATTTCTTTTCCCCGCTTAAGGATCGTGATAACTTTAGCCGTACGTGAAATCACTTCGTAAGGACCTTCAAATAAAAGCGTGAAAACAGGTTTAACATGTGCATTACGAAAAAATACAAACTTGTAAGTATTAACAATGATCTCCGAGAAAAATGATTAGGATTGGGATTTGTAAAATCCAATTTATCAAAAGCGTCATGTAATTTATTAATAAAATAAGGAACTTCCGTACGAACGTGCGACTTAATAAAAAAATCTCCAGGGAGAATGTAAGTCAACTTTGAGCATAGCTCTCAAACAAAACAATAGGGAGTTCCTTGAAGCTTCAGAATCACCAACTCATGTACTCGTCGGGGTCACCAATTTATGTGAGCTTCGGGGTCACCAACTCATGTGTTCGTCGGGGCCACCAATTTATGTGGGGTTCCACATAATCAAAATCAAATAATATTTCAATGTGGTTTAATGTTACCACATACATACATATATACACTCAAAGAAATAGTATGAGTAAATTCAACAAAAAAAAATGGTTAACTAACAATATCGTTAATTTTGTTAAACTAAATTATATTGATGGTATTTTTAAACAAGAGGTGATTGTTATTTTAATTAATAAAAAGTTGTCGTACAAACAACAAAACAAACATTAACTTAAAAAATAGATGAATAGGACTATTATTTTTTTCGTCTGACTATTATTTTGTTGAATTCTGTCAAATTAAACTAGATAATAGTATATTTCATTTTTAACTATTATCGAATTGCAATTCTAACCCAGTATTAGTTCGCTGTATTATTGTACTTGGTAGACAAACCAATATTATTGTCGTCTTCAAGAAGTTCTAAAAGAATTACCATAAAATTTGCCTGCTTACCACGTAGTCTATTACAGAAATTATTCCCAGATGACGCCACATACAAATCACTGACAATAATCAATCATACATTATCTTATACTCTTATGAATTTATAGAAAATTAATAAGATGATTGCTATGTTCAAATTCTCTCAGGGATCATCGATATATTTGAATGGATCTTATAAACGATCTCTAATCTTTGGTTTGGGTGGTCTGATGTCTCAATACTGAGATTTTGGCTAACCAAAAAAAACTTCATCATACAATAAAGTGTAGATCAACCTAAAAATTAGTTGGTGAACAAAAAACAAAGTCGTACTATTTAATTGTAGACCAAATTGAAAATGGTTAGTGAACATAAAAAAATGTCATTGTACTATTTAATTTGTTACAAGAAGATATGGTTATTAAACTACCATTTGTTTACGAAAACAAATAAAGTTGTATGACTATTCTTTTCTGATTGATTTAACTATGAAACTAGATAGGCGCGATTTCATATGCTCTTTTTGGTTGAATTTACCTATCATTTTCTTTGAGTGTAATTATCTTATTATATTATTAATTATATAACCTAAGTAACGAATTTTATTTTAATCCTCGAGATCTAGTTTTATATAAAACAATATAACAAATAATAAGGGAAATAGTTACTACACTACACACTCCTTTGAATTATCCAAAGATTAATGTGACACCAGCGGGATCAATTATTCATTCGCTCGCAATTATACATTCACGAAATACTGCTTAAGAAGTTTTTTGACCCCTCGCAACTTCCTGTATAGTCAATAGGATTAAAATTTTCGTCATAAAGCGCAATCGTCGCTCCTCTAATGAATGCATCGTATCGTGAATGATGTAAAAACCGAACGAGAACATGCAAGTGCTTATCGAGGTCGACGCTGTAAAAGACGAGGCCAGATGTAATTTTAGCAACAGAACAGAAATGATCTAGTTCCATTATTAAATGGAAAAAGACACTTCTTGCTCTATGAGCAAAGCATTTTCTCTCCCTCTTATGAGAGAAAATGGCTCATCAGCGACGTCATCAGTGGATAAGGCTGGGCCTCCGATTAAAGAACTTATATCTAGATACATAATGGCATGAATTTTATGATCCCGAAAGACTCCCATTCTAAGGCACTTCTTCCCATAAGTTGCTGATTGGCCCATCGGCGTATTCGCGGCCGGTCGTACACGATCGGCTTCAGGTCGATTATCATAATCTCAGTTGACAGTTCGGCCATTAATGTCAATACATGTTTTTCGTGTTCTCCGACCAAAAACTGGTGAAAAAGTAATTTTATTTTAAGTTGTGATTTGCTTAATACCTAAATAATATTCTCTATTCATATTTACACAGTTTAGTGACAATATATTTAGTGCAAATAAATGATGAAGTGCTGTGCCGTTTGCAGAAAGCAGTTTAGAAAAGAAGAAAATCGATCGTTCCATAGTCGTAACATGATGAAGTTCAGTTTACAGTTATAAAGTAAATAGCAATTAAATTTTAATATCCTTTCAATACATATTTATCTTACTGTTTTATCTTACTGTAATATCGTATGCCTACATCACGTTATATAAAGAGCCGGTAATGCGTAAAAAAATATTTTGAGGTTTCTGGTTCCTATACATACACTAAATCACAATTTTTTTTCATCCCCTTTAATAAGAAGGTGGGGGTGGTAATGGGGGTGGCTAGTGCCAAAAATTTTTTTGAGACCCTAGCTTCTCTTGTATATACTAAATACCAATTTCTTGCACTCTTACCTGCTTGATTTACCCATTTACCTCAAATTTACCCCAATTTACCCCCCAACCCTTCGACAGAACAAGATGAAAATATAATCTAGTTCTAGATCTCGTTAAAGTACGTACGTGTACCAAATTTCAAGTCAATATCTTAACGGTTCCAGAGTAAACGTGCGCACAAAAAAAAGTTACAGACAGACCGACAGACAGACAGAAATTTTTTTCCCTTAAACTTAAAATCTCGACGTTTCATGACATTTTAAGCCTATTTGGACAATAAAAATTTGTTTGTCGTTACTATACTTCCACTGGACGTGGAAGTAAAACTAGGTCGTGTTAGTCAGAATTGTTGATTTACTGCAATAGCCGTTATGTCGAACCGAACGGTTTCCTGAAGAAAAAAAAAACGAAAAATGATCTGAACTTTCCGTATTCGACTATATAAATCGGATTAAAATGCCCGTCAAAGAGTATCATTTAGGGCAAATGAACGAAAGCCACTGAGCCACGGCACTACTTACAGAGCCCCAACTTCAGCATATTGGTATTAACCCAGGTTTAAGCTGATTTGCCGCTCCACGAAGTAGTTTCGGTAACGAGGCAGTTGGCTTGTAGCCAATACTAAAATCTCCCACTCGGTCACTTAAAACTTATTTCGACCGACTTACCCATTTTATTGCTTCATATTTGAAGTGTCAGAAAAATATTTCCAGTCCGAGGAAATATCGCGATATTATATTTCCCGGACGGGAATGTTTATCTTTTGCCTTATTGCAGGAAATCGTGAGTTACAGTAAGGAGGCGGGTGGTCGTGAAGCGAAATTTCTTAATTTAAAGTTGCAACTCGTGTGTAAAGGGAGGGGCCATTCAACAAATGCGTTCGTTTTGGGGGGCAAGTCTTTCATAAATGATCATAAGACACGTGACCACAAAATGTAGGTAATTAGTTAAAATTTAAATGCTATTCTTAAAGTATGGCCATAATATAAATTTCTTATGTAAATCTTCAAGTATTTTTTTTTCATAATTACTTATTGAAAATATATCGGAAAATAATGAAATGAATTTAATTAAAATTAAGTTCAACAACAAAAGCCAACAGAAGAAGTTTGAGAAAAGATGAAATTGATATCATCAAACTACTCACAAAAACAACAAATAACAAAAAAAAAATAGCGACATTAAACATCAATATTACTAGGAGGCAAGGTAATTACAAAAAGGATAGAAATTCACGCAATGAAGTACTGGGGACATGTCCAAAGAAAGGATGGAATATATCTACTAAAGAAAGTGCTAATGCTGAGCAGCAACAAACTAAAAATGGAGACCCTGCTACATGTAGAGAGGATCATGAACAAGCTAGGAAAGGACCAAGCACACTGGAAAAAAAAAAGCGAGGGAAAAAATATGAATACCACAAAGAAATCGCAGATTATTGCTCTACCAGAATCAGAAACGGAGGAATCAGAAGACGAAGAAAATTTGTAGAAGCAGAAACATAAAAAAGAGGAGCATAAACACTTCACCACTGTTCAGCCTCTATATTTTTCGATCAAAATATGCTAGGTTTTTTCCATGGCAATCAATTACCTGCCGAATATTGTTTTTCTCGGTTAAATAGTTTTATAGGTATAGAGCCAAGAGACCGATCGGCAGACGGACTGAACTGAACCCAAAGTTTCATAATATAGATAATTTAAAATGTGATAATCTTAAGTAATCTGGAATAGTGATTTTTTCACGATTACAATAATGAGTGAGCGAGGAATACAAAGAATTTGTAAAATTATTTGCAAAAGACCTTGTATTTTTTTTTTACTAAAATTGTATCCGATTTTCATCCTTGTCAAACACATTGCAGATATTGTTTTCTTGTCGTTTTATTTTTTTAGGGTGCCCAACCTGTACTGCCTTTTTCTTGGCAATTGGGGCAAATTAGACAAATGAACTCCGTGAGGGTACAAACAAATTCATCAATATGTGAAAACGATTACTGTAAAAATTAATATGGGCTACTGTCAACAATACGAATTGAAGTATCCAAGGAAAACCCTCACGGGGTTATTTTGTCTGATTTGCTCGAATAGCGTAAACTACCTATAGTCTAATAAAGATATCATGTTTCAAAAAATTTTTTCCGGGCAAGCTGATTTTTTCAGGGTCGAAGGAGGGGTGTCTTCCTTGGGGGGGGGGTTGCAATAGGGGTGGTTTCTTATTTATTTATTTTTTTAATTTTCTTTTTCCAGCTTGTACATAATAATATTCTCTACAACTTTGCCTAATAAAATTTTTTGGTAACTTTGATTTCTGACTGTCCAGCGTCCATTATTTGGGAAAACATTCACCATATTTATTTATTATGGTACAGGAAATATACAAACAAAAGGCTGAATAGCTGGTTTTTGCAGGGTTGATTGAGAACTATCTTCTGAGTCTCCAACCAAAAAATCGCGGGATTTAGCGCAATAGGCGTAGTCTCTATTGAAACAAATGGGATGTAAAGTCCAAGTAACTTTGTGTTTTCAGTGATGTGCTTTACATGTAAATGTTAATTGGCAATTGAATTCATTTCCGCACCACTCCCGAGGTACAATTCTGGGCGCGTTTTTTTTACGCGATTTCCCCAGAAGGCATAATTCACGATCGTACAAAGACAATTACAAAGACAGTTTTCCCATCATTCGAACCGTCCTCTCTTTGGGGAGGGGCGGGGTTCGCTTATGGCTTGTGCATGATCATCGTCAGTGAGGTTTAAAATGTCCTCTTCGTAGACGAGTGGTTCCTGGGCACTTGTTTGCTTGTTGTAATCGTAAAGATCTTCATCATCGCTGACATTATCGTCATATGAAATTGTTGGTAAAACTTGCACGTTCTCACAGGTCTCACCCGCACAGTGTTTGCAGATTCCTGTGCACTTCACACCGACTCTGCGACAACCGCAGGCTGCTCGGCATAGTCCTGTGCATTTGCATGATATGAGCTTCAAAAGCTCTGCTGGAGCAGGGTCTCTTGTAGTCACGCACGGCATCCAACCGCGTGCTTGCTTTTCCCAGCCCCATTCATCTGCATCTAGGTACTGGCCAAGCCACATTTGCACTTGGTGGTACGTTCTGAGGGAATGTTGTTTGGCTGCGTCTGTAGTCGGTGGGAGCGTGGAAAGATTGCTTTTAAGTTTAGCCGTTGATCGGACGAAACATTTGTAACGCAAAGCGTTCAAGGAATCGTCCTTACCATCACCACCATACAATGAGATCATAATGCGTTCTCCTGCAAAAGTCACTGTCTGAGTATCATTGCGTTTATTGTAGAAGAACGAAACAAATTTTTGTAGTTCGGGATGTTTTTCTATCATTGCGATGAGTCAAGCAGTGTCAGTGTTGTTCGTTTATTTCCTGAACCATAATAAATAAATATGGTGAATGTTTTCCCATATAATGGGCGCTGGACCGTCAAAAATGAAAGTTACAAAAAAATTTTATTAGGCAAAGTTGTAGAGAATATTATTATGTACAAACTGAAAAAAGAAAATTTCAAAAAAAATAAATAAGAAACCACCCCTATTGCAACCCCCCCAAGGGGTGCGGACTGTGACTTTTTGGTCGGATACTCGGGAGACCCCCCTCCATCGACCCTGAAAAAATCAGCTTGCCGGGAATTATTTGTGAGAACCCCCTATAGAGAAGGTCTTCTTTTACTGCATTACTATCAAATAATACTGTCAAATAATATTTTTTTCCATCAAATAGATTTTCAAATATGATGCCAACAGACACATGACATATAGATTAAGTACTAATGGAATGGAACACCTTAATTTTCGTAGTCTGCTTAATCTGAAACATGATGATGGATGATGATACGAAAGTGATTTTTTTTCGATTATAGTTAGCTACTAATAATATTTTCCGAACCCTAGTGAAAACTTTCGTTGTTGTCGCCTCCTTAGACCCTAAATAAAGAACACAGGCCCACACAAAAAAAAATCGTGAGCAACTTTTTCTTATGTTTTTCGAGATAGAGATAAAGCTTTCCGACAATATTTCTCCCAAGATTCAGATTTAGTGTATTGCAATAATATTAACGGGTTGATGAATGAGTTAAAACCAAATATATACAAAGCAGACAAGTGGCGATTGTACATTGACTCATCAAATCTAAAGATTATATTAAAAAAAATAAAATATGAAGAACATAAGTGGCAAATTTGTGGTGATCTTAAAATTACTTCCATAATTTTAGTAAGTAAGGATTCACAAAATATCCTTGCTTCCTTTGTGAATGGCATAGTAGAGATCGAGACAATCACTACAAAAAAAAAGATCTGGCCCATGCGATCGTGCCTCTTACCGGGCGATAAGAATATAATAGAGCAACCACTGGTTGATCGAAAATCCTCCTTCCATCCCTGCATATAAAATTAGGCTTGATGAAGCAGTTTGGGAAAACGCTTGATTAACAGAGTGACTGCTTTGAATATTAGAGTCGAACATTCAGTCAGTTGTCGGAAGCTAAACTTAAGGAAGGAATTTTTGATGGATCCTAGATTCGAAAGATTTTGAAGGATGATATGTAATGTTCATTACAACGATGACTCCAAAAGAGAAAGCCGCATGGGAAACCTTTGAGGCAGTAGTCCATCAGTTCCTGGGGAATTATAGAAGTGATGACTATGAAAGCATTGTTGCTGAGATGATCAAGAATTACCAAAAAATTAGGTTGTTTAATGAATTTAAAATTGCATTTCCTTGATTTGCATGTAAGTTATTTCCCTGACAATGTAGATGACTTCAGTGAAGAGCAAGGCGAGTGATTCTATCAAGATAAAATGGATAAACGGTATCAAGGAAGATGTGATATCAATATCATGGCAGACTTTTGTTGGTCATTAAAGAGAGAAACAGTCCAAGAGGCACATGAACGAAAATGAAATCAATTGCGTAGATAATTTGATGATAAAAGAGTCAGGAAACCAGCAAAAAATAACTAATCTCCAAATTTAGAGGAATGCTTTTTGATAAACGAATCAAGTTACTGCACTGAAAATAGAGAGATAAATTCAGACCGATAATGTTGAAAGGCCAATAGCCATGCGATCCGTCGAAATGCACCGTTAGAAAAGATTATTGAAAACGAGATGGGAGATCAAAAATAAAATCTTCAGATTAGCTAATAACCTTCCCCTCAGCATCCCCGTCCCCTTACTGCACAATCTGCCTGGCACGCCCACCTTGTATAATTTCATCTAAAGAATGCTGTTGTCAAACTTTACTAACTCACTAGTCCGATTAAATAACTCTACACTTGTCAACCCTCTAACCCTTAAATTCCATAACGCACCAACCTCATTCAATATATACACCCCGTAAATTCTAATAAAATCTAAAAACAACATAAAACAACAAAAAAAAAACAAAAATAAAATAAACAAAAATACATCATAACATCACCCTCAACAGAACTATCAGATAATCACATCCGAACCGCGATCTAACACCCTTATCAACTAAACAGGTTCGACTCATCATATCTCCGAAACAAAAGCTGTGCTCAACTTGGGATTTTGCCTACTTTGAAGTATCACCATAAGCTATCATTTGGACCACTTTTGAATCGAATTCATGAGGTCCCCAAAAGGAGCGAAATTCTGGGACACTCTTTCATTTAACTACTGAATCTTATTTAACTGACTTGCTTATATAACTTAATCATCTAACACATTTTGTAATTCCATTTTATAACTTCTTAACTATAGGTTAGGTTAGTTTAGCTTAGTTTAATATTATTTATTAATTTTGTCCTGTAATTGGATTCATTGTGATCTGTTGGGGCAATAAAGGTGTTTAGGTGTCGAGCAAATCCAAGCAAATAAACACACCCACCCACGATCCCACCTCCCAAATATTACAAACCACACGTCCCCGCATGCTTAACTTATTACTTTAACCTAAAATACTTGACCTTTCTTTCTATCCCATTCTTCTAAAATAACAAACTTAAATGCCTCGGTTACTCCTCACAATTATCAAGCCAGCCAAGATGTCTATTTTATTACTTAGCCCGAAGAATGCACCACGAGGTGGGTACTTTGCTTTATGCGAAAGCTAGCCGACATATGATGGAAATTTTCATCCAATAAAGTGACACGTAACAAGTATTTATATTTACTTTTGCGTCTTAATATGTCATTAAACTTCCAATCAAGTGATGTTTATTTAAATTTCCATTAGAGCTGGTCGGGATTATTTCACTTTTTCAACACGTGTTTTTCACGAGTCCCTAGGGGAACGAAATAAACCAGTCGGTTTCGGCAAAGGCAAAATAAGTTTGTTAGCTGGATAGTGCGGAGCATAGTATTCAGAGCATACAGTTAATATGAAGTTCTGTTATTTCCACAGGGAACTTTGTTTTGCTTGCTGCAGATTGTAAGAGGTTTAGCAAGAATACATGCAGCTTAATAATGTACGTCTACAATGACTCATATTACTAATTCGCCTCCAAGAAGACTTAGTGTACTTAACTATACTTCTGAAATATATAGAAAGTTACACTTTAAGGTAAATTTGCCAAAAATAATAATTTTGAGAAATGGCGAGATTTTTATAGAAAAATACGTAGACTCACATTTTGTCGGTCATAACTTTTTTTTTAAGCAGGAGGAAAAAATAAAGAAACGTCTTTTAGTTTATTAGTTTCTTAACATTTTTGGCGCGAGTGCCATAGTTTCTGAGATATTTAACTGTTAAAGCAGTATTCTGACCTCCATATGCCCAAAAAAAGAAAAACACGGATTTTTAAAAATTACTGCTCAGTTTATGTACCTTTTTCTTTGAAAATTTTTATTTTTGAGCTAGGAGTGATACTTTTCGAATTATTCGACAAAAGTCGTGTTGAGGCGCCCGTTTTCGCAATATTTTTTAATACGAATGTTGAAGGGCCATACGATATCATTATGGAAAGAGGGAGGACTGCATTTGATACACATCGTGAATCCCACCGGTAAGTCTAAACCACACTAGCGGACTACTTCCGAGAAATATCTAAAAAATTTTACTCCTTCAATCTGGGCGATAGTCCGTTAACCCGAAATATAACCCATGTTAGAATGTACAATTCCTCATTCCAGATCAAACATCCCCGTACCATACCAGGCGTTGCCTATTTTTCAGCAACCTCTCTAGCTTTCCTATAAAATAACTTATCATTTCCCTACTTTTGGTCTTTTTCTTAACTTTGTAAGCTTCAATCATCTCTTTTCTTCTTTCTGCTTGTCCCCCTTTGCTAGTGTTTTTATTCTTTTTGTTCCTTTTGTACTTTTTGTTCCTAAATTCCCTCTAGACCGACAAATTCTCAAACATTAAAATATTTAATACATCTTTTATTCGACGACATTTTCCTGGCGGTACAGGGAGACCACCAGGGCGGCAGGAAGACCACCAGTGCGTCAATTGTCATGAACGGTTTTTTTCGTTGAGCATTTTCCCGTGTCAACTATCAAAATTTAATAGTGATTGTGCCTTGAGTATTTTATTAATTAGTTTTAGGCCCTCGTAGGCAGCATTCTTTCAATCACATCGTTAGTTTTAAGTTTGTCTCAAGCGGACAGAAGTTCCAACCATTTTATTTCTTTAAGCCGAACCTGACCTGTCCCATCCAGTCCTTCAAGTACCACGGCGCTGCTTGAATTGAGTTATGCGCGATGTTTTTGAACTTTGTGTTTGCTCCACAAAATGAATATGAACTCTTGTGATTGGTTCTAGCCTATTGAGTAATGAATTATTACCCACGGCCGTGAATAATGAGCCCTATTGTTCAAAAACTTGTATCGTAAATAGCTATTAATAATAAAAATGGCTTACTACCTTTTCTATTAGTATAAAAAACAGTGCAGTAATAAATTTCAGTAACACAGTTAGTGTATTTGGGAATATCATACTTTCTTACTGAAATTATAGTGAAAAGTAAACTTTAAACAGTAATAAAATTATATAAAAAAAATGTTTTTGAGAAAAAGCTTTTATTTGAAAAAACTACTAAAAAGTAAAAATAATTTTTTTAAAATTCATACACCTGGAAACCAAAAGCTTTGGAGGCGGTCAAATAGAGCTATTGCATAATTAATTTGCTCAGTTGACCGCCCCCAAAGCTTTTGGTTTCCAGGTGTATGAATTTTAAAAAAATTATTTTTACTTTTTAGTAGTAGTTTTTTCAAATAAAAGCTTTTTCTTAAAAATATTTTTTTTATACAATTTTATTTTCTACTTTTTAGTCTACTTATTTTACAGACAAAACCCTTTCATTTGCCACCGCCATCCACCCCTTCCCTCTCCCGTCTTCTCACCCCTCTAACACTACTTCCCACCCTTTTCCCACCTCTTCCCACCCCTTTCCCCACCTCTTTCCACCCCAATCCCACCTCTCCCCACCCCTTCCCACCTCTCCCCACCCCTTCCCACCTCTTCCCATCCCTTCCCACCCCTTTTCCACCTCTTGCCAACCACCCACCCTTTCCCATTTCTTCCCACCTCCGCCATATTGAATTTAGAATGACGTCACATACTTTATCATATTTTACTAGTCAAACCCTTTCATTTGATACCCATGTGACTAAAAAGCCGATCCGCCATCTTGGGACGTCCGCCATATTGGATTTACAATGACGTCACATTGTTTATCGTATTATACTCGTCAAACCCTTTCATTTGATACCCATATCAAGTGGATGTGACTAAAAAGCCGTTCCGCCATCTTGGGACGTCCGCCATATTGGATTTAGAACGAAAATGGCTATACTATGTTGCATGTCACCGGACTTATACACGTGTGCCAAATTTCAAAGCTCTAGCTTAATTAGAACTAGTCGATATTCAGCTTGCAAGATTTGACCTAAACTAACAAACAAACAAACATTGCAAGTTAAATAAAAGCTTTTAAAAACGACGTGACGCGGAGTACTTGGTGTTATATATTTATATACCTGCAGGGATTAATTTTTTAGGTATCTGTCGTATACACCGGCATTAGCATATTCATTTTGAAAACACAATATATCAAGTTTTTCAGCGTTTTTTAATTCGACTAACTAAAAACAGCAGCTATTAATTCTATCTAGACCAGCAGCCGTCAGGATCAGGATGCAGAAAAACAAACTAAATATTTATGTTCGGTAGATTATGCATTCATCTCTTTCATATAAATAGTATCTTCCTTTTAATTTGTTTTGTGGATCCGTAACTCGAAATAGTTGAATAATTATTACTGCATATTTCAATAGACACTCATTCATTCATTTCAATGGAGGAGTCATTTTATTTCATTGGCGTACTGTCGTGTACATCGCGGAAAGACAATGTAAAGGTTTTATAAATAATTTTTGCATTAGTTTTAAATTAGGTTCATTTAAAACCAAATTTATTTCTGGAGTATCAGAATATATCAAAAAGCCTTGAAGTATATTTTAAAACTGAATTATAAAACATTTTAAACTTTTTCCAGCTATAGTTTTGTAAGAATTTTATTATAACTGTTTACTGTGGTTTACAGAACCCTTTGGGTTTTAAAATTGCTTTTAAAATATTCCTGTAGGTGCACTGAATCCTCTTTTAAAACCTTTTGCACTTAAGAAATTGTAATCATGTTAACTTACACAATAAAATAATGTGTTCTTATTCACAGTAACAATAAAACCACATTAAAACTAAGCAGTTCAAAAACGTTCTGATATAAAATAGTTTAACCTTGACAGTTACGTAAATCCAAAAGTTTTTTTACAGACCTACAAGGCCTTATAGGTAATTAGATGGAATATAAGTATACTAACCCAAATACTTAATGAGTTATTTAATACATTCATAAGAGCTAAAAGTTTTAAGAATGATTAACGAAAGGAGTTTTATTCCTAAAAAGGCTATTTTCCTACAGATTTTATTTTTTATCTTGACAACGGGTTATCCATTTTGACGACGGTTTAGAGAAACATCTTCAAATATGTTAATTTCACTATTTTTTTTATAAAAACGTTACTTTATTAATACAGTTAATATAATATAATATTAATGAACAAAATATTGATTTATTTGAAAACAAATATTTTATCAAATCTACATAACCACAAGTCGAGCATAATTTTCCAATATTTTGGCATTTGTGGAAACTACCTTACCGACAGTTCGTATCAAAGGTTCCAATTGTATGTCCAGGACTAAAGTTTCAAGCTTGAGTAGCGTCTTATATTTTCGATGATATTGTACGCCCATGGCTTATCACTGAACCGGATAAAATATTTTAATTAAATCCTGCCTGCATCCCGTGAACCTGTTTATCCAGTAATCTAGAAGTAAGTCGAGCGCGAGCCGCGATCCGAAAAAAGTGGACGAAAGGTCGCAGATCCGGTGTGCATTCCGTGCAGGGAGAGATTAGTGGAGAACCGACCAAGAAATCGATTTGCAAATTCTTTAAATAATAGATACGCATGTAATTGGAGGTAATCTACTCTGAAGCATGTTGCATGTAGACACAGAAACAGCAAACGGCATATTTTCTTATTTCTAAGATAATTACTATAATTCTCATAAATTATGTGTATAATGTATAGGACGGTTGATGGTTCAGGGAAAATCAGATGACAGGAGGCGCAGAGGACGCCTTAAAAAACGTTGAGTTGATGTCTCAACAAAGAGCTGATGAGAGAGATTTAATGAGGCTGTGCGCCTAACAGGCAACCACGACAGATGGCGTGATACCGCCTGGCAAGACGTTGTGAATAAGAAGATAATGTTTGTGTTTACATACAAGTAAATTAAAAAATATAAATAAATACATACAGTGTGACCCACCTTCATATCTCAGGTATTGGTCATCCAATTTCAACCAAATTTGGATCGGTATCAAATACCTTTACTATATCCTTTTTGAGTAAAACAATACTTATTTCAGTCATTGGCGTGCAGTTTTATTAAGAAAAAAGGGTCGATTTTTTGCGAACTCATATTAGGCATTTTTTTGTTGAAAAACTAATGCAATGTTATTGATCAGCATGCTGCACAACCGCTATATCCAGAATTTAACAACATTTTGATTTTTGGTTGTCGGAATACGGCCCCTTTAAAATTACCTATTTTAAACATTAAATTATCAATAAATTGGTAACGAAATTTTTTTCGAAAAAAAGTCATGCCTCATTTTCTCTTTAAATTCACTTTTTCTACCATCCCATATCATCGATGCTTTCAAATTTCGTATAGGCCAAGAATTTTCATTGAAAAATTGCTAAAAATTTTGGGCCGTCAATTATTCGGGCATTAAGGATTACCGAACTTGAAAGTGTCGATGATATGGGGTGGTAGAAAAAATGAATTTAAAGAAAAAATAAAGAATGACTTTTTTTGAAAAAAAAAATTCGTTACCAATTTAGGGATTATTTAATGTTTAAAATAGGTAATTCATCAAAATATTGTTAAATTCTGAATATAGGAATATACAGCATGCTGATCAATTATATTGCATTAGTTTTTCAACAAAAAAAATGCCTAACATGACTTCTCGAAAAATGGACCCTTTTGTTCCTAACAAAAATGTACGCCAATGGCTGAAGTAAGTTTTGTTTCACTCAAAAAGGATATAATAAAGGTCTTTGATCCAAATTTGGTTAAAATTGGATGACCAATAACTGAGTCACGAAGGTGTGTTCACTTGAAATGGGTCACACTGTATATAAATAAATACCCACCAACCAATCCGACATTCGTGAAAACCATATTACTATTAGTGCCCGTCTAAAAATAACGAATGATATTATTGGTGGTTTGGATAGTTACTATTAGTCAAAGAGCTATGCAACTCTTGAACATGCAAAAACAAACAGTTGATTCTTATATAGAAACAGCTCACAAAATATAGTTTTGAGGACGCTATTTGATTTGGAATTGCTCCAACTGATCGAACCGGTATGTTTTTATTATAGCTGTTCAACCTGTTCGACCTGATTGACTTGATGGTCGTTATCTTAGATGTAAGCTTGGGGATTGGTCCTTAAGCTCTTATCTCTCCCTCCTACTCCCCGATGCGAGGAGCTAGGTCCTAGGTCCTAGTACCGCCCACGAACACATGTCCATGATACTGGCAATGATGACCTCACTAAGAACCCGCATTGCTATTCTGTTCATGCAATGGGTTCATTTAGTGATATTTAATTTACAGTTTATTTTTGCATTTTCCGTAAGTATTTAACACTTTAAGTATATAGTGAAAAAAATGCTAAATGAGCCCATTGCGCTGGTTTCATCACTACTTAACTACTATACTTATTTCATAAATCTATACCAACTTATAATATTTGTCAGAGGGAATTAAGACATGCAGATGAGCTCACTATACCATGACATTTTACAGTCAAGTTCCAAAGACATTTTTTTAAAGCGGTAATCAATTTTTTTTCTAAATCACATAGCCTTTGATCAAATTCATTTATAAAATCTAGTACAATGAACAAATACCACTTTTAGATACATTAGTAATTAGGAATAGTGAAAATAAATTTAAATTTGATACATATAGAAATGCTATCAGTACTCTTATTTTGGTTTCTTAAATATATACAAGGGTGCTATAAAACTATTTATAAAATGCCTTGAAAAATCTATTTTGCTGTAACAATATCTTAAATACCATCATAAAGCGATCCATACAATATCCATACAAAATTTGCATAGACGCGTAATCAGCAAATTTAAAAAGTAGGCTGCTTCTCGGTTCCCTCGGTAATTTTCAGTCGTTTCTTATAATTCTACCTTAAAGTGATGAAAAGTGACAATTATTAATAACTATAATTGTGAGATTGACCTTGAATATTTTGATATAACAAGAAAAACATGGCCGGCCAACTAAAAACCTACCTGTCATTTTACATCTTCTCATTAAACTATATAATCTAATAATGGTAATGATCTAGAATATTTACTTTAAATGAACCGACTCCAAGACGAACCGCGTTGTCATTTGATACAAAAAACTTAAAACTTAACCTCAAAATAATTTGACAGTGTGACGCGCGCATATGTGTTCTAAATATACGTGTACACACGTATGCATTAACGACACTTCAGGCAGACATATTGTTTACTATTTTTATAATAAATGTTTTATTGAGGTTTTAGAAAGTGTTTTATGGAATTAAAATTTGCCTTTTAGATTTATAGAGGCCTTTTTTTCTTCACAACGGTTTCATCACAACATTTGTCAAAGATGCTTTAAGAGTCTAGTTTTGTAATGGCCTTTAATAATGTTGGACAAGCCAAACGTCCCATCACGACTAGAATTAAGGAGCATATGGCTTTTCTTAAATATGGAAAATGTAAAAACTAGAAAATCTAATGTGCCAACATGTCGATAACAACCATGAAATAAATATTAACACTAGACAGCTGCATGATTTTGGAAGTTTGTGACTTGACAGATGTAAAAATAGTATGAATAGTCCAATGGCCCAAATAGTTCGATTATAGGATAACATTGATTGAATTAGGTAATGGTTTAGTATAAAACATTGTTAGATTTACTTTAGTTTTAATCGCCTACAGATGATGCCAGCATTGTTGGCGAAACGCGTGCCGAGTATGGTGTAGTCGCAATCAAATAGTACTTATACCATTTCGGTTTTAATTCAACATCTACATTACTGATACTATCGTAGCTATATCAGAAATTATATAAATTTAGCAATGAGGTCGGTTACCTGGCAAACCAAATAAATTACGTAACAGTGATTGGGTATTAAATTATGCGAACATGTGAAAAACGCCGCTTATTAAACCGATATTTTATAATAACAGAACACCGCTGATCGTTAATCGCTGCGTTCATTATTCAGAGCCTGCTTGTAGCAAAAGTTTATGCGAATGCTGAGGCGATAACTTCACTACGTGTTGTTTTGCAAATTCTCTCGCTGTATTGTTTTCTGCTATATTGTATAACTGTGTCAGGTACATAATGAACTTACAAGACTACACCTCTTGCATGTCTGGGAGGTAAAACCGAGTTAATAAATAAGTATTGCTTAATTATTCAACTGTAAGGATACAGGGTGTTTTGGAACAACGCGTTTCCTAGGGCGTGATTCTTGAATAAATTCTACAGTATAAATATTACGCTCATTTTGAGGTCTATTTATGAAGCAATTGTTTCAGTAGCTTACAAACTGTTACGGTTTCGTAAAGTTTTATTAAGTGTTCAGTGTTAATGTATTTAGATTCTATGATTTTTAAAGATTCAGTTTAGACTATTGGAGACACCTGTTGCTGAAAGTCATAGGTTAATTTAACTTTAACAATGTAAAATCAAATATAGTTAAGACAGCACATATAAATGAACAGAGTTTAGTTAATAAAACAAATAATCTAAAGATTATGCATCAAAATGTACAATGTCTAGCGAATAAGATTTTACCGATAGAAATAAGTTTAATTAAATATAATGTAGATGTACTCTTAACAACCGAACACTGGCAATCAAAGGAGCAAATTGCGATGCTTACCGTCAGTAACTATACTTTGTATTCATTTTATTGTCGTGAACAGACAAGTCACGGTGGGACAGCCATCTACATAAAGAATAATTTGACTAATGTTAAAGTAATTAATCTAAGTAATTGCTGCAGAGAAGGTATATTAGAGTGCTCTTGCATTGAATTAAGAAACCATAATATAGTTATTATTGTTATTTACAGACCACCCGCAGGGGATTTTAATAATTTTTTAGAACTGTTTTATAACTTGGTAAATACAGTCACAAATTTTAAAAAACAAATAGTCATAGGAGGCGATTTTAACATTGATCTTTCTGCAAATACCAAAAACATGTCTCTATTTAGCGACTTATTGATCTCATTTGGATTTCAAATAACAATAACCTCCCCTACACGTATAACTCCGACAACAGCGACTTGCATAGATAATTTTTTTGTTGGACCTCATATTGAAAATTACACAGTAAATAACTTAAACCTTCAGTTATCTGATCACTTTTCTCAAATTATTTCTGTGCAATTAACAAAAAATAAAAATGACTTAACTCCTAAAACCTATACATACAGCAGAAATATTAGTTCAGAAAATATTTTAAGATTTTGTAATTATTTAGAGACTGAAAATTGGAGCGATATATATTTAGAAGCTAATTCCAATGTAGCTTTCGAAAAATTTAGTAATGTTATTACTTATTATTTCGACTTATGTTTTCCTTTAAGGCGCTTTGCAAATAAACGGAAAAAGAATAATCATAATCAAGAATGGATAACAGAGGATATAATCAATTTAAAAAACGAGGTTTGTCTATTTTCCGATTTGGCTCAAAAATATCCTGAGCTAAAAAACCACAGCAAAAACCTCAATAATAACTACAGACAAAAACTAATTTCAGCTAAACAGAGATATTATGATAATAAAATTCTAGAATCAAATAACAAAACAAAAACCATGTGGAATATTATATCGGACATACAAGGCAAACAAAAATTAAAAAAAGAAATAAAAATTGTAGAAAATAATATTCAATTATGTGACAAAACAATCGCAAATAATTTCAATAATCATTTTACGGCCAATCTTATGACTAATAATAATACACAAAAAGATTTTGACTTCCTGAATGCTAATGTACCATTAGGTAAAACCTCTTTTTTTCTTTCACCTGTAAGTGTCCAAGATGTCCTCTCTTTAATAAATAGACTTAAACCATCTCATTCTACTGGCTATGATAATATTTCAAACAATCTTTTAAAACACTGCAAATATTTAATTTGTCAACCGTTAACGTACTTAATAAATTTGTCATTTGAACAAGGAGTTTTTCCAGACAGATTAAAGCTTTCATTTGTCTGTCCATTGTACAAAAAAGGTGACCCAAATATATATGGTAATTACAGAGCAATAACATTATTATCTAGCCTCTCCAAGCTCTATGAGTCTGCCTTAAATGATCAGTTGGCCACCTTCTGTATGCGAAATAATATAATTTCCCCAGTCCAACACGGTTTTGTAAAAAATAAAGGTGTGGATACAGCACTAAGCAATTTTCATATACATATCATTAATGCCCTTGATAAGAAAATGTGCCCATTTGGTTTATTTATCGATTTTTCCCGTGCGTTCGACTGTGTGGATCATCAATTACTATTAGAGAAACTGTATAGATACGGAATTAGAGGGCCACCTTTAGATTTTATAACTTCTTATTTAAATAATCGCGATCAAATAGTGAAAATAAATGATACTACAAGCGACCTTAGAAAGGTGACCAAAGGCGTCCCACAAGGCTCTATTTTGGGTCCTCTTCTATACATAATTTTTGCCAATGATTTGGTTTATTTTTTGAGGGAAACTAATAATTTGCACACCGTATGTTACGCCGATGACACAAACTTTTTAATAACGGAATCTGACAGTATCCTAGCAAAAACCACCGCTGAAGATGTTTATAAGAGATGTATACTTTGGTCCGAAAAGAATTTCCTTGAATTAAATGAAGATAAAACCATTTCAGTGGTTTTTAGGCATCGAAACTCTCAGGGTAATGTAGATATACAAAGTTCTAACAACTTTAACTTACATAGTTCGGGTAAAATACTAGGAGTTACCTTTGATAGTACTCTGAAATGGGACATACACATTGACCAACTGTGTAATAAACTTCGGTCTTGCTGCTATGCATTACGTTCACTGGCAAACCACTGTAGCCAGAATATTCTAATTAGTTTATATTATGCAAATTTTCATTCCCACATGCGATATGCTGTCATTAACTGGGGCACTAGTAGTTACTGTCGACGCGTTTTTCTTTTACAAAAATACGCTTTGCGAATATTATCTAAGTTACCACAAAGAGAATCTTGCAGACCCATTTTCAAAAAATTAAAAATACTAACTTTAACTAACACATATATTTATGAACTTGGTTGTTTTGTTTACAAAAATTTGGCTATGTTTCAAATAAATATAATAAACCACAATTATGGAACAAGATTTAAACATAATCTCAACCCGGATCAGCATTCTACAACACTCTATCAAAAAAATTTTTATTTTCACGGATGCAAAATATGGAACGCTCTTCCAATGGATATAAAAAAATCCAAAAACATATATATTTTCAAAAAAAGCCTTAAAGCTTTTCTTATTGATAAAAACTGTTATTCTCTTGATGAATTCTTTTTCTAGTCAATTGCAAATCTATAAGTGTAGCGTATATTATATTTTTATATATTTCAAATTATTGTTAATGTTTTTGTGAATTATTGTTTGACTTCTCTGTAGTTTGTTGGTTTTATATTCTTGTTAAGTGTTTGTTGTATACATTTTTCTGTAACTATTTTATTCTTTTTTTTTTTTATTGTTGTCCCTAAAAATAGTATTAGTCTTAAAACTTTGACGCACTCCCTAGTTACTGTATGATTATTATTTGATTGTATTTGTGATTGGGAAATAAATAAATAAATAAATAAATTTCACTAGGCGGAGAATTAAATAGTTAGTGCAGAAATCGTTAGGGTCATGTGGGAGCAGAAGAGAAGGAGAAAGGTTGGTGGTGTGCAAAGATGGACAGCTGTTGCGTGTGTGTTGGGAGAAATTATTGTTAATAATTTCCGTATTTATTCGGATAGTTGCACAAGTTTCGCTTAACGAGACGTCGTCCATTGTTGGATGTATGTATATATGGTACCTTAGGGATTACGACGCCGTCTTGGTGAAAATTTGGATAGCCATCTGAGACACGTGTTTTGAACGTGAGCGTTTCGGCGGTTTATTTTCATTACTTTTCAGAACTTAATTAATGATCTCTGAAATAATGTCGAGTTTCATAGTTTTAGGTGTTTTTTTATTTTGCCTTTTTGTTATTGTTGTGACGTACTGACGTCGATGTTATGTAAGAATTTGGAAGTACTGGACCACATATTTAAATTGAAGTATTGGATCTCGATCTATGTAATTTAAAATCAAGCTGTCGCCTAAGATTCCACGCGGAGGGCCCCATATTTTTCTATAGAGTAGTTTTTCAGTGATCAATATTAACTATAATTTGATTGGGTATATTAACAAATTATCATATGGTACATAAAAGTATCTAGTATATTAATTGGTGTCCCTATAATATAACTATTTAAGACTCTATAAATTTATTGTACCTCTTGCAGGAGCAAATTCTTTTGAGTGCACTCGTAATAATAGTTACATTTTGTTAACCAGTAAGATACTAAACTGAATTTTATTGTATGTAACACTCATTGTTCATGTATATCGAGTTTTTCAGTATTTATTAAATTTGTAGTAAATGTTTAATTGTTTTTTTAATATTACCGCTTACCTTTGGCTACAGGGCATATGTTGAGCAGATAACATAATTTGGCGCCCTTTTTGTCATCTTATGTAATTGTTCTTCTAGTATATATTTTTTTTTAAAGACAAAGAAACACAAATATAATTTATTTACCAACGCCCCCCCCTACTGAGAAACTAACTAGCCAAAATATAAAGTACAATACTGTACTACCTTGTGAACATTATTTAATTCTTCTAAAAATAGGCTACCAAACTGTCTACCAAACTTTTGATCTTAGAAAAGCAAATAAATTTAATACAATTATATTTTTGTGCGTTTTTTTAGATGTTGCAGACATCTTTTGTCAACATTTTATTTTTATTTTTAAAATAAATATACATAGAACGGTTAAAATTTTAAAATCTTTGAACAATCCTCTACATGTACTGTAAAATTCGTTTTTGTACTGGATTATAATTCTTTCATTATAATGATTATTTCAGTTTTTTTTTATTTATTTATTTTACGTTGGCCATTTCCGCTACCAAGGCCTATCATCGACGCCAGGAGACGAACTACCCCGACCTGGAAATTTTGCCGAACCTCTTTTCTGTCCACGTAATCCTCGCCACAAATTACATAGCTTCTTCATATACGTTGATATACGAGTCGCAAGAATGTGGGACGAGATCGGCCTGTTTCCCCATCCAAGTACTAACCTCGATGAACGTTGCTTCACTGTAAGGCTACGAATATGCTATTTTGCTGTTTAAAATCTTTATTTTATTTAACTATGATTAACATGGCATTATGAGAGTATTTTGTTTCAGTTTACAATAAAATAATATAGCTACGGGACAACAACTACGAGGACTGTGCGATGCCCCGCAGCGGCCAGATGTCTTGGCGAAATACCCCAGGCCATGAACGAAAGTTACAAGCAAAGTTCTGAAAGATCATTTGTGTTTGTTTTAATTATGTATAAAATACTCAAATGAAATCGTTTCTTGACTTAACTTATTATTGTCGTATTCGAAGAAGGTTGCAGGGAAAATAAAAACAAAAACGCAGCTTGAGAACGTCATCCGGTAAAAAAACATGTTGTTGCACAGAGTGTGTAATTTATAGGTATTTGGTTTTCAGGGAGGGTGAGGGGACGTGAATAAGGAAACGTGGTGGGAGATACGAATATGCCGAAGATGCTACGCAGCTAGAAGTTCAGGCCGCAGTTTCAGTTGATGCATCGAAGCCATCAATTTGTAAAACAAACCTGTACATTTAAATATGACCGCACGTACCGAGGATGTTAGCAGCACTTTACCATGCTCTAGCACTACACTAGAAACTAAGTGTGACGATTTTCTACAGGCGTCTACAGTTTTGTAATTGGTCCAGAAAACCTTATTTTCGTCGAATTCCACGTTTTAGTGACAAATTTCTAATTTCCCTGGAACTGAAAAATATTTTATTCGGAAAACTTTTGCTACACGCGTTTGGACATTAATAAAGAACCAAAAAAAATTGTCAATTTAAAAAATGTTAAAAATCGAAAAATTGGCCCTTTCTTTCATTTTCAAGGGCGTGGGGGCGCGGCTAGATATTCACCGATTTGGCTAAAAATTTACCCGAATTAGTTTTAGATACATAGTAATAAATTAGTAACTAGGCCATCTGCAAATTCAAATTTTCGTGTTTTTCAGCCCACCCTAATGTGTATCAACGTCGCCATCAAGTTTTACTTATTGCCTGTTATATTGTACTTAATGGAAATAAAGACACATTTATTATTATTATTATTATTATTAATTTTGTACTTATTGCTCAATAAATAGAAAATGGTTCCAAATAGCTATACGTACAAAAAAATGTTCGTTTTTGATTTCTTCATCACATCTTAAAAAATATACAGGGTGTTCCATTTGAAAAAATTGAGAAAATTCAATTTAAAAAGTTCTTAATTGAAAAATAATTTTTGACCACCCTGTACATTTTTAGGAAGTAAAAATGATTAAAATTATTTAGATGTCTCGTAAGTAGCATTTACATAGGTTTTTCTTAAAACCCGTAATTGTGACTTTGGTGATTTTTTCAATATGCACCTGCAGATGGCATTATTTCAACAAATAGATTCATTACAGAGAGGTTGGGAGATAGTATAGCAGTAAAAGGAGTCTGGAAAGAAGCTTCAAAAAATTTACTGATATAAAATGCATTCCATTAAAAAACGGCACTTGATCGTGTAGAATTGACTTGGCTCGCCCTGTATATTCAAAAATAATTTCCGGTTACAGACTTTTTTACCTAATTTACTATATTTTTTTTAATTTTTAGCTATTATAGAACTCGAGCTATCGAAGTCCGACACACTGTTGCCCCACACTGTATATTTCGAATTAGCCACACGCTTGCTTTACGACCACCCCGAATTGTTCAACTTTTTACCCAATTATCCGAAATTATATTTCCGAACTTTATCACGTCGTTCACGTCGATCAAATCGGGTTCGGTCGTCATAAATATCCGTCAACTAGCCACTTCGCCTGAATCGAATAGGTCTCAGTAAATGAGCTTTTCTGACAATGGAGTGATATGAGGCGTCCAACAGATGTTCCTAGAAAGGTCAAAGCAGAGTATCGGGCAACCAGCAAGGCCACCGATCTAGTCTGTTATGTTTCCTTGGAGGTGTGGGTGGGTTGAAATCCAGACGGCCGCGGTCGAGGTTACTGTGATAAGTGATGTAGCGCATGATTTAAAACAGCATGCTTGGGATCTTGTGCTGTCCACCAGTTTCAGCAGGAAATGTTCTCCCTAACGAACTGTAGTTTCGCACCAAGTATGCGTCTAGGCATTTCGGCTATCTCTTAACTGGATCGTTACAGCATATCTTAGATAATCGGCCGTTGAAACTAAAATCCAACTAAGTCCAGACTCGATGTGGATTTCGTCAATAGCAGTTGAATTCGAAACTAATGTAAATTGGCAAAAGATACATCTCAAAAATAAAAATTTGTCAAGCTTAGATGGTTTAACTGTACAAATAATTAAAAGTATATTATCAAATGTAATAGGCTTGTTGCAAAAAATAAAATTTTTAGTATTTTTAGAATCTTAATACAAAACACAGTGTGTAAAGGATTTTTTCTTTTACAAGTGGTATTCAACATTAAAGTTTGAATAAATCCGTTAGGCGCGCAAACAACCCGTGACATCATGTAACAGAAGACGCCACAGCACTAGCGCACATTTTAAATTAATTTTATTTATGTACCAAGTTGATAATGGAGCGAAATAGACCATAAATGTGTCTCCATTCTCGAGGAAAAATCAACGTAGAACCAGACCAGACCTTATAGTTTTTATAAAGTGAACAATTCTACATAAGAAATGGCTATTTACGATATTTTTTTGTGGTACAGATATTTCTTATTTCAAAAAAACTTGAGAAATTGATTGAATATAAAAATCGTGTTTTTCAACATTTATACTGCCATATCTTTAAACCTAATTGAGCTATCGATCTGATTTTTTTTTAAATTCAAGTACACAAATAAGCGCTTCCAATGGTCTTTTTGTCTCTATCGATTATTGTTTATTATTTTCTTTAAACAACAAAAAACTTATTACTCGACTTATTACTTCGCTAAGAATGTACTCATATTTTGACTAAGCGATACTTTTTTTACTTTTCTTGCAAATTTTCATATACATACAACAAAGCAATTGAACCCAAGATACCGGAAAAGTTTTTGAAAAAAAAAATTTCATCTAGGACTTACAGTTTTTTATTTATGAATATTTTTGTGACGCAGTGGCACATGGCATACACCCGGCCGGCGCACGAATCGTGATTTTTTCGTTCAAAATTATCTAGAGTACTTGTTTCGCAACCGATTGGGATAATTTTTTATTTAAATACTCGTTTAATTTCCGAAAAAACGTAAGAGAACCGATTTTTGAAATTATGCTAACCAGAATTATTGAGCTTAGCCAGAATGGTCATTTTTAATTTAAAACTTATAAATATCCAATTTACATAAATCTTGTTACTCGGGGGGTTTTTGAGGTAGCTGATTATGAATCTGATATCTAAATTGTCATAAACCAACCTGCAAGATGGCGGAATCACTGGCGGTTATAAAATGCTAAAAAATGATGAAAAATTAAATATTTTTGTTAAAGTTTATGCTCTTGATTCATTTTTGATGGCACACCTCAAATCACAAAAAAATCACAGAACAATTTAACGCATCATGACCAACACTTTGACCGAGCATTATCTCTGGAATGGTTTCATAGAATCTATTCAAATGCTTCAGATCCATATCCCACAAAATTGTGTACCAGGGTTCTTTTGACATCACAACACACTAAGCATTAATTACCGTCACATTTCATACCATAGCCATCTTGACTTAATGAAATAAAATGGTTTTCAGCAGCCATTTTAACAACGAATGCCATCTTGCTATACATAGTTGAAAAGAGAAATTTAAGGAGAATCAGATAGGAAAAAAAGGGTGCCATTTAAATAACAAAGTAGATGTAATTTCCGACCGGAACTGGACAAAATTTCTTGTTTGTATTAGAAAAAGGCAGTGCCGGTTTACCCACTAGGCACTCTAGGCACGTGCCTAGAGGTGCCAACGCTCTGAAATAATTCTGGAGAAAAAAAAAGAAATTTTTAAATCTAAAACATAAAATGCAGAAACACCTGTAATACCTACCTATTATTTAGTGTTAATTCATCATAAAAGCGAACAGCAAACATCAAGTAAACAATGATAATGACAGATTTACTTGGATTTTGGATCGGAGAAATGCTGAAATTTATTAGATCTAAAGGTCTTACTGCTACATTTCTTAGAAGTCGCTTTACGAATATTTCTAAGTTTAGCAGTTACTAACTGTACAGGGGAGATCTTTTTCAACATTAAAATATGTAAAAAATTATTTAAGAAATTCGTCAGCAAACGAGAGACTAAGTGAATTAGCCCTCCTACACTTAAATATTGACTAGATACCAATAGACTCCAACAGCATAATAGATCAGTTTGCACCCGAAAAAGCAAGAAAAAAGATTTTTTAAGCCTGCAAAGACAATTTGTTTTGTTTTGTGTGTTTCGTTTTATTTAATATATTTCTTGATCCTAGATTTGTTTGTTTGTTTATTTTTAAATATTTTTTATTATTTGCGGCTTTTTTAGTTCTATAGTTTTTGTTGAACCGTTTTTTTCAAGTCTTTTTTTGTTTACTGTTGTTGTTTATGGGTCCTTTTAAGAAGATACTTCTTATCCGACTTAATGCAGCTCCAAATATTCCACACTATAATAGTAACAACTACTTTGTAGAAAAATAAATGATAATCTTGTGGCAAGTATGTCTTTACCGTTTTACTACTATTGACAAGTAAGTAATAAAACAGTTACTAAGTTACAAGATACTCCTTTATAAGGGCCACGTCGCGTCAGAATGAATATATCGAAGTGGATTTTACACCCACCCGCGACATAATCATAATGTTGATTATATTGGGTCTGTGTATAAGATGAATTACTATTTTTATGGCGGGTAATCTAATCCCTCCCTCGTAAAATACGTTTATACGCTACGATCGGAGGGCTAATAATAATTTTATAGCCAGAACCATAAAATCAACTAGATTATTTATTAAAGGCCCGCTGGCCAGGGTCCTGATTGATTTTAATACTGTAGTACTGACGTAATTTGACCACGGTAGCGTAAATTTTCCTTTACTGTTCTAGTTATCTACTAAATATTATATTCTAATTCGATTTCGTATTCTTACCAATTCACAAGCACCCTTGCTAATGCCTCGATACAGAACAACTACATTTAGAAAATCATCTCGCATTACAACAGCATGTGTCTAAATTTAAAAAAAATGTTGGTAAAAGTAAAACAAAAATGAAATGATGGCATCAAGGGGAATACGTCATATGTCTGAAAGTGATCGTGACCAGTCAAATTATGGCAAGTGGTTAGTAGAGTAGTATTAATATGAGAAGATGCCAGCAAAAAATATGCGCAGAATTGATACGGAATTTTTATATTTACGGATGCCGTCTTCCAAGCCTTTCCTACTATTTAAAACATTTATCATTTGTGCTTTCATTTGTCGAAAAAAGAAGAACAGAAGTGGTATTGCAACCACTAAACGCATGGGTAAGCAACACGGTTTCTTTACAGTTTTCCAAAACTTTTGAGGACTGCAAATCGCAAGAACTACACTCTTTTTTTTATATTTCCTCCAGCATTTCTTATAAAGTCTATGTTCTGCCAAACCATTCGCAGTGAAAAACTACGTTTGGCTGTTTTTTGACGCCTCGCTCTCCAAACTACCCGTAACTTTGAACGTGATTTACAAGAGATGGGTGGGGATTAGCCGGAAGATCAATAGAGACTTTTTGTGTAGAATTTAATGACAAATACTGTCTTCTGTTTACTCTGTTTTCGTCCCAACAGCGGTTAGTAAGAAAAATGAGAAAAACCAGCGTGGAGTCACCACTGGGATGTTTTTTCGCAATATAAGGGATGTTTCATCCACTGCTCAAGTGGAAACTCATTGGATCCCTATTTCTGCCCCTGTTGAGAATCCATACCCAAAATATAAACTTATAAATATAATATAAGTTACTTCACCTAAAAATTCTAATTTACGTAGACTATCCCAACAAGCAAAATTTAAATGTTATACAACTATATATTTTGTTTTATTGCAATTTTATAAATGTAATGAAATAGCAATAAAACAAAATTGTTGTAGAAATGGCAACTATAAAACAAATCTGGGTATTGGGTATTAGATGTTTTACTTATACGACAAATAAACAATATCCAGCCTAAGCAGAGTGGTTTAATGTTCTTGTATTCTGTTAGTCCGATTAATCAACACTCAGCTTCCTGGGAGGTTAGAACAGAGCATGATAATTTAGGGTCTAACTAATACTGGATGGTGTAAAGCCACAAGGGCCTACATAATTTAGTATGTATATTGCAAGGCGGAGTTAAAACTCGAGCTTACCGCGATTAAGCCAACATAAAGAAACAAGTTCATACGTGCAGAAAATATTCTGCAAGAATTAATTCGACGTAATGTTAAAATTCCATTTTTAATTTGTATGCACAATACAATTAGGTATGAATTTAAACAGAGCTAAATATTTTTTTCACAATTTCTGGGCTTAAAGGCCTATCGATCAAGTTATAGACAAATCTTGGTAATACAGAGTGTTTTGTAAAAACATCCATACATTCAGGTCAATGGAGACTCACATCTTCCTGGTCCACAGAAAAATATTTATTTATCAAAATACCCAAACAACCGAGAAAATAAATTTTGAATATTGCAAACTATTATCAAATATGCTTATGATGTGGTCGTCTTTATGCGTCTAACGCTGACCTTATGGGATTTCATACTGCGTCGGTGCCAAATACAACAGGTAAACAGTAGCAGCAAGTGTCAATAATGTAATGTTCACTGCCGTTTACATATAGATTAAGCGTACGTGGCAATAGTGTTACTATAACCAAAAACTTATCATGGTCAGAACATATCGCTCTGGTATGCACACGTGCGAACTCCATGTTGTATTTGTCAAGGAAAACAGTTCTGAACGTATCCTATCAAAATTTAGGCTTTGAAAGCATTTCTAGAAAAAAAAACCCTATAAAAAAAAATTGTAACTGTACCGCTGATGACTAAAAAATATTTCGGTTGGTACCACATTTTAACAAATCTTAAACTCAATTTTCCTGTATAAATATTTTTTCACATAATTCTTCATTTCCAAAATTAAGCCAAAAAACAAAAGAAACAATCGAATTTTCACCTTCTAGGGGGTATTAAAATGAGACGAGAGATTTTAGGGTTCTCTTAGCAACCCAAAACAAGACAGCATACCAAATTACAGCTTGATTCTAATTTGTTGATCATCGCCCATATATTTTCGCGAATGGGCCCTGGGCTAATATTTGAACCAAAGAAAATATATCGTATGCTCATGAATGCAATTCCCAGATATAGCATTCTGGACGATGGCGGAAATAACAGTTTCAATCGTTACACAGTGCCAATACAATAACAACGAAGATTACATTTTTCTCACAGAACCATTATATTTCCATTTGAACCCTTGCAGCGTCCTAGGAGAGTAATCTTATGAAAATACCGCTTTGTCCTATATTCCTGTTCTATATTCTATAGTAGGTCTCGAAGCTACAATTTCAGTATTTTCTTTGAAATGGTCCATCTTGAATTTGTGACTTTCTCGAATACATTCGTGAGTTTTAATTTTTGTTCCAGAAGCTGTGATTGGATTTTAATTTTGATATTTCCGAATACAAAGGATATAGGAGAACTCAGACATAGATGAAAACAAAAATAAATACATTTTTAAAAGTAACTATGAGAAGATGCCAGGGGCGAAGTCAATATGCGCGAATATTTTTACCAGTGGCATAGCATCATCTGGGGTACAGGGATGTGTACCCCAGATACTTGCAATAAAAGTTTCGCGGTTAAGGAGCTGTGTAATGGAGTAGATTAAAGCTTGCTCAACTGTTACGAGTAATCTTTGTTCAGGTGAAGTCTAAGAATAGTAATTTGTGCCAAACTTCGCCTAATAAAGTTGTTTTATTATTATTATAAAAATAATATAAGGTGAAAGAGTTGCATAATATGATATTTTATTGTATGTAAACATACATTTTGACACAGTTCAGTTTGAATCTTATTCTTTCAGAGGCTCTATTCCATGGAGAAAATCATCGCTCTCTTCTTCTTCTTCATCGTATTCTTCAAGGCATTCTTCATCAGAAGAATGGGTAACTGAATCGGAGGTTCGCATAACTAACTTCGCTAAATAAATGTTCTTTGACAAGTACGTAATGAGAAACGAAGTAGACTAAATGACAGAAAAACAAAAATGTCATTATTAAATTTGTAAATACAAATATTCCAGTAAAACAATGACTCATAAGTTTAATGTTATTATTTATTTATATGTAAATTTATTTTCCATTATACAGGGTGAGTCATGAGGAACTGTACATATTTCTACCGTGAGTAGAGATACCTAAAACAAATACCAAATGACCATTAAAAAATGTTTGCTCCCTTTCTTTACTATCATACAGAGCGATTTATGAATTTTGTCCAAAAATTATTTTGGTCATAACATTTTAACGGTTAATCCGATTTGTCTCATGTTTTACAACAATGTACACTGTTGACTAAAACCATCATACATATCCAAAATTTAAAAAATCCAGGGACGGTTTCAAAAAAATTTATTGGATTTCTTCGTATACGATAGTTCATCCTGTATATGATTTATCTAAAACTTGATATGAAATTTGTACAGGACACAAATAGGTAGTAAAACCTGAGTATTTGAAATTTTTGTCACACTCTCAACAATTTTTTTTATTAACGATCAATTTTCAAGTCCCCAAAAATCTAAAAGCTTTTATGAAAAAATGTATAACCAGTATGAAAGTTGGTGTAACCAGAAGAACAGTAAGAATATTACGCATGAAAAGGTATATTGATAGTTCTTTAAGGAACAATCAAAAAAAATCTTCTACTTTGTGGAACTATTATTCGATTGTAATGAAGCATTCATAAATTCATGTTCCATTACTAAAGTTTAACGATTTACACACGACACCAATGTGCACACGGCCCGAAATCTACCCATCTCCCGTATAGAGGCATGGATTTGCACACGACACTAAACTATGCGCAGTCTACGTCACCAGTAAGCGAGGATTCTCGGATATAAAATCCCGGCCCCAAATCAACTAATTCAGAGTGTGAACAACTCTGACAATCTGTCTTCAGCGTGCTGAGCTGGACATATTACAGTTTTGTACATCTCCCGACGGAACGAATGCAATCTGACCCTGGGAACCCTGCAGCGTGTTGAGCTGGGACTCCTCGAGTCGTTAGTCATTCCGCGACGCCGTTTCGCCGCCAAAACCAGAGCAAATGAGCCTGACCTGGAGACCTCCTACATCGTGTTGAGGGAAACTTCTTGAGTCGATGATATTCACCCGACGCCCGATGCCACTCCCGTAGCAACAACAAACGTCGCATCGCAATCGTTACACTCTCTCTCTCTCTCTCTCTCTCAGATAATAGAAAATGTTGTCCTAAGAACCGTAAAAGATACGGACATATAGCCTGTACCAGTATGTTATGTAACACTGCCACACATTACCTGTTTGGAAAAGTAAATAAATTGTTTATATTTTTATTGGGTTGTCTTATTAACTAATCTGAACCCTGATTAATCTCCGAACCAGCTACCCGACCACAATCCATTACACGATGATAAGGAGCATGTTGTCGATTAGGAGAAATGTTGATATAAGTAAATATATTCAACTAATTGCTTTTTTAAAGCGAAACTGATGCATATAACCAAAAAAATCAAGAATACTAAGTAAAGAAAACATTACATTTTTGTTGGAGGCGGAAGACCAAAAATTTCTTCTAACAAAAATAGTAATGGTGATTGGTGTAAGTGGTGCCTGCAGAAGGGAAGAATTAAAAAACCTTAGGACAGGATGAGATGTGTATGATGTATTTAGAATTGTTATACCCAATACTAAAACTAAGGTGTCCCGCGAATTTTTCATAGCTCCCGAGGATATTAATGGATTAAATATGGTTCAACGTGTTCGAAAATATGCAGCAATGTGACCCAGAAGTATCGAACATTTTCGTTTTTTTCTATCAGTCAGGAATAACAAATGTACAAAGCAACCAGTGGGTATTCATACTTTTGGAAATATGCCAAAAAATATCGCCACGTTTTTAAACTTTCCTCATCCCGAAGAATACACAGGCCACTGTTTTAGAAATTCTTCAGCTTCTAAGGTGACAAATTCAGGCGCAGATCTTTTCATTGTCAAACGCCACGGTCGCTGGAAAAGTAATATTGTTGCTGAGGGATATATTGAGAACTCCAGTAAAAACAAGAAAAAGATTTCTGGTGCTATTCTTGGAGAGAAATCATCAACGGTACCTTCATCCGTTGTTTGTTTATCGCAAGAAACTGAAAATGTTCAAAGAAATCATCAAACCATTTCGACACCGACGAGCAATATCAGTATATCTAATTGTAATAATTGTTATAAATTTTAATCCTTAAATCTTCTTTAAATAAATATTTAATACTTTTTGTTAATTTTATTTTTGTTATCATTATAGTACTGAGTACTATAATGAAATCATTATAGTACTCAGTCCGATAAAGTATATCATTTTGACACTGAAAATGATGTCTATAATTAAGTCATTTTGATACGTCAAAAGATAAAATATAATTCTGGAATGACCCAATTAAATAATGAATGCTTCCTCTGCCTCCTCCTCTTCATACAATATGTCATCCTTTCTAGTTAAAATTCTTATTCTCTCTAATAATTTACGGAATGTTCCAATATTACCCTAGAGATTTGATAAGGTATATATTTGAATTATACGACTGGCCCCTGGTGGCTTTAGTTAATACTTTATGATCCATAGGAAGCCTAGGAACTCGCTGAAAGCGCGGAAAATTTAACCCTCCCGATATTTTATCCCTTATATAGTATTATTCCGAATTAAATTAAATTCTATTAACTTTGATCTCTCTAAGGTATTTGTGTGGAATGCTTAAACTAGACTTACTTATTTCATGACGACGAATTAGCAGTGCAAACTATTTAGTTTTTATACAAAACAAGTTCCCACAAGAAATCTTTGTACTTATCTCTGTTTGATATACATGTTTAAAAAGAACAGAGTATGAAATTCGTTTCACATGTTATATACAAGATTCTCTGATAAAATGCCAGTGGAAATGTCAATTAAGTATAATATCTGAGTATAAAAGCGTGAGGCGCTTTTCATTTAGTCTAATGATGTCTTCAGCGTTTTAATAATTGAATCTGTTCGAAATAGTGTTCGAAAAACTTAAAAACGCTTTTATACTCTAATATTATACTTAATTACAAACATGGCATACACTAAGGCCCTTACGGGGGAGACAGAGACAGCAGGTTATTTTTTACTTATTTAAACTATTAATTTTTATCATATTTTTCCAAATGCAATTCCATAGCCCATTCACGTACTTCAGAGAATTTAAATTTTTTTATTAACAAGTACCATACCTCACCAATCTCTGGCTAACTATAAAATGATCTAAACCTTAGCTATTGCATACCTTGAATGTGCTTAAAGTAATTATTGTTCCTATTTAGTTTTATGTGGCTATTTACGACACTCTAACTCTTTATTTAATTGCCCTTGGAGAATTTTTAATTGGTCCATCGGGAACACATTATATTGTTAGTTAAAACCAACAATTTCCTTCGACATTTTTATAACGATTGTTTTTCTATTGCTGATACAGTGTCGTAGCATGGTGCTTCTCCCCGGCTTGTTTAACGTAATAGTATTTATATAACAAGTGGCTAAAATGGTGTTTTTTTTATAAGTGGGGCCACATGATTAAAAATAGTATATTATTCAACGAGCGGTAATGTAGGTAATAACTCACGCCTGCGGCTCGTGCTGTAACTCATTAAGTGAGTTATTACCATTGCCGCAAGTTGAATAGTATACTCTATCTACGATTAACAATAAATATTAAATTGAGAAAATTTTGTTTTTCTTCAAGCGTATTAAAATGTTTAAATTATGTCGCCAAAAACAGAAGTAGAAGTAGGACATTGTTTTACTAGTAACAAAATGTTAGTACCGAACGCCACCGTAGTGGACATTATTTTACTAGTAACATAATGTTAGTTCCGAAAGCGCCACCGCAGTGGGTATTGTTTTACTAGTAACATAATGTTAATACCGAAAGCCACCGGTGGCGCGCTATCCACTAGCCACTTGTCATATTGTGTCAACATGTAAGACTAGTTTGAATATTTGTACATTTATGATAAATAAATGTTTTTTTGCATTTTAATACGCTTGAAGAAAAAATAGTATATATTACACGGAGTAGAACGCCTTTTTTGTGTTTCGCCCAGTTTGCGGCTTCGGCTTCGCCTCAGCCGCAAATCCTGGGCTCAACACAAAAAAGACTGCGTTCTACTCCTAGTAATATAATATACTATTAAATTACTCAGTTTGTTTATTAATAAAATTAACTGTAAATTTTAATTTTTGTACACATTTTATATGTGTTCTGCGATTTTTCTGGTAATAAGTTATGTATTGTATCATTAGCCACTTGTCTTCATTCTGGAGATGTGCAATATGTGCATATTAGTTCATCTTCACTAACCGAATTCATCATTTTTGGCACAATTATTACTCCACATGTTGCCCATTTTGATTGATATGCAATTTTGAAACGAGGCAAGAACATGTAACAGGGCCACATTCCTTTGATGGTACATTGACTGGAGCTATTTGTCTTCATTTTCTGGAAAACTATCTACCACAATTATTGGTAAATCTTCCTGAAAGGATTCGAAATGTGGTTTCAGCCAGATGGTGTTCCACCACATTATTTAAATGCAGTTAGAGACCACTTAAATAATACCTACCCACTTCAATGGGTTGGAAGAAATTGACCCACTAAATGGCCTGCCCAGATCTTACAAAAATTGATTTCTTTTTATGAGGATACGTGAAGGAAATTGTTTATAAAAACACACCAACAACAGTATTCCACTATACGTTTTAAAAAAACGTGTATTTACATTAGCGATACCACTACATAAAATCTATAACTTGTCACTGCACACAGGCACTTTCCCTGAGTTCTGGAAAAATAGCTTTTTGACACTGATTCACAAATCTGGTCCAAGAGATGACATCAAGAACTATCAAGCCATTTGCATCCAATCTGAGATACCCAAGCTTCTTGATTGCTTGATCACGACAAAAATATCATGGGATACTGGCACATATTATTAACAATAAGCAGCACGGTTTTATGCGTAAAAGAGCACCAACTAATTTACTTTTACTGAAAATTTTATCCCCAATGCTTTTGAACATCAATCACAAGTGGATTCAATTTACACCGATTTCACGGAGGCACTTGATCGTGTTGATCACGTGTTACTCATAGCCAAACTCAGGGCTTTGGGTGTCGAAAGTTGCATGCTTGAATGGATTCATAGTTATTTATATAACCGCACTCAGTTTGTCAGATGCTCAGGAGCCGTATCATCTGCTATTATAGTTACTTCTGGCGTTCCTCAAGGATCGCATATCGGTCCATTATTATTTAACCTGTTAATGATATTAGCGAGGTACTCATTAATAGTAATTACTTAATGGTAGCTTTAATTTGAACGATCGTAGAATCGTTGACAACTCTTATGATGCCTCTCTTTTGCAAAGCGATATCGATAATTTAGTTCGATGATGTGACATCAATTTATTAAAACTTAACCCTGCTAAGTGTAATCAAATTTCCTTCACGAGAAGTAATAATCCTGTAATATTCGACTACCTCAACAATAATGTTACCTTAAACAGGGTAAATGCTATAAAAGATCTTGGGGTAATATTCGATTACAAGATGACATTCAAACCTCATATTATCAAAAATCACATCATAAGCACTGAAAGTGTTAGTGTTGCTACTTTTTTTATATTAAAATATACAAATTGCTCTACTGTTCTCTGGTAAGGAGTCTACTAGAATATGTCAGTGTGATATGGAATCCAGCATATAACATCGATAAAGAATCCATTGAGAATGTCCAATTAAAATTCCTTAGACAATGTGCATTCATGCTGGGTCATCCAATAGGCGAATATTCCTACAGTGATATCTTACGCGAACTCAACCTTCTGGGGGCATCCCCTCCCCAAAAATATATAATTTGAATTTTACACTAACTCCCACAATCGCAAAATTAACACAATAATAATTATTAAGCGATTGGCAACCCTGTAAATATTTTATTTTATCAGTGGCGTGTTTTTCATGGAAGCTAGGAAAGCACAGTCTCCCTTACACGACACGGAATTTCTATTGATATTAATTTTACATAAATTCATATACTAGAAATACTAGAACTAGCAATGGTTTTTAAATAGAATCTATATGATTCTACTGATCTAATATAATATTGCCAGGCTACATACTATATTTATATTATATTTTTCGTTTGTTCCATTAGTTCCGTAGTTTTGTTTGGTAGGGTTGATATTGTGATATTAGACAAAAGTTTAATTTGGTATTTAAGGAACTTTTTCCTGTTTCCACGTTTCTATCGTCGGAAAAATGGCCTGGTTCCGTCTTGGTTAGAGCACCTTGTACATTGTACATAATGACTTGAATTTGAATTCGATTTAATTTTTTTAGTTCTAGTAGCTTTTCCCATAAAAAGTTTTTATTCTATTGAAATGATGCAATGTGAGTTGGTTTTTTTTTTCATCGGCCCTGACGCTGTATAAATAATATAATATAAAATCGGTATACATTGAATTAATTCCGTATATACATAAATGTGATTTTATTTCTCCCTGCAAGTCATAAATCAAATATACAAGACAAGTTTCTACTTATCCACTTATGTGCATTCCATCGACAATAGAAAAAATGTAATTTATCCTACACACATTAAATTTGAATTCCTTGCGAATAATATCCCTTAAATGGAATTTTAATACTTTGTTCGAAGCCCGGGCTTGGATGTTATGAAATTTCAAATTTAATAACGCTTTTACTATCTCGTAATGATGACCTACGACTTTCGCAACAATACCGCCAGCTCTTAGCTGAGGTGCACGATTGTCTTTTCATAAAGAATAATAGTTTTGATGCAGGTATTCTTGATAATAAAAACTTTTATACGTACAGTTAAATAGTCATATACAGGGCTCTTATAAATGATCATAAGGCACGTGACCGCAAAATGTAGACAACCTACAATACACTGTTGGTACATCGGATTAACAAAATTCCCTAAAAACGTTCCAGTGGCGTTCTAGTTAAAAGTTAAATGTTACATGAATTTAATATTAATAATTGGTATATTATTATTAATTTACTCATTAAATTTTGAAAAAGGCAGTAGAATATGGTATGTTATCGATACTGAGAACAAAAACGAGAGATGTCTTTTATGGACTTAAACGACTTGTATGAATTTCAAAAATTTCATGGTTGGTTTCCAAAATGTGATCATTAATAGTACATCATTATTTACTTATTCATTCAATTTAAGAAAAACGAACAACAGAAAGATAATTTTTTAATACTAAAACAAAATTCAGTGGGACATGACTAAAACATTACAAAAACATTGCTGAACTTAAAATTAAAAAGTATTGAAGTTTAAAAAGTACTAGTTTATAGATTTGAGCTGACTGGTACACAACTGCTTGAGCTCAACGTTGATTGGCCCTCCGCTTATTATGTTTTTATTTTTACTTCCAGGTCCAGTGGAAGTATAACGACAAAAAATGTTTTAAAAATGTTTATTGTTCAAATAGGCTTAGAATGTCATGAAACGTCGAGATTTTAAGTTTGAGCGAAAAAAAAATTCTGTCTGTCTGTCGGTCTCTTTTTTTATGCGCACGTGTACTCTGGAACCGTTTATAGTCCTGTCAATGAATGGTTTCTAGAGGGAAATGCTGAGATCACAATTTTTGACTTGTGGGCTGTGTTTGGACTATTTAGGAGATAAACATACCAAAAGTCCCCGAACGTAGGACGTGGGGGGGGTGCAGGGGGGGCACGAAGAAGTTCCAGGTTTTTTGGTTTTTCGCTCATATCTCGAAAACGGTCAGCCCTAATCAAAAAGTGGCTATATGCAAAATTAAAGCTAACTGAATTTTCTACATTAATGTTTCTATTAATTTTTTTCCGAAAAACCGAAAACCGGGACCTTCATCGTGCCCCCTGCACCCCCCCCCACGTTCGGGGACTTTTGGTTTACCTCCTAAATAGTCCAAACACAGTCCTCAAGTCAAAAATTGTGATCTCGGCATTTCCTTCTAGACCCCCTTATTGAACGTTCATTGACAGGGCTATTAAGATATGACTTGAAATTTGGTACACGTATGTATTTTAACGAGATCTGGAACTAGATTATATTTTCATCTTGTTCCGTCGAAGGGTTTGGGGGGTAAATTGGGGTAAATAGGTAAATGAAGCAGGTAAGAGTCCATAAAATTGGTATTTAGTATATACAAGAGAAGCTAAGGTCTCAGAAAAAATTTTGGCACTAGCCACTCCCATTAACACCCCCATTATTAAAGGGGATGAGAAAAGATTATGATTTAGTGTGTACAAGAACCAAAAACCTCAAAATATTTTTTTACTTCATCAAATTTTTTACAGTTTGACTGTTTGATATGGGTGGGTAATATATTAAAAAACTTTATATTCCGTAGTATTGATGCTGTCCCTAGATTTAGTAAACCTAGTTCAGCAAAAGTGAATTACACCTTCTTGTGGAGTAGCTACGTAATTGGCTGTGGGTTGCATATTTGCTTTCATTTTCTTTTATGTGCATTAGACAATGAAGAATGTACGTACAAGGCAATGTAAGAATTTCAAGTCGAATAAATGTGTTTTTGCAATAATCTCTATAATTTAAATCAGCGATCACTCTAATTGATTTTCTTTGCGATGAGAAAACGGAACTAGCAGATGGGGCATAACCCCAGGCCAGAATTGCATAGGAAATGGTGGTGTGTATTCATTCATGGTAAGCAGTTATGAGAGTTTTCTGTGTGTTATAAGACAGTCTCCGTAACAGATATAACCTTTCGAGACTTTTTTACATACATGCGTTATTTGAGGTGACTAACCGTTTTTTTAAACTGGTTAAAAGCTGTTGTTGCAGGATCATTTTGTGACCCAAACGAAGTCTACATGACGTAATTCTGGTGCCACTTGCGTTAGGGGCCCTAAAGTCCTAGGTCCGCCCCTTAGTCTCTCTTAATTCGATCCACTGAGTTAATAAGATATTGTTTTTTCTTTTATGAACCGAAATGAATTAATAATTAACTTTGACAGATGTTCTTATAAATTGGTTAAAAACCGCATTTCTTTGTTCTGTTACTTGAAACGGCGATGTGGCGTGCAGATAGCGGGAGACAAGGATACCAACATAATTGCTATAATCATTATAAAATTGCACCGTGCACCCAGCCCTCGCTGACAGAAATGCCAGTCAATTAAAGTCTCCTCATTGCTGTCATGCAAAAATAACGTTTGCTGATCTCATTAATTTCGAACGTAATTAGGGGCCTGTTCTAATTAAAAGGATATGAATATTTTAATCGCTAAATCTTCGTTAATTAAACCGTGTTACTATCGCGCCTCCAAAAAAAATTATAGGCCTAGCGATTGTTGTGGTGAGTGGGTAATTTATGGCCTCGACGTTTAATTAGATAAAAATAACGGGGAATTTATGAAAAAGGCTTAAATGATTAATTGCTACCATTGTCTGCGCCAGGACATTCCATCATCGAGTTAATGTTTATTTTGTAGCCGCTTACTGGAGCTACACGATGAATCAATGGCTGTTAAACAGCGCGAGTGAAAATAATAATTGCGAATTGTTTAAATTTGAAGGCTTTCGTGTAAAATAAATTATAGTATAATCTTGCAAAAGTGTATATTTACATACAGCGTGACCCACTTAAGATCGCAACACCTCTGTATACAACATTAATTGAAGAGCTAAGTGGATATGTCACAAAAACACGTTATTGAGTAATTTAACTCGAAAGTTTTTAGGCGAGAACTTTTTTGTTATAACGACTATATAGCTTGCATTTTGCGATGATATTGGCATTTGATGTACTTTTCAGAACAAATAACTAAAGTTGTCAGTTGTCATTATTTTCGAAAATTTTAAAAAATTAATGTACATAACACCTTTATCCGTTCATAAGTTTCTCTGAAATGAATAGGGAATTAGTGAATAAAAGTGTTAAGAAATTAAACATATTTTATTATTATTAAAACATTGTACAATTTTTAGGTAGTCGGACAGTTCTACGGTTTTGAGACACAGTTTGGCCATTTCCAAGTATGTTGTGATAATACGGCCTTACCATTCATTTATGAATGGTAATTGTTCTTTAAGATTGGCTAGTTTTCCTATACTTAGGCTACCCTCGTTTTCATTAAACACTGTTAGAGCAATACAGTCGGAATTTATCTAATGCATATTCCTTTTCTTTAAAATATCGACTTTGTAAAATGGAGTCATTTCATCTAGTGATGTAATAGTAGCACCCATAGGTGCCATTTTATACCGTCGTGAAAATAAACCTTTTCATTGTTCAAGTTTTTCTTCCTGTTGTACAAAGTGAGTTTTGAGGCAATTCCATCAATATCCTTGAAATGATTCTTCATATCTATGACAACGGCGTCTTTGGGAGTTCTTAAAATTTCTCGATACTGGTCCGGAACGTAGATGTTTTGATGTTTCCTTAAAATTTTCTCGACTCTGCCAAAGTCTCTGTCTGAATCTAAATATGAATGTCCCACCTCCAAAAATTTATGGTCGATAACTTTAAATTCTCTCTTTAAAATCAACAACTGGTAAAGTGTAATGATATTGAAGTTTTTATTTTGTCCACCACAGGAGTCGGGCCATATTATAATGTGATCGATCTTTTCTTGGAAATATTCATTGTTTTGTGAAAAGGTATGTAAGCAACTAGCAATTTCTAGGCTTTCACGGCTGGCCATATCTTCAGTTCATGTGAAAGAGAACATTTTTCTTCAGTATTTCTCAATGTATTATGCCAAGGTTGTAAAACCACATTTGACGAAGGTAAAATGCTTTCGACGTACTTAATTTTGGCAGCGGCATGGTTTGCTGAAGATCTAAAGTAAGAAAGCAAATTGTTCTATCTACTGTAACTTTTGCTCCGTCACGCTTTTGTTGTTCGAAAGCTAGTTTGTAATTTTCTCCGTATTCTTTAGTATTATTTATTTTATTTTTTTTTATTTTTTTTAACCCAATAGATGTAAGCATAGCGAACCTTGTAATTCTTAAACGATAACCTTACAAACCCAAATGACCTTTGACTTGATTGGCCTAATTATCATACTTATTATTTTTTCCGCGAGAATTTCGGAATTCGCCAGATTTGCCTTCAAAATATTGGGTGGGCAGAAGCGATACCAGATATCAGTTTTGCTCTTGTCATAAAAATTTCTGCGGTCCAGCCCTCTTCTACTTGTCAGCATAAAAATGTTTGTACAAAAATCAACACCGCAAAGCGTCACTTTCCAGTATTTCTGATTTACAGACTAATTTGCTAGAATACTTTGGTAAATTCGTATTTTATTATTGCATTTTATATTGATAATGTTTTGTTTTTAAAACATTATTAAAAATTGCCTGGGAAGAAATTGCCACTATGTGACTAATTTATGCCGAATTGCCAAAAGGTATAAATGTGTTTACAGCAATTAGATACTCAAGTACCATCTCGACTCTTGTACCATCTCATACCATTTCGAAATTGAACGAAATAAATATATGGATTAAAACACTATAAGCACTATTTCCAAATATCAGCCAATTTATAAACATCTTACATGATTCATGAAATCGTTTATTCATTGCCATTTGTAATATCAGTTTACTACGACTGGTCATTTTCACTATAATAGTAAGAAACACTTAACACAACTTGTCACATTAATGTCAATATAACATAACTTTAAAAGCAAAGTGTTTTGGATTAAAACAATTTAATATCGCACAGTAATGGATAAAGGTGGTATGTGATCATGACACCTTTATCCATTAAATTATATAAAAACCATATGTACATAACACCTTTATCAAACATTAAAACGCATTTAGGAAAGGTTTATTATCCCAAAAACTTATTGAAATGATAGATTATAAGTTAAAATAGTTGTCTGTGTAGAAATCTCAAAATTTTCAAAAATGTCACATAACACCTTTATCCACTTAGCTCTTCAATTGATGTTTGATTAACTTCATACTTTAGTGGTAAGAAAAGATCGATAACGTGATTCTTTCACCAGAAAAATATTCGGCTCCTACAAATGCAAAGCCACCTGCGGTACCAAAATATGCGGAAAAAAACAGAAAATCGTATTAGGCATTTTTATGTCGGAAAATTTTGTTAATGAAACTTGTTCAGAATTGTCCAAAAACCTTAATAGTCCCGTCAATGAATGGGGAAATGCCGAGATCACAATTTTTGACTTGAGGACTGTGTTTGGACTATTTAGGAGGTAAACATACCAAAAGTCCCCGAACATAGGAGGTGCGGGTGGTGCAGGGGGGAGCGAAGAAGGTCCCCGTTTTTGGTTTTTCGCTCATTAGTCCAGTCATTGAAGGAAAAATACGGCGATACTGTATAATTTTGCCAAACAGCACCGATTTGCACATTTGTATTTACTTCAAATTTGACCCTGTACAGAGGATTACTTTCACCCTGGGGGTGGATGCCACCCCATCTCGGGGGTGAAAAATGTTTCATTGAAAGTAAGTCCGGAAATGGGTTAATTGACTAATTCTAAGCAACTTTTGTTCTATAAAGTTTTTTCTGAAAATCAATACTTTTCGACTTATTCGCAAGTGAAAGTGTCAATTTTTCAACCAATAAACCCACGCTTTCAGACGGTTTTTCGCGAATAACTCAAAAAGTAAGTATTTTATCGAAAAAATCATTCTTAGTAGCTTATAAAAAATAAAAAGAATGGTGGGTTTATGGTGTCTGTAGTCCCAATACAAACGGAGTAATAGCTTGTTGAAGGTTGGTTCTTATTCGTCAAACGCCAAAATTGAAAGTTTCAACGTGAAGTTGCCAAAAAACAATGCATTTTTCGGAGAAACTCATGGAACCTTTTTTGAAGTGCTTGAAAAAACCTTTATTATATCTCGAAAACGGTTAGCCTTAATCAAAAAGTGGCTCTATGCAAAATTAAAGCTGACTAAATTTTCCACAATAATGTTCCTATTAATTTTTGTCGTATCTGTTATGGTTCAGTAATGGATTGTATATCTTTTAACTGTATTCCAACTTTATTATAAATTTATTATAAATTGAAAAAAAAATTTAATAATCATCGTGGAAAAAAAATGTTTGTAGAGATATCCGTTTCATAGCAGACTGAACTCAAATATCGAATAAAAAATGTATTTGTGTCTGTAAGTGTGTGTGTGCACGTATACGCATGTGTGTGCACGTATACGCATGTGTGTGAGTATACCGTTTCTTGTAAACACGATAACTTCTATTAGACTTAAAATATTTAATTAAAATTTGGAACCTATGTAAAATAACATAGTACAATAATCCCTATTGAAATTGGGCCATATCTGTAATACATGGTGATAACCAGAGGCCTACAAACTCTCACAACATTAATCTTATTCAAAATACCACAGGCCTGTAGCTAGAAAGTGCTTTATGGGCGGGCAAACAATTTTTCAGGGGGGGCCGTAAAAAGAACTTTTTTTAGCCCGAAAAAATTTTTGATGAGCGGGGGGAGAAATCCAAAAAAATTTTTAGTCCGAAAAAATTATTTTTGATAAGCGGACAGGCGAAAAACAAAAAAATATATTTACCCAATCTCTTTCAAAATATTGAAAAGGCAGTTGAAATTGACCCCCCCCCCCGTTGCGATCGCCGTAGGTCGGGCGAAACTTATTCCAGGACGGGCGTTGCCCGTCCTGACCCCCCCCCTAGCTACAGGCCTGAAACACCATGTTCCAAATTTTAGGATAACATTGATATATCATCTAATTTAAATAAAGTTGGTTTGAACCTAACATACACCCGGTATATTGCAGTTTATAAATCTTATACATCTTCATATTTTTGTACGCTTAACCAAAAAAACGCATTTTGCTCTGAAATTAACATAAAACCTATTTTAAAGTAAGAGTCACAAACAAACCTTTTTCTGGATTTCTGTGACTAAACTGTCTATTCCTGTACACTTTTTCAATTTTCTTCTTGCACAAGTAATCCAGTCAACGGAGCGCTAAAATGACCAAAATCTCTAATATGAGTTCTAATGAATAGATTTTGATGAAATCTTGTGCAATATGTTTGTAATGACGTTAACAAAAAAGTTGAAAAAAAGATTAGAGTAGGAAATGATCGGAAGGGGTCGACCCTTTATCACGGGTTCTGTAACTTGTAGAATTAGGTCAGAAATGAAAAAGAAAACAATATATTTACCTTTTTTGACCCAAAATAAGATGTTTTTACTCTTGTAATTTTTTTCCAAAAATGCGTATTTTTTTCGAGATATGGCCACTCTAAAATTCCTAAAAGTGGGGAGAGGAAATGTAAAAGTTGAAAAAAGAATCTGAAAAAATTCAGGTGAATGTATCATCGAAATACAAGACTTTTTTTATTTGCAACTTTTCTATAAAGTGCGTTTTCACTGACTTTTTCCGGAAAAACATGAAAAACTACCACTTTCTCTGGAATTGTAGTGCTTTTAAAATATGTATTTCAAAAATTTGAAAAGACGTATGCGCTGAGGCCTTTTAAATATTTTTTGTGTCTTGGAATTTTTTTGTAACTTGCTAATTTTCCGAGTTATAGGAAGCTTTTCACGATAAATGATGCACTACATGTTTTGAAAACTTTTTTAAAATTTTTAATTTAAAAATTATATTGAACCTTTAAAAATGGTATAACCATATAGGTTTCCTATTTTTTTATAATAATATACAGTGTGTCCCTGGATGGAGTTGACAAGAGGAAAAACATCTCTATTATTGATTTTACGACGAAAAGTCATTCTTTATAAAAAATTCTGCTTGTCGAAAAAATGAATTTACCGTATAAAAATCTTAGATCAGATTGTACCGGGTGTTAATAAATTAAGAAAACATCAAAATGCCTCAAGAGAGAAGTACCTTTATTTATTATTTTGGACAAAATGTTTATAAAACAAAGTTGTTTATAATCCAAAATACCGCATACAGTATCTGAAAATAACGTAAATTCAATGTTTTTCTATGACATTACAAAATCAGAACTAAGTGGAGCCATAAATAATCTCAAAAACAAAAAGTCGTCAGGCTTGGATGGCTTAACCATACAAATAATCAAAAGTATATCATCAAATATAATTGATCCCTTGTTATACCCATTTAATAAATCAATCTCAAATGGTCACTTTCCTGATGCACTAAAAATCTCGTCCGTTATTCCGGTATTTAAAAAAGGCTGTGAACTTGATCTGTAAAATTATCGTCAAATATCATTACTGAGTGTAATATCTAAAATTTTTGAACATATTATCAGTAACGGAGTAACAATATTCTTAGAAAAATATGATGTATTAACAGATTCCCAGCATGGCTTCAGAAAGGATAGATCGGTAGAGACTGCTTCTTCTAAATTGTTTGATTTTATTTATAAAGAATTAGATGATGGTAAGTATATTGTGACAGTTCTTTTTGATCTCTCAAAAGCTTTCGACTCTGTCAATAAAGATATCTTAGCTGACAAGCTACAGGCTATTGGTATAAGAGGTAAATTACTGGAGTGCAAAACAGATCTCTTCATGTAAAATGCAATGAAGTGCAATCGGATATTTTTGATATTCTTTTGGGAGTTCCTCAAGGATCTATTTTAGGCCCACTACTGTTTTTAATTTACGTTAACGATCTCCCAGATTTTATCAAAAATGGCTTCACCATTATGTATGCAGATGACACAACCATTACGGTAACTGCTGATAGCCTTGAAGAATTATCTGTAAAAGTTCATACTGTATTAAACGAGATGAGTACTTGGTGCGATCGAAACAGACTAATGCTGAATGTGAATAAAACCATATTTTTAAATTTCAACCTAAGACATACGATTACTTTACCTGGTATAGTTTTAAGTAATTGCTCTAAATTTCTTGGCACCCTTGTAAACAGCAATTTATCTTGGGAACAGCATGCTAATCATGTATGCAGAAAGTTAAATCAAGCTTACTTTGCATTACTTCAACTAAAAAAAGATATGTTGAATGAAGTAGGACTCACTAGTGTGTACTATGCCTACTCACAAATGTCACTTAATATTTGTATCTGGGGTCGATCATCCTATGCCAGGAGAGTATTTATTTTACAAAAACGAATATTGAGACTAATATTCAACTTAGACTGCAGAGAAAGCTGCAAAGCTAGTTTTAAAAACAAACAAATCTTGACGATGCCTTGTATCTATATTTATAAATGTTTACTTAATATGAAAAAAAATATGGATACTTTTAAGAGTCTATCTGAACATTTGTATAATACTCGAAATAAGAATACTTTAACAATCCCCCTACATAGGACATCGACTTTCAAAGAATCCCGTCAATATAATTCTATTACATTATATAACAAACTGCCAAGTAATATCCAAAATATGGATGGACATCGGCAAATTTAAAATTACTATTAAAAAAATTTTTGTACAAAAAGGATATTACACTATTGAAGAATTTTTAAACGATATTATATAAACTACTATATAGTTCAGTCTGTTTCTTTTTTTTTATTACTATTATTAATGGTTCATTCTTTTTAACTTTTGACAATTATATTTATTTTTCTTTTATATAATTGTGTTCTCTTGTATACATATTGTTTTTTATCTTGTTATTTGTTTATTCATTGTTATATTGTACTATTTTTTATTTATCTGTTCTTGACTTATCATATATACATAATCTGTATCATTACAAATGGTGAATAAAGATTATTATTATTATTATTCCGAAACAGCTACGATTTGTCCCAAAAAAAACATGATTTTAGGTACTTGTTACAAAAATAACTATTCCTGGGTGTCTGTAACTGTCTATTCCTGTACACATTTATAATTTTTTTTTTGCACAAGGAAAAGTTGCTGTCTTAATCCTATTAAACATTCACGTGGCTTATTAAAATCATTGAACATCAATCATTACAAAGGCTGGCGTAAGAATTCGTGTTTATAAAAATTATAACAATCCTAGATATTTTCTGCGCTTAGTAATGGAAAATAATGTGTTTGTATCTTAAGATATTCTGAAAAGCAACTTCCTGTTAGCCTGTGTTTTTCTGAAACAAGCTGTCCGCACTTATCCTTGTAGTAAGCTCAGCGATCTGGTTATGCAGTCCGGTCGGTAAGAAAGAACACCTGCCAGATCGGCCTGAGCGATCCGCCTCTCAGATACCGTAAAAGAATGAGATCGCATTGATTTATAAACAATACAGGTCCCGTTAGCCATTCTTCTAAACCCGCTACTATAGAGACCACTTTCATTCTCAACACTCATTCTCCTCTAAATCGTCCATTGTTTTGTTTTTGCCGCCGCCCAGCGCTGTCTGAAGGACAAAGTGTTATTCATTTGGGGTTTTTGTTCGAGGCATTTTATTTATGTATCTGGTACAAGAATATATACCATTATATTCATAAAGTACGAGGGATTCTGCAGATGCTATCTCGTGAAATTTTAAATTACAAATCTTGTAAATATGATTGTCTCTAGAAATTATTCCTTTTGTAAAAGAGATTGTTGCAGGTTAGCAGGTTGCTTGCTTGGAAAAATTACCACTAACAGATACCTAACTCAGATTACGACATCTCTCGGTAAAAATTAGCATTCAAGTAACAATTTTAGTTCAAAATATTCTATAGGTATTCTAAAAGCTTATTTCTAAGACTACTTATAAACAGGACCGTAGCCAGGGTGTAATATACTGTGACCGTAGCCAAATTTTTCAGACCTGGCAAAAGTTGGAAATTCGAGACGTAAGATGGCAAAGCAAGGATTTTTATTTCGGTGGAAAACTTTTTTTTTTTTGATTTGACGAATGACCTCTTGTACAATAAAAAAATTTAGAATACATGATTTTTTTCATACATGTTATATTGTGATACGTTCTAATAGCCCTTTATAATATTTTGCAATAAAAACATTTGTTGTTTTAATAAATATGGCGTAGAAAAACGTTAAAAAATAAGTTTTTCGCATTTAAATAGAAGGCTAATAATCTGAGAGAAAAGTTCAAATGGGAAAGTTATAGGTATTAAAAAAAACCTATAAAATGAGCCCCCGAACGTTAAGATAGTTTTATTAGGTCAAAAGTAAATTCAAAAAAACGGAAATTTAAAAAAAAAATTTTAGAAACATTTTTGAAATTCTACCAAAGTATGTGCTATATAGGAGAGAATATCTGGTAAAAAGTTCAGATCGATATCTGCATTATGTTTCGATAGATACAATTTATTGAGAAAAAAAGGGTCTTCGAAAAATGGCTATAAGTACTTAACTTTCTGTCAGATTTTGCTATGGGGAGAAAAATTCTATTCTTCGAGAGTTGTTCAACAATTACAAATGTTTTCTATAGTGTCATTATTCAAAAAAAAAATGGTGAAAATTGAATTTCAAGAAAAAGATTTTTTTGCATAAAAAATTCCAATTAAAGTCAAATATCTTTTGAATGGAATTCAGTGTCGAAAAATCATGTCTACCATTTTTTTTTTAACTATTTAACGTCGGCCTATTTCCGTTACCAGGGCTTATCACCGACGCCAGGAGACGAGCTATCCAAGCTGGAAATTTTGCCGAACCTCTTCCCTTAAGAAGAGGGATCTTTTACTTTCCTAACATTTAATAGACAAGGGACCGCCTGCTTTACATCCCCTCCGAAGGATGGTATATCCACTACGTAACACTCATCTGAAATTACGTAACTTCCGCGTATACACTGATATAGCCGCTAGAAGGTGGGACGAGAACGCTGTATTCCTAAGATGGGTCACCCATCCAAGTACTAACCGCGCTCGACGTTGCTTCAACGGAATATCGACTGATATTCATATTGAAGTCGCTTCTACGCTCGCCCCGTCTACCATTTTAAAGTGCTACTTTTTTAGTTCAGTTCAAAAAAAAAACATTACTGTATGATAATTGGTTTTCGAAAAATATGAAAAAGTAGTGTGCGCGAGCCTAACGGTGCGCGGATTGGGCAGTCATAAAATGCGTTGAGGTATAATAATTGAGACAAAATATTAGCTACTTAGTTTTTATGTTTTATTTTTTTTAATGTGAAGGTAGTTGTAAATATATACACAATTACTTAAGAATAATTATTTTTATTTCATATAGAATTTTTAAAAATTACATTAATTTATTAATTTTATACGCTCGTGAAATAAATCGTATAATATAAATCGTATTTTTTATCTTTCCTCCTTTTACTGTTCTATCAAAGTTTCGATTGCTTGATCATACAATGTTCGACTGGCCTTTTCTGAGATTGGTATAAATGAACTAATAGACCAGGAGCCCGCCGACCACTAATTGGGTGTCATAGGTTTACTCCCAAAATCTGTGAATTGTTGTTAATTTGGAGCAGTAGAGCACAGAAATGACCATGCCAGCCCTTTTTTGGGGGCAGGGGCGTACGGCAGGCCCCAAAGGTGTAAGAAATACGACTTGTAAAAGTAAAAAAAGTTCATTTTCGTATAATTTCATTAGTTTGACATTTTGACAGAACTAAGACGTCACCATAGCACACTTTTCAATAAATACAATTTTTCCTTTTCAAATTGGGTTTGTTTTCAAAGAATTTTTGAGATCTATGCGGTAGTTTTCTCAAAAATGGTTGGAATTATCAAGTTCTATCAAGTGTACTTTTTTTTATGTAAAAATGACCCCTGCATGAGATTTTCTAGTCAAAAGTGCCACTACGTTTCGTAAAAAAAAAGAGGAAAAATATTCATCATGAGGCGCCCTCCACAGGCTAGCGTGATGTGATACATAAATTATTGTTTCTTAGCTTAAAAAATGTTTCCTTATCAAATTGGGAGAAGATCGGTCGAGGTAGTTGCGACACTGCAAAAAAAAAAAAAATTACAACTTTGGCACCCCATATCCCAGTAAGTAAGCACATTTTATCTAAGTGTTTCAGGTTAAATCTTCATATTTTGGTCTCCAGTTAGCGTATGTCCAATTATTAATGAAACACCCTGTATATTTGTTAACAAGACATGCGTCCAAATGATAGTGAGGCGCGTATAAGAGAATGATCGATAATGCAGTTTTTCGTTCTTTTAACCATCTTCCACATTTTTTAAAAATATGAAAAAAAATTGAGAATAGGCCTTGATAAATGAGTAATTTACGATGAAAAATCCAGAGTGGCCTTCTTTCTTAAAGTGCTAAAAAATTGTGTGCAAAAATTTGCATATTTTCTTTGCATACGAAATCTGCATTTAAAAATTATGAAAATTGGGTAAATAGTACAACATGTAAGTAACAACTGTGAATTTTTTCGGATTTTTTCGTACAACGGTATCCGAGAAAATTTAAAAAAACGAGAATCAAAAAACCCCCCACCACTCCTCCAATATGGCGGCTACAGGCTTGAAATTTTGGGAAAATCATATTTTAGGGTAAATCCCTTCAGATAGTTGATAACAAACAAAATTTTGTTTAGGGGCACATTTTACATGCTTATCCTGGTATGCCCTGTTAGTTAGATATTAATTTTGTTCTAGGCCATTATTTTAGCTATGAACTACGCGTATTCAAAAGGAATATAGAGCCATTTCATAAATCTGGTTAATATGCGCTGGGGCCGAACACATTGCTTTGTTATTAATCGCTTAATTTTCATTCCAATCATTTTTACTACCGCTGTAATTTTGCTGTGACACAATTGTCTGACGTAATAATTCATAATTTCTTCTTTCAAGCCACACAAAAATCAACATGGTAATTTTTAATAAAATTCTATAAGCAATTTTTTATGCGTACAACGGCTTGATTTATGCGTGATTTTATATGTCCCTATAGAGCAGTCAGCAAAGATCGTTGTAATGGTAAAATGAGCGAGAGCCGCGACAAATTTTAATAATAATAATAATACTGAATTTGTTTGGTGGAGTTCAGTCATAAGACTGCTCTTACTTTCCATTCTCAATATGTTAATTTCGCACCTCTGTACCACCCAGATTTGCCCGCCACCTCGAAAACATGGTGGAAAAAGTTTTTTTGTAGGGCATTTTGCATAAAGTAAAATTTGTGACAACATTGCTTGTAGTAAAATGTCTCTCAAGCGGGATCTCTACAAAAATAAATTTTGGGCGCCATTTTTCCAAGATGGCGGCTAAATCCGGGATGGTATAAGGATGCGAAATCAACATTTTGTTAATAATACTTTCAGGAAGACAATAAAGTTTGTTTCAGATTTTTCCCATTTTACTTCCTATTGATTGTCCACTAATAGTGTTCGGTGACCATTATTTCAATCATAGATATCTGTTTATACTGTACTGCTGTTTTAGATGTGATCCGTTTACATAAAATTAAGGTATGTCACAAGGTTCGATAGTGGGCTCACTAATTTATCAAGTATATCAACTACATGCCAGGTATTGCCTGTCTAGGAACTACAGGAGCAATGTGCTCCTGTCCCACAGCAGCTATGGAGGTAATGCTGGACCTACTTCTTCTCCATCTGCATGCGAGGAAGGAGGCAGTACTTAGTGCCCTAAGGGTGCATGAGGCACTTAAATTCAGACCAGGCGACCTGGTTGGTCACTGAAGGATTCTGGACCTAATTCAATTTGAATCCATGACCCCAAACCCACTGACTCAATGCCAATCGAGCATGACCTTGACTGCCCGTCTGATGTGCTGATTGAGAGCCGTCAAGCGAGCAGAGCTGAAGCACTGCGGGTTGGAGAAAGAGTTACCCATCTGGTATACAGACGGATCTAAGATGGCCAAAGGTGTAGGCGTAGTGGCGCTTAAATGCAGGCCTTGGCAACACTCCAACCATCTTCCAGGCAGAAATCTATGCAATAGATTTGTGGCCTAGGAATGCCTTAAGAAAGGCATTCGAAGGGCAAAGATCTATATACTTTCAGATAGCCGAGCAGCACTAAAGGTTCTCGGGTCCTCTACCTTCGAGTCTAAAATTGCCTGGGAATGCAGATAATCCCCGAAGCAACTGGCAAAAAAACAACAAGGTTACCTTGATTTGGGTGCCAAGGTATGAGGGCATAGAAGGTAACAAATTAGCTGACAGCCTTGCAAGAAAAGGAACTGAAGCCCCATTTTTCAGATCGGAACCATTTTGTGGCTTATCTAAGAGACACATAAAGAAGGGGGCCCAAAAATTGTTGTTGAGATCATAAACTTGAATTCTTCTGGATCTTCTATATTTATCAATTTTTCAAATGTATCGAATAATAAAGCTATATTTTATTTTCAGTCTACCTATGTGGGCATTAAATTATTTCAATCCTTTAAATAAACGATTAAAAATAAAATAAAATGCTTCTTTGTAGCGAAACGGATGTGACACATTTTCAATTAGAATTTAACGACTGTTTATTTTCGTAATTTTTGTTGACTTTGATTCCGGATATAAATAATACCGTCCCGTTTATTTTACAAATATTTATTGAACACCAGTTGATGATCTAAAAAGGTAAAATCTGTATTCAGCTTTGAGAGCTTTTCCGCTCGTGTCATGAACACATATTTGTCAACGTTTTTAAAACTACAGCTTTTGTGGGAAAATAAAAAATAAATTCGAAGTGAGTTTCCCATACAGCATGCATACATAAATGTGATAACACTTTGCAACGTCACCTTTTGTCCCAGTAGGCGGTTGAAGACCAAAGGTGAACGAAACGTAGCAACCAGCTAGGCTCAGAGACTGGGTCGAGGTTCGAGTCTTTTAAAAAACTAGTTTTTAGCACCAGCTTATTCAACAATATTTCAATAAAATTTTTAAACAAAACCAAAACAAATAAGTTATGACATTCTGTACATTTTTACAGGTGGACACAATCAAACTCAAGTATTTAAAAAACAATATAATTAATAAATTAGGGTAAAAATACAATCTTTTTACAATGTTTAAATAAAGTTATGTTAAATGGAGAAAAACAAATTATAAACAATTACTAAAAAATGTTTAAAAGTTAATACTAAGTGAAAATACCAACTGGTTTACATTCATTTCTTCTGACCAAAATACTGCAGATGTTAGCTACAGAGATAGGTTGGCTTACGTAACTTTGATGGACGTTAACAATAAATGGGTTCCCATCTTGTGCTTTCTTCTATGGTGAATGGTCCAGGTATTCACATAAAAAATAGGCAATTATGAAATACTAGTTGATAATAAAAAAAAAGGGCAATAATAGTTAAATTTTGTTCAAGTAAATGACTAGGCAAAGATGCTAATATGACTTATGTAAGTCTAGACAAAAACTATAAAATTTATCTAGAATTTATTTAAAAAAATGGAGGAAGACACTAAAATGCCCTCGGAATTACCAACGTGAGATTTAATATCAAAAGTTATAAACTGACCAAAATAGAAATTGTAAATGTACTTTAAATAGTACTACCCGTACCAAAATTCTACTTTAAACAAAACCTCTGCTAGCAATAAAACAGACAATAAAAATCCATAGGTTACTATTCTTTTCAATTTCAAAATCAAACTGTGTAGGTATCTTTCTTAATCAAAACAATCATTTAGCTTATAATTTGTTGTTATTGTTTTTTCTTCTTCTTATCGACTAGGTAAGGTTTTTTGCTATGTATTATGTGAAGTCTTAGAAGGGCTATGGATCTGAAGCATTTAAATAGACTCTTTGAAACCATTCCATAGGTAATGCCTGGTCAACTATTAGTAAAACAATAAAACTGCTGCCCAAGGAATCACTACTTCCACATCCAGATTTTCTATCCAAGTCACTCACAACGAAAAAATTTTGTATGTGGAAAAAAATTGTTTATGGAACATTAATAATATAATATTTGAAATCCTCTACCCCAATAACACATAAAACGATACCCCACATCGGTAGTGGGGTGGGGGTGGATGAAGTAAAAAATATTTTGAGGTTTCTGGTTCTTGTACACACTAAATCACATTTTTTTTATCCCCTTTAATAATGGGGTGGGGGTGGTAAGGGGGGTGGCTAATGCCAAAATATTGTCTAAGACCTTAGCTTCTCTTGTATATACTAAATACCAATTTTATGGACTCTTACCCGCTTGATTTACCTATTTATCCCAAATTTACCCCAACACTTCGACGGAACAAGATGAAAATATAATCTAGTTCTAGATCTCGTTAAAGTACATATGTTGTACCAAATTTCAAGTCAATATCTCAAACGGTTCCAGAGTAAACGTGCTCACAAAAAAGTTACAGACCGACAGATAGACCGACAGACAGGCAGGCAGGCAGGTAGAAAATTTTTTTCGCTCCAACTTAAAATCTCGATGTTTCATGACATTCTAAGCCTATTTGAACAGTAAAAATTTTTAAAAATATTTTTGTCGTTACTATACTTCCACTGAATGTGGAAGTAAAATTTATAAAATAAACTTGTGGAAGCAAGTTTAAAATTTATTCTCTACCTCTCCTATTAATCTGGGAAAGTAAAACATAATTCAGCTCTATACTCTGCTTGCAAGGGCGCAGATAAGGGAGGTAAAGGGGGTAATTACCACCCCAGGCCTAGAATATTAAAATAGTTTTTTCTATGTCGCTTTTTTTTCGAGTAAAACTTTGAGATGAGGACAATTTTTTTGGATTTTTTCCCCTCACTCATCAGTTTTGAGTTGAGGAGAAAAATATTTTTTTGATTTTCTACCCCCCCTCGCTCATCAATTTCGCGATGAGGACAAAAAAAATTATTTTTTTGGATTGTCTCCCCTCGCTCATCAATTTTTCCCCTTTACACCCTCTGCTTGATAGAGACAGAGAGGGATAAAAGCATCATTGTAGATGCAAATCCTCTATAAACGTGGTCAGGTGGCTACAAGAAACTTGAAGAAATGTTCCTTTATATTTTATGCGTTATCAGTATATCAAGAAAAAAATTACTCGTCGTACTACGACGGTTTCTGGGCAAATTAATCGTGTAACAGCGGGCGAGATTAAGAGCCGGAAAAATTGGATAACTCAAACAACAGACGTTTATTTCTCATAAAATGAATTTATTTAGATTTTTGGCATAGTTTCTATAAATGTTGAGAGAAAAAGTAGCACACGCATGGCCGGTTTTTGCCTGAGTGATTCTCTGTCGTTACCAAACAGAGTATACCATGTAGAGTTTCTACTTCGCTCAAGTTAGTGTTTTTGACATTTAATTTAAATGTTATAATATAATTAAAGTATTTAAAGCTTTGACGTGCTTAATATGCAATGGAACCAATTTGAATATAATTTATAAATTACCTGAAAGCATCCAAATTGAATAAAACTCAATTTCTCCTCGTCTAGACGAGACTTTATCATATTTCAGTTGGGAAATTAATACTCAACTGAATAGAGTTACTTGAGTGTTCTAACATGTCTTTTCATCGCAAATCTGAAAATGCTAGGATTAATATTAGAAATTTGAATAACAGAGTTGGGTCGTTGCCCCGTTTAAATAGAAGTATCATAATTAAAGTTTGGGTATATGGTATGGCAAAATCTACAAACAGAACTTTTTTACCACGGCAGAAAAACAGGAAGCAGCATACAAGCTTTAGAGGAGAATATTAATGGAAATTTTTAATAGTGTGGTTTTGTTACTACCAATTAAGGTTCATTACTAGTTTAGATCAGTGTATAGGGTTATTCATTATATTTAGGCCACCCTTTATGATCGTTATTATTGGAGATGGAAAAAAAAGTGGCGTGCAGGAGCAATAGTTTTTTTTTAAATGGAACGCCCTGTATATTGTTGAATTTTTGAATTATTCTTTTTTTTCTGATTTGACAAAAATATGACATATGATAGTCCTATCCTTAACCGTTTTCGAGTTATGAAACATTGAAAATCGTTTTTAAGCTTGTTATTATACGAACGGAAATTATAATTATTAAAGTAGCCTATGAAAATGTCAAGTATTCTGTTATTATATAAAACGCTGACTGATTTAATGACAGAATACTTGTCATTTTCATAAACTACTTTAATAATTGTTATTTCCATTCGTATAATAATTAGCTTAAATATGATTTTCAATGTTTCATAACTCGAAAACGGTTAAAGATGTCATACTTTTGAAATCAGAAAAAAAAAATTCAAAAATTCAACAATATTCAGGGCGTTCCATTAAAAAAAATGTTATTGCTTCTTGTACCCCTCAATTTCTGCACGCCACTGTGCTTCCATTAACTTATTAAAGAGGTTCAGTTACAGTCCTACAACTTTCGTCCGAAACTTCTTTTCCATCTTCAATAATAACGATCATAAAGGATGGTCTAAGTATAATGAATAACCCTGTACACTTTTTTTTAATCGAGATAAAATTCCCGAGCCCTGTTCGTGATTGCAACAGACTTTTAAGGAATTACGATATTTGAATGTCCATACAAGACAATTAAATAGAAAAGAGAATAGAACAGAAAGGTGAAAATATTTTTGAAAAAAAAAATTGAACCACCTTAAAAAAATATCGCTAAAAATTATGAAATTAAATTTCACCCCCGTTCAAACAAAAAAAAAAGTAGACGTAGGTGAGCCCCCTGGAGGACACGGGAAGATGAGTAAAATGGTATGGGGTTATAATTTTCTATTTTAGCTGTAAGAGTTCTATCGCTTAAATAACTACGAATGTTGGTTAATTTCACTAAGAGATGTTGGTGTATACTCAGACAAACTGCTAAAAAATGCATGGGCATCACCTAATAGCTAGGGAGCTGATAGCACAACATACAGGTATATGATTTCAATAATATGGAATGACGGTATTGATATAACAGATCGATTAGATCAGCTACCGAGTTTGATTGCTGTTGATTTTTTTAATAAATGCATTTCAAATTTGCAAAACAAACGCTCCTATATTATTTTATTGTTTTAGCCATTGCTATAAAATTGTCCATGTTTCATAAATATAAATTTAAAAAAATGGTTGGCTGAAATCAATGATTTTTATATAAAACCAATTGCTAATTTGCAAAAAAAGTGCTGTTAAGTCTTTCCATTATACTTCGCATTGGTTTTAATTTGTTAGTTTTTATATCCTTAAGTAGAGAAAAACATGGGCAGACATGTACGTTGCTAATTTTCAGAAATATTCCCAATTTACTCAAAAAAATATCAAAGTAAGAAAATAGTCTAATCAGTGGGGGATTTTGCTTTGCAAAAGGTGGAGTAGTAAGGCTTTTGATATACGTTGTTAATTAACTCGAAGCCTTCATAAAAAATACAAGTTTTCGACCTTGGGGGGGCGGGGGGGCGAGCCGCCATCTTGAAGTAAAGGTGGAAAAAATTGTTTTAATTCGGCGATCCTACGAGAAAATTTTTAAGACAAAATAGAAGAGGACATGGTTTCCTACATTTTTTTTGTATATATATATATATATATATATATATATATATATATATATTTGTATTGTAAGTCTAATGTTTAACAGAGATACAGCGTCAGGAAGATAAATTTAAGAAGACAAAATTTTTTTATTAAATAATGTACGTTTACAACACAACATATTACTGGACACCCTGTATATATACATACAAGCAAAGGAAAAAGAGAATAATTGTAAAAAACGTTAGAATATTTCTTGGATAGCGATAAAAGCTTTGTAAAAATAACACAGATCTACAAAAAAAAGGCTCTTTGTTTGTGATCTAACCTTTCTGAAGTATTTTGATGTGCTGAAGCTAATTTTGGACAAAAAAAATCTATCGTGTCAGTTTCCCTCTGCCACCCTTAGAAAATAAAAGAGTTGTAGACGGTAACTTACACGATAGAAATTTTTTTTGTCCAAAATTGGTTTTCACGCGTCAAAATACTTCAGAAAAGTTGGATCAGAACCTTAGAACAAGACTTTTTTGCCCTCTTTAGGGGATAAAAGGTGGTAGACAAAAACTGATGCGGTAGATTTTTTTTTAATATCAGAATCGGTTTTAGCATATCAAGAAAAATATGATAAGATAGTTCTGATCAAAAGCACTGCCCTTTTTTTTGTCGGCCTGTGTAGTGTGTAATTATCAAGAAACGTCAAAATCAGAATATCAGATTTCAGCCACTATTTTTTTAATGTTTTTTACAAATAAACAAAGCTTCCTGCAAAGTGGCTGATACGGTAAAATAATATAGAAGCGTTTTTTTTACCCCCCTTTTTGAAAATTCACCCTCTTTAAACGCAGCAGCATACAGGTGATTGAAGTTTGTTTTATTGTTTCTTATCACTTAGCGAAACTATTGATATAAGATACATCGACAATAAATTGACTTAATTTTTAGTATATCATAAATTAATTTAAAAAGATTAAATTTCAAATAAACGCAGACTCAGATTTTAGCCGACTGTATTTATATCAATGTCATATTGACAAGCAACGTTTAAAACAAGTGGCTGACACAGTAAAATCATATAGAAGCGTTTTTTTAATTGCATTTGTAATTAACTGTTAATTAAAAACTCAGCAATGCCATAATGACTGAAATGGTTTCTCCGGCCTTTTTTATGACGTCTTTACACTCTTCAACTTCAGCCACACAATAATAATAATATCTTTATTTACCATAAAAAAATATATAATTGGTGCTCTTCCAATGGCCCTAACAAGAAGGAGGTAATCTACAACTTAAAACTAAGTACATACAATAATAGAAAAATAAAAGAATAAAAATGAATAAAAATGTGCGACGATGTGGCGCCACTGGTGCAGGGGAGGGGGGGGGAGATCAATCAGAACAATTTAAAGTTGAAATTTCGTTATTAAAATGGTGCATGCAGGGAAGCGTACCGCTGATTTTAGGTGGCAACATTTTGATCGGCAAGCAGCATACTTTTTATTTTACAATTAAATGTTTTTGTAGATAACTTTTTAATGTTTGGATCCAGCCTGTTCCACATATGGATAGCATTATATGTGAATGACTTTTGGTAAGCGGAGGATTTGTGTTTGGGTATTCTGAAATCTTGCATATGCCTTGTATTTTGATCATGATTATGGACCAAGAACTTGTTTCGTAGGTAGTGGGGCTCACCAGTAATCATCACTTTATAAATGAGTCCGTACATGCGTCATATACGTCATTTTTCATATTTAGGATAGAATTTTGATTTAGGTAAGGAGTAATGTGATTTCTAAAGGGAATATTGTACGCATAGCGCATGCAAGCATTTTGAACTGTTTGTATCAGACGACATGTAGCGGCACTAATGAAATTGTTATATACTATATCGCCATAATCATGGATTGAGAGTACAAGACTGTTGCATAAGCGATATTTAGCAGTAGGTGACATGCACGTTTTATATGGGTACAAACTTTTCAATCGACTAAATGCCAATCTTACTTTATGAGAAATATGCGATTGAAATGTAAACGCATCATCCATGACTACACCTAAATTTTTTGCTTCACTTAATTTAGGTATCTCATCATTACCAATCTTAACAACAAAATCAGACAGTTTATCCCTGGAAGATTTTGAGCCTGCTATCAATAAAACAGATTTCGATGCATTAATTTTTAAGTTATGATCCAAGGAAAATGTTGTAATTTTTTCTAAATCTGTTGAAATATTTTCTTGTGCAACTACTTTATTACTTGGGCAAACATCGAGAGTTAACTGAGAATCATCTGCATATTGCATTACACCAGAATATTGGATTTCACCATTCACCATTTCACCATTCATGTCTGTTACGTATATTAAAGATAGCAGGGGCCCTAAAATGGACCCTTGATATAGTGGTGCAAACGTGGATTTAATAGTTTTATTGTCTATTGCTACAGCTACACATTGTTCCCTGCTGGTTAAGTTAGATTTAAAGAAATGAATCATTAGAAAAACCGAAATAATGTAATTTAGACAGTAAAATAAGTCGATTCAACGAATCGAAGGCTTTACTAAAATCGAGTAGAACTAAACAAGTTGCTTTATTGTTATCTGTGTTTTGACAAATATCATCAGTTATTTTTATAAGGGCAGTGGAAGTGCTATGATTTTTTCGAAAGCCCGATTGCGTTGAGGAGGTCAGATAATTTTTATTAAAATAAGGGAAAATTTGGTTGTGAATGTGTCTTTCTAAAATTTTAGAAACTACCGATAAGACACTAATAGGTCTGAGATCTTTTAATTCTGTAGGATTAGCTATCTTTACGAGGGGCTTAACTATTGCCTTTTTCCAGCAGTTGGGAAATACGCCATCGAGAATGCAACTATTTAAAATATTTATAAGATGGTCCATACAAAATGGCAAACAGAGTTTAAGATCTTTAATAGAGATACCATCAGCGCCAACACTGCAAGTTCTAATATTATTAATTATGTTATAAACATCATTCCTTGTTAATAATTTGATATTAAATTTACTTTTACTATTATGATGTAAATTAGAATTGTAAAAAAATATTTTTTCGTTTGAAGGATCCTTGTCGGAGGTTATGGAAGATATAACATAATTATTAATTTTTTTTGGAATGTTATTACTGGTTTTATTTTTTGTTAAACTTAGTTTGTTTACCTCTGACCAAAATAATTTACCATCCTTATTTCTCGACAATGCATCAAAATAAGCAGACTGTTCCCGCTGTATGGCATGGTTTGTATAATGTTTTAATTGTTTACAGTAATCTAGACTCTGGGGACTTTTGTTTTTTAAATATTTTATTTTAGCTTTGTCCCTCATTTTCATAAGAAGCTTAATGTTATCAGTAACCCATGGTATAAAAGGTCTTTATTTAATTAATTTATGTTTTAGTGGAGCATGTCTATTTAATAAACACACAACATTGTTATTGAAAATATTCAGCTTCTCATTCACATCTCTTACATAATATATTGCATCCCAATTTAACCTATTGGAATCTTCTTCAAACTTTTGCTATATTCTCTAAAACAAATATGCTTTAGTTCAGATTTAACTGTGGGTGTTTCAACCACGGAAAAAATTAGGTTATATCAGATATATTATCTGAAATGGGCACTGAATTAGACTCTAAGACTTCTATACCATTGTTCATTATAATAAGATCGATTAATGATGAGGTACCCAAATTCAAATTAATTCTAGTTGGTAAGTTAATGATTTGATTAAAGTCAAACGCATTTAAAATAAATTTAAAATTATCTAAAAATTATTAATTATCTAAATTATTAAATTATTAATAATTATTATTAATTATTAAATTATCTAAATTATTTAAAATTATTATTAATAAGGTCATATAAAAATTTCTGCCACCAGCTCCCTAGCTATAACTCAGCCATATCTATGGAGAACTACAAAACTTCTTAAGTTAGTAAAATAATTAAAGAAAGTCAACCTTTTAGATAATTCGCAAGTTTTTAATTACATCAACTGAAGTTCCCGATGTACTTAACATTTTATATAAGTTTATACGAATCACATAAGTTTACAGGTTTTATTTATTTCAATTAATTGGGATTGTAAACTTTCAGCTTAACTAAAATAAACTCGAGTTTAATTAAACCCATTTATACAAGCTGAAAGGACGTTCTCCTTGGGTAACAGTCTTTAATTTGGAGCCATTTTTCTGCACATATGTGACTTGAAAATCTCGGAACGTAGATCATTTTAGAAAACGCATTCGTCTTTTCAGACACATTCACTCGATTTGGACTTATTTCAGATAATACTTCTGCTCCGTCTCAGGTAAATTGAGATTACACCATTGAGGTAATATAGGCGGGATATCTCATAAAGTATACAATATAAGACAAAAATTGTAACTCAGGTTTATGTCAGCTGCCAGTCAGAAAATACATTTAATTATAATACTGGCTGTATTATCTGATAAAATGTGAAGGCGTATCAACTAGTGCGGCAGGATTTGCAAATATTTGGGTTGATAGTTGAGAGTAGTTTGCGTATAACTTGGAGTTAATAGCGGTATGCCCCCCGAGGGACAAATCGCGAAGGATATCTAGTGTACACTCAGAAGGAAATCCGAGGAAATCTGGAGGCAATCTCAGGAAATCTGAGTAAATCTCAGGAAATTTTCGGATTTCTCCCACTGCTCTTCAAAAAATGTTTTCTATCAAAGAGGAAATTTTGAAAGAAATCCGGGGAAGTCTTCATCAAAGAGGAAATCTGGTGTACACAATTTTGGGCGCGGTTAACCCCTCGGGATGCCCGAAAAGGACCCTGCACACCACAAGTGGAAATCTGACATCGGTTAAATTCGCCAAAATTTTGATATATTGCTCTGTTGACAGAGTAAATCAAAAGTCTCCATGGGCCCGAGTTCAAAAAACACACCCTTCTACCCCTTTTCACCCTCTAAAAGGGTAGAAAACGTTGGAGTAAATGATATCCTTACAATAGTATTTTATAGTTTTCTTCAATTGAATTGCTCCACATTTATCCGAAATATGCTTATCATTTTAGTGACTATGTAATATTTTCGAAAAAATTATAGAAATTCATCCGCAAAGGTAATTACACCCTCCGTAAGCGGTGAAAAAGGGTAGGAAGGTGGAAGGATGTCAAAATATAAATCATGTTCTTTGACTGAATTTTTCGTGACTATTAAAGTATAAAATATTATTGTAGGGATATCATTTACTCCGACGCTTTTCACTTTTCACTTTTCATGGTAAAAGGGGACAGAAGGGTGTGTTTTTGGGACTCGGGCCCATAGAGACTTTTGATCTACTCGCCACTAGAGCAACATATCAAAATTTGGGCGAATTTAACCGATGCCGGATTTCCACTTCTGGTGTGGTTCCACTCCTTTATGTCGTCAATGGTCTCATTCAGCACTTTTTTTATTTGATAATCGGAAAGATCTTATCATTTTAAGACCCTGTGCAAAAAACTAGAATTTTGTGAGACCTATAAATCGTCTAAAAAAAATCATAAAAATGGACCGCACCCGCGGTCGAGTATCGGCCGTGACATCACTTGATAGGACCCGCTAGCCGAACCGGCTAGCTGCAGCGCGTTATTATAGTTTCACAATATCACAAATCGTTAACTCAAGCAGTGTGTTATGAAACTTATGCGTGTTTGTGAAGAATTTCAGTTTATCAACTATTTGCACAGATTTATATTACTATTCTCTGACGTCACGATGTTGGTCGCACCGTGCTCTTTAAAAGTCGTATATTTCGAAAACCACATATCGGATTCATCTGAAATTTTCAATATCGTCTAATTTTAAGTAATACTTTATCCACAAGAAGCAACTACTAAATTCATTAAATGAGCCCATTTTAGGTGATGATTGTTTTTGAAAAAATATGAAAGAAGCTCCCATGGACATGAGTTTGAAAATGCTTCATAAAGGAGCAGGGTCCGCTGAAAGTGTGGCCCTATAGTAGGTCTCAATATCTCAGAGACCCTCTGTGCTACGGCGATGAGATTTGGTACGTTATTTAGTTTCAATAAGGACTGTAATGCGTCAGAACTCTGAACCACAATAAACCTAAAATATAATACTAGTATTGAAACATTTATTGTAATACATGTCAAAGAAACCCATAACAAAACCTTTTTTTATTGTAAATATTATAGTTCTCTGACGATGGTTAATAAACCGAAATGCAAGAAAATAATTTTCATTTAAACTGATTGAAAACGTTCTTACAAATGGCAATAATATCTAATAGCTGGTGGCAGAAATTTTTATATGATCTTGTTGTGTGACTGAAGTTGAAAAGTTTAAAGACGTCATAACAAAAAGCTGGAAAAACCATTTCAGTCATTGCTTAGTTTTTAATTAACAGTTAATTAAAAATGCAATAAAAAAACGCTCCTATATGATTTTACTGTGTCAGCCACTTGTTTTAAACGTTGCTTGTCAATATGACATTGATATAAATAAATGCAGTCAGCTGAAATCTAGATGCATTTCTTTGCAATTTTTTTTTTTTTGTTAATTTATGATTTACTAAAAATTAAGTTAATTCATTGTCGGTGTACCTTATATCAAACGTTTCGCAAAGTGATAAGAACCAATAAAACAAACTTCAGTCACCTGTATACTGCTGCGTTTAAAGGGGGTGAATTTTCAAAAATTGGGTAAAAGAAACGCTTCTATATTATTTTACCGTGTCAGCTTTGTGTCAGCTTCTTATTTTTTTGGAGTAAATTGGGAATATTTCTGAAAATCAGCAACGTACACGTCAGCCAATGTTTTTCTCTACTTATGGATAAAAAAACTAACAAATTAAAACCAATGCGAAGTACAATGAAAAGACTTAATAGTCCTTTTTTTTTGCAAAAATCAGAGTCATGAATTTCAACCAACCATTTTTTTATTTATATTTTTGATACATGAACCATTTTATAGCAATGGCTGAAACAATAAAATATAGGAGCGTTTTTTTTTACAAATTTGAAATTCATTTATTTAAAAAATCAGCAGCAACCAAACTCGGTAGCTGCTCTAATCGATCTGTTATATTAATACCTTAATTCCATATCATTGTTAATTGCAATGAAATCATATACCTGTATTGCCACCAGCTCCCTAGCTATAAGCTTTCCAGTTGATAGAGTTGCAAGAGCATACAATAAACCGTCAGTCCTGCCTATATTCGCTCGATAGGTAAATCTGCCTCTGAACAATACATGACGATTTAAAGTTGTACTCAGTTAATGGAAAATCTCAGCGCGACTGTAAATCTACAGAGTATAATATAAGTGTTCGATTTTGCAGGAATAAAGCTAACACCATTCTTAGTGAAGAAGAGTTTGCATTTTTCTTTTTCAATTGGTATCAAATAAAATACATGACAAACTTTTGTTCGACATTTTTAATGCGATAAACTACGTATATTTGTTTATTTATAATATGAATATTTAAATATATTATATTAAAACATGTTTATAAAAATACCCATTATTTATGTTAATAACCTTTGTACAACTTTTTCGCTGGCTATGAAATTTGATATATTGAGTTTTATCGGTATAAAAATATTATCTATGAAACAGTACCAGCTATTTAAATTATTTAATGAGGTCTTGGGACACATTTTGCTATTACTATTTTATTTTCCACTTCTTTCTAATACAATTTTCTAATTCTTCTTCTCACACTTCCTCAGAGAAATATCTCAAGGTATTATTTCTTATTTGCAGGGGAAGGGTTGAGAAAAATACTACAAGCCTAAAGAAACAAACAAAATTATGATCTACGCCATCAAATGGCTTTCTGAGACTACACTTGTTAAGGCGTTTAAAAAAATCTTGAATCCTCAAATTATTCTAACAACATATCACTCTCTTTTTCATTCACACCTTAGTCCAGGCGGTAAGAATTTTTTTTTGACAAATTGAGGCGGCAGCGGTTTTTTTTTCTGAATAGCTTTGTTTCTTGGTCAGGAAAAACATAAAAACTGTGAGCACTACAGAGATACGGAACCATCATTAATTATGCAAAAAAGATATCAAAAATGTGCAATAACTCATTTTTTATCGATCTTACGCTCCAAATGGTGGTATAAAAAGTTAAAGACAATCAAATTATCTATAAAAAAGGCTATATACATTTTTTTCCTCAGACCAATAGTTTCCGAGCAGTGGCCGGGCAAAGTTGAAAAATTTTCGACAGTGACGAAAAACCACACCCATTTCAAATTTTAGCTCCTCATTTTTGAGTTCAAAGAATATTTTTTTGAATTTTCGCTTTTTAATTACCTACAAATTTGTGTGGCCAGATTTTTGTTTTTCAACCATGGCTTTTCAACATTTTCATTCAAATATGAGATTTTTTCAAAAAATCGCTTTTTAACGCATTAAGTACTTAGTTTTAGCCCTGGTTTTAGCTCGGCATTATCGAATTCAGGGAATATATTTTTTTAAATCTTGTTTTTTTTTTTAACTACCTACAAATCTGTGTGGCCAGAGTTTTGTTTTTCATCCTTAGTTTTTCAGAATTTTCAGTAAAATGAAAGATTTTTCCGAAGAAACGTTTTTTTACGAAAGTTAGACTGTCCTCTAACACCTTTTGACGGGAATACGTCCAGTTGCCAGTAATCCTGTATACTTGCTATTTTAGCTATTTTTTGTTTGAAATAGTTTGTAGATTCTTGTTTCTAACAATTGGTAAGTTTTTTAATTCATTTGTCTACGTATTTCACTAATATATGTAACGTGATGACTCATATCTGTAGAGATATTTTTTATATTATGGAATTATATACTCTTCTATTGACTTACTATAAACATCGTATCAGAGCTGGGCAGTACTCGAGTAAATTGTACTCGTAACTGTACTGAGTATCCAAAGTACTCTGTAACAAGTACTTAATTAAAATTAAAATGCCGATCTACTTTTATTTACTGATAATGGTGTAAGTGGTATTCTAATTTTTTGTCTCTTATCTATTTCAATTTGGTATTTTTCGAAGTACTCGTACTCGTTACTCATTTTTAGAAAAGTACTCTTCAAATTTTGCAAAAGTACTAATTTTTTAGAGTACTTCAAAAACAAGTACTCGTACTCAAGTTTTCACGAGTACTTCTTAAAGGTACTCATTGTGAAGTACACGTGAGTACTTTAGTGCGGTACTCTGCCCAGCTCTGCATCATATATGTAACATAGTTAAATAGATATCATTATCCATCTATATGATAAGTACTTAAATAAATAAATAATTAAATGTAATACCTATTTTACAATTGTTCTAAAGATACACATCAATAAATAATACGGTATTATAACTAAGCAACCCTTATATCTACTCCACTAGAATTTCAACATAAACAGTTAACCGAAAAAACATAAATCCACGAATGAAAACCGTTTTCCTTTTTTTCAGGTCGAAGCCACGACAAATCATTCACATTATTCCGGCTGGGCAAGAAATCTTCAGCGGGTGTGAAGGCGTTCGCCGAGACGGGTCGCTCGGATATTTTGGAGCAGCAGAGCCAGGGCGAGGGGGGGATTTATGATGAATTTAACGCACCCCCTATTACCACAGGCGTAGGAAGGACCGAAGCGGAATTCTTCGTAGACGGCAACCATTCAAGGGTAAATAAAAAATATTATCTCGTATCGTTTGCACACTTGCTACCTGGCTCCGGGATAGGGCTCTCCGATATAAGATTTTCTTAGATATATATTTTTATCTAATACAACGTATATTTTATGTATTCTTTTATGAAATTGATCAAGAATATCTACTTTTTCGGCGCGATTTCAGATCCCAAAATACGCTATTCTAGTATTTTAGTTCGCTGCTAAGCAACTATCAGGAAACAGTCAGAGAAAGTTACTTTCCCGGACGGTTTTTTATACAGGGTGAACCGGTAATAATAGGCCATAATTCAAGGGTTACTATTAACATACTATTTCTTCTGAAATCGCAATCAATATTATTATAAATTAAGGAATTTGTATTAATGCATAACATTTCTTCATTACAATCTAACTGCTTACTAATAAATGCAATTTTAATGTGAGTTGGTATGTCTGCGTGTATTTATTTACTGTCTAAAATATTCAAGAGAAACCGTACGGGAAAGTAACATTCCCGTACAGTTTTGTTGATCGTTGCTTGGCAACGGATCTTTTCCGGTCTGTTTTCTGATAGTTTCTTAGCAACGGACTAAAATACTGAAATTGTGTATTTTTCGATCTGAAATCGCGCCGAAAATGAAGACATTGCCGATCGATTTCCGAAAATATACTATTCCCGGACTGTTTACATTGCCGTCCGGGAATGTACTGCTTTTATTACTAGGTACACAATGTACTATTTTTTAGGAGAGATTTAGCATGAGAAAACGTTTACTTATAGTTCATAATACAGTATCTAGAGATGTACAAAACGAAAAAAGAATGTCATATGCAATGATAATTTTTTATGAGTAATTTTTGTAGTAAAAGGTATTTCTTTAGTTTTTCTGGTTTCTATATGGTCTCAACACTTGCACTTGGGGTTGCCGAATTTGAAATCAAAATTAAAAATATCAAAATGGCCGCTCCAACAAGTCGCGGCGAATGGATATATTCTAAAGCAAGTGCTATAAACGAATAAAAAATTTGGATGAATATTGCTCTTTTCTTTTATTTCTGTAGAGTAAATGTAGTTTCGGAGATATGAAAGTTTAAAGATGGCGGTCTAGCGTTTATAAGACGACGTGGTTTCCACCCTTTGAGGATAAGTGTCGGGACCATGTAGAAACTGAAGATAATACATTTTACTACAAAATTCGTCCATAAAAGATTAACATTACATACAATGTGTGCTATTTAATACCGCAACACCTCATTTATTTGGAAAGCGTTGGCCGATTAAAAAAAAAAAAAATTAGAAATATAGTGCTCGATGAGCTTTATTTGACTGTTTTGAAAAATTTGCAATTTTTTATCGGCAAATTGGATAGCGTATTCGATTCGCAGTTGTTTCAAATACCTCTATACAAAATTTTAGATCGATACCTCATATAGGGTGTTTGTTTTTTAATAGCCAAATTTAAAATTTCTCACTTTTCGACTGGCCCTGTATAAAAGTCGGTTAGGTTTACTAAAAAGGTAAAGTAGTCATTCGACTTAAGGAACATCAGACACTAAATGAGGAAGAAAAAAGAGAAGTTATTCTTTAAATAAATAGTACTTTTATACATTATTCGGTTGCTGTACGTAGGTGCCTTAATGAAAATGTTTCAAACAAATGGATTGGACGGAGTAGCTTTTCTTTTTTCTTCCTTATTTAGTAATCAACATCAAATACTAAATAAGGAAGAAAAAAGAAGAGCTAGTGCGTCCAATCCATTTCCATTAAGGCATCTACGTACAGCAACCCATGATAATTTATAAAAGCACTATTTATTTAAAGAATAACTTCTTTTTTCTTCCTCATTTAGTATTTGATGTTCCTCAAGTCGAATGACTACTTCACCTTTTTAGTAAACCTAACCGACTTTTATACAGGACCAGTCGAAAAGTGAAAAATTTTAAATTTGGCTATTGAATAACAAACACCCTATATGAGGTATCGAGCTAAAATTTTGTATAAAGGTATTTGAGACAACTGCGAATCGAATACGCTATCCAGTTTGCCGATAAAAAATTGCCTAATAGTCGACATCGAAATATCGACCCATTTCGACCTTAGTAGGCCTTGAAAATATCAAAATTACAAATTTTTCAAAACAGTCAAATAAAGCTCATCGAGCACTATATCTCAAAAAAAAATTAAAATCGAACAACGCGTTCCAAAATAACGGGGTGTTGCGATATTAAATAGCGCACACTATACTATATCATACTATTTATAAATTTTGTACATTTTTTACCTCGAGATACTGTAGTAAGAAATATGTTTAGAAATTCATCGAAGGCCATAGGACGCCCTTTATTTTTTTTCAACTTATCCTAGAGCACCCTGGATATCTCATACTTTCTTGGTAAAAAATAGCTTCTAGTCGATGGATAAATTAGAGGGAAACCATATCGCTTTTTTGTTTCATTTTGAATATCCTCGAGTACTGGGAAAGCTACACATGTGCCTTTTTAAAACAAATTTCTTGTATTTGCATGCAAATTATCGTAAAATCAATAGATTAACCAAAAAGAACCAAACGATTTCCATGAAATGTTCGTCAAGCGAAGTAAAAGTGGTAGTAAATTAACGATAATCCTTTTTGTTCGGTTATCTTGTTGGCCTTTATATGGATGTATATATGTACTGGAATATTTAAGCAAAGAAATGATGCTATATTGTTAAATATTTAATAATTAATCAGAGTACATCTCTCTATTCTACAATGTTAACTGAAGTTGTATACTCTTCATTCTAGAAAATATATTATTAGTTAACATATTTATATACTGAAATTCATTAGGAAACTAACAATAGTCATTAAATATTAAAGATAACGCCAGAAATATCGCCAAGATTTATAAAACTTGAATACCCTTATGTAAGAGAAAACATAATCTGGAGAAAATTCACTAGAATTATAGTAAGATTAATGAAAATGCCATTCACCCTGAACAAGTGAGTTTTTCTTAAGAAATTGCTTTGCTCGTTGACCTTTGTCGAAGGTTATTATTTATTTATATGCCTATACATACATAATATAGTTTCTAATTTATAGTTGGGTATTGTACTCTCGTTATAGAGGTGGGTGGGCGGATAAAAAGTATATAATGCACGCGAAGGTTTGTGAAATTTCTATTTTACGTCTGTTTGTCCCAAATGGATTATTAATAAGCAGAAGGAAATGCTACAATGTGTCTTAATATGGAAAATTATAGATAATTCGTATGGATATATACCGGGCGGCCACGAGAACTGACCCAGGCTTATAGCTCCTTTGTTTATGAACCAACTGTTTTGAAATTTGGAACATGTATATAAGACTTATTTTCCAATTTGGTGTAGTCAAAATGGCACACTTCCGGTTTCGACGGAAATAACATCAAATTTTATTTTTTAAATGGAACACCCTGTATATTTTGGTATTTTTTGAATCTACGGACCGTTGCGAAATTTTCATTGTATTCAAAAATAATTTAAAAATTTTTAATTTCATTTTTCAACCCGGAAGGCTGTGGCTGGGTTAAAATTGATCTATCTCCACTCTTTCATCCACACACATAATTCTTAGTAGTAAGTTAGTATTAAGTGTATTAGGGGCCAATAAAGTTTAAAGTGTTAGTTTTTGATAAGAAAGTCAATTTTCTTACATGGAACGTGTATGGACCATCCACAACAGTAGATAGAGAATTTTATTTCAAATATGACAATATGCGATATGTCTAGTTTTATTTATATTTAACACTAAAAAATTAAATAATTCAAAAATAGGTATCTTATTCTTCATTGGATTGGCACCAATGGTCCAGTTAGGTGGCCACCTAGCTCACCTGATCTGACTCCCCTCGATTTTTATTTGTGGGGATATCTTAAAAATAAAGTTTACTCCAGACCACCATTAGCACATTAAAAGGCGTAATAGAGTAACACAAGCATTCTAAGAAATTTCGAACGATGAGTTAGGAAATGTTGTTCGGTGCACTTTAAATAGGACACAACTTTGTGTTGTGGAGAACGGAGAATTTTGAACACATTATAGGACATTGACAATGAAATTAAATTTTACATTAGAACTTTCAAAACTCATTTTGGTAGTATTTTGATTTAGTTTAATTTTTTAATAATAATTTTGTTCTAGTTTTCGTGTATTGATTTTGTGTGTCATGTTTTTATTCGCAGCCTTGCTTATTATTTTACCTTGTCGGTAGGTGGGTAGCTCAGTACATTGTTTCACTAAACTGAAATAAATGAAGAATAAGGTACCTATTTTGAATTATTTATTTTTTTAGTGTTAAACAGAAATAAAACTAGACATATCGCATATTGTCGTATTTGAAACAAAATTCTCTATCTACTGTTGTGGATGGTCCAAACACGTTCCATTTAAAAAAATTGACTTTCTTATCAAAAACCAACACTTAAGAGCCAAATTAGACGAACGTAATTTGCGTCGCGTATTCAGCGCCGCGTATACTACGCCAAAATTAAAATCACGTTTTTGAATGTAATCAGTTAAACGAGCGTAATGCAACGTATCTATGGCAGCGCCAAATACGCGACGCAAATACGCTCGTCTAGTTTGGCCCTAAAATTTATTGGCCCACAATACACTTAATATTAACTTACTACTAAGAATTATCATTTGTGTGGATGAAATAGTGGAGATAGATAAATTTTAACCCAGTCGCAGCCTTCTGGGTTGAAAAATGAAATTAAAAATTTTAAAATTATTTAAAAAAAAAAATGAAAATTTCCTGATCAGATAGAATTTGGTCCGTAGATTCCAAAAATACCAAAATATACAGGGGGTTCCATTTAAAAAATCAAATTTGATGTTATTTCCGTCGAAACCGGAAGTCAGCCATTTTGACTACACATGTCACTAAATCGAAAAATAAGTCTTATATACATGTTCCAAATTTCGAAACAGTTAGTTCATAAACAAAGGAGCTATAATCCTGGGCCGGTTCTCGTGGCCACCCGGTATATTGAAATAAGATATAGTTGTATAGTACAGTATAGTGTGGACAGTTTATTTGGAACAAATTGTGTTACTTGGATATACAGTTTTCCTGTAAAGAATTATATTTATATATTTGAAAAATAAAAATTAAGGGTTAAGATAAACCAAAAATGTAGTCAATGAAAATACAAAATTGGCGTGTTTTTGAATTTTTTACTGAAAAACTGTACATCCAAATTACAAAATTTGTTCCAATTAAACTTTCCACACTGTATATTCGATTTACATTAATAAACTGGGTCGATACTTCTCTTGGGGGATAGTTCTTTTCGCACAATTATTATTGACAAAACATGGCAATCCCTGAAAAATAATCCTGAAAATCTGTACTAGCAATTAACAGTACGATTTTTCTTGTACATGCGATTACAGTAAGTGGCCAATATTCTAGTGCTAATGACTTAGAGAGATCTGTACCGATTAGACTGTAATTTATTACTCTTTTTAAATGTTCTCATATTGAGGTTTTAACTGCAGTATGAAATTATCGATTTTATCTTTACATAATAGTGCCAATACCAAAATGATGCTTGTGTCAATAACTAATTCATTGTTATATTTCAATTACAAGCTGGTCTATTTGGCTGCTGGCTAATTAAAATTAACCTTGCTTTGTTATACGTGCAGGGTGGACCAAATTCGATGGGATTTGGGGTATTCCATAAACTTCGGCAGACAAAAACCAATATAGATGTCCTGAGCTCGATTTTCGAGAACCAAACAATGGCATAAACAGCTATCGTCTATCTTTTTCGGCTATCGAGCTACAGAGCGTTTTTGGATAATTGGAATTTTTGATGACCTCTATATCTCAATTACCAAGTGTCGAATCGAAAATCGAGTAACACATTCTTAAGCCACTTTTTTGAGTAGAATCCGTTGCTGAAAAGAAGAAAATTATGCATGCCTCAGTTTTCGAAATATAGACATAACTTGTGTTTTTTGAATGGAACACCCTGTAAATTATTTTATTATTCGATCACAACTTAAATTGGCTATCCAACAATATATCATATGTCATATTTATCGTATGTAATATCACTAGTGCTTAAAATTTTATCTAAAATTTTTTCGAAAGCGTGTTACCTGGTAATATAAAGAGTGCAAATTGACAGTTTATTATCTGATTAAATCCCGACCGCTTTAGCGGGAGGGATTTAATCTTTGATAATAAACTGCCAATTTGCACGAGTTATATTAACTAGGGGCAACTTAGCTTGAGAAAAAATTTTTAGATAAAATTTAAAGCACGAGTGGTATTTGTGGAGAATATTTCACGAATAAATAATTCATTAAGTATATCTTCAATATTATGTTCAGTAATTAATTGCCTTCAGACGTTTCCTTGTTGCTTTTTAGAGATTACTGACCTTTATCTTCAATTTCATCATTTACGTCACATAAAAATGCATTTCCAAAGCGACTCATCTAATAAAAAACAAAGTAGGTTTAAATTATGACAATCAAGAAAAACAATATACGTCAAACCATACGTAACTTATAAGACTAGTCATCACAACAAAGTACGCTTCGACCAATCACATTACGGGTGAAATCACACAAATTGCATATTACCAATCTATCCCTTTTACGTTCTAAGGCTGCCGGCTCAGACGGTATGGTCTAGTAACGCTAGCTTAACTTAGTTACTAGCCTAAACAGTGAATTGAATTATTATATTAAAGTGTTTATTAATATATATTTATGTATTTAATCCTTGTTTCTAATTTGAGAAGTTTGATAGTTAAGTTAAGGTTTACTTGTTTAAGTAGAGAGACTTTAAGTACAACAAATTATAATGTATATAGTGATACTGCAGAGTTTTGATTTTTCAAATAGGTGTTAGCTGCTTTGTAATGATTGATGAATTACCATAAGTAAGTACCTACATTTGTGTATTTATCATGAAATAACTGATTTGTCTGCTGCGTAGATATTCATATTTAATTTTAGTTGGGAAAATTATTTTGTAATTATGTTAGCTAGAGAAGATGTTTATAGATAACATTTAAAAGCACGATTTGTCCCATTTGCCGAAAACTTGTCACGACACAAAACGTCAAAAAATGTTCGCAATATTTGCCGCTGCAGCGACCTAAAAAATTAGAGCGATACATTTTGCATGTTGGTCCTGTCAAAAGCAGATCTAGCTTGAATTACCACTAATAATGACGTTTGATTGGTGCAATGTTGTGAAAAAACGGGCTCTCATTGGCTATAGCGTTAATGAGTGAAATAATCTCTAGAAAAAGTGGTTAGTTTTCGAAAAAAAAAAATTATTTGTGAGGAGGCCATGGAAAACTATTGACAACAACACTTCTTATAATATAAAATAATTTTGCCAAAAATAGGAAAAAGTAAACTACAATAAATGCTCTGTAGCTCGGTAGTAGATTATTTGTTTCTCGAAAATCGATCACCTATATTGGTTTCTGTTTATCTGCCATAGTTTTAGAGAAAACCTGTACAATGATGAAATACCATTATAAATTATAACAAACTTTGAAGGCACAGTAAGCCGGTATTTTGTGTACCTACAACACAAATTTTGTAACATACAAATAGGGATTTTATAAATATTTTTTCAACAATTTTGTGAAATCAACTACTTATCTAAAAGGAAATTGTTATTGTCATTGTCGAGACTAATGTATGAAGATCATAATCTGGTAAATTTTCAAATATTTTAGAGATTTCTTCAAAATTCGAAGATTTTTTATTTTTAATTTCCAAACAACAGGTTTTTTTACCTTTAAATGGGTATGACTGAGATTTCACAAGTAAGGACTTCTGACTGACAACCAGACGAACCAATTCACATCAAGAAACCTTTTGCTTGAATTCTTTCTATTCCAAAATACCTAGTCTATTAATAGTTTCTTTTAACTCAGTTATATTTGTAATATGCAAATGTGAGGTATTATTTTATACACTGTTATAGAAAAAGTAGTTCAAAGCGAATAGAATAAGTTGAAAACCTAATCATTTATTAATTAATTAATTTATCTAGAAAATAAAACGGTACATATTATAAACAGCGTAAAGTTTTCGGTAGATCGATGTATATAATGGCTTGTTGTTTTTGCCTTGAATTGACTATATCAACCAGTCCATGTCCTTTCAGGCAGCGGTCTCCACTTTAAAGCTCTAAAGATCCTTAATCTGGCAGCATTCGCAATAATTCCATCACATTTCACTAATGCGGTCTTTACTGGTCGAGCGCATCACTATAAAACACGATTAAATAGTGAGTGTCACTTTGGACGCGTGTCGGGCTTGCAGATGGCCGGTCATGAGCCATCACAGATGTCGTTACTGGTGCATTGCCCCAGTCACAGACAGTGGCATGGCCAAACCACGGGTCCCTACAGACTGTTTTTTCAGATTCTTAATTTACGCCTAGCTTAAATAATGAATTTATTAGAATTAAAGGACTCCACGATTTACTTTCAGTATATGTAAAAAAAAAATTAAACATGGGTTTGAGGGGGGGTCTTGGGTCGACTAACGTAGATACAAAAATGAAAAATAAATAGTTACTTAAAACATTCTGGCATATTCCAAGTTCGTCAATTCATCTGGAATTCCGACATTGGAGAAAAAAACGTGTTTTTAGCTGAGAAAAACGTGAAAATAAGAATTTCTTTATTTTTCACTCAGTATCTTATGTGCTGTTAGAATTTATAAATGGAGAGAAAGGTAGATAGTTTTACTTTCCGTTAAGACAACTACATAACAATTGTGTACGAATGACCACAAACAATTAAATACAAAACTAATAAAATTTCAGCATTTAACACAGATAGTCACTGACGTAAAAACATTGATCTATTAAAAGGTTTATTAACTTAAATAAAACAAGCATTATGCATTATTTTATATTTATAGGTTGGCGATTGAAGACTTTTAGACCCAAAATATTTGGAGACATATATAGTCGAATAATTACTATGTGGGATGTGAAAATTATTTTTTCATCTAGTGTATTTGTTATGCCCATTGTTATTGTGGTTAAACGTGTCCTTATTAACGAATACATAAATTCATAACTCAAAAATAAACAGAGAAGGGAGTGTCAAAAGTTTAAAATCCTTCAAAATATTTTTACAACTATGTTTTATATTTTTACACTAACTGTACATCTTAAAATTTGTTTTTTTGCAACAAACACATTATATATGATAGGGTGGACCATTCCCAAAAACAGATTCCATAATAATACACCATAATAAGCTGTTCCTCAGTAACAACTGTTCATAAGTTTCTATTGAATTAAATTTAGAGATCAAGCGCTCACAATGAAGTTGCCAATTTAGATAATTGTCTACGTGCAAATTTAACATTTTTGGCTTCATAAGGCAGGCATTATAGTCATTGGCGGATAATCTGAGATCGGAGCATTTTTCTTCTAATTGTGAAATCGAATGCAGAATGTTTTCGCACATTAAAATACAAAGAATTGCCATTAAACCAGAGGTTTAATGACAGAAGTTTAGGTTTTCTAATTTATTATTACATGTTATTTCTAATCTTTCATTCATTTATCCGAAACATTTGCTGATGTATCATCAGAATAAAGAATGCAGTTCATTTATATAAAGCAAAGACATAGGACCCAATATTGGACCCTGTGGGATACCCATGTTCACCTTTATACATTCAGATTTTGTTACCGTTTTATTGCTTTCTGTAATTTTGCTAATACTTACGGATTGGCTACGTCTTTTAGGAACGTACTTGGAGATATAAGCTCAACGTTTAAAAGGGCTGTCTTGAAATAATTGAGGCATACAAAATTTTCAGTATTCTTTGTATATAAATATCGTGAACTAAACGTGAGTGGGAAGTTTCAAGAATGTAGCAATTTTTTTTCTTTTCCACTCAATGTCTAATTATAATATAATGTTGATTATTCAGTTTGTTATTTTACTTAATTTTCGAATTTTGTTTCTGCTTGAATTAGAACCTGTCTTTTTTCTCTTCATTGCCTTAACCTGATTAGCTTTTAAATTCCTAAAATTCATGTGAATTGGAGTGCAAGTAGACAATGCGTGGAAGTTTCTGACAAAAATTGACAAAACTATGTCAAATTTATTAAAAGCAAGTCTTGGAAGTGAAATGCCTGGTTCAAGGAAATGTACATTTTTGTTTTTCTATACGGCGGAAACTGATCATTGATTTACAAAAAAATATGATAAAAAATTATCTTATCTACAGTGTCTTCTGATTCAATTCACAGAAAAATCTGATAAAAATGATCTAAACAAATTATTAAATTATGAAAAATATGTATTATAAAAATTAACACCCAGTACAGCAAAACATCTCGGAAAAGTAGGTACACATATAATAAAAAAAAAAACAGAAAAATCTGGCAGAAATTATCTAAAAATGTATTAAATTATGAAAAATTAACACCCAGTTTAAAAAAACGGAAACGTAGGTACACAAAAAAAACGTATTTTTACCTAGTAATTCATTTTGCAAGTCTCGTTCATAGTCGGTCTCCATAAAATGAACCGAACAAATCCTACTTGTATCTGGGTCAAATTTATCCTGCCTTTTGCACATGGTTTATCCATTCACGTCTTATTGTTTTGGACACCAGATCTTTGGGTTTTGGAAAAAACATGGAAAATAGTATTTTGACCAGTAGATTTCCTTTACAATACGTCTTATTACAGTCATACACTGTACACCTTGTTCCCGGCATTTTTCTTCACTTCTATCAGAATAATAACAATATGTAAATCTAATACATGAATTATTAAGCTTCTTTTACCTTCTATAATATATACAAAATTACCATAGAACAATAATGATAATTGTCTTTTAAATCCTATAAAGGTCCAAAATAGTGCAAGCAATAGTATATCTCTGTTTCTGCACACAATTTCACTAATCAAGAATGTTTTTATAACTCAAAGAAATGTATAAAACACACGAATGAAATTTACAAAGAAAAACCAGTAAATAAGTAGACAAAACTTAATAATCACTTCACTAAACACAGAGAGATAATGCGGTCAGAAACGTAAACAACAGATTTAGGTCTCGCCGTGACGTCACAGCTTTGCCGGCAAGTGGCGAACGTTTCAGCATAGGGAACTGGCTATTCTCCCTATGTTTAGTGTCAAAATATCAACTAAATTGTTTTAAAAAGTGTATTAAAATATCTACGTAATATCTAAATATACACGTAATATCCACGTAAATATATACAAAACATATATGTGAACGTGAACATAACACAATGAATAATTAAAATCAACTTCAATAATAACATTCTATTGTTAAGATTAAGTAAAAAAATATATCGTAATTTTCCTATACTGCAAACTTTCCCTACTCATACACCACTGGATGTTGTCGCCGGCCTCATTCATGCTTTATTAGTGCACTTGTTCCTATTGAAGACTGGATTCTTCTTGCTTGTCTGCTTGGATAACGAAATATTGCTTAGAATGCAATTGGGTTGTTGCACTAAGTTAAAATTTGAGGAGAATCTATGTTAAACAATAACAATTATTCATAAAAAATCATTAGAAACATGTAGAAGTTGAAAAGAAAGTCTTATAATATTATAATATTAATTACAAAAATACATACATTTAAAACGGAGATGACATAATAACGGCAGTCTGTACAGAAGTTAGTTATAAAATGAGAAACGGGTACTAATTTAGAAACTCGCTGATAGCGACGGAGAAAAAAGACAATCACGACAGTTTAATCTGACATTATATTTAACGTCAAATTCAACTGACGTTCGTAGGTTACAATTCGGTATAGTTTAACAGCATCTAGTTATGGATAAATATAAGTACAGATACCTAGTATTTTCTGCCGTACTGTGTAAATAATACCACCAATTCACCAGAAAAACTGTTGTGTTCCAATAATAAACGCTGAACGTAATAATGAATGATTCAAAGCCAGCAGAGAAGGACCAAGTCTTCTTATTGTGGAGACCATTTCAATGTCAAGTAAAGTAACAAATTACAATGTATTCTAAGCGTTTTATTTGTGGTAAGTTGTATCTTAATGTAGGAATTTGATTTTTAATATGGGTTTATGTTGTAGGAAAAACGGCCGCATTACAAGACGTGTGTGGCGTTCTAGCTGTTACAAATTTAAATTACCCGCCAAACTGGTGGATAAAACAGGGTGTATTACTGTATTCTTAACGGCTCTAGATTAGAATGTTATTCATGCTTTGACTTCCTAAAAGGAGGGAAATGGCTTTAATCTGCTTTTATGTATTTTATCTAGTTTATGTTGGAATAAAGTGCAGTTGTTTTTGTTAGCTATTGATTATTTATGAAGCTCCCTAGACGCCCCATAATGCTAGAATGATCAATAAATTAAGAAAGGAAATTTAAAAACTCGCCGTTGAAAAACTATATGAAACAAACCGTGAAAGTCGTCTAAAGTCGGAGAACACAATCAGTCGGAAATGGCTACGAATGCGTTGGATTGTAGTTATAAATGCCCTTTGAATTATGTGTGTTATAAATACATATCATTGTTTATTGCTTAGATAGATACTAGCATAAATTACTTATCTATTTATTATTTTTTGTTATAATACAGACCTTTCTTGATATCTTCGTAAGTTTCATTCTGACTCTTCTAAGAAGTGAGTATCAGTGGATAATAAATAATTTCTTTAGGAGATAAACTTATTTTGTTGTTTTCAGTTAGATACGCATGCATATAGTTAATAGGAAATAAAACAATGAAAAGAAAATATTTAATAAAATACAAAGTATAGTTAACAGATTCATCTAAATTAAATAATAAAATACATATTAGACATATTATGTAATTAATATTAATAAGATAAGATAAAGGAAGTTCTTGCAGAAATTACAATAGCAGCTGTAACGTAAGTACCTACCTTGCAGCTTTTGCACTTCCAACCATTGTAATGTCAAAATGATCGTTTCTTTAAAAATGACCATAAATATATCTACCGCAAGTTGAATGTCAGAATTAGCTTTTACAGATATACTGCCTTAGTCGTTTTGTAAAAAAATATTAACAATAACTGCAAACATCAATCACTGCTAGCTAAACGTCAAATTTACTTTTGACATAGGTATGAGGTTATTTTCTTTCTTGTCAGCAATGTCAACTTATTCGTCTTCGTCTGTTCTGCTTATAAGTTCACATCTAACTGCCGTTATGATGTCACTACCGTTTTCGCGGCACATTCAAATAGTCGAAGTTTAACAATTTTTTAAAATATGTTGCGCTAAGAATTTTTCTTCCAAATTAAATATATAACTAAATTAAGTCCTCCACTACCATATTTCACCATTTTTGAAAATTCGCCAACAACCCAATTGCGTCCTTCTGTAGAAACTCCCACTTATATTGAAATCTATCTAAGTGAAGAAACTTCTGATTATACGCGGTAGAAACCAGTATCAACCTATGTCAATGACGGGTCTGATATAATTTTAAATAAAAACAAGCTAAAAACGTCAATTTACTGAGCTTTTTATATAATTGTTACCAGAGCTGTGTACTTCAGTACAAAAATGTACTGCAAATATGTACTGCAGTAGTTTAGGTACTTTGAGTACTTTACTTTAAGTACTTTTAATATTTCTGTACTGGTATTGTAAATTTCCAGTACATGTTTGCAATATACTTGTACTGGGTACTTATTTTCTAAAATTTTTTACGAAGTATTACTTGTTACTTAAAAAAGTACTGTAAAATCATAATCTACTTCAAGTACTTTACGTAAGTACTCCCAGTATTAGAAAGTACTCCCAGTATTACAAAACACTCTCAGTATTAATAAAAACTGTAAAACTATAAACTACTCTAAGTACTTAAGAAAAAAATGAGCCAGTATTTTATTTTAATAAATCAAGTAATTTTCATCAGCTCTTAGACTATTATATATTATGCGTTATAATTTTAAGTTGTCTTAAGTTTTATATTATATATTTCTTACTTATTTCCTTTGTTGTAAATTTATATATTGGAGATAAAATGAGTAATAAAAATATATCTTTTGTGACCTTACTGTAATTTTCATACATCATGTCGTATAATACATACGATATTATAGTAATACCATTATTACCGTTATTACCATTACCAATCAATAATAAGAGAAATGGGCTCCAAACATGAATTTTTTTAATGAAAATTATACTTCCAAAAACTTCACCGTTATTATTGATATTAATATGTTGCTGTTGTAGTCTAAGAGCTGGGCACGAAATTTCAATATGACTCAGGTCATGAAAAGTTTCCGTATCAATACGTCGTACACTAAGGGAGGACACTGATTTGGGAATTTGCTGACAGCTCGAGTGGGTAGGGGCGCCGCCATATTGAAAAAATGGCGCACAAAAACAGTCTCTTTGAAATATCTCGCTTCGGGTGCCTCATACGGCAAAAAATGTTCTTATGAAAATAAAAGAACATTCAATTTTCTACAAAATATGTTCTATAGATTTTTTCGTTAAACTGAATAGTTTCGGTGCAGCAGCCGAAATTATGATTTTTTGTAATTTCTCAGTTTAGTGCGACTTATATGAAGGAGTATTTTTGTGTTGAGACAAAATTTGTTTTCATACCTGAAAATCTTCAAATATAGTTGATTTTACTTGTCTGCTACGCGTAGCTCAATGTTCAATACTCGTTTCCACGCCACCTTGAAGAAGAGTATATGGCGCGTTTTCTTTTACGTGGTTGTCCCCTATAGACCAAATCCTCCTAGCCTGCTTCTTGAGGCGTTTTAGGTGCTTGATGTCGAAGGTCCAGGTTCGTTATAGTCTTCAACAATACTTTCTTCGGAAATTGCTTTCGTTGTGCTCTTCACTGTAATTTGCAAATTTTGTAACCGACAAAACTGCGACAATGCACCAGGAGTAGTTGATAAGCTTCATGACGATGAGGAAGTCGACTCTCCAGTCGAAACATTTCTCGCAAGCATGGAGAACAATCAATACGTAGAATCAGTGAACAGCGCATCGGAAGCAATTTCCGAAGAGACTACAACGAACCTGAACCTTCGACATCAGGCACTAGTCGTGGATTTAGCCTATAGGGGACAACCACGTAAAAGAAAACGTGCCATTTACTCTACCTCAAGGTGGCGTGGAAACGAGTATTGAACATTGAGCTATGCGTAGCAGACAAGTAAAATCAACTATTTTGAAGATTTTCAGGTATGAAAACAAATTTTGTCTCAACATAAAAATACTCCTTCATAAAAGTCACACTAAATTGAGAAATTACAAAACAATCATAATTTTGGCTGCTGCGCCGAAACTATTCAGTTTAACGAAAAAATCTATAGAACATGTTTTGTAGAAAATTTAATGCTCTTTTATTTTCATAAGAGCATTTTTTGCCGTATGAGGTACCAGAAGCGAGATATTTCAAAGAGACTGTTTTTGTTCGCCATTTTTTCAATATGGCAGGGCCCCTCCCCGCTCGAGCTGTCAGCGAATTCCCAAATCAGGGTGCTCTCTTAATGTATGACTTATTGTTAAGGAAACTTTTCATAACCCGAGTCATATCGAAATTTCGTGACCAGCCCTGGGTCTATTGTATTACTGACTATTGTTGGCAATCATAAAATTCTAAAAATGATTTTAATAATATTTATCTGATATTAGTACTGTTTTTAAAAAGTACTTACAAATATATACTACAAGTAATTAAATACTGGAAGTCGTTAAGGTTACTGTTTTTAAAAGTACTTGCAGTACTTGAAAGTACTGCAAGTATTTATAGAATACTCTAAGTATTCAAAATACTGAAAATAATTGAAGAGTATTTTACTTATTACTGCTACTGCAAATGTTTAATTTTAAGTACATTACTGAATATTTCAAGTATTTCTGAAAAGTACTGGTACTTAATACTGCAAGTAAAACAAACATTGTTTGATACTGCTTACTGGTTACTGCCAGTACTTTCATTGAGTACTGGTCACAGCTCTGATTGTTACACATTCTATAGGATACTCTTCGCAGTTTTCTTGTAAATAATATTCGTTTTTGGACATCCTAAATTTTGTGATACCAACTTTGTTGTGAAAAAAAATATATTTAAAAAAAATTGAAAAAAAAAAAACACCCGACCTGTCTGGGATTCGAACACAGGATCTTTGGATTGCAAGGAAAAACTTTAGTCACTGGACCATCACGCATTGTTACAAACATTGAAAGTCTGTAATATATATTATTCGAGAAACATATTTTAACGCATTAGATATATTATTATAAAATATATATTAGTAAAATGAACAAAAAAATATATAATTATAGAGATAACATTTCGCAAGATTTCCATTTAAGTACAAGCGACAAAAATTAAGAAAACATTATTTTTTAAATTAAATGATTAATAACTTTCTTATTTACTGATTGATTTTCTTCAAAAACAATAGGATTCTTCCTCTAGCTAACACTAACTTACTTTCCTTTCAATACAATCGGATTTTTCTTTCTTAAGTTATCGTGCTTACAAGAAACGTGACGGACGGACAGACAGACAGACGGACATTTTGAAAGTTGTTCAAAATTCGTTCACTAACACAATGATATGAAATTTTTTTCTCTACGAGCGATATTTCCGGTTTTAGAAATGTGAAGATCAAATGCAATATACTCTTCGTTTTTGCGAAGAGTATAATAAAGAGGACCATTTTTTACACGGATTTAGGTAATAGTCTAACAGAAATTTACTCTGTATGGTTGTTAAATGAAAAGAAAACGAAGAAGAAATTTTCAAGATACTGCAGTTTGAAGCTAGGATAAGAAATAACGAAAATTGCCCGAATAGCTTTGTATTTTTCAGTGGGATAAGTCCATTCTTGGTAACATACAATTAACACTTGATGATAGATTCGTAAGAAATGTGCTTCTGTTGGGGGGAAAAATGTGACAAGATTTAATTTGTTTTTGGTTACAGATTTAGCACTGTTTGTTTGTCGGTGATACCTCCTAGCAACGGAGCCAAAAAAAAGTTCTCCGAACGACGCAATCGTTTTTGGGATCCATGATTTGTTGCGTGAATGATTCAATTGGCATAAATCCTACAAACTCTATTTTATACTCAAGTCCTCTATACTCTACAAAATGCATAATAAGCAATATTTCCGTAGAATCAACAGGAAATGAATTATTAAAAAAAAAACTGATTATATTCCCCTTTAAACAAAGTAATGCCCCCTCGAGGTAGAATAATTGGATTGATAATGAGGGTCCTTCCCCCTACAATATAGAAGAAAAAGATTTCCACCTATATTTAACGTTTTTCAGGGCCTGTAAACAGACAAATTTGACTGACGTAACGGTTTTTTTTTCAGATACTATCTAAAATTATCATTTTTCTCTCCTTATTCTGTAAATTGTTATTATTTTGCATTGTATTGACAGAAAATTTGTTTTAATCAAAAAAGGTATTTTTATTCGAATGTGTCAAAAAATGACGTTTCTCGGTTAGAAAACAAAAGCGAAAGGTAGAACTTTTCTATCTACTTCAAGTAAGCGGCCTGAAAAGACTTTACCGGCCTAGGCCGGAAAAGTGACAGACAAAAAGATTAAGCGTTTTTAGTTACCTACTTTTTAAAATGCTGGCCCTTCTTTTCTACTGTAAAATGGTAATGCACATGCAAATATAATTTCAATTCAGGCAATTTTAATTGAATAAAATAAGAGATTTCTAAATTTTAATTGAATAAGAAACCTTGGATTATTAAACGTTGTCAATTAATTATTATAATGACTAGTAAGTATAATACCTACATGTTGTAACACGAACAGCAATAACTGCGTATGTTCTCACCTTATAGATATGCAACACTTTTTACGTTCGAGTGTGCATAGTGGCAAAGCATAAAATTGCACAGAAAAATACTAAATGAAGTCTTTAATTTAACCTAAAAAACAGTACAACGTACAACAACAAAACCTTATTTTCAAACTTACTTTAATTTACAAAAATGTACTTATATATGACTACGTTGTCCCTGAACCTTTTATGTTAATAGTAAAATTGGAACAATTTTGTATAATTATCGGTCGGTTCAAACTTTCTAAGTCTAGTGCAACATTTTCAGTTAAAGTGAATTGGGGTGCGATAATTGTTTGAGTTTTGTTATTTATTTTATGTAGTATATTTTCGATTAAATTCGATATTATAATATATAAATTGAATGAATTCGATACTAATTTCAAGCAAACTGATATGACAGCAGTTGTGCAGTTATTTATTATATCTGGCCTTAGTTCACAGCCGTCTGTTACAAGAAAACTTGAAAATTGTATCGTTTGCGGTGTAGCAAGTAAATCTTAAGAACATAATATTTTAATTTTCCCTATCATTTTAATAACCATAAGCACATTCGAATAAAAAATATTGTATGACACACAGACGAAAAACTGTTTTTCGGATTCCTACGAAATATTGCTATTTCGTAGTCGCCCGAAAAACTAGATTTTTCGTCCTTGTGACATAAACTACTATTTTGCATCAAGTATGTCTTCTTCCCATTTTGTAAACAATCTTTGCATTGTCGGATGATCTTTAACTAAATAAATACATAAATAACTAAGTAAATTAAATTTAAAAACGATTTGAAAATTCCTCTTTACAAAATTACCAAACATGTGCGGGCAATTACTTTATTACTAGGGGGTATTATATATCATTGGGGTCTAATGACTCCAATTAGGTTAATGAAAATTAATTGATAATGATTGCAGGTGTCGCTGATGTCCCGAATCGTGCCCTCGCCGGACTGGTTCATCGGCATCGATAGCTTTGACCTTTGTGTCAACGGGAATTGGCTTGACAGCATTACAATAGAGGTAGGTATCAATATTGCTTCGAATCACCGTCAACCAAATTTTAATCAACTAAAACATATGAGTTTGCTTAACGCGGAAATATACAGTATGCTGCTCAAATATTAAATTAATTAATTAATTATATTGTTTATAATTCATTATTTGTGGCATATTCATGATTTTTTATGTTTGTTGGGTATTTTGCCACCGTAGAAATATTTAAAAATTTTGATGAAATAAACCTCTGCGCCAAAAGGTTCAGACAGAGGCTGGTTTTTATACTTCTATTATAAAATGTCTCACACCTAAAAATATATAAACTTAAATTTTTCGTCATCGTTTAACATATTTGTTTCAGTTTATACACTCAAAGAAAATGATAGGTAAATTCAACCAAAAAGAGCATATGAAATCGCGCCTATCTAGTTTCATAGTTAAATCAATCAGAAAAGAATAGTCATACAACTTTATTTGTTTTCGTAAACAAATAGTACTAATAGTAGTTTAATAATCATATCTTCTTGTAACAAATTAAATAGTACAATGACATTTTTTTATGTTCACAAACCATTTTCAATTTGGTCTACAATTAAATAATACAACGACTTTGTTTTTTGTTCACCAACTAATTTTTAGGTTGATCTACACTTTATTGTATGATGAAGTTTTTTTTGGTTAGCCAAAATCTCAGTATTGAGACATCAGACCACCCAAACCAAAGATTAGAGATCGTTTATAAGATCCATCCAAATATATCGATGATCGCCGAGAGAATTTGAACATTGCAATCATGTTATTAATTTTCTATAAATTCATAAGAGTATAAGATAATGCATGATTGATTATTGTCAGTGATTTGTATGTGGCGTCATCTGGGAATAATTTCTGTAATAGACTACGTGGTAAACAAGCAAATTTTATGGTAATTCTTTTAGAACTTTTAGAAGACGACAATAATATTGGTTTGTCTACCAAGTACAATAATACAGCGAACTAATACTGGGTTAGAATTACAATTCGATAATAGTTAAAAATAAAATATACTATTATCTAGTTTAATTTGACAGAATTCAACAAAATAATAGTCAGGCGAAAAAATAATAGTCTTATTCATCTATTTTTTAAGTTAATGTTTGTTTTGTTGTACGACAACTTTTTATTAATTAAAATAACAATCTCTTGTTTAAAAATACCATCAATATAATTTAGTTTAACAAAATTAACGATATTGTTAGTTAACCATTTTTTTTTTTGTTGAATTTACCCATACTATTTCTTTGAGTGTATATCTTTAGGTATGAGACATTTTGTAATGGAAGTATTAAAACCAGCCTCTGTCTGGTTCTTTTGGCGCAGAGAGTTATTTCATCAAAATTTTTAAATATTTTTACAGTGGCAAAATACCCAACATAAGAAATTAATTATTTCGTGCTCACCATTTTCTAAATGCACACATTTTGATATACTCGTCGAATTCAAGACGTCATCTATGACAAGTTGTAATATAGCTGTAATACCTCTTTTGAAAGGTCTTTATTGAACCACATCAGTTCTTAATTATTTCAAATGTACACTCTAGCTATAAAAAAATTACAAGGGCATAGCAGGATAAACGTAGTGAAAAATACCCTTAAGCCAAATTGAACTTTACGCATATGGTTTGCAGCAGAACTTGTTATTTATAGGGAGCTAACAAGCTTTGTTAGAAAAGTCCAAAAAACATGCTTATAAATAATTAAACAAAAATTCAGTACTTACTGGCTCTACTTTGATAGATTAAGAAAACAATACATCCGAAATGTTCCTAATATAGTGTCCTATAATCTATAAATAATTACATAAATATTTAGATATCACATATAACCTATTATTCACATTCCACCCAACTAGCAATTTGGTATTTTATAAAAGCTGCAGAATTTTTTCCGACACAAATTTTATAAAACAACATTACTTTCAGAAACCTTTTAGAAACGTTATTACGACATCTATAAATTTAAAATTGGCACCATCTTACAAAATAATTTAGTCACCGTTCATATTTTGTAAAGCCTATTGCAATCATTACCAAATAACTATAAACATTTCCGCAGGCTCTAAGAAAATTTGATACCGCCACTATAAAACAGTTTTATTGAAGCTTCATTTAATTGCGTTTCACTGTTTGTTATTGCTATAAAATACCAATAAAATAAAACGATTTCTTAAATGTATTCAAAAAGTCGCATACATATACTTACAAATATATATAATATGCTGATCTTTATACAGTGTGTCGAATTTTATTAAGGGGCCAAGAATTCGTTGATTCTATGAATGAAGTAGAAAAAGCGGCATGGTTAAATTTTAAAGATCTGTCCACAAAATTTCTCGGTAATACCGAAGATCCAGACTAGAGAAACATTGTATCAAAAATTATAAAGAATTACAAAAAGTTTGAAATTGCATTTTCTCGATTCACACCTGGATGAGTTTCCAGAAAATAACGGCGACTTCAGCGAAGAGCAAGAAGAAAGATTTCACCAAGATTTAAAAGACTTTGAACGTCGATTTCAGGGTAAATGGGATGTCAACATGTTAGCAGATTACTGCTGGATGCTACAAAAAGAAGTGAAACCAAAAGGAACGAAACGACGAAGATACAGATCATTTGAAGATAAACGCGTTCGAAAACGAAAACCCGTATAAAATATATCACGCACAATGATTGGGTATCCTGGAAAAAAAAGATTTTTGATAGTTTTTTTTATTTTTCTCAGTGTTTTCATCACTGATCCCAAAATTTGACTCCAGATTCGTGATCAGCGGAAAAAATTACTCGATAAAGGTATATTCAGACCATTGGAACACGCTATGCGTTCATGAAGAAAACGTGATATCCATAAAAAAACCTAGTATCCGTGAAAAATGCGATTTTTGACGTTTTTTTTTATTTTCCTCAACATTTTGACAATTAGCCCTGGGTTCTAACAATAGATTCGAGGCCAATGGGGCAAAAATACACGCAGCCTAGCCGAACACGCCACATGCATAGTTTACCACCCAAAAAATCATAAAAAACGCATTTTTTGACAGTTTTTCGGGTTTTTCTCTGTAATATTGACCCTCCCATTCTGACTTCAGATTCGTAATCAGCGAATCAGAAACAATTATAAAATAATTTTAACATATATTTACAACGGTGCTGAAAATACTGCTGAACGTTACTAGAAAAGCATTATTTAGTTTTATACAGTTGAAATTTTTTATAGTTTAGTCACGGAAACGTTTCTTAAATTATTTCTTAACTGCTTTATAAGATATTTTATAATTTTGCTGTAAAAACGTTTTGATGATAAATTTATAAAACAGTTCAGTTGCAGGCAACCAGATAGTGTTTTCTGCAACTCTAATATAATCAATTAGCATTTTAGAAGCATTAATAAAATAAAATTAAAACAAAATAATCGTGTAACATTTAAATTATAAAACAAATTTGCTGGTTGGGCATCTCTCTCGATTTGTGAATGGACAGTGGTCAAGCTTTTCTATTTACATTTCTTTCTATCCGTGCAATCTACAAAATAATACAATTCTTCAGTACGTTACTGGATGACATGATGATTTTAAATTTAATTACCTCCTGATGATACCAGTATGATTGACGAAACTTTTCGAACGTATTGTTTTAAATATTGCATTATTAACTAAGGTGACAGAATTAATTAAATAATTATTGAAATAAATCTGCCTAATAAATCAATCATAATTGTTTTGTAATTATGCATAAGTGAAGCATACGGCAAATCCACCAAGATCTGCCTGATTTAATTTTCTAATTTGAATATTTGATTATCCGGCAGCTAAATGTAACATTAATGACAAAAATGTACGAAGTGGTCTAATACTTTTCCAGAGTAACTCTATGCGTAACAGCGTTAGTATTTCAGGGTGCATCATTAAATGGGCTTTCAAAACTTCGGGGGTCGCTCACCGTATAGCGCGGCGGGCAAACATTATTTATTTAAAAACTTTTCAAACTCTCTAAATACACTCTGCGGCTGTCACTTCGAGAATTTATAGAAATTATGTGCGGTCTTCAGTGGATAATATCGATTAAGTAATTTAAGTTTTTTAAGTAGGTTTTGTACTGCACAGGGTGGTCGCGCGAACACTAGAAGTCCATTTAACTTCGTTATTTTTAATGTTACGTAAAAAAGTTCAAAGTAATAGACAATTACATGTATTTTGCAAAAATCACGTCGGAAAAATAAAATTGTAAGTTGCATTGTGGAAATATGAACTATAGTTGAGTTTCTTATAACGGAACACTCTGTATATTTTTACACCATCTGAAAAGCAAAAAGAAAGTTTTTTAATGGTTTATAAAACATAGTATTTAGCTTAAAAACTATACTAGAGATTAAATTTTATATTTTGTTACCATTAAGTCCTAGTAGTCCGAAAAATATATATATATCAGTCATTGAAATCTGTTTTATTTTAAAACAAAGTGAAATTAAATACCAACAAAAATCTTGACAGAACCAACTGATTGTTTACATTAAATGACATACTTTTGTTTTCCACGGCTAATTTGAAAAATTATAAATATACAGTAAATTAGACAAAAAATTTGTAAGATAAATGTTTCCTTTCAAGTCATTTTGAGAATAGAGGCAAAGAACAATGTTAAAAAAAGGGCTTTTTTGGCCCATCAGTGTGGAAGCCATCCTTTTTTACTAATTTTAGGGTGCTGAAAACGAAACTACGTTTCAATAACTAAGTTGAAAAAGAAATAAAAAAACCAAATTTATCCCTTCAACATTCCTTGCCATTCCCTCACCACCCCCAAGAAGGTTTTAAGCTACTATAACTACTATATAGTTATTTACATATTTTTAAAAAACCAGAACACCTCATTGAGTGGTTGCTATCAGAACATAATAATCTGATTACTTCTGAGTATACTCATACGCCTCCTCACCCCCAAAAGGGGTGGATCTCACCTTCTCAGGGATTGATCGGTTTTAATTACAAAAAAAATTCTGATACTCAGTTGAATATTTTTTTTTATCATATTAAGGTGACTTTGCCAATTCAGGTAACTCCTGAATATTTCTTACCCCTCTAAGGATATCATAATAGAGTAACTTAGTGACAAAAAATTATCCCTAAATACTTATTGGAAATATAATATATAAAATATACTGCATTTACTCGTTTTAAGTTACTCTATTATGATAGAAATCCTTGTAAGAGGTAATGAAAGATTTCTGTTGTAATAAAAACTAATCAAATGTCCCAAAATAGTTACTCCCACTGCTTTCATAGGTAGATGTGGAATTTGAGGGGGACATAAAATGAAAAAAAAATCCCATTCTAACAAACAAAAATTATTTAAATAACTAAATAATTTTTTAATATAAAAATCAAGCAACATTTTTTAAAGGGGATATTGACACCCGCTCCTTAGAGAGGTAAGAAATATTCAGGAGTGATCTGAATTGGCCAAGTCATCTTAATATGACAAAAAAAAACATCCAACTGAGTATTAGGATTTTTCTTGTAATTAAAACGGATCAATATCCCTGAGAAGGTGAGACCCACCCCTTTTAGGGTAAGGAGGCGTATGAGTGTATCAGAAATAATCAGATTAGTATATTCTGATAGCAACCACTCAATGAGGTGTTCTGGTTTTTTTTTAAAATATGTAAATAACTACACAGTAGTTATAGTAGCTTACAACTTTATCAGGAGTGGTGAGGGAATGGCGAGGAGAGTTGAAGAGATGAATTTGTTTTTTTCTACTTCATTTTCTACTTAGTTATCGAAACTTATTATTTAGACTAATATCAATTCCAATGTCACCCCCCAAATAAGGGTTGTTTTTTAATGTGTTCCCTAGATTTTTCGCCAAAACGGTGACGCATTCGTGTTCAGCATCCCAAAATAAGTAAAACACACTTTACCACGGATGGGCCCAAAAAAGCCCTTTTTTAACATTGTTCTTTACTATTTTACATATTAAGACTAAATAGTCTATTTTCTGCCGAAGTCGCCGGTGTTAGGTTTCTCGGCCTCCTGCAAAATCTGATACCATAACTTTTGGAAATAGGATTTTCAGAAAATTTTCCAACTAGGTCCTTTTACAAGAGAGAAGTAGTGGGATGCAGATGCCATAGGCGTCCGTCAGTCGTTTAATACCCCAAGTTTTAAATTAATCTTTAATCCCGGTATTGTTACATGTGACACTTTAGTCTCCGAAAAAAAAAACTTTATACTCGGAATTTCATACACATATTATTTACATCGACTTTACCTATTTTTTCTAGATAATTAGTTGTTTATTTGTAGATTATAGAACATTATGTTAGAAACATTTCAGATTAATCCATCGGAGTAGAGCAACTTATCGGATTTTTTAAAATTTTTTGCAATAAATTTATTCATATATATTATCAATTTGTTTTGTTTCTTACTGAGATATATTTTTTGGTTCTTTTATTAACAATAAACTGGGAAAGGAATTTAAATAATGTGAAGTCTGGGACTTTTGGGGCAGCAGACGGTTTTTTGTTAATTTGAGGTCACCGATTCCGAATTTCCTGTTGCCCAGCTGAATTTTTTCATAAGCCGATAACTCGAAACATGTAATAGATATGAAGAAAATACAGAAGATCAAATTTGTAGAGCAGAAGAAAGTACATCGAAAGTGTATCACCCCGAATAATTGTAATATTCACAGTAAGGGTGAAAAAGTGATAATAATCTTTTAGCTTAATGTGTAATTTCTCGTTTTCTTTTTTAACCCTAATGAGTTTGGCACTGTTTAAAATAGTTCTATTAGGAAAAGTATTGGCTTCGAATTATTAATAAAAATACAGGGTGATTCATAAGGAATGGGTAATATTTTACCTGCAGATTCTATAGCGAAAAACATTAATTTTTTGCTTAATAACTGGGGGTCAAATATTAATACTTACTGAGATACGGGGAGTTGAATTTATAAAAACAATTCAGTAATATTATTATATTTCAGTTATTTTTTCACACATACACATAAAAGTCGGTACAATTATGTTTTTTGACGTGAAAAAATCGAATAAGCCATCATTTTTGGTGTATCACATAGAGGACGCTACGTAAGCTATCTTGGTTTAAAAGAATCCGTCATAACTTTTTTGTACTTCGTTTATTTATAAACTCATTGCAAATTTTAGTTTAACCATTATTTTTAAACAAAAAGGGGATACTGTTTTATCTTCAGAAAATGCAACCTTATCGAGATATTTACATTTTAGAAAATCCTTTTTTTTAAATTTTTTGCAGTGATCCTTCCTTTCCTCCTCAAAATGCATATTATGTAACATTCTATTCTTCATTTTAAGAAAAATAACTTTTAATACCAAATTTCTGAAGAGGTTAAATGGTTAAATAAAAAATTTGTAATGAGATTATAAATGAACGAAGTACAAAAAAGTGACGGATTCTGTTAAACCAAGATAGCTTACGTAGCGCCCTTAAGCGATACACAAAAAAAATGATAGCCTATTCGATTTTCTCACGTCAAAAAACCTAATTGTGCCGACTTTTATGTTTATGTGTGAAAAAATAACTGAAACTGAATTATTTTTATAACTTTAACACCCTGTATGTCAGTAAGTATATTTGACCCTCAGTTATTAAGCAAAAAATTAATATTTTCCACTATAGAATCTGCAGGTAAAATATTACCCATTCATTATGAATCAACCTGTATAATGCAATCAGTGCCGTCTTTATTTTACTTTATCAAACTTGTGAAATTTTGTGAAACATTGTAGCCAGAGAAACTATTTTTTTAATAGCTTTTATTTAACTTGCAATGTTTGTATGTATGTATGTATGTATGTATGTTACTTTGTTTGTTTAGGTCAAATCTTGCAATCAAAATTTCGGTTATTTTTAACTAAGTTAGAGCTTTGAAATTTGGCACACGTGTACAAGTCCGGTCACAATCCAACATAGTATAGGCATTATCGGTTTAAATCCAATATGGCGGACGTCCCAAGATGGCGGATCGGCTATTTAGTCACAACCCCCTTGATATGGGTATCCAATGAAAGGGTTTCACGAGTAAAATACGATAAACAATGTGACGTCATTCTAAATTCAATATGGCGGACGTCCCAAGCTGGCGGATCGCCTTTTCCTTCACAACCCTTGATATGGGGTTTGACGGGTTTGACGAGTAAAATACGAAAAACTATGTGACGTCATTCTAAATTCAATATGGCGGATCGCCTTTTTCTTCACAACCCCCTTGATATGGGTATCAAATGAAACGGCTTGACGAGTAAAATACGATAAACTATGTGACGTCATTCAGGGTTTGACAAGTAAAATACGATAAACCATGTGACGTCATTCTAAATCCAATATGGCGGACGCCCTAGGATGCCAAATTATCTTTTTTTTCACGACTCCCTTGCAATGGGTATCAAATGAAAGGGTTTTGTCTGTCCGTTTGTCTGTAAAATAAGTAGACTAAAAAGTAAAAAATAAAATTATATAAAAAAATATTTTTAAGAAAAAGCTTTTATTTGAAAAAACTGTACTAAAAAGTAAAAATATTTTTTTTAAAATTCATACACCTGGAAACCAAAAGCTTTGGGGGCGGTCAATTGAGCAAATATAAAAAATGATTTATCTGACTTCCTTTATATTTCCTCGATATACAGTGTTTGACAAAATTCCACAAGCTTGAGAAAATATTATTTTATTTTATCAAGATTGTGGAATTTTGTCAAACATTGCACCTATACCGAGAAAATATAAAGGAAGTCGGAGAAATCATTTTTATATAATATATTATTATAACAAAGTGACTAGTGAGATTAGTTTATATTTATGTTTAATTGAACAATTTATTACATAAGATTAAAAAAATGCAATGTTTGACAAGATTTCACAAGCTTGATAAAATAGAATACAATAAAAAAAAAGACACACCACACCACTGATGGAAATAATTTTTTAATAAATATAATTTTATTAAAAATAGTAAGCTGACACTCTACCTAACAAAATTATGTTACGTTTTTTTATATTTGTTATATTTCTCGAGTTGCTAGCATTTTTTTGAAAGTAGTGAGAAAATAGAACGCAATCTTGAATATCAAGTTTCCCATGCAAAATTCACTGTGGCATCCATGATATATTTAAATATATCAAGGGGAAAACAGATGCCAAATTGTTACATTTCATGTTACTAGAATATCCGATATAATAAACACTCCTATACTTTATTTGATAAAGACAGATAGCACTAAATAATATTATATTATAATCAGATATTGAAATAAATAATATATTTGATTCATAAAGGTTATTTTCCAATGTAAGTGTGACATTTTTTTGAAAGTTTTAAAAAGTGCTCAATATGCAGTTTAGCTAGTTCTAACTGATTAACGATTCAACATATCGAGAAATCTTTAATAACCTTTTTTGTGTAGAATTTTATGAATAAAAAAGGTTCAGATCAAAAGCCTTGGTAGGATGTACGTGAAAGAAGTTATGATCAATTACTTTTTGTCCGGACCGGCTGCCATTTTTAATTTATGACATCACACAGACCGCTGCCACAAATTCAAGCAATGGCATGATTGTAGAGTGTATAAGGAAAGTATTCCAAGTAGTCCTACAATTTCATCATTCCACAGAAAAAGTTATGTCCCTGAACTAAATCAGTAAAAACATATGTTTAGGAGCCATCCTCAGAAGGCCGTAACTCCCTCAGGAAGCCTTTGCGGACATATGTTTATAGGAAGTTTTTTTTTACATTTTTTTTAATTTTGAGTAGAATAAACACCTCTAAGTGAATGCAGGTATTTCGGGGCACACTGTATAACGAGCTTTTATTAGTCTGTCTTTATCAAACAAAGTATAGTCTAATATGATTAAAGTCTGTTCACCGAGCTTTGAAAAACCACGTCAAAACAAGCAAATATATGTGATCAATACGTGACCATGACGTAACGCCTACTCATTGGTTGCATTCCGCATCCGGTTGCAGATAGTATAACTAACTGCGTTCAGTCGTATGCAGTTTTCATAAGAGAGTAATTTCATTTACTTTCCAGCTTAATAGAATTGTTTAAATTCAGTTATAAGAAATTGCTAAGGAGGCAATAATTACGTAGAATAGAATAAATTTATTCACCATAAATCTTGTCACAGGATATATATTTTAAAAACTTTTACGCACGAATAACTCTTGTGAACTAAGCGCATTTGACAACACCTGTATTTTTTTGGCAGGATCTCAGAGCTTGGTGAACAGACATACATAGTTACATAGCTTTTATTAGTCTCTGTCTTTACCAAACAGAGTATAGTATAATATGATTAGTTACAAACAATAATATCTGCTAATCTCCACCAGGTGGACCCGATAGATGCCGGCACCGATAATGGCTTCACGTTCACGGCCCCCAACTGGCCCACGGAGCCACAAGGCGAGGCCTATCGCATCACAGCACATTACCCTGCACATCCCGCGGGTTCATTCTTCTACCCCTACATGAAACGTCTTCCTCCTATAGGCACGTTCCAGTTTATTAAGGTAAGTAGTCGAAATAGCCGTGAATAACTACGTATATTGGATTCCCTTGTTCTTTGGTTTCCCTTTTAAGTGGCACGAAGGGTTTTATGCGAACTCCTAGACCGAAAAAGAAATAGTCCAGTCTGTAAACTATTTTCACGTGGGAATCTAATTGTAGTAAGTGGATTTGAATGAAAACGTTCGTATCGTTTTTGTTTTTGCATAAATATGAAATTTAATAAAGTTAAAATATGCTAAATTAACAATTAACTTTGAAACTGTAATATACAGGGTGATTCACGTAGGCCGTTCGTTAGAAGTTTTAAACTTGCAGTTGGATTACAAACTTGACACTTGGTATGCAGCTATAATTAATCATGCCCATTCTACCTAAAATATTTTCAGTCCTCCAGCTATACAGGGTGTGCCAAAAGTCGGTACCAACTTTCTTATTTTAAATGGCAACCTACAATTCTTTTTACATGATTCGATTGGCCTTCCAATTATGAATTTACACAGTCCAAGTTATGTTAATTTATCTGTTACAGGTTTTGATAAATGTCAATTTTTTTGAAAAAAATCGACAATGTAGTAGTTTACGAACAAATTTGTAACCGTTCAAAATTATGAAACCAAATTGATGAAGCGGTTAGCTGGAAGTCCAGGCCAAGCGCGGATCTAGAAATTTCAATAATTTTTTTCTCGTCTGTGGCGCATGAGACCCATACGAAATATGGGAAATAACATCTCGAGAAGCACTTCTCACCTAAAAAATTTTGAAAACGCAGTTTGCGAAAAATTTTTTCAAAATTCGATTAACCCCCACCCAGGTCTATGGTTTAAAATTATTTTTTTTGTCATATGCATTTTACTTTTCATAAAAATATAGCAACACGTTCTGAAGTTTATGAAAATATTTTCATTACTAACTGAGATACAACCAATTGAAATTTTGTGATTTGTTAAATTGTAAATCACAAAATTTCAATTCGTTGTATCTCAGTTAGTAATGAAAATATTTTCATAAACTTCAGAATGTGTTGCTGTATTTTTATGAAAAGTAAAATGCATATGACAAAAAAAAAATTTTAAACAGGAGTCCCTAGACCTGGGGAGGTAATCGAATTTTGAAAAGGTTTTTCGCAAACTGCTTTTTCAAAATTTTTTAGGGGTCGTTAGAGAAGTGCTTCTCGAGATGTTATTTCCCATATTTCGTATGGGTCCCATGCGCCACAGACGAGAAAAAAATTATTGAAATTTCTAGATCCGCGCTTGGTCCAGGCTAACACCTGATGTCCCACCGGTAGTCCCATCTTGAACCGTATGGGCGCAGGCGATTTTCAAATGTCGCAATAAAAAAACGTCAAAAAGTCGATTTTTTCAAATGGCACCTACTGTTTTTTTTTTTTGATATTATTCGAAAGAAAATTGAATTTTAGGGTGAGTTACTTAATCGTTGCTTATACCTAACTTCACCCCCTATCGAGTTATTCAATAAAAATCAAGAAATGCCTTATCTTGCCAAGATATTGCTTGGTTTTTCAAGTATGCCATGGAAACAAAAAACAATTCTAACAATATACTTCGTGCAATTTTCATCATGGAACATTATCCGAATGATGCTGTCTTTGATTTGTTTGTAATTTATAGTGAAAATAACAGAATAGTTGACAGAACATGCCTTGCTTTCAATTTCAAGTATCCACATCTACCGCAAATGACAAAAGGTAAATTTCTTAGGCTTAAAAATATTTTTTTGATCACGATAAGGTAGTTAAGCCTCTTGTGAGAACTAAACCTATAACAGGAAATGAACATATTGAAATTAACGCCCTGTAATATTTTCAAGCATATCCACGTGCTTCCATCAGAACAGCATCTGCTGATTTGGGAATTTCTTATACATCGTTGCAAAGAATTCTTTGTCACCATAAGTTACATTCTTATAAATTTATAACTACATCCCCGGGGACTACGTACGCAGGATCAACTTTTGTGAAAAATGTTTGATAAGGATTCATGATTTTACAAAAAATAATCTGGACAGACGAAGCAAAATTTTGTCAACGAGGGGTACTTAATCGAAAAAATCGACATTTTTGGGCTCACGAAAATCCTCGTACTGTAATGAAGGAGGAAAATCAAATTCAATTTCATATTAATGTTTTGTGTCTGTTAATGGACAGTGAGGTGCGATATTTCATGTACGATGAATCGTTAGTATCAAATAGACGGAGCTCCAGCACATTCGACTACAGGCGTAGATGCCAAATTAACGGAACTGAAGATTGTTGTTGGGGAAACAGAGGTCCATCACTTTGGCCCGCCCCTACTCCGGATCTTACTCCTTTAGATTTTTATTTATGGGGTCGGGTCAAAGAATTAGTGTACACAAATCCGATTTTAAATTACGAAGACTTGAGAATAAGGATAATTGGAGCTTTTGATCATTTGGAACCTTTCGAAATTCGGAGAGCAACACAGTCTGTTCAGGAGCGTATTGTAGACTGTCTCAATGAAAATGGTGCACACATTAAGCATTTGTATTGAAATAAATTATTTTGTTAATCTCTTCATTTGTTGTTACTATTTGTTATTGCAATACGATTTTTGAATAAAAATTCAAATGAAACGATTCTTTCCAAAGCCTACTACTCTTGAGGAAAATATATTTCTTTCAAAAAATGCCAATAACTCAAAAAGGACTGAAGATATACATATTTTTAAGTAAATTGTTAGAACTGTCTTTTGCTTCCATGGCACACTTGAAAAACCAAGCAATATCTCGACAAGATAAGGTATTTCTTGAATTTAATTGAATAACTCGATAGGAGGTGAAGTTAGGTATAGGGAATGTTTAAGTAACTCACCTTAAAATTAAACTTTCTTTCGAATGATGTCAAAAAAAAACAGGAGGTGCCATTTAAAAAAATCGACTTTTTGACGATTTTTTATTGCGAAAATCGCCTGCGCCCATATGGTACAAGATAGGACCTCTGATGGGACATTAGTTGTTAGCCTGAACTTCCACCTAACTGCTTCATCAATTTGGTTTAATAATTTTGAACGGTTTGAGAGATACAAATTTCTTCGTAAACTACTACAGCGGCAATTTTCTTAAAAAAAAATTGACATGTATCAAAACCTGTAACAGGTAAGTTAACATAACTTGGGTTGTGTAAATTCAGAATTGGAAGGCCAATCGAATCATGTAAAAAAAAATATAGGTTTCAATTTCAAATAAGAAAGACTTTTGGCACACCCTGTATAGCTGGAGGCCTGAAAATATTTTACGTAGAACGAGCATGATCGATTATGGCTGCGTACCAAGTTTCAAGTATGCAATCCAACTGCATGTTGAAAAACTTCTAACGAACGGCCTACGTGAATCACCCTGTATACTAGAAACCGTAAGAAACTATTTTGTAGCTTATAAAGAAGCCTTTAACTTGAGCCCTGGCTGGTCGCTGTATCTTAAAAATTGACGCTCAAATTGTTTATTTAAACAATTAAAAATTTTAAATTGCACATTTTAAATTTTTGAACTTTCATAGACAATACAAAAAGTTCCAATCAAATCGTTTCACTATATTTGGCCTACGTGAACCTGCTTTTCGAGCCTTTGCAGACTGGACTATTTATACAGCCTGGAGACCGAAAGAGAGAAAGTGGTAAGGAAATTTGGTAAATAATGATATGTATTTTATATAGACAAAAAACACGGATTTCCTCTTTTTGTTATTGGTAGGAGATATTTACGCTTTTACTTTTATTCGTTTTTTTTGCATTCGTGAAGGTACAGTGTTTCATGTACACATAGAGAGCTTAATCTTGACTGAAACATTTTCATGATGATTATATTGTTATTTTTCTAATTACATGAGGGTTTACGTATCATATGCGTAAGAAACCAAATTCACTGATGACCAAAATTTTCGTACCATCCAAAATTCACCATGATATTTTCTAAATCGTTGTCTGACTTTAATTGTTTTAATTTCGTTTTGTACATTAATTCACCTGGAATGTAAAGCCATGCTAATTTGATGTAAAATTAATTTTAAATACAGGGCGTAATAAAAAAGCTGTTTTTTTTTTCAAATATTCAAAACATTCCAAAGGAATCACCAGCAGCAAAATTATAATTCGATTTTGACTCAATGGGCTTGTTACCGATATTTTTTTTTTTCATTTTTTTTTTATGGAATTCAATAGAATTCAATCATCTAGATAAAGATAAGCTGTTAAAATTTCAGCTTCATAAGTATATCCATATCCAATAGTTAGATATTCAATGTTAACGATTGAGTTTCAGTACAAAGCGCTTCGCCGACTCGTGACGTCATTCTGCATAAACACCTCTCATTTTAAACCAGCAAGAAGTTAAAAAAAGATATAATTTAACAATAAAACGCCGTTTCCATAGAGAAACACAATAACACTCGCCACACGCTTTTTAAATCTCGACTGTCGCCTGATCAGCATCTTGCAAAGTGACGTCACGCGAAGCTCCGCCCCGTTTTCGCGCGGTCCAACTTTGGTAATTTATTTAAGGGCTTAAACGTCCTAATAAAAACCTAATAATTTGGAAATTGCCTTAAAAAGTATTCTACTTTCGATTTCTAAAATAAAAAGAAATGCTGAACAGGCCTATTGTAAAATTGGAAAGTAAGCCTCATTAAGCAGTTTACATACATAGTCAATGTGTGATTCCCATGTCAAACTATTGTCAATGAACGTGCCTAAGCACTTGGTTGTTTTAGAGAATACTAGGTTATCACAGGTTAATGTTCTCCTGTGGTTAAAATTTACAAAAAAAGGTTTTATCGTTATTTAAAATTAGCTTGTTTCTCTGGCACCAAGCGTGTGCATTGTCAAGTGTAGTATAAATTTTAAGGTTACGTACCTCCTGTGTAGCAGTTGATACCGAGACAGTGGTATCATCTACATACATCGTGGTAATCCCATGTTGAATGTGGTCTGGTAGATCATTATTGTATAGCAAAAAAACAGAGGCCCCAAAATTGAGCCCTGTGGGACACCCAGAGTTACGTCATGCATATCCGATCTACAATCATTACAATTTACTACCAGCTTTCAATTTTCCATGTTGGAGTTGATATAGCTTAGAAGACTCCCTCTTATATCAATATTTTTGCGAGAAAATATTCTTATCCACACTATCGAAAGCTTTTGATAAATTGAAAAAAAGAGATATATCTATCTTCATCTAGCTATTTATATATATATATATATTCTTTAAAAAGTATTCAGTAGCAGTTTCCGTTGATTTAGTTGGTCTAAAGTCATGTTGACATTAGGATAGTATCTCGTATTTTAGTGTAAAGGACATAACACTGTCATAAAGAATATTTTCAATTATATTTGATAACGCACACAAATACAGATATCTGCCAGTAATTATATCACTTTTTTATAAATAGGTATTATTGATGCTGTTTTAAGTATGTCTGGAAATGTCCCATTTGAGAATGATAAATTCATGAGATACAGTAGTGGTGAAATTATGTATACTTTTTACTATTTGGGCAGTCAAGTCGTCTAGACCAGATGATTTTTTATTTTTTAGGTTTTTAATAACATTTACTAGTTCACTTTCGGTAACAGGATAGAAGTATATCGAATTGGTTCTTATTCACATAGTGGATATGGCAGTGATAGGTTGTATCCAAAGTTTTCGTTGATTTGATAGTAGAGAAATGTAATGCAAAGTAGTTTGCAACTCGATTTCCTTCAGATATACAATTATTTTGAATATTAAGGATTATATGTCCGGGCAGTCTTTGTCTTTCCCAGTTTATTATTTACCAGCAAAGTCTTTTGATTTATTTTCAGTATTTATTATTTTATGGTTAAAATATTTAGCTCGGCTTTCCTATGTGTATTTTTACTTTCTTTGTAAAATGATATTTTATGGGATAGTAATTAGAACTTTTCATTTCGTAATATATTTTTCTAATCGGGGTTCTATACTCGATTTTAATTTTTCTGCTGGTGATTGTCATTGTCATTGTTGAAAAAACATAACATTATTGTACATCCTTTAAAGAAAAAAAATGTTTTTTCTTAAAATCAGGGAGATTCGTTAAGAAAACCATTTTTAAAAGTGTACATACAGCCAAATTAATTAATAAATCGTGAATATCAGTATTGAAGATATTTCATCGATATTTTTACAAATTAAAATGGCTATACGTGTGACCAAACCTTTATAGAGTACATTGTTGTTGGTATTTTTCGAAAATTTCTTTCCGTTTTTTGTCTATCTTATTACAAATCACATATTCTAGGAAAAAACAATGTATACTTCAACAATAAGATTTCTATCACGTTTAAGAAAAACAGAGAAGTTAGGAACCTAAAAAATTCTTGCATTCTATCTAGTCGATGCCACAAAGCATGTCGACCAAGCTAAATAAAGGTGCGTTTGCACGCATCCAGTAATTTAGTCGAGTTGTCTAGTAATTTAGTACTCGACCAATGTGGACAGCGTGTTTTGGCCGACTAATTTAGTGGAAAGCAATGGAAAGCTAAATTACTCGGCCGTCTCTCTACTCGACTAAATTACTGGATGCGTGCAAAGAGGCCTTAATACCTGCAGATTTCATAAGTCGTTGTTTTAGGTGAAAGAATACGAACTGAGCGAAGTTTTCCACCACGCCGAAGACGATCAACGTTACGAGGTCCTCAAAATGGAACACCTAACCCAGAACAGTATCAACATCTTCAACGGCAATAGCGACATAGAAACCGCCATAGAGGAAGAACGCGAAGAACAAGAGGTGCATCAAACTAGGCCCAGGCTACGATCGAGACCCTTGAAACAGTTTACCTTGTCCACCCCATATTCGACTACTCCCTTTAAAAATTACTACACAACGGATGACAGACTTTCGAACACGATGTAAGTACACTTTCGATTTGTTTTCTTTTCCAGAAGAATAATAAGAATAAATATGTGTATGTACGTCTATAGTTCATTGCAGAAATATGCGAAACACAAAATCAACTAGCAAACAAGCAAAATAGAGCAACTGCTGGATTGCGAAACTGCGATCTCGGATGGTCTACCTTTCCCCTTTATTAAATGTTGACGTAAATTAAATACTAATTAAATAATAATAAAACCGCATTAATAAAAGAATCTAGTGTTGAGATTTGGTCAGGATCGAATGTCTTCAACAGTGTAATTGTAAAAAAAATCAACTAGGGGAGAGTGGGGTAATAAGAAACAGGGGCAATAAGAAACTATTTTTTGTTTTTTTTTGTTTGTTAAACAGAATAATTGAAAAAATTCCACGAGCTAGCCCCATTATTTGCCTATCACTGTCAAAAAATATAATCAACGGTACTGTGTTTTTTAAGTTTATTTTCTCTCAGCACTATATGCTTGTATGAAACTTTACCATGTGAAAGTAGTGTATTCACACAAACAATTTTTTTCTACGTAAAACACATTATACATTTTTAATTTTTTTTACATGATTTTCTGGACTTTCGGGTGTATTTTTTTTTAATTCTGTAACAAAAATAACAGTGGTTATGGTCATGTATCTTATTACCTCAAATAAGGAAAATGCTTGGTTATAAGATAGTCATATATCTTATTACCTCTTATTTGGGGTATTGACCATGTGAGGAAGAATTAGACCTTAAGGTTCTTTGCTCGGATGATGATGATGCTGTTGACTTCTTACCAATTCATGACGAAGATCAAGAAGATAGCGGAACAGATACCATTCTACCAGAACGATACTATGCCATTTACTATGAAATCGCTTGGTATGTGGGACGAGTCATTAAAGTGCAAGAAGACAGCTGTACGATCAAGTTCCTCAAAGAATCTTTGTCTATTTTTAATTACCCTCTGCGACCCTTTGTCTTTAAATGGAAATGGACCGTTTATTTTATGCCGCTGAGATCTAGTTAGAATTAAAACTCTTTTATTTGCAAGGAAAAAAAAGAAATTAGAGTGTCACAGTTATAAATATCACAATTTTGCGTGTTTAGTTTGGGAATGTTAATTTTGACTAGAAATAAGAATTTTGAGTTGTCAGTTGACGTTATTTTTAAAAATATAAAGTTGCATACAAACTTTAGGCAGTGTATTTATTTCCGTGTACTTTCATCACCCTGTAGTAAAAAAAGAAATTTTTTTAGGTCCGCCAAAATTTTCTGGGGAAATAAGATACACATGTATAGTGTACCTTTTTATCCCAGCAATTCTTCATTGATAGTATGCATGGAATACAAAGCTTGCTTATTATTACCCCCTTCGAGGTAATAAGGTGAAAGTTTTGGAATAAAATTCGGATTTTTTTGCACACCGTATTTATTGTAGAATTGAGCCAATAATTTTTTTATGGGTACCCTGGGTCGCCCATTATGTAGAAAAAAAGACATCAATGCTACAGCTTTAAAACTGTCAGCTATGTTAATTTTATGTTTCTTATTACCCCAAACTTTTCTTATTACCCCACTCTCCCCTACGTCTTTAGGTAATTGTCAGTAAGTTTCACAATGTAGTAGATTTCCGATAAAAGTAGGTTAAGTATTAACATTTTAAAGTGAAATAAAATTCACTTTATCACGTTGTGTACATTTGTGATGCACACGGTACATGGCAGTTTTATGCCATCAATCCTTACCTTTATTTGTTATGTATGATTTAATATAATATAAAAATGGTCTATTTCATTGGGAAAAATGTTTTATGTCGCTAGCAGCTTATTGGGTTTTATATTTAATTATTATAAAGATAAACATAATAAACACACCACACATATTAAACAGAACCGTTTGATTAAAAAATCGGCAGCTACTGGAAGCGGCTGGAACCTCCCTACACGGTGGATCTTTATAAGCTGTGTTTGAATATTACATCGGCAATCAGAGCACTGAGCAAACAGATAAATTACACGTGACTTTGGAGCCATTTATTTAATGAAAAAATATCGAACGAACTGAAGTGCACTACAAGCAATATGTTAAAACTCATATTTGTTTATGTTGCATGTTAATCAATTGCCGGATATTATAAGGGTATCAACAGATAACGTTTCGAAGATTTTGCAGAACATTGGATAGCGAAAAAAAATAACAACACAGAATTTAGCCAAAATGACACTCTAACCTCAACAAGTCAATAACATTATGGACAATTCAAGCAGACTACGCATGCGTCAAATTAAAATCTTCCTGCTCGATTAAAAAGGTCCGAGCAAGTCGAGCTTCGTTCGAAGGCTTTATTTTGTAATATTCGATCCTTTCAGATTTAGCTCGGTTAGCTCGATTTGCATTAAACGAACGATTGTGACGCGTCCCATCAATCAGACGTAATATCCGAACAATTATTACCTTAAAAAAAACAACTAAAATAAGTTTTGACATCTGTCAAAAATATTTGGGTTGGTAACCTTTACGAATGTTGATTTTTAGGTTATGAAATATACTTAGGGACATAACCTATACAATGGGGCATCTGCATCATGTTTATTCTCATTTTTATGTTCTTATACGCATTTTTATCTTGGGGCCACGGTGGTTCCAAGCAAATATTTCAAAATTCACTTTAATAAAAATTGACTGCTAATTACAGGTTAGATTTCCAACCTACAAAAGGAGCCCTATTTTATAAGGACGAAGTATTTAGAACTTCATAAACATTACACTGGACTAGATTTTAGTTCAAAGTACGGGAACCAGGCAGAAATTTTAATAATAGCTACGTAATATTCTTAAATCTTAAGAAATATATATCTTTGAGGTTAGCTGTGACGACAGGTGATAAATGTATCATAACCTATAAATCAACATTCACAAAGGTTACCAACCCAAATATTTTTGGCAGATGGCAAAATACATTTTCCTCTAACAATAAAACCAATAATATTTTTTGGATGCTGTCATGTGTACACATATAACGAATTCTTTTTAATTTTTTTCACGGAAAACAAATTGAAAGGGTGCAAGTGATATATCGTTGAAATCGGAATTTTTACTGCTTTTCAGTGGTTCGATTACAAATTATAAGTAATCATAAAATAAGCAACTTGTTGTGCCAAAACGGCACTAAACGTAATCCGATCTCATCCAAAACCTTTTCAGATCTTCTGGAGCACTAACTCATGCAAAGTTTCATCCAAATCCGTTTAGCAGTTCGGCCGCTATCGTGTTCACATACATACACACATACACACACACACCACACAGAGACATTTTTTAAAAACCACTTTTTTCGGTTCCTGGGACCTCAAAACGTAAAGATTTGATGTTATCTCAATTTTCGATTTTGGACCAATTTCAGTAACCTCCCACAATTTTATTGTGTGGAGGTTAAAAGCTGTTTTTTTTATTTGCTATGTATTACATGTTTTTGTAAGAACCATTACCGTTTTTAGGTTAAACTTATTACCAAAAGTACATTGTAGCTGGCATGCTGCCAATGATGGATATTTCACCATTTCATCGTTTTTCTGAATGTTTCAGTAGGTGTCTGCAAAATTATTATGCCTATATGAGAGCCGTCTCTAGTGCCGAGATAAAATTCCTGACCTCTGCTAATTCATTACGCCTTGTCTTTACCAGATATAGTATGGTTAAAAATCTAAAATATAACTTTCTGTCTAACAAGCGTGTAATAAAAATAATTAAAACGACATTAACTCTGACCTTTGACCCAATTATATTGTGTTAAAGTTGAAAATTGTTTTAGGGTCAATTAAAATCAAGAGAATCTACAACAGGCAAAGGTCTTAAAACGTCTTCAAAGCGAGAGTTTATGGGTGGCAAAGATAATAAAAATAATTCACTTAATTTTGTGATAAATCCTAATGGGTGAATTATGCAAAACAATAAAATTCATTATTTCCATTCTCTCCTGATAAATTTAATGAGGCCACTTTTATGCGCCGTTATCATTTATAAAAACTGTCTTAATAAAATCTTTCATTGTAAGGACGTGACGCAGGAAAATTGGGTTAAGAGAATTCAGTTTTCAGTTAAGTTTGAATTTCCAGACAGAGTTTCTAATTTTATATTCGAAAACTTAAAATAATTGATATACCGGGTGACACAGGCTAGCGACTCACCCCCATTTTCTTTATTTTTTAACTCATTCATTTGAAATTTGGGGTGCGTAAACAACCTGTATAAACGGATTATTGGACATAAAAACAGTATGACACCATTTCTGGTTTACCCGGAAATGTCCGCAATTTCGATTTTTAAATGGAACACCCTGTATATTTTTACATATTTGGATTCAAGACAACAACATTCTGAGTATACTATGACACTTTCGCGAATTGTTGAGTCGACGTTCAGTTTTTAAGATATTCGTCTAGAGTTCTTTGGAATACCAAAATGTGTTCTACGGCAGGTAAAATCCAAGGGAAATATATAATTTTTCGTTTAATTTCATTAACAACTATTTAGGAAGCCTCCAAAATTGAACATATCACTTTTTTTATCGAAAACTTTTTTTTTAATGGGAAGGTGGTGGCTCATAGTGTTCAATAAATTATAGATTTTTTTCTGAATTCATCGATACCCATTTCAAATCTATGCTATTTGTTTTTTTATTTTATTTAATTTATTTAAAAATGGAAAATCACTTTCAAAATAATTTTTATTGATCCTTATAGTTTGCTCCAGTACTTATACCTATTAAGAAACAAAAGAGAGAACAAAAAAGGTTATTATTCACAAAAAGGTAGTTATTCACATTTTATTATTAGACATATGATTTTTTTTTCAATTATACAGGTGCAAATCGCACAGTTATAAGTGTTAAATTCCTAGAAATGGTGAACGGCATTTGAATTTTACAAATATTGTTCCCATCACAATCAATACACTTTCTTGCTCGCACGGTTGTATTACTCGTTACATTCCTTAACATTTGTGGAGTGATGCTATTAAAAACTCTTCTTATATAACCCTAAAGAAAGAAGTCTAACGGGGTTAGATCAGGTCACCTTGCAGGCCACCTTATGAAATCCTGGTTTGTGGGCCATAAGCTTCATTGAGATAATCCATAGCAACGCGGCCGTTATGGGGCGGTGCTCCGTCTTGCTGGAAATACAACAAGCGGTATTGTGCTAGAGGAACTTGTTCGGTTTCTTGCCAAATGTGATTTTGTAAGAATTCGAGATATCTTTGACCTGTCAGCGTACCTTGGAAGAATATTGGGCTAATGATTCGTGTTCTATTAATACCTACCAATACATTTATCCCAAATCTCTGACACCTCCCTTGAAAACAACCCAGAAGCACAATTGTTAAAAGATGGTGTATAGAGGCCCCAAATTCGGGTCTTTAGCGATTATGTTAGAGATCAGAAAATCGCCAAATAGATCTAAACGTTATATTATAGTTTTACAAATCAGACTTTCGTTTGCAGATAGCCCATTATGTAGGACGACTAGGACTAGCGCTTTTTATTCCAGGTTGCAGACGTCTCGGGTTCAAATCATGATCGCGAAATATATATTTTTTTAATATATCAGTGATTAAAAGTTTTACAAAGCTGTATACATGGATATAAGGATAATTATAATAATAATAACAATAATAATAACCTTTATTTCCCAATCACAAGTACAATTAATTAATAACCATACAAGTAACTCGGGAGTGCGTCAAAAATCTGAACTAATATGCCTAAGCATAATACGATACAAAATATAGAATAAAATACGTGTAAAATTGTATAAGGTATAACACGTACATAATAAACTACAAAAGTATATAAACACAATAATAAATAAACACATAAATATATAAATAGTCAGACTGTGCAAAATTCGTTAACACCATACAAGCACTTTTCAGTTAGTAAATTTTTTATCCTCTTTTTAAAAGTAAATAGGCTTTTACAATTTTTTTAATCAATGGGCAAATGATTATAAATTTTACATCCGTTGTAAAACACACTTTTTTTGATATATTGCTGTTGTATGCTGATGAGGAATTAGCTGATCTTTATATCTTGTTTGATAATTGTGGTGTGTTTGGTTTGTAAGGAAACTTGATTTGTTTTTAAAAACATAACATCATATTTCATAAATATATATACTAGGCAGAGTTAATATTTTTAAAGCTTTAAAGGATTCTCTGCACGATTCTCGGGGATGTAAACTCTGCATAATCCTAACGACACGCTTTTGCAGAATAAATGTCCGACGAACATAGGTAGTACTCAATCCCCACAGCATAATTCCATACCGTAGATAGGAATGTATGTTAGAGTAATAAAATGTCAATAAAGAACCTTTACTGCAGTGATTTTTTAAGTTGCGCATACCGTAACAACCTTTACACACAAACTATCTATGTGAGCAGCCCACGTCAAATTTCGGACGAACATGACACCCAAGATTTTAGCAGAATCTGTTACGAAAAATTCGTCGTTAGCGTTTTGCTCGATGTTGTACCTAAATGATACAGTAGTTGTTTTTTCTTTATTAAGTGTAAGCCGGATTTTCTCTGACCAAATTATAACGTCCCTGTACAGATCTTTCTATATATAGATCGTTGGCAAAGACAAGGTAAATAAATGGCCCCAGTATGGAGCCTTGTGGTACACCGGCATTTATTAGATATTTATTGCTCTTTGTTCCATTCACATAGACTACTTGCGCACGGTTTTTAATATAGCTGGATAAAAAATCTAAAGCATACCATATCTAATCAACTTGGCAATAAGTAAGTCATAATCTACACAGTCAAAGGCTCGTGAATAATCTATAAAAAGACCAAAAGCATATAATCCTTTATCTAAGGCGTTTACTACTGAGCTGTGAAAGTTTACTAATGCAGTATCAACAGTTCTATTTTTTAGGAAACCGTGCTGACTGATAATAAAAGGTTATTTTTAAGAAAGAATCCACTTAACTGTTCTAAAAATGCAAGTTCTATAACCTTGGACATACTTGAAATTATGCTAATCGCACGAAAATTATTATAAGAGTTTTTGTCTCCTTTTTTAAATAGTAGAATAACTTTACTAAATTTTAGGTCGCCAGTGAAAATGCCATTTACAAAGCATAGATTAATTATGTAAGTTAACGGTGAAACGAAATTATTTTTACATTTCTTTAATAGATTGTTAGTCATATTATCCAGACCACTGGAATGAGATGGCTTTAGCCTACCAATAAACGATAACGTATCTAGTTCAGTTACTGGTTGAAGAAAAATGATTGATGAATAAGTGGTATGTTTGTATTTAAGAAATTTAAAATAAAAAAATTGTTCAGGTTATATTGGTTTTCCATTTTCGTAACAAAAATTAAGAAAGTTATAAAAACAAAATATATGTTATGTTCTCAAAGCCTCTATATTCGATGTAATATTAAAAATTGTAGTTTTGGATTATTTTAAAATAGCAAAGACAAAAATATATGCATTGGAGATCAACCAGTCCAAATTTAAAGAAGTTTATTTGTTATTTGCGAAATCCGATAAAAATATTCTTTATTGTATCTGGAAGCAAACAACAAATAATTTACTTTAAATCATAGGTTATATTTACAACAAAAATACGTGGGTGTGTCTGCTCGAAGCAAACACACTGCATTATTGCAATAATGCTTTAGCCAGCAGATCACCTCTCCCTTGTAAAGTCAACGTCCTCCTATAAAATTAAAACCGCAGGCTAATAAAGCTCAAAACTTAACTTTGTGATAATTCCTAAGTCCACGAATTACCATGCAAACCCAAGATTCATCGCCCTTTCCTAGTTTGTTGTTAAAACCTGAATAATCTCACTTTACGACTAGCAGCATAAATTTTATGAAAACTTATCGTTAAGGCAATAAAATATTTTCATTGCAGCAATCATAGGGATGACGCTTCGGCGGTCACATCGGCCTCCATTCCAGCGGTAGTTCCCCGAGGAGATAAGGATGCCATCTTAAACAGCATCGCTGATTCCTATCTGGCTCACAAGGACCACAATAAACATAAGAAATACCGTAAAACCAAGAAAAACAGCCCCAGGAAAATACGTAAGTCGATCTCAGTTGTTTATTTTTATGTTTGAGTTGATCCCGGTAACCAGAAAATAATTATTAGTTTTTATACTGTGGGGGTCTTAATGGAAATTTTCCAATTGGATATTTTTGAGTTCTGATACCAATAATTAGTTAGTATTGCAAATATTTCGTTTTTCTGAAATATAATTTAAATCGAAAGAATTATCTTGAAGTTGTTTCTTGATACGTGTCGATCGGATATCCCTAGACGAAATAATAATATTTTTAAGATAAAACTGAAAAACTTTTTAAGTACAGAAACTATTATATGGTGGATGAATATTGTACATAATTTCTAGTATTGACAGTAAGTTGTTGTTTGTTTGTTTGTGTAACTATTCACACACCTACAAATTTTAACTTTTATTTTGCATCGTTAACCAAAATCACTTATTTGTATTATTTTGGTCCCAGCTACGTCTAACAGTCCTAAAAAAAAATTTGTTGGCTCTAAAAAAATGTAATAACTGACCCAACTCACATATTAATAAAAAAAGCAATTAATTACATCATGTGAAAAAATATATTTGCCATTTTGATATATATTTCAAATACATGTTATATAATATATATTTAATTAGAATATAAGCTCTTTAATCAGAAAATTAATTATTCTTCTTGCGCTTCTTAGCCTGTCTCTTATAAGTTACTTCTGGACCATCTCTTATACAGTCCAACGTAGTCTGCCAACATCGCAGAAGTCCATTTGCCCTGATATCTTTTTTCCATATTTTGAATATCCTGGTGGAATCGCTCTCCATGCTCATCACTTACTGCACCACAGTTTTCTGGGAAGTAATCTAGATGTGAATGTAGAAAGTGGACTTTTAATGACATATTGCATTCTAATTTCTGGTAGCAAGAAAGAAGATTCCCAGCAAGATCTCTATAGTTTTCTGCTCTTTTGTTACCGAGAAAGTGTGTTGATACCATTTTAAAGGAATTCCAAGCAGCTTTTTCATTACCTTCTAGAATGTTGTCAAATTCAGCATCTTTGAAAATGTTCTTGATTTGAGGACCCACAAAAATTCCCTCTTTAATTTTCGCATTACTAAGTCTGGAAAATTTTTGTTTTAAATAACTGAAATCACGTCCTTAGCTTTTACCAAGTTTTTCATAAGCCCCAGTTTTATGTGGAGTGGTGGCAGTATCAACTAATGGAATGTTAGCAACATTTTTTGCTCCTGGTTCAAAACCCAGTCTTGGCGGCCAAATTTTTTCTTTTGTAATATTCTAATCTCGCTCGACTGTCCCACTCACAAAGAAAACAGCAATATTTGGTATACTTACTTGCTGCATACCAAGTAAGATAGCTATCACTTTTAAGTCTCCACAAATCTGCCACTTATACTTGTTATATTCTATAGTTTGTAGCAATACATTCACGTTACTGTAATTCTCCTTTATGTAGACAGCATGGGCGATTGGAATTGATGGCAATTTATTTCCATTGTGGAGTAACACAGCCTTTAGACTAAGTTTCGAGGCGTCAATAAAAAGTCTCCAGTCACTAGGATCATGGGGAATGTGTAAAGCACTCATTAAACTCTCAATGTCCTTGCAGGCAACCAAGTCATTTTTCATTTTGAAAAAAGATAAGATCTTTTTGACGACTTCGATACATGGAAACTTTAACATTTTCTTGTAGTAAATTCCATTGTTGTAATCGAGATGCCAAAAGCTCCGCTTTCGCATTGGACAGATCAAGATCTCTTATAAGATCACTTAATTCGTGTTGATTAATTTTGTGTGGTTCACCACCGGACATTTCGGTAGAGAAATCGGGATCTTGTGATGTTGATGGCTGGACTAAGTCGTCATCTACATTATCATCCGATTCTTCGTCAGGATCAAGACTGTATTCTTAAGGTGGATTAGGAATAGGTAGTTCATCACTATGGGGAATCGGGCGAATGCAGCTGGTAAATTGGGGTATTGTATTACCATCCTTTTTTTCTTGTTAATACCCTGTCTAATAGGAGGTATCACGCAAAAATAACAATCGGTAACATGATCTTTAGGTTCTCGCCAGATCATGGGCACAGCAAAAGCCATTGAACGCTCTTCCACTTAGCCAACTGCAAAGATTGTTCGCACAATTGCTGCAACATATATGAGGTGCCCATTTTTTGTCTTCATCTCCAATTGTACAACCAAAATACAACTGGTATGCCTTTTTAATTTTGGGAGTAAAATTCACTTCATCACAAATATAACAAAAGTTGTTAAGTGTATTTACACAATCTCGTGACATATTTTCAAAATAGCACTATTTACTTTCGAAAATGAACGCTTAGCATGCACAAGATAAAAATACGACTACCTAAGAATGAATATTAGCTTTAGTGACAAATAAAGAGATAGGTAGTTAGTATGTCTATTGTTCGTAGAATTCTAATTCTACCTGTTAATTGTGATAGGACCGCCCATAAGCTAGGGTTATCTGCGTTACACTTTATTACCTGTATTGGGAAAACCAGAACCAACTTGAACTTTTGCTTATCATATTGTTATTTAGCATGACGGAGTTACAAAGAATTTGCTATTTTTACTTCCAATACACGTAGGCTGTAGAATTGTGATTATTATTCCATTTACCTGTGAAACTATTGGTTCTCCCTCTAACTCACATAAAAGCTGGATTCACGAACCTAGCCCCGCACAGGATCATCTAGTCGTTAGCCACCGTATTTGTGATTTGGTTGAAATATTTTTATTTATTGCCAACACAAGGTATAAAAAATTATAATTTTTCCAAAACCAAGTACAAGTGTTTCATTAAAAAAAAATCTGAAGTTTTTAAATCCAATATCAAAAATGCAAAAAATACATAAAAAGAAAATAATTCAAAATGTCCGTTGGCTTCTCCCAAATGAGACACTTATGATTTCAATAGAAAATAGTCCAGTCAACGGAGCGCTAAAATGACCAAAATCTCTAATTTGAGTGCTAATTAATGGATTTTGATGAAACCTTGTGCAATGTGTTTGGAATGACGTCAATAAAAAAGTTGAAAAAAAGATTAGAGTAGGAAATAATCGGAAGGGGTTCCGTAACTTGCAGAATTAGGAATTAGAACAAAAATTTAAAAAACAGTATACCTTTTTTCCACCAAAATAAGATGTTTTTACTCTTGTGAATGTTTTCGAAAAATGCCTATTTTTCGAGATATGGCCACTCGAAAATTTCTGAAAGTGGGGGAAGGAAAATGTAAAAGTTGAAAAAAAAATCTGAAAAAATTTAGGTGAATGTATCATCGAAATACAAGTGTTTTTTTTTTATTTGCAACTTTTCTGTAAAGTGCGTTTTCACAGAGTTTTTCCGGAAAAACCTGAAAAACTACTCTTTTTTTTTGAAATTGTAGCACTTTAAAAATACGTAATTTAAAAATTTGAAAAAATTCAGACGTATGCATTAAGGCCTTCCAAATATTTCTTGTCTCTTTGAATTTTTTTGTAACTTGCTAATTTTCCGAGTTACAGGCAGTTTTTCACGATAAATAATGAACTACATTTTTTGAAAAATTTTTGAAAATTTTCAATTGAAATTTTATATTGAACCTTTAAAAATGGTATAACTAGATAGGCTTCATATTTTTTTATAATAATATATATAAATCACGCTCATTTTACGAATTTTCATGTATTTTTTAATGTGCAAAAATGTAGTATATTATTTATCGTGAAAAACTGCCTGTAACTCGGAAAATTAGCAAGTTACAAAAAAATTCCAAGAGACAACTCCCCGTTGACTGGACTAAAAATCATGTGTACAGCAAACGACGGGTCATTTTCACTTGTAATCTCCCTAGTGCTTGAATTATTTCCGGAAATTTTTTTGAGGTCCGAATTTTTTGAAAATCTTCCCAAGGCGTTAGCCCAGGGAAATTTTCTTTAAAAATTCGTGAGCGAGAAAAAATTTCCGGATTTTTAATTCAAGAGCGAGGGAGATTCGGTAAGAAAATTTTAGACCAAAATTACTTGACAAAAAAAAACTTTAGAAACGTTTGCAAAATCTTGTAGGCTGGTGCCCGCGTTAGATTAATTTTTTTGGTTTTTATTTTTTTATGAGGTTTCTTCATATCTTAGTAAAATGAAATATTTGATAGTAGATAAAATATGGAATAATGAGAGTGAAGTAAAATTAAAACAAGTTTAGTATACTTATTTCTTATATTTCCTACGCTCTAGTCGCATAAAAACAATATAGCGAATTAATATTAGTCATAATAATTTATTTCGTATGCAATCTTTATACTACAGTAAAGGGAAACCAAGATGAAATGATATTTGCTGTGATTTAAAGTGGTGACAAATAATATCCCCTAAAAAACTCGCTAATAGTTAGCCATGGAATCACAAGTGCCTTGGAATATGTCATAAAACGGCTGTGTACAAGTGGATTTCCAAAAAATTTGATGGCTGATATATCAAGTTTTATCTTAGATAAAAGCGAAGATATTTAAAAAAAATTGATGACAAGGCTCCATCTTTAAAGAGGTGTAGCTCCGTTAGGAAGCATTTCCAGAGACCTGTTATAGGAACTTCTCTTTCTATTTTTGCATGTAGAATCCCCACCTAAAGAGGAAATGGCCTCATAGTACATACGACGCTCCAACAAACTTTGTTTAAGCTCTCTTTGCGTAGGACCGAAACATTGTTCAAGAACACTTGTTACAACAAAAGAACAGCTCTGTTAATGACTTTCTTTCACGCTACGGATATATTGAATGCCACTTCTAAACTGCTGGTAGCTTCGCTTGTGTACAATATCGTTAGCGCATTATTCGCTGACAGCTGCCGTTGGGCCCTATAGAAATTACCATGCGAAGCAATAAACGTGCTCTGGACGGGATACACATCATTTTATCGACTCTCTTTCATCCGGATTTTTTGCGGCCACAACGACAACTGTGTTTGAGCTGCGATGCAGACAGTGGTGTATTTATTTTTTGCGGTGGCGGTGGCGGTTTTATAACTGAGCGACGTAGGCGCTTGCCTCGACGTGGGGTTTGAACTTGTACATGAAAAAACCACAATAAAATCTGGATCCATCAAAACGTTGTGCTTTGGCGAGGCGTTCATTAGAATTATATTGAAGTAAGATGCTGGTAGCATGTGTAGGCCAGGACGTATTTTTAATGAGTTTTTTGAAAAAATGCGATATGTAGGTACTCTTGAGAAATGCGTATTTGTAATTAGTCTGTTTTTACAGTATTCAAGAAAAAACGACAAATTTCTTTGCAATAATTTTACACATTAAAACCTATTTTACTTCCACATCCAGTGGAAGTACAGTAACGCAAAAAAAAATTGAACATTTTTATTGTTTAAATATGCTTAGAATGTCATGAAACGTCGAGATTTTAAATTTGAGCAAAAAAACTGTCTGTCTGTAACTTTTTCTTTGTGCGCATAATTACTCTGGAATATTGACTTGAAATTGAACAATGTTAAAAAAAGGTTTTTTTTGGCCCATCCGTGGTAAATGTGGAAACCATCTTTTTTTACTAATTTTGAGGTGCTGATAGTCGACGTAAATTAGATATATTAAGGGCATCTAGAAGAAAAAATTTATAAAGTTTTGAAAATTTGGGTACAGAGTCTTAATAGCCATCCAAATATAGATCAAAAGAGTTCCCACCTCTCAGAAGGGTGCTTCATCCCCTTTTGCTTCAAAAACCACCCTCCAATGATACATGCTGCCAGTTTTTTAAATTTTTCTCGAAAACCGTTACCCTGGCGAGAAAAATGTATAGAACTTAATTTATTCTATTTATTCTTCTGCATCTTTTATGTCCTATACATTTTTTAATCGCAGAAATAGCGTTTGAAGTTAATTAAGGATGGTAGAGAAGACAAATTCCCTAAAATTACGATGATAGAAGCAAGCATATTTTTACAAAATTTTAATCGTGACGCTCGGCTCGATTCCCTGCTGTTCGTTGTACGTTATCAAGGGGGGAGTCGGTAGAACATTGCCGTATACCTTCGCGTGCGACACTTCATTGCACATCGAGTATTTTTAATCTAGTCTGCTTTAGATACCGGTGCAAGTAATAGTGCGTTAATTTTATTGGGTGGATCAAGGATGAAAATGGATGGCGATTGCTTTATTTGCGAAAAGACGCTTCAAAGTGGTGAAACTGTGAGTGTAGAAAAAGGTTTGGCAAATTTAATAGCGGTTAGCAAAACGCGAAAGGACGGTAAATACGAACTATTAGAAAACATTACGAGGGTGAGCGTTCATAAAGTATGTAGGCGCGAATATATAAAAGAACGAAATATTCGGTAGTGTTTAGAGAATGCCCCGGGAGGTAGTGGAAGTGCAAAAACTTTAAGGGTTGAAGAATTTGATTTAAAAAAAAATTGCATATTTTGTGCCAAAGTATGCGATGTCGTGGCAGAAACAAGGAAAAACATTTCTAAACGTCAAAATATCTCTGAAGTTCGCTCACTTGTTAAGGACAGAATTTTACAAAAGTGTGCTAATCGAGAAGATGATTTTAGTACAGCAGTTTTACGTCGAGTCGATAGCGTTATCTGTTTAGTAGCAGTAGAGGCACGATACCATAATGACTGTTATTCGAAATTTCTGTCTAACGAACCGTCGTCCTCAAGACGAGGACATTTCTTCAGCGTTTTGTAGCTTGTGCGAATTTATAGATAACTCTGAAGAGTGCCAATTTACAATTCCAGAATTAATGCGGATATTAGAATCTCATTTGCCCGAAAGTTCCTCGGACGAATATGGTGATGGGGTGTGTTTGCCGCCATGCGAAATAGGCCAACAGTTGTGTGTTTTCGTGGTTCGGGACTAAAGCTCATCAATAGTTGGTATACAGAGAAAGCGGAAAATGAGAAGGAAGAACGTTTACGAATTGTTAAAGCTGCATCAACCATAATTCGTGAAGATATTCGAAGCACGGCATATGATACAACTGAATATCCCGACTTAATAAACTTCACAGAAGGAGCAGATGAACTGATTCCAGAAACACTAAAAACCCTTTTAGGCACAATTATTGTCAAAAACAAGAAAACCAAAGGATGTCTTAATTCATTGGTAGAGGAAGAATTACCTGAAGATAATCCAATTATTGAATAAGCAGTTGTTAGTTTTTAGTAGTATTATATTGTAGTAATAAAAACATTTTTGAAGTCTTTTTTGTTTTTATTGCTAGGTTTGTAAACAATAATCTGCTTTTTATGTAACATTTTTCTGTGGTCAAGGTATTTTAAGTTGTTTATTACTTGTTTTTGCGTAACTTTAGTATTTGATCTAAATTTGTGAGATTAGGATGCCATTTAGGGAAAAATTGTATAGCGAATAATTTAATTCCTATTCATTTTTGACGTCAGTGTAACGGTTTTCGAGATAAATGTAAAAAACTGACAGCATGTATCATTGGAGGGTGGTTTTTGAAGCAAAAGGGGATAAAGCACCCTCCTGAGAGGTGGGAACTCTTTTGATCTATATTCATTTGCCTTTAGAGAGTTCGTACCCAAATTTTTAAAACTTTATAAGTTATTTCTCTTGAGAAACCTAATTTACTTCGACTATGAGTACGAATCTGTCATACGAATTGGCTAAAAACATCGGGAAGGCAGTAAAAAACAACCCTTATTTGGGGGTGGCATTGATACTGATATTTGAATTTGCAATCCCCACCAATTAAGGTGGTGTATTTTATCTTTTTAGGTTTTTATTGGATTTAATTGCAAAAGAAATCCCTAATCACCCAGTTTGATGTTTTTTTATCATAATAAGGTAATTTAGTCAATTCAGATGAATATTTCTGACCCCTGAATATTTCTCACATTTTTGGGGTTGGGGTATACGGAGTGCAAGTGCATATCACTATCCAGAAAACATTAATTGCTTTTTATATTAAAACATTCTTTAATTATTTAAATGACTTTTGGCGAGAAGGGTTCAAGGGGTTCAAGGGATGTTTTTTTTTTTTACTTCTTTTTCTACTTAGTTATCGAAACATAGTGTTTTAAGAGAATTTGCTGCAAAATAATAACCTCTTGTAGTTCTAATTCTAGTGGAAAGTTCTGATACCAATTATTCCAATGTCACCCGCAAATAAAATTGGTATTTAGTATATATAAGAAAAGCTACGGTCTCAAAATTTTTTTTGACATTAGCCACCCCCATTACCACCACCACCTCATTACTAAAAGGGGTGAAATTGTGATTTAGTGTGTGTACAAGGTCTCAGCATTTTTTTTAAATTCATCCACCCCCACACCCACTACCGATGTGGCATATCGTTTTATGGGTTTTTGGGGCAGAGGATTTCAAATATTATATTATTAAAGTTCCATAAACAATTATTTCCACATAGTGGAGTACAAATATAGTATCAACATGTTTTTTCGTTGTGAGAGACATGATACTGCTACAGTTGATACTGCACCAACCATACATCATTATTAGTAGTAAAATAAATATATCGGCTTTTGCCAGCACGAGCATGCAGCTTTATTACTGTAAAACTCTATACAGGGTGATCTACCATGACATGCGGAAAATTTAGAAGTGACTTATTAGTTTTAATCAAATCACACTGCAAAAATATCGAAATAAATTGAAAAGACATTGACCCTATGCTAGTGAACTCTACAAAACAAGTAGATATAATACTACGGGAGCCCACCATAAGTGTGTTCCTTAGGCTTTAATCTTTATGAAAAACATTGTCCCCAAGGATCGGGGGGGAGGGGTGCACGTACAGCTAGGGAGGGCTCCCCGACTATAAGAGATATTTCCTTAAACTCGTCAATAACAAAAAAAAACACCAACTTCGGCGGTGCTTTGTACCTGCCGGTTCCTGATTGCTCGACCGAAAGCAAAAAATGCGGCACTTTGACCGCACCCGCCGGCTTCACTTTTTATGCAAATTAAGGAAATGTAAACATCTCCAATATGTTCTTTCACAAGTAAGTTCGTCGCCCTATTACTGACATAGGCACTAACAGTAGTGTATCTTCGTAAATTTTAACCATTTTTAATCTACTAATTACCTCGGAGCACTCTAAAATTTTGCAGGGGCTTTCCCACATTGAAGACTAGTACACCACTTTATTTTCCGCATAACATGGTAAATCACGTTGTATACAGTTTTATCGCTACAAAACGCGTTGGAGCCATTGAAATATGTCAGATTTGATTTCTTGAAATATTTGAACTTAATAAAACATACCTTTTCTGCTTCTAGGGCCACCACGCGACTGCCGAGTCACAGATTGGTCCCAGTGGAGTGAGTGCAGCAAGTCATGTGGAATCGGCGAGATGCAGCGGCGCAGAGAGGTCACAAAGCACGCCAGAAGGGGAGGCCGGCTCTGTCCACCTCTGGTCGAAACGAAGTGGTGCGGTTCCGCAAGATCCTGTAACAAAGAATACTTCAATTGGTAATCGTGGACCTACAAGTGTATTTACGTGCAAAATTGAACACAAATTGTTGTTCGGTGTGCCGCGGTGAAGCCTAAAAGAAACAATTCGGATGGACAGACTTCTTCCTAGTGTCGTTTAAAACCGAAATGTGACTTGGGGTGCTGCGGCTCGGGATTGTAAACTACTCAAAACGACGTCTGTACTAAAATACACATCAATTTTATAAGTATTTTTAAAAGATAATAATTATTTTGTAAGAAGAGACAATCGATTTTTTAGTAACAACTAAAAACTATTTGAAATATTTAAGTACTGCCCAAAGATATACATTTTTAAGACTTACGGAGCTGTTGTAAAGTTTACATAGGTCAAATATGAAGCCGATATACTTAGAAAATGTTTATAGCTTGCATCTAAGAGTATTGTTCTGTTAAAAATGGCCAAGTGTCCAAGGTTAAGAATAGATTGGTTTTGAAAGACAAGAACTGTTTTAGAGCAAAAATCCGCTAAAGGCTCCAGAGACGAACGTAGTTGATACGATACCGAGGAGTTAACCTGATATAATTTTATGAAAACAATACAGGGTGGTCACTCAAAAAAAAAAAAAAAAAATTCAGAAACGACGGAAGAAAACAATATTTAGATTACAGTTGTCATTATTGCCAAAAGGAAATTCCAGCATACCTTTATACCTTTAAGGACGACAGGTTTTTGTAAATACCTTACAGATTTTCTAACAGCACTATTAGAAAGAGCATCCAAAATTATAAACAATAAGTAACTTTTTGTTCTTCAATATATAGTGCACTTCAAATCCCCAGGGTGCTATCTGGCACGCTTGATCCTTACGTCAAAGAGATTAATTTTCGATTAGGACTCGTCAACATTTTCTCTTAGGAACCAAGATGGCGACCATTTAAAAAAATATATCTTGCCTAAATTTTTCATGTGGGGTATGATTCTACTTTTAATTTTGACCACCTGAACACGAATATGTCGATATGGACGGCATATTTTATGTTAAGATGCTGAAAATATAATCAAATATTTCGCACTTAAAAAAATTGGATATGATTTTCGACTGTTTGTTTCTCCCTGATCACTAATTTGGAGTTCTTGTTTCCTGTAAAATCAAGTTAATAGGATTTGTCTTATACAGGGTGTCCCATAAGTAATGGTACATAGAACAATGGCAGAAAGTTACTTTAGTCCAAAAGTTGATATTAACAGAGTTAAATGTTTGTTTTGGTTTTTTTTAAATAATTTCTTTAAAAATTGAAATATTTTAACAAAATTTGGCGACTGGAGATTTTTTGAGGCGAGGGATTCAAATCCATTCATACGTTTGTAGAGGGCGCCACCTCCGGTAGTTTACGTGTCGTTTATATGTCATATATTTTTGGCGAATTTTTTTTAAATTGTTTTAAAATAAAAATTGGTATACCTTCTAAATGTCGCTACGAGTAACCGTTTTCGAGATATTTGGTATTAAAGTATCCAATGCAACCAATTTAAATTATGATTAGGGATGTACAATTTTTCAAAGTAGGCTTTGATTAAAACAAAATAAGGGATCCTTTCAAAATTAATATATGTCAAACCTACTTGTTGTTTGTCAGTATTTTGTGTGCTGTTAAAAAATATCTAACAAAATTAAGTTTAAAATGCCAAAGCATAATTTATTTATAATTTATAACGGAGATATGCGCGATGAACGCAAAGAAAATGTTAATGGACGCAAAGGTCATCGTCGATATTTAGAAATTTATCCAAATAGGAGGCAACCGGATTTTAAGTTATTTCATAATATTTACAATCTATTGGGTTCCCTTCGTCCCAAACGAGATGCCGTGGGAGGCCCAAAAAGTATTACCGTGGAACAGGAGCAGGAAATCTTGGTCCGTGTTGCAGAAAACCCAGAAATAAATATGAGACGTATGGGTGTTGCTACTGGAGTAAATAAGTCATGGATTTCACGGTTTTTTCGTCGAGAAAAGCTTTATGCGTACCATTTTACGCCTGTTCAAAATCTGCTGGAAGCTGATCTTCCAGCCAGGTTACAGTTTGCTCGTTTCTGTCGTGCCCAGCAAAACGCAGATTCAATGTTTTTAAATAAAGTGTTGTTTACGGACGAAGCCACCTTTACAGGTAGAGGTGTATTTAACTTAAGAAACAAACACGCATGGGGACATAGAAAATCCGCACTTAGTAGCCGAACGCCACTTTTAATATGAATTTAAAATAAACATTTGGTGTGAAATTTTAGATAATTATTTTTTTGGACCGTATGAGTTACCATCTAATTTAAAAGGTGCATTATACTTAAATTTTCTACAAACTCAGCTAGGCGAGTTCTTGTATGATGTACCTCTATATTTAGACAGAATATGTTTTTTACGCAAGATGGAGCTCCACCGCATTTTTTTTTCCGGTCAGAAATTACCTAAATACAAATTTTCCTGTTCGATGGATAAGTCGTGGGAGCAATATGCCTTGGCCTGCGCGGAGTCCCGATTTTAATCCGTTGGATTTTTTTGTATGAAATCTTTTGTGTATCAAGATGCAATAAATAACACAGCCACACAAAAAAAATAAAGTGTCTTGACCCCAGAGACTGACTAGGTAGACTTTATGTTTTTCGGGTCGCTGAATCCGAATCCGGGGTCCATTTGATCCCATGTCATCAGGTTTAAGGTCATTTGAAGGTTAAAATGGAGATATGACCGTGAAAAATTCCGTAAAAAATTTATGTTTATGTTTTTGAGGTTGCTGAATCCGAATCCGGGGTTTATTTGATCCCATGTCATCAGGTTTAAGGTCATTTAAAGGTCAAATTGAGATATGACCGTGAAAAATTCCGTAAAAAATTTATGTTTATGTTTTTGAGGTTGCTGAATCCAAGTCCGGGGTTTATTTGATACCCTCATATCAGAATCAAGGTCAAATGAAGGTCAAACACATGAAATTCAATAATACAATCTTCTTTGAGCCCGGATTCTGAAAAAGCAGAAAATTTTACGTCCAAATACATCCTGAACGGTTTATGGAACCGATTTCTTAGGTCATTTGTTGGTTATCAAGCGGTCAAATGCTTATTTTCCATTTCTTAGCTGATATATCGATTGTAAATCGAAAACTTGCGTCTATGACTAGTGACCTTTAAGTTTTTGTGGTCGCTTATCACGATCCCGGTATCCATTTGATATAAACTGAGGTCAAACGCTATAATTCGAATGATATCATTTTTTGGACCCTGGAAGATCATCTGCAGGTCAAATACCGATTTCTTTTGAATCTTTCAACTGAATTGTGAAACCGTCAGCATTAGCGTTACCCGATGTACACCACGAGGAGGTTGCGTGAACGGATTTTGTACATCATAACGGGCTTACTCCGTTGCCCGCCGTCACCGCGAGGAGGTGCCCTGGATGCAGACACAAGTGCTATGCTGATTTGGGTGTAAAGGTTGTTCCATGCAAAGAAATTTCATGATAAGTTGCAGAGCGAGAAAATAAGTTCCATAATTACATTGGCATGGTTTGGAGTTGTGAAGCTCAACAACTTTAATTATAAAGAACAGAATTTTTGCTATGAGAGACTAAGTAAAAAAATTATGGGGTTACTCGGTTATGGGATTATTGAGCAATGTGGTCATTCGAGTAAACGGATTCATCAGCTTTCATCGTCTGTAATCCCCACTTTATAGCTACGGGATCAGGTTTTTAGAGCTATTAGGTTATTGGGTTATTGAATTTTGAGGCTATTGAATTCAGCAGATTTGGATTTAGGTCTTTGGACTTAAAAATGTAGTTTAAAACACCTCAAAATAGTTTAATACCTCCATATGAAACCCAAAGTTCGGTTCGACTCAGATCAAGACGTATTTGGACGTAAGATTTTTTGTTCTTTGAGAATACAGGGTTAAAAAATTTATATCATTCGAATTATGGCGTTTGACCTCCGATTGACCTTGGTTTATACATCATGGTATCAAATAAATACCGGGATCGTGATAAGCGACCACAAAAACTTGAAGGTCACTAGTCATAGACGCAAGTTTTCGATTTACAATCGATATATCAGCTAAGAAATGGAAAATAAGCATTTGACCGCTTAATAACCAACAAATGACCTAAGAAATCGGTTCCATGAACCGTTCAGGATGTATTTGGACGTAAAATTTTCTACTTTTTCAGAATCCGGGGCCAAAAAAGATTGTATTATTGAATTTCATGTGTTTGACCTTCATTTGACCTTGATTCTGACATGATGGTATCAAATAAACCCCGGATTCGGATTCAGCAACCTCAAAAACATAAACATAAATTTTTTGCGGAATCTTTCACGGTCCTATCTCAATTTGACCTTCAAATGACCTTAAACCTGATGACATGGGATCAAATGGACCCCGGATTCGGATTCAGTAACCTCAAAAACATAAACATACATTTTTTACGGAATTTTTCACGGTCATATCTTAATTTGACCTTCAAATGACCTTAAACCTGATGAGATGGGATCAAATGGACCCCAGATTCGGATTCAGCGACCCGAAAAACATAAAGTCTACCTAGTCAGTCTCTGGGGTCAAGACACTTTATTTTTTTTTGTGTGGCTGTGTAATCGAAACGAAGTATTGCAGAGAATTAGAAATGCAATCGAATCACTTCAAAACAAACACTTATTTAAAATAGGGCGGTAGTTTAGTAAACGGATGTCACTTTGAACATTTGTTACCGAACACGGATCTTTTTTTTTTAATAATTATTGTTATTTGTTTATTTTTTAAAAGAAATTTCTATTTAATTATTTAAATACATTATTTCTCAAATTTTAAGTTTATTTATTTGAAAGTCATTGTTCTTCGTACTTTTTTTGCTAGTGTTGAAATGTAATAATAAATTAATAATAATAAATTTCAAAAATCGGAAAAAAAGAGAATTTAATTTTATACTGTTTGCTTCACGATCAATTATTCCGTAAATCAAACAATATAATATTTTATTCAATTTAGATTGGTTGCATTGAATACTTTAAAACCAGATATCTCGAAAACAGATACTCGTAACGACATTTACAAGGTATGCCTTTCTTACGTAAAATAGACAGGAACATAGGAATTTTTATTTAAAAAAAAAAAATTAAAAAAATTCGCCAAAAATATATGGCATATAAACGACACGCAAACTACCGTAGGTGGCGCCCTCTACAAATAACAGCAACAGTATGAATATATTTGAATCCCTCGCCTCAAAAAATCTCCAATCACCAAATTTTGTTAAAATATTTCAATTTTTAAAATTATTTAAAAAAAACCAAAACAAAAATTTAACTGTTAATAACAACTTTTGGACTAAGGTAACTTTGATCAAATCGTGATATTTAAGGAATCTACCACTGCTCTATGTACCATTACTTATGAGACACCCTGTATATACCTACACTATTTAAACAACCAATATTAATAATCGAAGTACGGAAATAGAAGTGAAATAGAAGTGAAATAGAAGTGAAATATAAGTAAAACAAGTTGATTAATCTTAAAAATACTTGCTTAGTATGAAAAGGAGCAAATAACATTACATCTTCTTCCCGTAACATTCCGGAAGATTCCATTGTAGCAGCTGAAAATATTATATTTTTTAAAAAAATTGTACGGTGTATTTGATCAAAATATAGCAGCCATATTGCTTTATGTTATCTTCGTATTCACCAGATATAATTTAACCAGATATCCAAACGTATGTTTTGCGCCAATATGAGAGATTGTAATTAAAAACAAATTTTCTTTTAAATGGTGGCCATTTTGGTTCCTAAAGAAAAATGTTGACGCATCCTAATCGACAATGAGTTTTCCTTAGAGTAAGGAACAACCGTGTCAAATGGCATCCCGTGGAGTTGAAATGCCGCAAAAAAGTCGTACCGCACCCACTAATTAACTGTTTATATTTTATAAATTGATTGATTTTCTATTTTTAAGCCTCGTCGAGTGCTGAAACAATCGTTCCCTCATTTTTTTTGCAAATTTTTAATTAAGCCCGGGAAGCTTGGAAAGTGGCGTGAAAAACAGTCATTTTTACGCTTCTGCGCGGGCGCCTGTAACTCATAAACTATAATAAATAAAAATATGCCCTCAGAGACTTTTTTGTAAAAAAATCGACGCTCTACAAGAAATATCCTGTCTGTGTGTATTATCATTCTCGTTACGTAACCGATGAAAGGTCAAAAAACACCGTCCTCGAAATTTTTTTTTAATTGTTTAAACAAATTGGGAGACTTTAAAAGTACTCAGGAATACTACTTCCATCGAACGGCACCCATATATATTTTTCGAGTTCCTGGAAATTAGTGGGAGACTGTCTTGCACAGGTCTTGGTATAAAATACGTGATTTTGGAAATATAAACTCTACAATGCTCCCAACCGCGCCAGTTAATGGCCGTTTGAAATAAATTGTGAAACGTCCTGATTGCTGTTTCGGAAATTTTTTAATGTAAATTAACAATAACTTTGAATTAGGGATAATGTAAAAAAATAACACATTTTATTCTTGCATAATTGTGTGTGATAAACAATTTTACTAATTATTGAGATATAAATATATACAAGGTGAGTCGAGGGCACTGCGATTTTGTATGATTTCTAGTGAGTTTGTTACATGAAAAATCAAGATTGTAACTTAAAAGTGACTCCTGTCGACTCACCGAAATGCTGAAATAAATAACTAAGTAGTCCGTTTTTCTAACAGTGAGTTAAGAAACCTCATATACAAAGATAATTTAAAATTTCCTCAGAATGTACCAGGCGGGTTGTAAAATGCTGAATTTTTTGTTGGCTTGTAACTTACTTACATTTTAACTGGTTTGAAAGGAACTTAAATAACACGATTTGAATGATTTTGGGCTCCAATGAATCACAAACATACGTAAACTTTGTGCTCATGATAATAAACTTTGTTTTTTCGAACTTCCAGTAACGCCAAAACTGCAACAGACAGCAACTTCATTTATACACTAAATAATAGTATATACATGTGACTCCGAAGATTTCAAATATCTTCGGTTTTGAAGTTACTGAAACACCCTGTATACTCCTCAAACTTGATTATGAAAAATAGTATCCATTTGTAAACATATAAGGGTCCTTTTTAGTCAAATTTTTCTAATACTGTCGAAATAAAAAATACAAAGACTATGGGGCTCAAAACTGGTCCTTGAGGTATTCTTGTTTCCGTTTTCCTGTTTTTAATTTTCACGTGAATTATCTTCTAAAAGTAATATCCAAGGAACTTGCAAAATAAAAAGAATTACCCAGTATATTACTGGAAGTAACCTCTACACCTAATTGAAATCAGTAAAAAGGTAGAGTTACAAGCAGTTTAAAAGATCCGGTCCTTCATAACCCGTCTGGGCCTTTACTGTCAGAAAAATGAGCGCTATTTTTTAGATTTTTGTAAATATACTATATAGGTACAAATACTGTAGATGTTAGCACGAAAATGTCAATGAAAATTTCTATAAAAACTTTATAAATAAAGAAAAATCCTCCCTTACGAATTCTACCAAACTGTTTGTTTCTGTTTCTGTTACTTCGATATTGTTGTATTTATATATAAATAAATGCTCATTGTAAACCAAAATGACTTCTACATATTTAAATATATACATATAGGATAATTTTATATTACGTTATAAGTTGTATATGTATGTATAATTGTACTAATATATGATTTTTTAGTTGAATATTTGTCTGGCTCATATGTATTCAATAAAACCAATAAACGTTATATTTAGATAATTTTGACTTTTATTCTCAGAATCACCATCATCTATCAATAATTAAGTTGGCAATGGACAAGACAAACTATTTTGTTGATAGCGAATAAAATTTCATTGATATATCTGGTTGCTAAGGATTTTGTCATAGAGACGGGAGATATCCGACAATTTCCCGTAGGAAGTAGATTACCGTATCGGCTGCAGTAGCAATTTATTTAAATAAAATCATGAATTTTGACGTTTTTGAATTTCCTTTTTTACTGTCGCCGATAATAATTTTCCATATACAATGTCACCACAATCAACTAAAGATAATATGAGTAAATCGCAAAATTTCGATTTACACTCACTAGATATGTCTTTGGAAAACTGTATAATTGGAAGTAGGTTATAGTAACGACAATAAAAATTTTTGAAAATATTTATTGTTCAAATAGGCTTAGAATGTCATGAAATGCCGAGATTTTAAGTTTGAGCGAAAAAAAATTCTGTCTGTCTGTCGGTCTGTCTGTAACTTTCTTTGAGCGGACGATTAGTCTGGAACCGTTTAAGAAATTGACTTGAAATTTGGTACACGCATGTATTTTAACGTAATCTGGAACTAGATTATATTTTCATCTTATTCCGTTGAAGGGTTGGAGGGTAAATTGGGGTAAATGGTGGCAAATAGATAAATCAATCAGGTAAGAGTCCATAAAACTGGTATTCAGCATTCATAAATTCATGTTCCATTACTAAAGTTTCAGGATTTACACACGACACCAATGTGCACACGGCACGCAAATCTACCCAGCTCCCGTCTAGAGGCACGGATTTGCACGCGACGCCAATCTATATGCAGCTCTACGTCACCAGTAAGTGAGGATTCTCGGATATAAAAGCCCAGCCACAAATCAACTAATTCAGTGTGGGCAATTCTGTCAATCTGTCTTCAGCGTGGTGAGCTGGACATATTACAGTTTTGTACACCTCCTGACGCAAACATTGGTTCTGGCGGAGAAACGGCGTCGGGGAATGACAGTCGTTAGTCATTCCCCGACGCCGTTTCTCCGCCAGAACCAGAGCGAATGAGCCTGATCTGGAGACCTCCTACAGCGTGTTGAGCTGGGAAACTTCTTGAGTCGACGATATTCGCCCGATATGCCACTTCAGTAGCAGCAACAAACGTCGCATCGCAATCGTTACACACTCTCTCTCTCTCAGATAATAGAAAATGTTATCCTAAGAATCGTATTATTAACGGACTTGGATAACCTGTACCTGTATGTTATGTAACACTGCCACATATTACCTGCTTGAAGAAGTAAATAAATTGCTTATATTTTTATTGGGCTGTCTTATTAACTAATCTGGACCCCGATTAATCTCCAAACTAGCTACCCGACAACAAACCGTTACACAAGAGAAGCTACAAGGTCTCAAAAAAAATTTTGGAATTAGCCACCCCCATTACCACCACACCACCACCCCATTATTAAATGGGGTGAAAAAAATTGTGATTTAGTGTGTGTACAAGAACCAAAAAATATCCTCAAAATATTTTTTACTTCGTCCACTCCCACTACCACCCCCCCATCACCACCCTCACTACACTGCCGATGTGGGATATCGCTTTATGGGTTTTTGGGGTAGACGATTTCAAATATTATATTATTAAAGTTCCATAAACAATTATTTCCACATACAAAATTTCGTCGTGAGAGACTTAGATGGAAAATCTGGATGTATAGTGATTCCTCGGGCAGCGGTTTTTTTTTCAATCTACTGTAAGCGAATTTTAATTTGGATAAGACATGTTCTTCAAAGCCTAACATTGAGTCTAACCAAAGCCCTAAATTTTTTGCCTGATTTACAACAGGATAGACTTTATTACTTAAATTAACATCAAATGAAACTTCTGATATTTTTTTTCAATGTGATGTACCTATTAGCATTACTTGTGATTTTTCAGAGTTTACTGTTAAATTGGCGTTAGAAAAACACTGAGAAATTTAAGTGCTGGTTTATTAAAGTTAAGACATCTTGCCACTCTTGGACGTTAAACGATTTGTATATTTGCTAGTCATCTGCATGCTGATGTAGTTTACAACTACATCTAAAATATCGGAAACGTACAAGGTAAACTACAGTGGTCCCAATATTGAACCTTGTGGCACTTAAATTTTGTAAAGGTGATAAAATTCAAGTGTCATCATCATCTATAACCGCAGCTCGTTTCCTTCCATTTAAGTAATATCTCATGAAATCTGTCGCGAATTTATAAAAACCAAGATAATAAAGTTTTGCCAAAAGCATAGAATGGTCTAAGGTATCAAAAGCCTTTGAGAAATTTATCTGTATCAAACATATACATTTTCCAGCATCAATGTTTCTAAAAAACTCATCTACTAAATATGTTAGCGCTGTTTAAAGTATTTTCGCTTAATGTTGTAAGTAAGTTTGATACGAAAATAAAATAATCATTAAATAAATTAGCGTTCTTCAAATCTGTAGGCAATTGGAAATTTGGTGATTGTATTACGTTCAATTTTTTAGCTGCTTCCCAAAATTTTTTTGAATCCTTTTTCAAGTAGTTAAAATACGCACACATTTCTCCACGTTTAGCACATTTAGTGTCTAAACTTAATAAGTGCTTTTATTGTGTCTGTAATCCAAGGGGTTTATAGTCTCTCTATGGTCTCTCAGCATCGAAATTAATGAACGCGCACTCAGTGCTTTAGGTATACGAAATAACTGAAGCAGAAAGAGAAACTTGCGTGCACCATTCTGTCCTTTCCTGACAGGATCTGATTGGTTGAAGGAAACCTCTGATTGGTTAAAGGAAACCAATGGAAGTAAAACATTAGCGGTGTGTACGCAAGCGAAAAAAGGATGGGATACTGCCGCGAGTCTCCCTTTCTGCTTCACTTTCTCTAGCCGAGTGCGCGTTCCAGTATGTTATTAATTTCAATGTCTCTCAGTGATAGATTTGGTTACAGTGGTGGATTTAGGGGGGAGGGTATAGGGGCTATAGGGCGGCAAAATCCAGGAGCGGCAAATTTTTGGAAAAATACCAAAGACACTTAAAAACAAAAATAAATAAAAATGTTAAAAAAATAAATATAACATATTTTAAGGACGTTGTATGACATTACGAGAAATCACTTAAAGCCCACAGGACGTGAATGCAGAATGCAAGTACCTCTCCTCCATCACATCTGATCTGTCGATCTGTTGAACAAAATTAGGCTAGTACTAATGATTTATTTTGTGCTTTGTGCTATTGACAAATCTCTGAGGAGAAAGCATAAAAGGGAGTGAGCGAGGAAGGAGTTTGCCCTTTAAAAGGGGAGGCGAGGTGTAGAGGGACTATCATTTTTGAATGCTGAGGGCAAGGAGCAGAGAGTGGGAAGTGGGTGGGGGGTGGCAAGTTGCCGTTAGCCCCTAGGTGGCAGAAGTATAAATACGCCTCTGTTTGGTTACGACAGGTGCATGCGCATCTAATACACGTGGGCCCGGTACTTTCATCTCCAGTTAAGTCTATTCTCCAGATAATTTCCTTGGATACGATTGTGTCACTAATTGTTTTCATGGGATATATCTATAGAATAGACTTAAACTGGATATGGCCTTAATATTAATTGTTTAATGTGATACATTTTTTTGTTCATTTCATTTGATTCATTTATAATATTCCAATTAATGACCGCATAATTTAACTCTATACTGAGGGTATGTTACTTTTGGAGAGCAAGACTTTCAGTGTGACAAATTTATATTATAAAATATATACTCTTAACCTTTGTAAGAATTTGTCTTATTAAATGTCGAGGCCTCGTTTTTCTTATATTTCCACCGCCGTCAACACGGTAATCGATCATCTCTCATCTTACGGCATTTCTCAATACAGAGCCGGCTGACATTTAGATAAGAGAGTGAAAGAGATAGCGGCAATAGTAAATTTGTTTTGTGTCAGGATATAAATAAGTTAGACCATATCGAATCATATCAGAATGTACAGGGGGTTTCGGTGACTATAGGTAGATAGATAGATCTTTATTGGTCATATATACACAAATTGTGGTTTGACACGTCAAATGGATGCAAAATATAGTAAAAAATAAATAAAATAGTGGTTGTCTAAATAAAAAACCGCTGCCCAAGGAATCACTACTTCCACATCCGGATTTTCTATCCAAGTCACTAATAACGAAAAAAATTTGTATGTGGAAATAATTGTTTATGGAACTTTAATAGTATAATATTTGAAATCCTCTAGGTTTCTGGTTCTTGTGCGCACACTAAATACCAATTTTTTTTCAACCCCTTTAATAATGGGGTGGGGGTTGTAATGAGGGTGGCTAATGCCAAAATTTTTTTTGAGACCTTAGCTTCTCTTGTATATACTAAATACCAATTTTATGGACTATTACCTGCTTGATTTACCTATTTACCCCAAATTTACCTCAATTTACCCCCAACCCTTCGACAGAACAAGATGAAAATATAATCTAGTTCTAGATGTCGTTAAAGTACATATGTGTACCAAATTACAAGTCAATATCTCCAACGGTTCCAGAGTAAACGTGCGCACAAAAAAAGTTACAGACCGACAGACAGACAGACCGACAGACAGAAATTTGTTTTCACTCAAACTTAAAATCTCGACGTTTCATGACATTCTAAGCCTATTTGAACAATAAAAATTTTTTAAAAATTTTTTGTCGTTACTATACTTCCACTGGATGTGGAAGTAAAAATAGAAAATGACAGAATAAATAAATAAATAACTTATGAGTAAATACAGTTAAGCACATAGAATAACGAACAAAACAATCATTATCATACATAAAATAAATTTGTAAAATTAAATGAGACAATTCAGTTAACAGGAATTCGTCAAAATCATAGAATGCATTTTTAATGAGGAATCGTTTAACTACGTATTTAAAGAGTGAACAGTCAAGTACTTGTACAACAATCGGTAACACGTTGAAAAATGTTATTGCATAGTAACATGTCCCATTCCTAGTTTTTGCAAAAATCCAAATATACAGGGTGTAATAAGTTTTATGTCGTAAAAACAAACTGGTAAGGAGGGCCGACTAGACAAACAAAAAACCTATATGACTTTTTCTTCTAGGCGTACTTTGAAAAAAAAACTCACCTAAGTCAACAATTTGAATGTTAAGATAAAGAGACATTTGAGAACCACTGCTTTTCTGGGCCAATGGATGTATAGTTCCGAATTATAGAAGTGTCTTATTATTTTTAAAAAGTCGTAAAAAAGTATAAAGATTACCGACTTTGTCCTCGCCGCAGGCGGTCTCTAAGCAAGAAGTGCGGCTTTTTGATGGGACCGCTCCAAACTTGTACGTAGCATTCGTGAAACCTGGTATTTGCAGACGGTACACCCGAATATGTCCGTCATTACAAGACTGAAAAACTTTTTCATCGGTAAACACAACATTGTTCCAAAACTCCAACGGGCGATAGACATAATTTAAACAAAACAGAATGCGGGCTTGCTTATGTTCTTCTGTTAATATGGTCTTCTTGGCACTTACACAGTTTTTTAATTCTGATTTTCCTATCCTTCGGCTAGCTGTTGACAGACAGACAAATTCAGGCCAATAAACCTGATATAGTCCTCCCCGACTGCCAAATCAAGACAATGTTTGTTATTAAGTTCTCTCTCTGCTCCAGCGGAAACAAAAATTGTTTTGAAAGAGGAGGAAAAACGGACTAAATATCGAGATCTTCTTTTCGAACTCCGCAGACTCTATCCAGACCACACCGTTAAGATAGTGGTATTGATAATAGGATCCCTCGGTGGAGTGAGGCATACACTGCTTTCGTAATTGAAGACGATACCGGCATGCCGGAACTTGGCAGAAATCTTAGCCGGAAGAAAGCAGAAGGCCGTTACCCTTGGCTCGTCACTCCTGCTCAGAGCATACGATTCGTGGACCCAGTGATCACTGACTACGGCGCACAGTGGAAAAAAAAGCCTTTTTTGGACAAAAATCTGCCTACAAGTCAAATCTTAATCAATTTTGATCTACCTTGGCTTAAAATGTAGGTTATTGGCTACAATTTCCGCGAAAAAAAAGTTACAGACAGACAGACAGACAGACAGACCGACAGATAGACAGACAGAAATTTTTTTTTCGCTCAAACTAAAATCTCGACGTTTTCTGACATTTTAAGCCTATTTGAACAATAAAAATTTTTAAAAATTTTTTTGTCGTTACTATACTTCCACTGGATGTGGAAGTAAAACTCACATACATCCCTCACAGTAACATCTGATAATGAGTAACATAAAACCGAGATAAACCAAGACAAACCAATACAAACTGAATATGGATATATATATGTATGGAAAACAAATACCGTCATATATTATGCACGCCTCTTTGCCGATTCGTCAATAAGAAAACACGTAAACTTTCGATAAATTCTGTGTTGATTCTGCGCCTACACTTTTTCCCGGCATAATCGCATTAGAGCGACTTTTGAAAGATTGGTATTATCTTCACCCTTGCTATTTTATGATTATGGTTCTCAAGCCGTATTTACCTTTCGAGCATTTTCTATTCACCAGACAGCACGATCGGTCAGCGCAAAGATATACGACTTTTGCGTCATGTTTCTTATTTAGTTACACAGTGTGGGAATTACTGAAGGAGTGCACTGTACAAATTGATGATATTTTGGAGAAATTGACTGTTTAGATCTATTTGATGCTTATATGTATATCTGATCGTTTTCAGATTTGCTTATTCACATCATTTTGACACGTTTTGTGAACGATGCATCAATCTAGTTGATCTCCTTTCGCTCTGTGGCACGTCCAACAGCAACACCCTATCAGCAGGCACCCCGTATGGGGTGGGGCTGAGTTTAGGGGCCAGGGCTTCCGAGGGGCCCGTAGTGAGGGCCCGCCAGAGATTTTGACAAAAAAAATTTTTCCCGCTCATCAATTATTAGGCGTGGGGGCCCGCCAGTAAATTTGGTATCGAGGCCCATGATTTGATGCGAGGGGCCTGCTCATCAGATACGGTTGTCTGTGCAGCTCAAAATCATCATCGATGTATTCTTGATGTATTTGGGTGGTTTTCATTTGCACGGTATACAATAAAAATTTCCGTTACGTAGCAATAGTTAAGCTTGTCGCCTTACATAAAGCCTTTAACAAAAATAACACTTTTATTAAGAAGCAAAAAATCGATGTTTTTCTATTGATTACAATTTTTTTTTATTAATGTTTTTCCGATTTTCCGGTGCTAAGCTTGCAGGGGCTTATCGGATCGGGTTTTTTTTGGTCAATTTGAATAAAATAAGTAAATATTGACCACATGTGACCAAACCCACGCCCGAGGGTTGAAACTACCCCACCTCCAATAACGAAATACCACAAAAACAATTAAAATTAGCTTGAAAGCGGTATACCCCCGTTTTCGAAGACGGAAAATATGATGGTGACAATAATTTCCGACCTGCCCTCCACCCACTACCCTGAAAAACCACCCTCATTTACGATTTTCCAGTGCTAAACTTGCGAGGGCTTGTCGGATAGGATGTTTTTCTCATCAATTCGAATAAAATAAGTAAACCTGGATCAGACGAGACCCAACCAACCAGAGTGCTCAAGCAGCCTTTACACGAAGTGAACTTTTCCTTCAGTGGTTTGTAGAGAATTAATTGAGACAAGTCATTGGTATATATTAGATATTTTTGTTTTTTCATTGATTATATATGTAAAAATATTCTCGTTTTTACTCATTCATCACTTCATTTAATCATTGATTACATATTAGATTATATTTTGATCTTTTTCCGTTGAAGAGTTGGGGGGTGAATTTGGATTATTGGGGGTAAATAGGCAAATCAAGCTAGGAGGAGTCCATAAAATTGGTATTGGTATTCAGTATGTATAGGAGAAGCTAAGGTCTCAAAAAATGGCATTAGCCACCTCCATTACCACCCCCACCCCATTATTAAAGGGGTTGAAAAAAAAATAAAATTGTGATTTAGTGTTTGTACAAGAACCAAAGGCCTCAACAATTTTTTTATTTGCTTATTTTATTTGAATTGACCAAAAAATACCCGATGCGAGATAGGCGTGCAGATTACCCCCGTTTTAACCAACTAACCGGTTAGGTTGAGGTAACCACTTCTAACATGGTTTTTCTTCAAGTTGACATCGAAGAGTACTTACAGTAAAAAATTAGCCAAAGTTAGTTGATCGGAACATATAAATAATTGCAAAAAACTATAATTTTTTTTTATCACGAATTTTGTCGAATTTCATCTTCAATTCGCGATATCTCGGCAAATAATGAACATTTTTAGATGAAATTTCAGCACGACATTGTTCAAGTTATTCTTTAAGATACTGACTTGTGATTTTTCAAAAAATTTGTCAAGCATAATTTTTTTTTCAAACAAAAGTTTTGTGACGAATTTTTAACACGATAATTTTTGACCAACTTATATTAAAGTACAATATTTAAAGAAGTTTTCTGTAAAGTTTTACGTATTCATATTGTATATACAAAAAGTTATCGCACTTTGAAGTAGCAAGATTTTGTTTGCAAACGATTAGAAAAAACTAATAAACCCGCAAATTTTTATGATACATTAAATCGCTCGAAATTGAAAACTTTTACAGATATGATAAAAAAAAGTTCTGTAAAAAGAGCAGATAATAGCACAAGTAAAGAATATGTTTCTCCAGAAAAAATGAACCAAAGAGCTCTGATTCTATCCAAGCAAAAAGCTGATGTAAACCTTGAAAAAGTTCTTAGTGTCCCACTGAACTTCTGCTCTATTTAATGAGGATGGTAATAGGCGAATATCGTCAAAATCTGATTTGTTACATGCGATCGAAAAAAATATTGTAACATCTGTGATTACAGAACCTTGCTGGACATAACTACATGATAGAATAATAGATGGCAGATTTGCATTGTTTAAATACGAAATATATGAAATGTTTCGAAGATGTTGGACAATATTTTTTGAAGTATTTTCGAAAACTATTTGAAACTTTTTCTGAGTCATTTTCGATCGTTAGTATAAATCCTAAATCGCAAGAGAGGTAAAAAAGGTATATAAACTAAATTCTAATACTTACGATATTAATGCTAGTCGACCTATACCAGATTGGGATAAAGTTATGTCTACAGATGCAAATAAAAATGCTTTGAACCTATTTTTATGCGACTACATCGAAAAATATATTGAAATCCCTCAGACTTCTGATAAAATTATTAATAAAAAATTATATTTTGCTGGTGGATACAAAAATCATCTTGTTACTAAAGAAATTCACTTAAGAAATTCACTTAAACGTGAGATTACAGATTTATTTTCTAATCATGCTGAAGCTGATTTTCGAATAATTTGTCATCTGATCTACATTTCTAAACAATACTTAGACACTCAGGACATGATAGTGATCGTTAAGTCCCCAGATACAGATGTGTTTATTCTCTTAATCGCACATTATTTTAAAATAAATACAAAGATTCAAGTATGGTTTCAAACTGGAAAAAATAGCATCAAAACGGATTTGCGGCGCTTTATACCAATACATATTATATGCCAAGAACTAGGAAGTAGTATTGATTTAGCATTACCAATAATTCATGCATTAACCGGATGCGATACGACTTCCGCTTTCTATGGAATTGGTAAGAAAAAAGCTATCAACGTAGCATAAAAAATGAGCACAGAACATTTAGTCCAGATGTCTCAAATTAACACCTGAAATTGTTAATGCTTGGACAAAATTTGTGATTGGAATTTATGACTTCAAAAGTAAACAAGACAACATTAAAGACGTGAGAGTAATTTTAGTTCGAAAAAAAAAAACTCCTCCGTTAAAAAATTACCTCCATCGTTCAACACATGAAATGCTGTTTTTGGCAAGTGCGCGTATGGTATAATGCTCACATACCCATTTTTGAAGCACTCAATCTGACTGATTTTGGCTGGAAATTTGAAAATGAAGAACTTTTGCCGAGACTTTTGCCAATATTGTATTTTGAAGGACCAACAAGTTTGAAGCTGCTTCAAAAGTATATTTGTTATTGTAGATTAAAAAAAACATCTTGTGATAAAGAATTTTGTTCGTGCTACGCTGCTGGTATAAAATGCTGTCTCATCTGTAACTACATCAAATTGCTCGTTGCAGCCCATAGATGTTGATTCAGATTAAAAATATTAAAAACAACCCAATGTATTATGCATTTTTTAATTCATCAACAATTAATTTAGTATTACTTATTTTCACTTTACAGTAACCTATAAAAAGGAAATATGTAACAAAACATTGCATTGATATGATAGTAAACGCCTGAACTACGGCAACCACCACAATGAGACATGCCGCGCGTAAACAACATGTCTGCTGCGCGCGGAGACGCTACTTGAAAGTGCGATAACTTTTTATATATACAATATAAATACGTGAAACTTAACAGAAAACTTCTTTAAATATTGTACTTTAATATAAGTTTGTCAAAAATTATCGTATTAAAAGTTCGTCACACAATTTTTGTGTTTGAAAAAAAAATTAGGCTTGACAAAAGAAATTTTTTGAAAAATCACTATTTTCATCTGTGAAATAAATAAGGGTTCAGACCAATTCAATATCTTAACGAATAACTTGAATAATGTCGTGCTGAAATTTCATCTAAAACTATTCGTTATTTTCCGAGATATCGCGAGTTGAAGATGAAATTCGGCAAAATTCGTGATATAAAAAAATTATAGTTTTTTGCAATTATTTATGTGTTCCGATCAACTAACTTTGGCTAATTTTTTACTGTAAGTACTCTTCGATGTCAGCTTGCAGAAAAACCAAGTTAGAAGTGGTTACCTCGCACAAATCGGTTACTCAGTTTCTAGAGCACTTATTGGGGGTGATCTGCACGCCTAAGAAGCCCTCGTAAGCCTAGCACTGGAAAATCGGAAAGTTTAGGGTTTAGGTGAAGGGTAGGTGAGCAAATATTATCACCATCGTATTCCCCGCCCTCAAAAACGCTTTCCAGTTGATTTTCGTTGTTTTCGTGGCATTTCGTTTTTGGGGGTGGGGGTAGCTGCAACCCCCGGGGGTGGGTTAGGTCACCTGGGGTCAATGTTTACCTATTTTATTCGAATTGACCAAAAAAAAACACGATCCGACAAGCCCTCGCAAGCCTAGCCGGAAAATCAGAAAAAGGGGTTGGTTTTCCGGTTTAGGTAGTGGTTAGAGGGTAGGTCGAAAAATATTCTCACCATCGTGTTCTCCGCCCTCGAAAACGGGGGGGAAGATATCTTGCGGTCCAGTCACAGAACTTTTGGGCTTTTTCTGGTTTACCTTAAAGGACTAAAAGGACTTTTCAAGACTTCTAGCATGTTGTATCTGAACCCTTGGGGAATATCTATGTCAAAAACTAGCTCCCCAATATTTTTTCTGGGTCGAATGCCCAGATTGACTGGGCTATTGTGTATAACGTTTAATATTTTATTGGAACATTAAGACCTTTATTTTAATTATTAAAAGTGGAATGTGTAACTTTTTTACAATCGAGATAAAATATTACACCTACTTCTCTCTCTAAATGTATTACATTTTTGGCCTGAGATGAATTAATATCCTACTCTTGTATATATTTTTCTGGAAAATTCGACGTAACCTTCCAAGCTAAAACCACGATTCGAACATCTCAAGTTTGGCGCCGTTTTCCTCTCTTGCCGTGGAAACGAATGCCTTCAGGAGGGCTTTATGTTGTCATTTCAAGCTTTTATCGTCCACCCTCGCATACTCTACCCTTTTACTTTTTGCTTAGTTAAAGTGGTCACGAATATTTACGTGATAAGGAGGCAAATTGAAAGGCAGGTAGTAGGGGAGTAACGTCTAGGTTTTTCTATATTAGACTTTTTGCATGTGTTACATATTATTTATGCACATCGAACTCGTAACAAAACAAACGGAGAACGATAATATTTGGCATGCAGTTACAACTGTCAAGGAAGAAAAATATGAAAAATATACATGGTGGCCACCTTAAGAAAAAAATATATATTGTAGTGACAATTACATTCAATAGTGACTACAGGGAAGAAAACTGATAGTTTTAGTTACAAAATATACTGAGTAGTCATCCTATGGAAAAGATAATGAATAAATGAAAGGTGTTAAATAGAGAAGGATGTTTTGCGTAAATTCCTTTTCATGTATTTTTTTTAAACTATGGACTTTACGGTCCATATCATGTTAGACTTTTTGTTTGTCTGATGGCCAGCAGTTTTTTTGAAGATTAAACTAATTATATCTAACTATTTACAAAATAATTTAACGGAGAAAAATAATATTTGGTATTAGTTAGCGGTATTGCCAACAACTTAAAAAAATTATTAATGAAAAGTTGTGACAGAGGACACTAACATTTTTTGGAATGTAAAAAATAAATAAGGAAAGAAATTGAAGGAGGACAATACAATTTTTCATGTAGTTATGGTAGGTACCGTATATAATTCAGCGATATAAAAAAGCTCGCAAAAAAACGTAAAGGGTACCGACCGCATATCAACTTTAGTTTATTTACAAGAAAGACCATAAAGCTTTTCGGGTTCTTCTATTATCATCATAAAAAATGGTCATACATATTTTCTAACAAGAATGTAGTTCAATCCCACGGAATATAACTGGTTGAAATTTGATCTCGCGAATTTATGATTGGTTGCAATAAGCTATCTAGTCAACGTGGACTAACTGTTTCTTTGTAATGTCATAAAAGTTTAAAGGAAAGTTTTATCAAGTCTTTTTGTTGAAATAAATAGTTTATCTTGTTTAACAGTAAAACTAAAGTTTAGAAAAATAAATACTTGTTAAAATGATGATCGTGAAAAGAGGAAAATGTGTTAGTGATTGTCATAAGGTTCATTATTTTTATTTTGGAAAAGTGTTATTATTTCTGGTAAGTTTAAAACATGTTTTATTTGCAACATTTTAAGAAATGTTTTTATTTCATTTATTTTAGTGTAGGAAAATGCTACTAATTTTCTTTATTTATTTATTTATACATCCAGCAGCCAAAAAGGCCATTTACAGGAGTACATGATGAATAAGAAAATTTACAATACACAGCTTAAAGACAATAGATTACAATCAAATAGTTAACAGGACAAAAAATAGATAGAGTGACAAAGACATGCGACATTTCTGGACAAGTAAATTTATTAATTTGGAAGTAAACTTAAAACTTTGCTTTTAAATTGCCTCATACTGTTAGGAAAAATGTCTACATTATTTAAGTTATTATAGCTTGTACACACAGAGTTAACAGGGCAGTGAAAATGATGAAACGATACATGAAAGGTATTAGAATTTCTCGAAAGAAAACGTGGTATATTAAAGTATAAACAGCTGAGTAAAAAGGGTGAGTCGATATGATTGTGTGTAATTTTATTTAAAGTTAGTAAACCGCCCAACTCACGTCTTTTGCGAAGTGAGACAAAATCAAATTCGTTTAGAAGAAGATTATAATCGTGGTTTCTGACGGAGTAAAACCCATGTTTCATATAATACAAAAATTTTAGGAATCTTTTTTGTATATTATCAAGAAGTGATATATACCTTTCATGGAACGGATTCCAAAATGTGCTGCAATATTTCAGTTTAGAGCGTACCAAAGTTATGAAACGATGATGAGCTGATTACCTCGACGGAGGAAAATTCTCTGCTGTTTCTAATAACAAAGCCTAACATTTTAATTCCTGCAGATACAATATTATTAATGTGAGGTGAAAAGGATAATTTTGTGTCAAACGTAACTCCAAGATCTTTTGCTTCTATGACACGCGTAAGTAGGACATCGTTTATATTGTAGTCAAATACCGTTACGGTAAGTTTGCGAGTAAAGGACATTACCTTGCATTTTTTTGGGTTGAGTGCTAATTGATTTTCGTAACACCAGTTGTTTAGAGAAGCCAAATCAGTCTGCAATTGTTTACAATCATCAAGGGTTCTTATTTCATTAAAAAATTTTAAATCATCAGCAAACAATAATGTAGGGGAGACTATGCGATCACATATATCATTAATAAAAATTAGAAATAAGAGGGGCCCCAAGTCGGATCCTTGGGGAACCCCTGAACTAGCCATGAATGCCTTCATATTCTACAAATAATTTACGGTTGGTTAAGTAAGATGACAATAAACGTAAAACACCATTGGAGACATCATAACTACGGCACGGTAGCTCAATCGGTTAAGGCGTATTGAGTGGCGAATACGCTGATCGACTCGCTACCGCACTCTGGGTTCGACCCCCAGCCCCGGTATTGACAACACCGGTGGGTGTGGATGTATGTCTGCGTTTTTCCGAATGTGTAACCCCCTTCCGGACAGCCTTGGCTTTGGATTTGGGGGTTGTCTACTATCTGTGGTGTGTGTTATGTGTTATGTTATGTGTTATGTTATGTGTTATTCAATTTTTGAAGCAACTTTACATGAGACACACGATCAAAAGCTTTACTGAAATCCATGTATATAACATCTACTTGATACCTGGAGTCTAAAGTACTAGAAACATATTGTGTAAAATGGCATAAGTTAGATGCTGTACCACGTGCTTTTACGAAACCATGCTGTTGTTCCGAGAGTATCGGTTTGATGTGCGCATAAAGTGCCTCCGCCAAAATGATTTCAAGCACTGGTCTATAGTAGCTTACTGTACTAATATTTGAATAAAGTTTTAGTTAAGAAAATATAACAACAGAAAAAATGATTAATGAATAACAGTTGATAAATAAAGGCGGAAGTTTTTTTGCAAATACCTTTACATATTTTTCAAAACTATTTATTTAATAATTCAACCAATTTGCTTCGCACTGCCCGTTTCTACGCTTATTCTGTTCAATCCCTCCGATAACGTGCTACATAAGAAGCCAATTCGTTCTCGTATTCCACTGAGACGAATTAGCGCGTACCCCAAGGTGGGATTAAATCCTCCATAAGATGCAATATATGAAAAGAGGAAAAACAAAGGAATTCAACAAAGGAGTATTGCATCGTCTCCAGGGAGACAGAAACTGTCAACCTGCATTCCACAGGCAAAGCTCACCACTTGGATCCGCAATGGTATTTGAAGAGATTAAGACGAGAAGGCGGCGTTGAAAGGCATGGAGCTTATTCCTGAATTATTTTTATTACCTGCCTAACGCTTAAAAGTTTAATCTGTGCCGCACAATGTCGACATTCGGTGTTTGACTTGTAGCAGATTCAAGTCACTTATTAGTGCATTTTAAGAAGGTGTTAAAATGTGTTATTATTTAAATTGGATGCGATTTATTATTTTTGAGAAATCTGGAGGTCCGTATATTATTAAAAAAAAAAACAATTAAGCTGAGAGATATATAAAAAATTTGCATTTAGACACTGTTATTTTTTGTTTGTTTTTTAACCATTTTTTAAAATGATTATTTCACTCATTAACATTGCTGCTAATGAAAGCCCATTTTAAGATACAGGGTGTCTGCTTAGCGGGAAGGCTTTAGTCTTTGATAATAAACTGCCAATTTACACGAATTATATTACCTTTTGGCAATTTAGGTTGAGAAAAAATTAAAAGACGTTTTGTTATAATTTTTTAGGGTTTACTGACCTTTATTTTCAATTTCATTATTTACGCCATATAAAAACGTTTTCCCAACTCATCTAATAAAGAACAAAGTAGGTATAATTATGTAACAATCGCAACTGCAGAAACTTAAAAGTCCACAGAATTCGCCATATTTTAAATGTAATGACAATCAATAAACCAGTATACCTTGAGAGACGAGGCATAAATCGTCTAGGGCCGGATGAGCTTGTGGAATTCATGCTGCAATCTGAAGACAATTGAGCAAAGGCCGAAACAGCTATTACACGGATCATCGTGCATAAAGGAGAAGATGAGAGGAATCCCGACCTATACCCTTTGCACAACTAGAGGGAATACAGGGAATAAAGACACGGAAAAAAAAAAACAACATCTATACATTGAATAACGATTGACGTGTATCCTGAAGAGAAGCGAGAGCGGTTCCAGGATACATCATACACTGAAGAGGGGTGGTTTTAGTGGGTATGCCTAGAGGTGAGTCCCACACTACCGTTCAGGTGTCCATAAAGGATTTCCACCCCGGAAAAAAGTATACCTTGAACTATAGGTATTGTAATGCATAGACTGGTCTAAAACTGCTGAGTCTTCACTCTAAACAGTTCTTAGGCATGCTTCGACCAATCACATTACGCATAAGCACTATCAATGTTCCGCCGTTATATCATATTTTAAGTTGATCAAAGAGAATTGAAATATGGTTCTGGTGAGGTGCTTCTTCTTACCTCTTTTTTATTTATTGTAATTTACTTATATCGAGTTTGAAATCACAACCCAATCATCTGCCACCCACAGACATCTTAGATCCTCTCACACAGACCTGTAAAGAACTTTAGATAAGTTAGCATTACAATAGTTCAAGGTATACCTTGAACCATAGGTATTGTAATGCATAGACTGGTCCACAACTGCTGAGTCTTCACTCTAAACAGTTATGCATGCTTCGACCAATCACATTACGCATAAAGAGAGAGTGAGCACTACCAATGTTCCGCCGTTATGTCATATTTTAAGTTGATCAAAGAGAATTGAAATATGGTACCGCTATCTCTTGGTTTAACGATTATTTTAAGGCTCTGTTACCTGCCTGCAAAAGGTGAGTTGCCCCTTTTTACCCTTTTTTATTTATTGTAATTTACTTATATCGAGTTTGAAACCACAACCCATTAATCTGCTACCCAAAGACATCTTAGATCCTCTCACACAGACCTGTAAAGAACCTTAGATAAGTTAGCATTACAACAGTTCAAGGTATATCTTGAACCATAGGTATTGTAATGCATAGACTGGTCCACAACTGCTGAGTCTTCACTCTAAACAGTTATGCATGCTTCGACCAATCACATTACGCATAAAGAGAGAGTGAGCACTACCAATGTTCCGCCGTTATGTCATATTTTAAGTTGATCAAAGAGAATTGAAATATGGTACCGCTATCTCTTGGTTTAACGATTATTTTAAGGCTCTGTTATCTGCCTGCAAAAGGTGAGTTGCCCCTTTTTACCCTTTTTTATTTATTGTAATTTACTTATATCGAGTTTGAAACCACAACCCATTCATCTGCTACCCAAAGACATCTTAGATCCTCTCACACAGACCTGTAAAGAACCTTAGATAAGTTAGTAGAGACAAAAGCAAAATCTTAAAAGACCATAGTGACGAAGAAGATTATGAATACACAGATTAGGACTTTATTCATTATGTCTGAATTATTTGTAATTTTAATTTAATTTTTAAAGAATGCTTAATTTTGCCACTCGTCGTAGGTTACAGTAGTGAACTAAAGACCTCGGCTGTAACTTATTTCAACTGAAAGGGTGTTGAAACGTCTAATAATGTGGAAATATGAATATTTTTACAACTTCCATCTGTGTATTATAGTATCGAGACTTGTATACCACTGAGTGTCATCCGCATAATAACGCGCTATGCAAAATTGAAATCTTTTAAGAAAATCATAGATGTAAATAGTGTATATCAGAGGTCCGAGTATAGACCCTTGTGGCACACTTTAATATTTTCAAATGAGGAACTTTGCTTCTATACGATGACCTATTGTTTACGATTATTTAAATATGCGGCGCAAATAGTATTACTTAATAATAAGTACTCAGCAATTTTCTAAAACTTGCTTCGAAATAAATGATATTACTAATTTTTACATCTTAGTTTTACATAGTTCCAGAATATGATTCCTCCTCTCAAAACTCTAGTTTAGTATGATGTCAATGAACTTTCAAATATAAATGGGGGAATATTCGAGGATAGCTCTGAAACTGTTCCGTATTATAGTCTTACGAATACGGATCTACCAATATTTATTTAAGAAGTTTATGTCAATTTGTAATATTAGGTTATTAGCAAACGTAGTGTCGCTGTGTATACTCTTACCTCCTTAATATCCCCCTAGCGCTGAGTAGGAAGTTTGGAAATGGGAGAGTGTTTAATTTGCTTACAAATTAATTGAAGTCGTTAAGATGTTATTAGAAAGGGAATATGCCAAAGGCAAGTGTGTTTATATATAAAATCTTTTCTATGCTTAGCTTTGCATACTGCTACTTTAGTTTTATTGATTTTATTTAAATTAATTATACACTAGAGAATTTGCTTTACAATTGCATGTTATATTAACTTTGGACAACAAGCTCGAAAAGAAAATAATAATAATCAAAAATTAAATATAAACATCTACCGAGCAGGCAAGTCAATTATTTTATGTTAAACTTAAATGTACTTACGTACAGTAATCCATCACGAAGTAACAACACGTATAATTCGGGAAATCAAAACTATGCACTATACCCTACATTACAATAATTCATAACACTTATTCCAACTCAACTCTCAGAGTATAAATACCCTCTGCTTAAATTAACACCGTAACTTAATTCTTACACTCCTTAAATTGAAAATAAGAATTAAATAAGTAAATACATATCAATAAACACTTTCTCCACAACCATTACATAATGTAATAATTCCGAAATCATTTTTAATAATGGAAAGTAAAAATTCTCACTCTTGAGATGGAATATTTATTCTGATTCTGAAACACTTGCTTCTCATGCGTTTTGCATGTATTGTCATTCTATAATAAGTGCCAGAATGAATATTCCATAATTATGCTCAGTGTTTAATGTAACGAATTTGTTGACCTGCCCGCACCTGATAGAGTTTATAGACACTTATAACATTAACCACTACAAGAAATACTTGAAACTAAATAATATTGATGGCCAATGTAAACCACTAAATGGGCACTATAAACATGAGAGTCACAGAATTATTATTTGAAATTGTGGTAAAATGAAATGAAGGGGTAAAATCTCTATATACCATACCACACAGTTATAAAATATTTCACATTTATAAAAATCAATTTCTCTTCGCTGCTCCATATCTATTGTCCAGTATTTTAAATTGGTATCTTTCTATTTTCCGTATTTCTTTGTGTGTTCAGCATCTCCGCATTTCTCATACACAAACCACCCTCGAATGAGGGCAAACATATCGATAAAATATTGACACTGGCTTAAGGCAAAAGTATTCATTATTTCCATGAAGACGCGCCCTTAGGTCGGACCCCATACTCAATGTAACCCTTGACAAAAATTTCATTAATCGCTAATGCATTTACTTAAAACTCTGCAAAGTTGCGAAAGCCCTTCGAAAGTATGCGAAATATTTTGTACTTATATATGACTAAGGGAGAAGCTACAAAGTATAATCAAGAAGGCTTTTGTTATATAGATATTGAATTTAGGTAATCCAATAAGGAAATTTGAAGGAAAGGTCTAATAAGACTCGATAAGAGCCCAGAGTGGATGTGAAAGATAACATAGGCCGGTGGAATATGATAAAAGCATCGGAATGCGAACTATGAAGTGAAATTGCTTTGGAAATATAGAGGGTGAGCTTGAATCCGTGCGCACCTCGCATGCCCTGCTATGCCCATGCGGTTTTGGAATAATAAATAAAGTAAACCACGAGCACAGCTTTGCTTTAATATAGTGATTTTTTCGTTATTACTCGGGGGAAATTCCCGGTGGTTTATTAAATAAACCGAGCATGCATTGAAGTGTATAGTCAATAATTTTTAGCATACATTAGCATATTACTTATTTTTTGCTATTACATATTAGTTGGTCAGGTAATTAGAAAGATATGGAACATTAAATAAATTAGAGGCACCTGTTGCAAAAAAATTCCTTTGTATACGATGATTTAACGTGTCGTATGTTCCATTCATTTTTAAAAAGCTGAAACATACGTTTTCTTATTAAAGAAATATATAATTTTAAATTACATACCCCGCTGAGCGTGTGCTTCATCTCGCTCAGTGCGCCAGTGCTCAGTTTCACTGATAAAAATAATTTTTATCTACACTGTAAAAAATGATGTAAATTTACCATCGTTGTGTGTAAAATTCCCATGTAATTTTACCCGCAAAGAGACAGGAAAATTTCCATTTACCATGGAGGATTACCCCAAAATATAAGGTAAATACAAATTTTCCACTCTCTTTGCGGGTAAAATTCCATTACTATTGGGGGTAAATTTACTATGGAAAAAAAAAATCCTGTCTGGATAAGGAGCAATTTTATTACATGTAATAAAATTTTATTATATGTAATAAAATTGCCCCTTACCCAGGCAGGATTTTTTACCCCCCCCCCCCCCATTAATTATTAAGAGCAGGGGCCCGCCAGTGAATTTGGTACCGGGGCCCATTATTTGATGTGGGGGGGGGGCTCACTGTCACTCAGTGAATCAAGAATTTGTTCAGTCTCCATGAGTGTTGGTTCATTTAAAAGATGGAAACTGTAGTTTTTCGATGCTTTAATGCTTTATTGTTTCAAACAATACAAGTAAAGGATATTATCAAGCCCGAACTCAATCGTCGTAATGAAAAACATAGAAAGAAATAAAAACCCTTCAAAAAATTCTTTCTTCATTGAGAACTGTTAAAAAGTGTATACTTTATGATTATTATGCTTTTTAAGTTCTAGTAACGCGGGTTCAAAAAAAAGTACTTCTCGAATCATTTTAATTTCTTTGCTTAGTGATTTTTTGGATAAATATATACCTATATGATCAATTCCGTCATGATCAGAAATAGCGATTTTCACGATCTTATCGTAGTTTTGAATATAAATTCTGGAACTTTTCCAATATGTTAACGAATGTATAAGGAATCCATTGTATATAGCTGAAAGGTGGATAGGTATACCTGTAATAAATACAAAACAGTAAGGCAGATAAAAATTCATGCAAGGGACGGCGCACAGTGGCATGAATTCTGATTTTTTCGTCCAAAATTATCTAGAGCACTTGTTTCGCAACCGATTGGGATAATTTTTTTTTTTTAAATACTCGTTATTTAATTTCCAAAAAACGTAAGAGAGCCGATTTTGGCACAAACTTAAACAAAGATATTTCGTTTTTCATCATTTTTTAGCATCTTGCAGGTTGGTTTATGACAATTTGGATGTCAGATTCGTAATCAGCGACCTCAAGAACCCCCATTTATGTAAATTGGATTTAAAAAAAAAGTTTTTATTTGCAAGTAACATGGTGATGACAGTGTAAGATGGGCATTTTGGCTAAGCTCAATAACTTTGGTTAGCATAATTAAAAAATCGGCTCTCTTACGTTTTTTGGGAATGAATTAACGAGTCTTTTAAAAAAAAATATCCCAATCTGTTGCGAAATAAGTGCTCTAGATAATTTTGAACAAGAAAATCACGATTCGTCCACTGTGCGGCGCGGCAGCTCTGCTTCGATCCAGCGGCTAAAAGAAAACCGAAATCGGACCATTAGAAGCTGAGATACAAAAAAAATTAGTGCAGCTAATGGCGTCCATCTTTAATGGTCGCCATTTTGGTGTTCTACGCGGATTTTCGAGTGGCTCCTTCCCCTGAAAAATTACCTTTTGGCATCACCTATGACCACAGAAAGTAGCACATTCCAATCAAAAAGTGCAGCTTTCTTTGGTGTAGGTACCCGACGTACTAAATTAGTTATGGTCAATTTTATAAATTATAAAATTTCCCATTTTGTTTAAACAATTTTTTCCAGTCAATTGTTTAAAAACTCGTTTAAAAATTACAGCAGCTCGAAGTTTGAAAAAGTCGGAAAAAATGACCCGTTGTTCAGACATTATAATACTCATTATCAATTTTACATAATCAATAAAATTTACTTACAGTATTGTTATTTATTTAAAGGAATGAATGTTATACGAACTTTTCCAGTTTTTACTGATCTGTCAACACAATATTTTTTCTCTGTTGCTAATGCTTTACAATTTACACTCGCCCAAAATGTGAATAGGTATTTCAGATTTTTGCAATTATCTCTTCCCCTATTGCTCCAACATGATAATTAGCTATCACCAACATTGTTGATTTTAAAATTTCTTAAAATTATTGTTTTAATTTTCTTCCGCTATGCTATCAATTGTTTACAAATTACAGCAGCTCGAAAATTTCATAAGTTTGGAAAAATTCGAGCTGCTGTAATTTTAAAACAGTTCACCGTGGAAAAAAAATGTTTCAACAAAAATCTTGGGAAATTTTAAAATCTACAATATTTATAATAACTAATTACAACATAGGAGCAACGGGGACAGAGGTAATTGCACAAATCTGCAGAGAAGCACAGATTTTCAGCATTCTGACGGCTGTAAATCGTAAAATATTAACAATAAAAAAAATTGTTCAAGTAAAAGTTGTAGCTTTTGAATTATTAGCATTTAAATTTAAAATAATAATTTATGTAAGCATAAAACCTGCCTTTTAATTATGTCACCTATATACAATTATACAAATTATTTTAAATTAACACCGTTAGATTTAAAATAATTTATATGAGATTGGCAGTTTAAGGTCTTTCGATGTATAACTGCAATATAAAAAACATATTTTCATACATAATACAGATGGAAAAAAAAACGTAGCAGAGCGTGGTTTCGATCCACGGACCTCTGGGTTATGGGCCCAGCACGCTTCCACTGCGCCACTCTGCTTACTTAACATTCTCTCGCTTGCTACCGTTCTTACATCGCACGTACTCACGCATTATAAAGTCCGGAATAATTATGAAGATACGATTAAAATCTACTGATATAAATATCTCCAGATGATTCCATCTTGGTTGATGACACAAATATCGACTATATTGTAATACGTGTTCTTAAACGCAATATATGTTAGTAAAGCAACGAGCATTTTTATTCATTATGATCCAAAAATAAATCATATGAGTTAAGAAGGCTAAGAAAATCGATGTTTGAATCATCTATTCATCATTTATTTATTTTATTTTCTTATTTTTTTTTTAGATTAAATTCGATAAATATACATAATATATAAAGAAAATTAAGATCTAGATTACTGGCTACATTTTACATCTAAATAGTTTTTTGTTAGGCATCATGTCGTCTTTTTATTTACAATCTTTAATTTATTCGTTGTTGCCCACCAATATTATACAGATTTCGACAAAAGCATGTTAGATATAACGAGTGATGCGAGTCGAATTTTATTTTTTTTTTAAATGTCGCACCAACTTTCTTCTAACGCAATTTTTATGAGTAGTTCATATAAAGTATTACAACATATATTATTTCAGTGAGTGTAAGTCACAGAGAACACGGAAATAATAATTATTAAGTTTTTTATTAATTTTTTAATGATGCGCGTAATTATTCTAAAAATCCAAAAAAATATATAAAATATGCTCTTTAAGGTTACCTGATAACCTCGCATTGGTTTTACCTCAATTAGTTTTCGAGTAAGTCTCTTTGAACGATAGCCATGCATACGCTCATTTTTTTTTCCATATCTCAAGGTCAAAGCGGAGTGCGGCGGCAAAACACATATAAATCGCGTTCGTACATCAAGTCGATATTAAAACATAAATTTCGGTATAGGTTGTCATTTGGGGGCCGACTCGTCATACTTATCCGGCTAAAATCTTTGCCATTTGACGAAAAAAGTTTATTAGATCTTTTACAGTCATATTCTGCCTTATTTCTAGCATTAGCGAAAGCATATGCCAAATGATGACAACTTGCCGCCATGTTTTCTATCAATCACGAAGAATCCGAACGACGGTCATTACGCTCATTTTCAATACTTTATTAATTATACTGATAAAATAAAGTTTTGATTAACTAATTCGATATTTTAATATTGTGCTTCTTGAAAATACAAAATGTTTATACGTATATATTTCAAATTAAATTAATTATACCTAAAATTTAGAGATACTTGGAGGTGCCTTTATTAAATTCCCCACAATAAAATTGTGTTTAATCCAAAATTGAAAATTGAAATATCAAATTTTTACGTTTTGAGGTCCCAAGAACCCAAAAAAGTAGTTTTTGAAAAATGTCTGTGTGTATGTGTATGTGTGAACACGATAGAGGCGAAACTGCTAAACGGATTTGGATGAAACTTTGCATGAGGGTTTCTTTAGTGCTCAAGAAGATCTAAAAAGGTTTTGGTTGAGATCAGATTACGTTTAGTACCGTTTTGGCACAACAAGTTGCTTATTTTATGATTACTTACAATTTATAATCGAACCATTGAAAAGCAGTAAAAATTCCAATTTCAACGATATATCACACTTGCACCCTTTCGATTTCGTTTGGTTTCCGTGAAAAAAATTAAAATGAATTCGTTATATATGTGCACACATGACAGCATCCAAAAAATATTATTAGTATTATTGTATGTATTTTGCTATCTGTCAAAAATATTTGGGTTGGTAACCTTTGTGAATGTTGATTTATAGGTTATGGGCACCTAACGTCACAGCTAACCTCAAAAACATATATTTCTTAAGATTTAAGAATATTACGTAGCTATTATTAAAATTTCCCCCTGGTTCCCGTACTTTCAACTAAAATATAGTACAGTGTAATGTTTATGAAGTTCTAAATACCTTATCCTAATAAAACAGGATTCCTTTTGTATGTTGGAAGTCTAACCTGTAATTAGCAGTCTATTTTTATTAATCAACAAATATAGAAAAATTATTTGAGTGTCAAGTCCATCGAGAGATTACAAGTTTTTTGACGTTCATAAAGCCCACGGAAGGTGTGAGAGGCCTTCGTGAACCCCTACAAGTATAAGCAATTTCACCGGAACGCTTTCGGTGAGTTTTTTCCAATAAAACTTTAAAAGTGACAGTGGCATTATGTTTTAAAAACTATTTCCGCTACTTCCGGTATCCCGTCGGAAATTCTTCCGGCAACATAACTTAAAAATAGTGCTACATAACTTAAAAACAATTTAAGACATTGGTATCAACCTAAAATATTTTTTCGAAAACTGTCAAAAACCAAATTCCCCCAGAAAAACATTGGAACCAAAAATTTGACAGCTTACTTCCCCGCCCGATTTAGTGAAAAATCGGTCGAGGCCAGAAGACAAAACAAAATATATCAACTCAAACTTAAACGATCCACCATGAACACTACCCCGGCCACATCTGGCAGGGAAGCTGTCCACCAAGAGTTATATGGTTTTTCCAAAAGATGGTCATCACCACCCATTACCAAGGAACGGATATTTTCGTTTAGTTGTGTTTCCCGTTTCAATAATCAAAATTATTAAGTGCTCTTGCCTACGAACTTAGTTTTTATAGTGTTGTGTTTATTTTTATATTAATTTTAGGTCCATGTAGACGCATTATAATTTTAACCTAGTTTTTAAGTCTGCCTACAGAAGACAGGAGCTACTATCCCTCATTTCTATTTTTCTCCAAGCCAAACCAGACCTACCCCGTCCAGCCTCACACCCGCCTCGGCGGTGTTTACCGCGGTTGTCTGGCTGGCTCTGGGCTAGGATCCGATGAGGCATATATTTGTATTCAAACATTGAATAAAATATTAATCTTGTGCAGACTATAAATTTAACACTCAAGTTCTTAGGTCCAAATCCCACCGTACGTAATAATTCAGTAATATTACGGTTCAAATTGCGATATATCCGACAAAATTCATAAAGTTTTGAAAATTGGTGGAAATAATCAGGACAGCATATGTAATAATAAACCGAAAAGTTCCCACCCCTAAATTGCGTGCTTCATCCCCTACGACATAGTATTCACCCCAATTTTCGCTTTTTTAAAATTATCCATGAAATGGTGCATTTTACGACAAAAATACCTATGTACAAAAGTGTTCTACAGGAAATTCTCTACAAAAAAGGTTTTTAGACCATTTCTCCTCAAACGAATAGTACGTTGGTAAATTAGGGCCGTAATTAGCGCAAATCATATAATTCGTTATCTATTTACCATCACCGAAATGTTCGGTGTAATACCTGTAAAAGGATTCACAGTTCTCAAGATTTACAATCTGCAACTTTCTTAAAAAATTGCAAATCCGCCATTTTATTTGTACATGCCATCAGCGGTTGTGACACAACCTCGGCGTTTTTTTCCAAAGGGAAAGTGAATGCAATCAATGTATTTAATAAAAGAAGTCATTTACAACATATTGTACAAACTTTCAACAATGAGGAAGCTACTCATGAAGAAATTGCAAACATGGGAGAGCGATTTATTTTAGCTTTATACAACTGTACCTCGGCAGAAAAAAGTCTAGGTGAATACAGATTTATGTCTTTTAACAGACTAGTTGGTAAAGCCAGCAACACTGTTATGTTGTCAAAACTTCCACCAACTTCTGCTGCCGCTCGGCAACACTGTTATCGAGTTTTTCACCAAATTCAAACATGGAAAAACGTGACGCTCAAAGCTACCGATTGGGGGTGGAAAAAAGTTGGCGGTATATTAATCCCAATAATGACTATAAAAGAACCAGCTCCCGAATCTGTTTTAACGCTTATTTCATGTTCATGTAAATTAGGGTGCGAATACAGGTGTAGTTGCAGAAGAGCAGGCTTGCGTTGCTCTACAATGTGTTATCATTGCCATGGACAATCATGCTTGAATGTTGAATCTGTGGAAGACGACCAATATTTATAGTTAACATTTGATAATTAGTGGATTAGGCCTACAGGGGATACCACTTTAAAAAAAACGCGCCAAGTACTTTACCTCTAGGGTGGTGTGGAAATAAGTACAACACGGTCTTTTTATAGAGGTGAGGGAGTGGAAGTTGTATATTTATTAAAATTGTAAATAAATTTTAGTGCCTACTGCTATTTTAAGCGTTAAACATTAAACTTTAAGGTAGATCGTACTGTAGAGAGTGCTAGTCGGAACCAACCCTTATGTTTGCGCCATATTTCCCACGTTATTATTAATTTTAGGAAAAAAGTGGTAAAAACCTTTTTGATAGAGAATTTTCCAAGGAACAATTTTGTATATAGGTATTTTTGTCGAAAATTACACCGTTGCCGAGATAATCTAGAAAAACTCAAAATGGGGGTAGAAAGGACGTCCTGGGGGATGAAGCACACTATTTAGTAATCCTTATGCTATTCCCAACATACCCACCAATTTTCAAATCTTTATGAATTTTGTCGGAATAAAAACGTAATCCTGAACTATAAGACTTCTTATTCTGTTTTAATATGAAAAAAATATTTCAACTTAATAAATATATTAAATGAGATCGTTCATATTTTTTAGTGCTCTTTTCGGCTTCAAAGATTCATCGGGTGGGGAGGCTCTAGCCGCTTCCAGTAGCTGCCGATTTTTTTTATGAGTATTTTATATAATTTTACAGGAAAAAATCGTGCGTTGATAAAATTTAACCCTCTTGATTGATCATATATGCAATTATGATGATCATATAATTTTAAAGATGGACAAAGTATACGTCCATTTTATCTAACAACACCTGTTTAAAGCCAAAGGATGGCCATAATAGTGTTTTTGTTTTATTTTATGCCTAAAAGTCATGATTTAGTCACGGTGAAGTAGATACATCACGCCTTTCATAACTAGTAATAAAGCAGCCACAAAGAGAGCCAAATGAGTTGCACATCCTTTATGGCCATTTGGCTCCAGTTGCGTTTTGATGACCAAGATATGATTCTCCATTTTCGTCACCCGTACGTCTTCAGAACGTAATAATTCAGCTTTAATAATTGCCACTATAACCAAATAGTCATCCTTTTTAGCCACTGTAACATGACGATGACCAAAATACAACTCCTTGTGCTACTCGGGTTACACTTAAACCGTACTCAGAGCTTATCATCTGAAAAGATATACGACTTCATCTTCAGTTGCTTTTTTTTTATAGAATACTTAGAAGAGGTCAGAAATCTTACTTTCGACTGTGCCCTCTTTCCCCTTTCAGCTCTTCAACATACATCGGAGAAAACAGCCCTCTCTAAGGCCTTTGTTGAATTTAGTGTTATGACCAAAGCACGCGACTTTCTCCTGGCTATTAATTTCTGTACAAATAGAATTACCCACTCAAAAGGTATCATCCGCATTACACATGTAATTTTCACGCCTATATAATACACCCTAATTAAAAATACCCTCCGCGGCTTGTCCAACAGTCTACTTGCGCAAAATCCCCAACAAAGCCGGAAACGTGGCAAGAAGAGTAATAAAACAAACCCTTTTAAACAAAAAAGAATATAATGCTGTGCCATAATTTCGTGTCAGCGTTTATTTGAAATTATACGTGGCGGTACAGCAAGTTCAACGTCGTAACTAACGTTGATACATGGTCTTGCACTTAGCCAGCCCGCAGGACATTACGGGATAGCAGCACATAATGCCGTCTGCTCCACCCTCATATGTCGCGTATGTAGACTAAAGTGTCTATAATTACGTTTTGCCTTGTTGGTTCCATTGGGCTACAGGGTGTGGTGAGGGGTACATGCAGTGGCCTAATATAATAATTATTATTATAAACGTCTTTATTGCAAACTTACAGACTGTAACATTCACAAATGGCGAAGTTCAGAAATAGCTGCAAGTAACCCTCTGCTCTTCTACTTAATCAGAATCACACTGAAAAACCGCTGCCCAAGGAATCACTACTTCCACATCCAGATTCTCTATCCAAGTCACTCACAACGAAAAAACTTTGTATGTGAAAATAATTGTTTATGGAACTTTAATAATAAAATATTTGAAATCCTCTACCCCAAAAACCCATAAAACGATACCCCACATCGGTAGTGGGGTGGGGGTGGTAGTGGGGGGTGGATGAAGTAAAAAAATATTTTGAGGTTTCTGGTTCCTGTACATGCACTAAATCACATTTTTTTTTCATCCCCTTTAATAAGGAGGTGGGGGTGGTAATGGGGGTGGCGAATGCCAAAATTTTTTTTGAGACCTCAGCTTCTCTTGTATATACTAAATACCAATTTCATGGACTCTTACCTGCTTGATTTACCCATTTACCCCAAATTTACCCCAATTTACCCCCCAACCCTTCGACGGAACAAGATGAAAATATAATGTAGTTCTAGATCTCGTTAAAGTACATATGTATACCAAATTTCAAGTCAATATCTCTAACGGTTCCAGAGTAAACGTGCGCACAAAAAAAAGTTACAGACAGACAGACCGACAGACAGACAGAAATTTTTTTTCCGCTCAAACTTAAAATCTCGACGTTTCGTGACATTTTAAGCCCATTTGGACAATAAAAATTTTTAAAAATTTTTTTGTCGTTACTATACTTCCACTGGACGTGGAAGTAAAATAGACCACTGAAGAGGTCGCGAATTTTGTTAATAAAAAATGCGTCCAAATTTTTATATAAATAAAATTACATTTTTTCGTTGTAGTCCAGTCGGTAAAGTAAAAAATACACCAGAAGCTCGCAAAAAATTATTTCTGAGATTTTCTCTTGCCCAAAAAACCACCCCTTCGGTGAAAAAAGCCTTATTTTACTGATAACTCGTTAACCGTTGAAGATATAAAAAATTGCTCATAAAAAAGAAAGCTTGACTAATATCCTAAAAAAAAGTCTTTCTGTAATTTTTTTGTATATGCCATAGTTTTCGAGAAAATCGATACTAAAAATATAAGAAAAATTGAATTTTTAGAAAATGCGTTATATAATCGTTAATATCTTCGCCAATTGTCGACATGTCTAAGAAAAATCACGAAGAAAATGAAAGATATTTTTATAACCTCCAATTTTTCACCATAGGAAATTATAAAAGTAACTAGGTTTCTAGGGTTTTTAAGGTCGTGTTAGTAAAAATTGATTTTTTCACGATTTTCTTGAATATATATTTGCCAATTATTAACATATTATAAAAAATAGAATCAGATATGAAATACATTAATTTAATAACTTTATTTTGTAACCATAAAAAATAATAAAAGTCCCTATATGTTTTGTAATTTGGAGATTGTGTAAGTAAAAATTGCTTTTTTTTAATTTTTTTAAGTAGATCTTTGCCAATTGTTAATATGTTATGTTATATCATAAAAAACTATAAAAGTCACTATATTTTTACTAATTTTGAGATTATGTCAAAAGTAACAAAATGAAACACTTTAGTAATGAGTTTTGATCTGAGTTTATTTACAAATTTTTAAAAAATACAATATTGACGTTTTTTTTATATTACATCTCCAGCTTCATTGGATATTATTTCTTCGTCGTAACCAAATTCTTCTGGTTCAACGGGTCGTGTATTTGTGCATGTGTCGTTTTTGCAAGAACCACAGGCCAGCTTTTTTACAAGAGCAAGCATTTCCGCAATTGCAAAAAATTATTTTTAAAATTTCACTTGGTGCTGGCGGTTTTGTCGTCATATTTGGAGTTAATATTTTTCCTTTTTTCCAACCCCATTGTGCTGGTAATAAATCATTTGACAGCCATTTCAGAACTTGTAAATATACTCTGAACTTTCTGAAAATATGCTGTTGCTTCTGCTCTTTCAGCTATTTCTGATGGAGTACAGCGATAGTATCTTCTGAATCACTTTCCATTCTTTCAACCACAAAACTAACACAATCAAACACAATTCCACAAAATCCGTTTTTATTTTGATTGTTTACGGCGTATGTTTATTTTTTTTTCATAGTTACCGGTCTCTACGGCATTTTTATTGTGCTCAGATAGACTGATTCATGCATAATTTTCTGATTGGTACACGAGGGGGTATAATGACCAGAATTTCCTCATCATAATTCCCTGTGGGATTAATTCATGGCATTATATACCAAGAATCGCCCATTTAATGTTTATATTATTTGTTAGTCGTATATAAAGATTATTATTATTATCCCTGTTCACTCTGTGTAACACCACCGTTTATTTAGCTCTACGTCGAACAATGCACACCACCGCTTCATGATTAAAATAGAAAATTTTCGAAGTTGCGGTCAATTCTTGATGAGAACTAAAAGTTTAATGAAAGCCGCACTAAACTGCATCGTTACTGGCAATTGCTCAAACTTATATTAACAATTCGCAAAAGGAGAAGCGCGAGGAAACTTCGAAACGATTCCTCCTTTAAGTTTCAACACAAAAAGCACAACCGACGCTTCGAGGTACTTCAAAACGAATTGCTTACCTTCAATTACCCAAATTGATGTGCACTTTTCTAAAATGAGCATCCACTTTACACGTGTTTAAACGATCCGCGTTAAAAATAATTAATGGAAGTTTTAAACGATGCTTTGGTTTATTTATTCGATTTTTCTACCCTACGAAAAGTTTGATTAGTAACTAATACTGGTTCGTTAAACTAATTCAACTATAATAATAAAAATAATAGTTTTTTTTATTTTTCAATATTAAATTACATAAAAAACTGAACAAAATGGCTTCATTAATTTTTTTTTCCACACTTTTTTCGCCGTCGAAATAAATTCCACTAAATAATGTAGTACCCCAGTAAATAAAGACAAATTTGAGGCCAAAATAGGAAAAAATTACGAGAAAGCTGTTTTTTTGTGGAGACCTTCATTGATATGCCCTTAGTACATCCTGAGAAGTTTGAGCAATTTGAGTATGGGTTTTTTTTTTGGGGGGGGGGGGGGTTAAAGGGGCGATTTTCAGTTTTTTGCCATTGTCTCTAAAAGTATCACTTTTTCGACAAAAATAGTCATGAGCAAAAATATTTCTTATAAAATTCTACGCAAAAAAGGTCATTATACTTTTTTTCGTAGGATCAATCGTTTCAAAGATATACAGTACGTACATAAAATGTGTGTCTAATTGTGAGGACAACGTTTCACAAAGACATCTATTCCCAAATCCAACAAAGACATTAATCGATTTAAAAACTAGTTAGAAGTCATCAAGCAGTAGAAAAACAGTAATAAACAAATAGTGGAAGCAGCAGAAAAACAAAAAGCAAATGCGGTTGGAGATAAGTTAGTTCTAGTTTCTACTATTTCTACTGTTGTTTTGTCTTATAAATATTCTATTTGTCTTCGTAGATAATCCCCAAACAGCAATATTATATTTCAAAAGGGGGTGGAATTTATAGAAGATATACTTTTTGCAACTAAATTTCATTCAGTCATTTAAATATTGCACGATAATAAAAAAAGCAATAAAAGAAATGTAAGAACTGTATTTGTTCTTAAAATAAAGAGAAACAAACTAGACAACTTTTTTTAAAATTTATTTGTCTTTTAACTAATGGACTTCATTAAGGTTACAAAAGAAATATGGATACAAAAGTAGGTATGTATTATACGTAAGCTGTCATTAGTATCAAAATAATCCGATCATTTCAAATAGAGTAAGTATTAAGCATTAATTGAATATTTTTATTATGTAAACTATTTGCATGTCCAGTATAATACCAGAGCTTCAGGAACTGTCTAAACCTATTTTAATACATATAATTATTATCAAATGTGGCACAGTCCTACTTTCAAATTCACCCTAACAAAATAAAGTACACACTCAAAGAAAATGATAGGCAAATTCAACCAAAAAGAGCATATGAAATCGCGCCTATCTAGTTTCATAGTTAAATCAATCAGAAAAGAATAGTCATACAACTTTATTTGTTTTCGTAAACAAATAGTAGTTTAATAATCATATCTTCTTGTAACAAATTAAATAGTACAATGACATTTTTTTATGTTCACTAACCATTTTCCATTTGATCTACAATTAAATAGTACAACGACTTTGTTTTTTGTTCTCCAACTAATTTTTAGGTTGATCTACACTTTCTTGTATGATGAAGTTTTTTTTGGTTAGCCAAAATCTCAGTAATGAGACATCAGACCACCTAAACCAAAGATTAGAGATCGTTTATAAGATCCATCCAAATATATCGATGATCCCTGAGAGAATTTGAACATTGCAATCATGTTATTAATTTTCTATAAATTCATAAGAGTATAAGATAATGCATGATTGATTATTGTCAGTGATTTGTATGTGGCGTCATCTGGGAATAATTTCTATAATAGACTACGTGGTAAGCAAGCAAATTCTATAGTAATTCTTTTAGAACTTCTAGAAGACGACAATAATATTGGTTTGTCTACCAAGTACAATAATACAGCGAACTAATACTTGGTTAGAATTACAATTCGATAATAGTTAAAAATAAAATATACTATTATCTAGTTTAATTTGACAGAATTCAACAAAATAATAGTCGAAAAAAATAATAGTCTTATTCATCTATTTTTTAAGTTAATGTTTGTTTTGTTGTACGACAACTTTTTATTAATTAAAATAACAATCACCTCTTGTTTAAAAATACCGTCAATATAATTTAGTTTAACAAAATTAACGATATTAACCATTTTTTTTTGTTGAATTTACCCATACTATTTCTTTGAGTGCAGTAGACGAAGGGAGAGCTGGTGATTAAGCTGATAAAATTTTATCCTCGCGAGAAATATGTTTTTATCTATAAAAAGATGATCACGATGGTGATGTCCAAATTTTTCTACAGTGTGTGCTACCCTTTTAAAATACTCTCCATCCAGAGCGATTTTCCAATATAAATTTTCTGAAAAGTGTAAAACTTTGATTTTCATATTTTCTCCGTATGGAAAACATGATATCAAACAACTTTTATTACCATTTTTCTTTTCAGAAAATTGCAAGGAAAAGAAATAATTAACATTATACATAATGTGCAATTTTTGAGCTTTCCGAAAATATTTCACAAGGGCCCATTTTGGCCCTTCGTCTACTCTAATATTATATACTTCAAATTTTACCATCAAAATTATTCAGCGTTCCCGCCAACCGCCGCGCGCCGTTTGCTTTTTCTTACAACCACCAAAGGCGAGTCGGTTCTAGTCCCAGTAGAATGAGTTAAATCCTGAAGACTGGGGATGGAAGATCATCAACAATAGATTGGAACCTATTCAAAACCTCTTGTCACCGGCTCAACATCAGTTGATCAATACTATATATTCTGAAACTGTACCAAAGGCTAGTTGTAGCTGCATAAAACTAGGTCTCTGCTGTTCTACAGTATGCCGGCATTGCCGTGGACAATCTTGTTTGAACGCAGCGACGGAAGAAATAGATAGTAACAACGGAGCTATAGATGAAGATACAGTTGAAGATACGATACCATCAACTGATCAGCCAATTGACGAAGCTCTTTATGAAGAGAACGATGATGAAGTTGACACGGAATTAGATCTGGTAGAAGAGAACGAATGATTTATGCAAAAGGTTGTTTTGGGTGTCAGATGTGGATTAGGCCTACTGTTTGTTACTGTTAAAAAAAATACAGACATTATATCTTTCCGTAACTTTTACTCAAAAACGATTGATTCTACGAAAAAAAATGTAATGATCTTTTTTGTGTAGAATTTTATAATAAATGTTTCTGCTCATAACTATTTTTGTCGAAAAAGTGATACTTTTCGAGATAATGGCAAAAAACTGAAAATTTCCCATTTAATCCCCCCCCCCCCCCCCCAATAAAAAACCCATGGCTCAAATTGCTCGAACTTCTCAGGATGTACTAAGGGCATCTCAATGAAGGTTTCCACAAAGAAAACAGCTTTCTCGTCATTTTTTCCAGTCGAAATGTCTTCATTTACTGGGCTATAATACGAGATTTTAGAAAATATTGATGAATGCCCCGCGCAAAAAATGCTTCCACTATTAAATTATGCATTTACTTTTTTTTCAGCAATAACTATTAGGTTTTAATTACCAATATTTTTCGGAGGACACCGAATTTATTTCATTCCCCTCATTTATTAAAGACTAGTAATACAGCAATATCTATTAACAACAACAATAACTGCAATAACAAAGTTGCATATCAATAATGCATATATGGTATGGCGGTAAACACAGTAAAAACTCTTAGAAAATGGCTATCAGTGAAATAATGTTGCAATTTGGTATGCTGATTTCTGTCATTAAAACGACTATTTTTCCGAGCAGCGTTGTAGAAAATTTGAAAGACCGACGTTTCTAGCTAAATTATTGATTTTATGAAAAAAAGTTATTAAGAAAAATTGTTCCTCATTAAATGAATAAGAAGGTTCATATAAGTTTTTTTCCAAAACTAAAAATTAGGTCTCTATGGGGTAAAATATCACAAAGTCAGTTTCTTCCGATATTGAAAAACACTTATAGATACAATTTAAAAGCATAAGTGGTATTAGCTACCATGATAATAAGTGAAGTATATCGTAAAACTGAAGATCATTTTACTAGAGGTGTAGGTAATTGTTTTGATTTTTTGGAATCATTTAATTTTTTTGTGCCATGAAAATATTCAGCATTTGTTTCATTTCTAATACCCCCTAGACAGTTATATAGCCGTATTGGACCACGTCGCAAGAACGGCTATATGAAATCATGTTGAAAACCTGCTGAAAAGCAACTCATATTTTCTTTGTGAAACATTTACATTTATCAATAAATGATTGGTTATGTTCATATTATCGGTGCTGTACACATAAATTTCAATAAACACCAGCAACAATAATTGATGAATATTGGCTCACTAATTAATAAAAGGTCATCGGAATTGTTTTAGCATTTCAATTAGACAAAGGTATTAATTAACTGGGCTCCAACAATTCGAACGCTTCAGCGGCAAAACATATTTTACATCAAATGAAATTCGTTATGAACGGTCTGCGGGGTCCATCATTAAATATTTCGTCTGTTACTAAGTTACTAGGATCTGCGGATGATTCACCCCCAGCAACCCATAGTCATATTTATTTTCTCCTGTGTTATACAATTTCATTCCAATTTCATCATCCCTTTGGCTAAAATACATATTTAATTAATTGAGTAAAGTTTAATATGTTATGATTGAATTTGCATTAGTCTGTGTTTGATGGGTGGCCAGGCCCCCCGTGTGGGGGGGGGCTGTTGGTTACAAAGTTTAGGGGCCTGGGCTTATGAGGGGCTCGTAGGAAGGCGCTTCATAGGGCCCACGATTTGACGCGGGAGGCCTGTGGGTGGCCAAACTGAAGAATACTTTATACCGAATGTTTTTGTATTTTCATCCCCAAAAAACAAACAGAGAATTTTAAAATTATTTTTCTTCTATTTCACGGCTTATATTTAGTAAATATACAAACATTTTTAAGGTTTCGGCACAGAAACATATTTTCAACCGCCAAAAAGCAAATGTGCACACTTTACAGAATTTACTAATGTTCTTTTCTCTATTCAGGGGCCTACTTTTATTGGTCTTACATTTATTTTCTAGAATTTTAAAAGATACATTTATTTTCAACCCCTTCTACAGGGTGGACAAAATTAGCTGAGGCATGCATAATTTTCTTCTTATCAGAAACGGATTCTACTCAAAAAAGTAAAAAAAAATATTTTGAGGTTTCTGGTTCTTGTACACACACTAAATCACAATTTTTTTTCATCTTTTAATAATGGGGCGGGGGTGGTAATGGGGGTGGCTAATGCCAAAATTTTTTTTTGAGACCTTGGCTCCTCTTGTATATACTAAATACCAATTTTATGAACTCTTACCTGCTTGATTTACCTATTTACCCCAAATTCACCCCAATTTACCCCCAACCCTTCGACGGAACAAGATGAAAATATAATCTAGTTCTAGATCTCGTTAAAGTACATACGTGTATAAGTTATCGTGCTTACAAGAAACGTGACGGACGGACGGACGGACGGAAATTTTTTCTCTACGAGCGATATTTACTGATTTAGAAATGTGCCGATCAAATACAATATACTCTTCGTTTTTGCGAAGAGTATAATAAGTATGACACAGAAATTAGATAATACACAACAGAAACATAAACGATGTATCGTTTATTTTGCCAAGTGAAGACGTACGCAACAGAAGCAAAATCTCAGGTAGTGGGAGAGTTACGTGAGACGTTCTTGGAAAGAGTGAGCATATCAAGAAATACACATATAAAATATATCCTTCTGTATACGTATTTAATCTTTTATATAATAAAGTATTCAACATCCACTATAGTGTTACAAATTTCAAAATAAGTTTTTTTAATTTTTTATCAATATATACCAATTTTTGTAGGACATTAGTAAAATCGTGTTCCAACACTTTATTCCCAAGAGAAAAAAACGAAAATTAGGTTGTTAGTAGTGCGAAAAGTGTTAATGTGGAACTGACAATTCCCGAGCGTAGGACTGGAAAAAACATACCATTCAATTTGTAGCACAATGTGGCCATTTAATTTTAAAAACCTTTATTAAGCAATAGTAAAAAAACTAGCTGGTTAGTAATCATTTTTTGTGACTTCGTTATTTTTTACATGTTGGGGGTGGGGGACGCTTCGGTCAAACCATCGATTTTGTAGGACAAACGTTTTTTCGTGATTTTTATGAAATTATCTCAAGATTTATCTAAAAAACTAACTGTTAGTAATAAAATTTGAACAATCACCTAATCGACATATACAAATATACACCCAATCGCAGTTTATTAGCTACCACTACCGAGAATTTTCGCAGAGAGAAAAGTGGCGTCTCATCACAACGAAGCTACTCACGAAAACTCAGCCTGTTAGTAATCATTAAAAAAAAATGGCGATGTACTGTGGACTTATTATATAGCCGTATTGGACCATGCCGCGAGATATCCACCAAGAACGGCTTTATGAAATCATGTTGAAAACCTGCTGAAAAGCAACTCATATTTTCTTTGTGAAACATTTACATTTATCAATAAATGATTGGTTATGTTCATATTATCGGTGCTGTACACATAAATTTCAATAAACACCAGCAACAATAATTGATGAATATTGGCTCACTAATTAATAAAAGGTCATCGGAATTGTTTTAGCATTTCAATTAGACAAAGGTATTAATTAACTGGGCTCCAACAATTCGAACGCTTCAGCGGCAAAACATATTTTACATCAAATGAAATTCGTTATGAACGGTCTGCGGGGTCCATCATTAAATATTTCGTCTGTTACTAAGTTACTAGGATCTGCGGATGATTCACCCCCAGCAACCCATAGTCATATTTATTTTCTCCTGTGTTATATATACAGTTTCATTCCAATTTCATCATCCCTTTGGCTAAAATACATATTTAATTAATTGAGTAAAGTTTAATATGTTATGATTGAATTTGCATTAGTCTGTGTTTGATGGGTGGCCAGGCCCCCCGTGTGGGGGGGGGCTGTTGGGTACAAAGTTTAGGGGCCTGGGCTTATGAGGGGCTCGTAGGAAGGCGCTTCATAGATTTCGCGAGGCCCGTCAAGCCCAGCAGTTACGGGGCCCACGATTTGACGCGGGAGGCCTGTGGGTGGCCAAACTGAAGAATACTTTATACCGAATGTTTTTGTATTTTCATCCCCAAAAAACAAACAGAGAATTTTAAAATTATTTTTCTCTATTTCACGGCTTATATTTAGTAAATATACAAACATTTTTAAGGTTTCGGCACAGAAACATATTTTCAACCGCCAAAAAGCAAATGTGCACACTTTACAGAATTTACTAATGTTCTTTTCTCTATTCAGGGGCCTACTTTTATTGGTCTTACATTTATTTTCTAGAATTTTAAAAGATACATTTATTTTCAACCCCTTCTACAGGGTGGACAAAATTAGCTGAGGCATGCATAATTTTCTTCTTACCAGAAACGGATTCTACTCAAAAAAGTAAAAAAAATATTTTGAGGTTTCTGGTTCTTGTACACACACTAAATCACATTTTTTTTTCATTTTTTAATAATGGGGCGGGGGTGGTAATGGGGGTGGCTAATGCCAAAATTTTTTTTTGAGACCTTGGCTCCTCTTGTATATACTAAATACCAATTTTATGAACTCTTACCTGCTTGATTTACCAAATTCACCCCAATTTACCCCCAACCCTTCGACGGAACAAGATGAAAATATAATCTAGTTCTAGATCTCGTTAAATTACATACGTGTACCAAATTTCAAGTCAATATCTCAAACGGTTCCAAAGTAAACGTGCGCACAAAAAAGTTACAGACCACAGACAGACAGACAAAATTTTCTTTCGCTCAAACTTAAAATCTCGACGTTTCATGGCATTCTAAGCCTATTTGAACAATAAAAATTTTAAAAAATTTTTGTCGTTACTATACTTCCACTGGATGTGGAAGTAAAAGTGTGAAGACTGAATTTAAATAAATGATTTAAGTATTTTTAATATATTTATTTTTTTTGTTTTGCTTTAAAATGCTAAGAATCCCATTATGTAATTCAATACTTCGTCAGTATTAGCTAGAAGAGTAGTTGTTTTGATTGGTTCTCCAATAATGATTGTTTTAAAGTATTTACCTAATTAGTATATTATCGTGCCCAGATTAAGGCAACAATATACAGAAAGTAGGAAATTTCATAATAAATAAAAAAAAGTTTGTAAGTTGCGATTTGCGTAATACCTAAATGGACGTATCCGAGTTGGGTCCCAAACCCTTTTCACTTAGCTGCCTTTAAAAAGGTGTGGGCTGAATTGGGTCCCGAAGAAGATATGTTGAAAATTGAAAAAAATTGGCCTTGTTGCCGCATTTTCAAATTGCTAACAAAATATAGGGACGTAGGTATGTAGGAGACGTATGTAGGTGTACAAAAAAATTACCTATACAAATTAAAAACTTTATTGAATTATTTATAATCCATGAAAACAGTACTAACTAATTTAAAAGGACAGGGTTAGTCACACGCCGCGTCGTGTATGGACATCCAAATTAAAAACCCGTCCAACGTGTCTTATTGCCAATAAGTACATACACGCCGAATCTTACGGGACCGTGGAGCGAATAGGAGTGCTGGGTGGGCAACCCAACGTAAAAAGAGAATAGGGGAGTAAAAAAATCGTTTGTATACGTTTGACGTGGTTTTGTGTCTGGCTTGCAAGAAGGGCAAGGAACATTTTCTTTCATTTTCCATTGTGTTCAACCCAACGTAAAAAGAAAATAGGGGAGTAGTAAAATCGTTTGTCATTAGTTTGACGCGGTTTTGTGTCTTGCTTGCAAGAAGGGCAAGAAACATTTTCTTTCATTTTCCATTGTGTTCAACCCACCGTAAAAAGAGAATAGGAGAGTAGTAAAATCGTTTGTCATTAGTTTGACGTGGTTTTGTGTTTTGCTTGCAAGAAGGGCAAGGAACATTTTCTTTCATTTTCCAACAACTGACAAATTTGAGACAATAGCAAATGAACTAAACCCCCTAATTTATTACCTGAGTACCATAAAATTTAGAAAAAATGTCTATCTTACAGCGGCAAAAATGTTGTAATAAAATTCAGTTTTAACCAATTATTTTAATATTTACGGGGACCTAATTAGGCCCTAGGTCGTACCCAATTGAACCATAAATAAATATACCTGCTAGAATCGGGACCCAACTCGAATTCTTCCAGTTCTCCCACCTAAATAATATTCTCTAATCATGATGAAAGCAAGTAAACAAAAAATAATTAATTGCATTGGTATTCCTAAAGGGGTCTACAGAACAGACGATCCAGCGGCAGAGACCCGACATTGTCGGTACGCTTTGAAGATAATTGGAATTCCAGCGGACCAGTTCACTTTTATGAATGAGTTCAAAGCATGCCGACATGGCTGGCTCCCTGCCGCTGGATCGTGTGTAGACCCTTTAAGAGATTTTAAAAATAGATATAAGGAAACACATTTTCGCGTGATATCTTCACGTTTGTTAGACAGCTTATATGAGACACGTGTAAAATTTTCCATGGAGGCGAAACTGAATAAATATGTTATAATTACTCGAGAAAGTACAATAAGAGATAAAAGAAACTGATTTGAAAACTAAATTAGGTTCATTCTATCCCATATATTTACCTTTTAAATTCGGCAGTAAATTTAAAATGGTGATAAAAATCAATTGAAACCCAATAAAGTCGCATTAAATCCGAATTCCTTTCAACTTCCACCAGATAAAACCCGACCAACTTTTCGTATTTCTTATACCGTACAGCGTTAATTTTCCCTCAGTATTACAGATTCAATGGGTCGTCTAAATCGATTCTGCATGGATGTGAGAAACACGAACGTTTATTTAAAGTGAAAATCACCAAAAGGCAAATTGAATTACAAAAAGGAATTAGAGAGAGCTCGTGGGTAGCTCGAGGTTACGTTTATTTCTTGAGTTATGCCCACCAGTGAAAAGGAAGCCTCGTGGCTCGGCTCTTTATGATGGGCCCGAAAGAAAATAGGAATTCGCACAGTGTCTATATCTTTTTTATTCTTTCACAGAATTTACCGCAAGATGAAGTCAGGCTTTATGTGTCTGTATAGGGCGAGTCCCAAATCAGGACCAGGGGTTTTTAAGAGAGTAGTAATAAACTCTTCCTTAAACACTACCATTTTATTTAGTTAAAAATTATAAGTCAACAGTATATAACAAAATTTTGCAAAGTATACAAATACGATTGACCAACCAGTACAGTTTTTTTAGTCGCAGAAAAAAACATTTTTTTTAGTTGGCATCGGTCATACCACACACACACTTTTCAATTAAAAAACGTGATCCCGGCGCTTAAAAAAATAAGTCCGTCATAGTAAAAAAAGCAGATTTTCGCTGACAAACCAATTTTTATGGATAACAGAGATCATAAACTTAATTTCGGAAAAAAAAACCGCTTCACAAGGAATCACTACTTCCACATCCAGATTTTCCATCCAAATCTCACAATGAGAAAAATTTGTTTAGGGAACTTTAATAATATAATATACAACGATATTCCACATCGGTAGTGGGAGTGGGGGTGGGGTAGAGGGTTGTTAGTGGGGGTAGATGAAGTAAAAAAAAATTTTGAGGCCTTTGGTTCTTGTACACACACTAAATCACAATTTTATTTTTTCACCCCCTTCAGTAATGGTTGGGGGAGGGGGGAGGTGCTAATGGGGGTAACTAATGCCAAACAAATTTTTGAGATCCTAGCTTCTCTTATATACAGGGTGTCCCAGCTCTATTTACGCAAGCATTATCTCCGAAACGGTTAGACAAAAAAAGAAATGTTTAATAGAAAAGTTATTCTGTTTAAAAAGACACATTTAACCATTTTATTTTCAAATGTATAGGGCGCCTCAAAAAGAGTCATATTATGCAACTTTACTTTTTCAAACGGAACACCCTGTATGGTTTTGCATTTTTGGATACTCCTTTTATTTCCGAACAAATTTTATTAACCATGTTCTATACCTATCATTAACGGTTTACGATATATCGACGGTTTAATCTTGATTCAGTCATGTTCCATATTCTTAAACTAATAAGGCAGCAAGATGGAGGACCACCACATAATTCGAATCTTGTAAGATGCTTTTCCTGATTGAGAGACTTGGAGGGAACTGGATTGGTAATCAGCGACCTGTTAAATGGCCTGCACGGTCACCTGACATGAGCCCCCTAGATTTTTTCTTATGGGGCCATTTAAAACAAGTTGTATACGCTGAGAAACCAAATAATAATTTAAAAAATAGGATAACTCATGCTTTCCGCCAAATAACCCCAGATGTCATAAGGAGTTCTTGTACACGAGAACTTTTAAGGAGGTATGAGTTGTGTCAAATAGAATATGGGCGACAATTTGAGCATCTTTTATAATAATTGTAATATTTACTGTTTTTTGTATTGTAGTATTCCTTATAATTACGTTAATAAAAAAATGTTATCCCAAAAATTTTACTGCAAATATCTCAACAGTAGTTAATGATAGGTATAGGGCATGACTAATAAAATTTGTTCGGAAATAAAAGGAGAATCCAAAAATGCAAAAATATACAGGGTTTTTCACTTAAAGAAGTAAAGTTTCATAACCTACCGTCTTTTTGAGGCACCTTGTACATTTGAAAATATAATGATTAAATGCAACTTTTTGAACAGAATAACTTTTCTATTAAACATTTCTTTCTAAGTCTAACCGTCTCCGAGATAATGCTTGTCTAAATAGAGCTGGGACACCCTGTATACCAAATATCAGTTTTATGGACTCGTACTTGCTCGATTTACCAATTTACCCCCTAACCTTTCAACAGAATAAGACCAAAATATAATCTAGTTCCAGATCTCGTTAAAATACATACGTGTACCGAATTTCAAATCAATATCTCAAACGGTTTCAATGTAATCGTGCACACAAAAAAAAGTTACAGACCGACAGACAGAAATTTTATTTTTGCTCAAACTTAAAATCTCGACGTTTCATGACATTCTAAGCTTATCTGAACAATAAAAATTTTTATTTTTTTTTGTCGTTACTATACTTCCATTGGATGTGGAAGTAATTAAGATGGTGTTTTGACGCGGCCGCCGTAGAAGCATATTTAAAAGGAAAAGAATGTTGGCAGAGGGGTGCTTAAAAATTAAGCCTGTAAAAAACATTTTTCAACGACATAAATTCATTTTTCTTCAATCGTTCCAAAAGTAGGTACTTTCGGTACGATTTTTTGTACCGAAAGTAGCGTATTCTGGTACTAACCCCGAAAATATCTATTACGGTATTACGGGTACAAGCTTCCAGGTCTCGCCCACGGCTCGTCCTGGAATTTGCTTACTCGTCCAGTAAAAGACCACTTTCGGAACTTGTTACGTAAATAACTATTACTTTAGCTAATTTCAAAAATTCATTAAAAATAGCAATTAACAAATTTTTACCAGTTTGGCGAGCGTAACATATTTTTTACATATTTTCCAACCATTTTTAGATTCTTTTGAGGTGTTCGATGGGGTACCTTTATGTGCTATGGGAGCTAAGACTATAATTCACTGGCTTATGAGGAACCCACCCTAATTTTCCGTGCATCTGATAAAACCAAAATAGATCCAAAAGGGATTTAACCTGTTACTTGGGTATGGTGGTGTTGTTTAAAATTCATATGAATTTTATAAGTGGCTCCTCATTAGAAAGTTTATTTAATCAAGTTGGTTCAATGTTACCTAACCGTATTTTCTGTAAAAAATTATGTCTGTTTCCCCAAGCATGCTGAACCAATAACACCTTTTATTATATGAATCTGAATGTCTGCACCTCTCTTACACCAGAAATTACTTTGATAAGTAGCTAAAGTTTATTTTACACAACAGTATCTTCTATGCTTTTATATATTTGTACTCACTTATTCACCAGCTTAACAGTTAGAACAATACTCAGTTCATAAAATTATAAGATAGCTCGCAAGAACGTGGAGGGCATTTCAAAGTTGTGAACCATCTTGCAGGATAAAGGCGAGTCGCGAGTCATTAGCAGCCCCTGTAGCCCACTATGCTCCTCAGTCTTACAAGCAAAACAAAAATAGCGCACTGTTCTCTCCCAAAAGTCAAACTCAAGACGTGCTTATCTGAATCCGGGAATAATTTGCAAGTCTCACAAGCAACATCAACATATCCATGGAAAACGTACGCCGCCATCCCGGAATTGAATGCGCGCCGCTCTCAGGGGTGCGATCGTGGTCGAGGTCGGCTTGATAGGCCACATAACAAAGTACCGACCAGGATGTGCGATACAAAAGCTTCTTCACGGGAAGCGATTACCATCTAGAAGGCTGCGGCCAGGAAGGACCCTTCCCGTCGTCGTTATGCCGATCTGTCTTGCCTCATAGAGTTCTTTATGTTCACGGAGTCGGGAGGCAGCGGCGGCGCATGCTGATTTTTTTGCTACTTTTTAAGATTTTTGATTTAATTTGGTAAGGTAGTGAGCCGCCGTCTCGGTAGCATGAAAGTATGGGCAAAATAAACACCTTTTTTTATTAGACCCTTATTCCGCAGCACAAATTGAGTTTTTTTGTTAAAAAATGGTTAGAGAGCGCAAATCTTGTCAGAAATGAACAATTTTTTTTTTAAATTAAAGCTTACCTAAATTTCAATAAATCCTTCGAGCCCAAATTTAAAAAAAAAATCCTTTTTTATTATATTAAGGGCCAAAAAAATGTTTTTTTTAATAATTTTTTATATAATATACTGAATAATCATAACTCGAGTGTTGATGATGTCACTAGGTCAAAATGTAATGCCTAATTTGGCATAAGATATTTATTGAGAGCTTGACAGCTGTCAAATGTCATATGACCTATTCTTTACAATTTTCAGACAAAAATAGTTGTTTCGAAGTTTTTCGAATAATTAAAGCTAGTTAGAAAATAAAGTAAAGCAAAATCAGCTGTCAAATTAGACAAAAAAGTATCAATTGACAGTTGCCTAATTAATATAAATTTGTTCACAAAACTTGTTGCCCTCAGGTTTTTGGGGTCACTAAATTCAAACAAGATGTCAAATTGGACAAAAGATGTCAATGGAGAACTCAGCTAGGCTGTCAAATTTCCAAATTGCCGTTACTTTTTAATTTAAATATAAAAAAAAAATTGACGTAAGGGTTTTGGGCTTCCTAAAACCAAATTCAACATTCTATGGCTTTTATTGTTGCTGGATTCGAATCAGATGTCAAATTTAACTAATAGTGTAAATTGACAGTTAAGTTGTCAAATTGGCATTTGACTTATATGTAGTAATTTTTACACAAAACTCGTTACTCTAAGAGGTGGCTAAATTAGAATCAGATGTCAATTTGGAGAAAAAAGTTAATTGACAGTTTTCAACTATGCTACCGAATGACCGATTTTTTTTTAATATTATTAGATTCTTTCTTTTAACGTAGAAGTTTTCGGGATTAGTAAAACCAAAATTGATGTACTGTAACTTTTAAGTTTGCTGGATTTAAATCAGATATCAAATTAGGAAAAAGTGCATATTGGAAGTTTACTTAAGCTATAAAATTGGCATTTGACTTACATTCCATTTATTTACACAAAACTCTTTAACTCAAAAAACTCAATTTGGGACCATTGAGCGCCAGGCAGAGGGTCATGAGGTGGGGCAGAGGTCGAAGTGGTCAAATTTTTGTAACGAAATGCTCGGTAGCGCTTACTGTATCTGACATAGCGAGATAATAAATGGAAGACACCGCGCGAGCGCACCATGTTCAAAGAAGAGACAAAAAAAATTGCAAGCTCCTTGACCAAACTTGGCGGAAATTGTTCATTCGGATATCCTTTTTTTCTAAAATAGCATGGCAGACAATTCTATGCAGCCCTTTTAATGTTATTGGCATGAAAATTTCCAAATTTGAGTGCTTAAATTCAAAATGGCAATTTCAAAGATAGGTCTAAATTCATAATTTCTGTCATCAAATCTATTTGATGGAACAATATACAGGGTCGCTGATATGTATAGAAATGGTCGATTATCTCCTAAAGTAAGACAGCTAGCGAAAAATGTTAAGACACAAAAAATCCACTACAATAAAGAAAAATAAGTATACAGGAATAGTCAAAAAGTCATGACGAAACAAAGTTGCTTTTTCTTTAATGGAACAACCCTGTATATTGATCCATATTTCTATTCTTGAAATTCTAAACAAAATTCATATAGCACATGATATACTTAAATTGAACCGTTTTCGAGACATCGCATTTTAAAAATCATTTTGGTTTAGTCCGAATAAGTGCGGGAGTTTTGAAATTTTGGGAATTTGTTCGATGCCCTGAATGAAATAAGAAAAAATGCAAAATGTGGTCTCAGCCGCCGGCGCTGCCATATTGAAAAAATGGCGCACAAAAACAGGTTGTTTTAAATATCTCGCTTCGGGTGCCTCATACGGCAAAAAAATGTTCTTATGGAATTAAAAGAGCATTAAATTTTCTACAAAATATGTCCTATACATTTTTTCGTTAAACTGAATAGTTTCGGTGCAGCAGCCGATTGAATTCAAGCATTCTTGACAAAATTATGATTTTCTATAATTTCTCAATTTAGTGCGACTTTTATGAAGGAGTATTTTTGTGTTGAGACAAAATTTGTTTTCATACCTAAAAATCCTCAAATATAGTTGATTTTACTTGTCTGCTACGTATAGCTCAATATTCAGTACTCGTTTCCACACCACCTTGAGGTAGAGTATGTGGCGCGTTCTTTTTTTACGTGGTTGTCCCCTATAGCCTATAGGCCTAATCCACGACTAGCCTGCTTCTTGAGGCGCTTTAGGTGCTTGATGTCGAAGGTCCAGGTTCGTTGCAGTCTTCAACAATACTTTCTTCGGAAATTGCTTCCGTTGCGCTGTCCACTGACTATACGTATTGATTGTTCTTCATGCTTGCGAGAACTGTTTCGACTGGAGAGTCGACTTCCTCGTCCTCATGAAGCTCGTCGACTGTTACTGGTGCATTGTCGCAGCTTTGTCCGTTACAAAATTTGCAAATTTCAAACATTTTAACCCCGCCTTTCTACAACCTCATGCTGCACTGCACCCTTTCTTGCATTTACAGAAAAGAAATTTAAGTAGCTTTTCACAAGCAGGATTTTTGAGGCACCCGAAGCGCGATATTTCAAAGAAACTGTTTTTGTGCGCCATTTTTTCAATATGGCAGCGCCGGCGGCTGAGATCACATTTTGCATTTTTTCTTAGTTCATTCAGGGCATCGAAATCTACAAATTCCCAAAGATTCAAAACTCTCGCACTTATTCGGATAAGAATCTATCTATCGACTGTACTAATCAATTTGAGATCAATTCATTGTTCCGTTTTTACTTCCACATCCCGTGGAAGTATAGTAATGACAAAAAATTTTTTAAAAATTTTTATTGTTCAAATAGGCTTAGAATGTCACGAAACGTCGAGATTTTAAGTTTGAGCGAAAAAAAATTTCTGTCTGTCAGTCTGTCTGTAACTTTTTTGTGCGCACGTTTACTCTGGAACCGTTTGAGATATTGACTTGAAATTTGGCACACATATGTACTTTAACGAGATCTAGAACTAGATTATATTTTCATCTTGTTCCGTCGAAGGGTTGGGGGGTAAATTGAGGTAAATTTGGGCAAAATAGGTAAATGAAGCAGACAAGAGTCCATAAAATTGGTATTTAGTATATACAAGAGAAGCTAAGGTCCCAAAAAAAATTTTGGCCTTAGCCACCTCCATTACCACCCCCACCCCATTATTAAAGGGGATGAAAAAAAAAATGTGATTTAGTGTGTGTACAAGAACCAGAAACCTCAATTTTTTTTTTAATTCATCCACCCCCCACTATCACCCCCTATCACCACCCCCACCCCGCTACCGATGTGGGGTATCGTTTTATGGGTTTTTGGGGTAGAGGATTTCGTTGATGGCTTCGAAATATTATATTATTAAAGTTCCATAAACAATTATTTCCACATACAAAATTTTTTCGATGTGGAAGTAGTGATTCCTTGAGCAGCGGTTTTTAGTTAGGGTGAGTAAAACGAAAAAAAATCTCGTTTTTTTTTATTTAATATACCCCGAGAAATGCTACACAAAAACATGTGTTAAATCATTCATTCAGGATTGTGGCCTGTAGAGTTTCCATATACCGGGTGAGTCACGAATTGCGCTCGCCCCGATATCTCCTAAAATATTTGGAATAGAAAATTGAAATGTGGAGGGCTTATTACACGACTAAAATGCCATCTTTTCAATAAAAAATCAAGTTTGGTACACATCCGGTTTGACCGGAAATGCCCACAACTTTCGATTTTTAAATGGAAATCTATTTCTGAATCCAGAGTGCTGTGGTGCCCAAAATATATTTTAGTTTGTGTGCTACGTTACTATAAAAATACAAAGAGCAATATGATTGCATTACTTAATTGTCTAGAGGCGTTTAAAATTTTCAAATGTGATTTTTACCCACTAACTCGGTTTTTTTAAATGGGAAGTTAATCGTTCACCAACAATTTTAAATACCTCATTTTCATACGAATCTAATGATACCAAAATTTTGAAAATCCGCTCAGAAATATTTGAGATTTCAGCCAAAATGCAATGCAACCAAGCTTTCAGAAACATGCGGCTAATAGATAATAGATTAGTGGGCTTTGGAAACTAAAATGACACATTTCTGTGTAAATCTGGTAACCTAATAACATTGGAAACATCATAGTAGCCATTGAATGTAATAAAACAATATCAGCTGCCAGACAGACTCTGAAAACCGTACTGATGTCGCATTCTATTGCTAATTTCCTTGTGGATGTAACTGTGTTTACCTCAACATACCTATGCTAAACTTACTTGTAACGTTCTTTGCGCTCACAATTATTAAATGTTTGATAGCTCAAGATTGCCTATAACTACACGAGCCTGTCTGGCAGCTGATATTGTTTTATTACATTCAATGGCTACTATGATGTTTCCAATGTTATTAGGTTACCAGATTTACACAGAAATGTGTCATTTTAGTTTTCAAAGCCCACTAATCTATTATCTATTAGCCGTATGTTTCTGAAAGCTTGGTTGTATTGTATTTTGGCTGAAATCTCAAATATTTCTGAGCGGATTTTCAAAATTTTGGTATCATTAGATTCGTATGAAAATGAGGTATTTAAAATTGTTGGTGAACGATTAACTTCCCATTTAAAAAAACCGAGTTAGTGGGTAAAAATCACATTTGAAAATTTTAAACGCCTCTAGACAATTAAGTAATGCAATCATATTGCTCTTTGTATTTTTATAGTAACGTAGCACACAAACTAAAATATGTTTTGGGCACCACAGCACTCTGGATTCAGAAATAGATTTTTTAATAAACTTTTTAATGTTTATCAAAAAGTGACCAAAATGGATGTATTGTATTCAAAATTTCCTCTAGATTCCAAAAATGTAAAAATATATAGGGTGTTCCATTTAAAAATCGAAAGTTGTGGGCATTTCCGGTCAAACCGGATGTACACCAAACTTGATTTTTTATTGAAAAGATGGCATTTTAGTCGTGTAATAAGCCCTCCACATTTCAATTTTCTATTCCAAATATTTTAGGAGATATCGGGGCGAGCGCAATTCGTGACTCACCCGGTAGAAATATACAGATGTTTTAATAGCCCAGTATGACTTCTGTCCGATTTTGGATCCGCCATCTTGAATCAGACATACTGAATTTGCTCGATGAGAGTTCGGTCGAATTTTTTTTACCTACTTTTTAATTCAGCTTGTCTGATTTATTTTCTTTTACCTACGTTACTATTTCACCAGGAATTAAATGGGACATTCTGTTCAATTCGCGCTTTTAGCGGGGTTCATTATCTGAGTCTAAGGCGAGTCTTGATTCTCATACACGCATGATATTAAAACAAGACGCTGGTATCATCCCCTGATGATGCCAGCTTAGATAACGAAACGCGCGTCAATTGCAGCTAGAGCAGCGATTTCGCAAGTCTATCGTGTCGTTTTTTTTTTTGGCGTAGAACCAGGTCAAACATATTAGGTTCCTTTGAGTATGTCACCGGGCATATGAAATCATATTTTACGACATTTTTTTGTGGTTTCGAAGTTTTTAAATCCATAAAAAGTGAAAAAAATGTATTTTTAAAGAAAATTGTTTTTTTTTTGTTTCCACCGCCATATCTTTAAAACTATTAAAGGTACCGAAATTTGTTTTGTGTCAAATTAAAGCACACACTGTAGCGCTTTTACCAATATAAACGGTTTGGGCACAATTCGCACTTTCATTTCTCTAAAAATCAAATAAACTAAAAATACATATTTTGTGTATTGAAATCTTCACCAATCGATAAACTTTTTTATTTTTGAAAATATTTGCATACATGCAGCGAAGAAAATAAAGCCCAATAATCACAAAAGTTTTTGAAAAAATATGTTTTTTCCTAAAGTGTACCGTTTGGCAACAGCGATTTTTTTTATCAGCGCTAAACGCGACATTGGGACGTAATTAATACACCTCGCATGCAGGTTTGGTCAGTTTAGTCGCGTAGAAGTAGCGTTAGTTGAATCTAGATTAATATATGGCATTCTAGGTTGGGGTGGAGTTGCTAACTGTCATCTAAAAAATTAGATATCATTCATAAAAAATGTGCCACCTCCTCTCAGGTGGTGGCACTTAAAAAATATATATATTTATTGGAGCTGAAATAGAATCAAATTTTGAGAAGAAAAGGTTCCATGTAATTTTTCACATAAATTGATAGTTTTTAAGTTATAACGACTTCAAAATTGCGATTTTAGCTTAAAATAAAAGCTTTTAAAAAAGGTATTTTCAAATGGCTTTCGTCAAGTATCTCGAAAAGTATTACTTTATCGAGAAAATGTTATAGACCAATTACAGAAAGCACCCTACAAACTGGAAATTAATTATATTTTTTGTTTATTGATGTAGGATTAATAATTTCGGAAATATTTAAGTTTATATTTGGTATCCAAGGGTTTCGAAATTACCTTTAACGTTTAAAATGCATTCTTTTCTAAAGCAAGTGCTTTAAATGAGCAAAAAAGAATTTGAGTATTTAGGTAATGCTACATTTTAACGAAAAACTGTATTTGAGATATTTTTTTTAAATTATTGGCTAATTAGAGTAACAAAACGAGTAAAAAATAATTTTAAAGCGCAATTAATTGTCTTTAATTTCCTTTCTTAGCATGCGTCACAATTTCTGAGATATTTAACATTTAAACTGCATTTTTCGTCTTATGAACGTTCGGATGCCATTTGTAAACTCATATCTCCGAAACTATTAAATCTATGTAAATAAATAAACAAGCGAAATTCATTATTGGTTTATGAGCTTATTTTTGGTCTCTACACATTTTTGAACAAAACTAATATTTATTGAGATATTTTAAATAGGAAAAAAAATACGTTTTATCGAAAATACCTTTATAGTTTAAACTGTATTTTTTCTAAAGCAAGTGCTGTATACGAACCAAAAAATTTGAGCATCTACGTCATGCTGTATATTAATGAGAAACCGTGTTTGAATTTTTTTTTTTAATAACTGGCTAATTACAGTAACAAAATGGCGACGTTGTTATTAAAATAATGTGTAGACGGACATTGCTTCGGTCATAACTTCTTTGCTTTTTATGCTACATAAACAAATAAAAAAATAGTTAAGAGCTTAATTAATAACCTATTATTGTAACTATTAATATCCTTGGCGTAGGTGTCACAGTTTCTGAGATATTTAACTCTCACTCTAAATAGTTATCTTATGAACACTTGGATGCCAAATGTAAACTTAAATATCTCCGAAGATATTAATCCTAAATATCAATATATCAATAAACAAAAAATATAATTAATTCCTAGTTTGTACTTTCTGTAATTGGTCTATAACATTTTTTCGATAAAGTAATACTTTTTGAGATACTTGACGAAAGCCGTTTAGAAATACCTTTTTTTAAGCTAAAATCGCAATTTTGAAGACGTTATAACTTAAAAACTATTAATTTATGTGAAAAATTGCATAGAACCTTTTCTTCTTAAAATATGATTGTACTTCATGTATATTTTTAAGTGCCACCCCCTCAAAGGGGGTGGCACTTAAAACATATAAATAAATTAACAAGCCCCCGCTCAATATAGAAACTTTTCTGTGAAACATTTACTATTATACTGCCAAAAATGAACGAAATCCGTTCAATATGACATTATTTCGAAGTTTTGCATATTTTTTACCTCTAGGTACTGTACTACTACCACCTGTCTTTTTATTATTAAAAGGAGACTATTTAATATTTATTATACAATTTCTTAATATTAACAACATATGATTAATAGTACTGTACAATATATGAAATATTGAACAATAATATTGATCCCCTAGATGCTTTTGATCACTACTGGTTTTGTACCTATTGATATGAGTTAAACTACTATATACACCCCGACCGGGATCATCAGATCGTTGCAGTCGGCAGGCTTGCTACAGCCGAGCGCGCAAGAATAAGACTTTGGCCCGTTAAAAAAAATCGCTGACTCAATACTATAAACAGGACATGAAAAATTTTTATCCTAAAAACTTTTTTCAACTATTGGCTTCAATTTGTACGCAGCATGTATATACAAATTTTCATAAATAAACTTTTTTCTCGATTGCCTAAAATTACGCTACTGAAAATAACAAGTTTGAGTTTTCTATTATTTTACCAACTTAAAAAAAAATAAATCGGGTTCACGTGGGACGTTGTTCGAAGCGCTATTGTGTCTACTTTAATCTTAAAAAAAAAATAGCTTGATAGTACAAATATTTTCAGAGATATAGCGGTGGAGACGTTAAAAAACATATTTCATTAAAAATCTATTTTTTTGAGTTTTTCCGAAATAAAAAAGTTCTCGACCACCGAAAAATGTCGTAAAAAACGATTTCGTGTACACGATTATCTTACTAAAGAATCCCACTAAGTCTGGTTTGGTTCTACGCCGGTTTTTTTTTTCTCGAAAACTAAGCGACTTTACTTCCAGATTTTACTCTACTAAGCGTTCAGAGTTTTGTTATTTGTAAAAACATTGCCAAAGATTATAGCCTCCTGTCAAGGAATCCAACCAAATTTGCTGCCGCCGTATAATTCCACTTGAAATGTAAAACAGGTTTATATCAGGAAAACTTTTAAAAGTTTTACTTTGTCTCTCATAAAGACGGAACCGTTCTCATTGAAATGCGAAGAATTATGGTCTTTTATTAAACCTACTTTCTGTCATATCGCATCGGGACGTACACAGCTTTAAACATTAGTGCGTGGTTATAAGCTTTCGCTAAAAGGAAAAAAAAACTCGGAATTTAAAAGTTGTCACGGCAAAGAGAGACACGAGGCGTGTCCCGGCAACAGCCATTGTTCAAAAGATCCTATTCCATTTTCAAACATAAGGCTCTGAATAAATGCAGCGGTGTGAAACTGAAAGCGAGTGGGAAAAATCGTCTAGAAACTTGGCGGGTGAAATAAATCGAATCACGGCAAATTCCTTCATATTCCAACCGTAAATGATCTATCCTTCCTTGACGCACTTAAATTTAAATAAAAACAACGTTTGCCTGAGCACTTTTCCCCCACATTTTCGGGCGAGATTGTTGTAGAAACTATGTATGTGTAATAGGGTGGGCCGAAAAAACACTTTTTTTTATTTTTCTATCGCTACACCCCGAAAAAGTTGCCTATAGCCTAGCTAAGCAAATTGAAAAAAAGAATTTTCAAATAAAAAAATCAATGTTTTGAAAAATGGCGAAATTTTGGTACTTTTCGCCAATTTTTTATAAATACTAAACTCACTACTATCGAAACGCTAAATGTGAATTTTGGGACATGAGGAATTCGAAAACAAATTAAAACCTGTAATATAGAAATATATTTATTGCTCGCACAAAAAGCTCAAAAAACACAATTTTTAGTTGAAATAGCAATATTTCGTAATTTCTGCTAATTTTACCTTTTCATTTTTAGTAAACAAACGGTAAATATATTTATCATTTTTGTTATTCAAAAGAGTGCACTTTAAAGTCAGATTTTTTGAAAAATTCTGGCATAATAGATCTTGATGGAAATGTCGTCCTAATGAAGCTGCCTCTTGCGTCAACGCCACACACTTTTTTAGATGTTCCAAAGCTTCTCTTATCATACCCAGGCTATAGATCGGTGTGTCAAACTTTGGCCAAGGCATTCGATGAAAAAAAAAAAACAAATATGAACATTAGGGTGGCCCATCTTTTTCGAAATCGAAATTTTTTATTTCTCACCCCTGCAAATGGTTCAATTTGAAGAAAAAACAGTCCCCTCAAAATATTATTGAGGCAAATTGAAGGCAAGGGGTGCCGCAGAATGCATTATTATGCAATAATAAAAGTAAATGGAATTATTTACATTCTTTGGTTGATGCATTGTTTTTTTTTTTAATCAGCAACATTTATCTTTAGAATGACTAATCAAGTCATACAAATATCAAAGACATTATCTGTTGTGACTATGACATGTGTCATACTACTGTAAATTCGTAGTTTAAGAAAACTAGACTAGAAGTTTTTGAAATAAAACTCTCGTTTTATCTTTGTATATTTTATTATGAAACGTTTTTTTCATACATAGTACCAAATATTATCCTAAATCTACAAGATATATAGTAATAAAAACAATATTTTTTGCACTAGGCCAAAGCATGCGACAGGGTTTCTTTTTTTACATTTGGAAACTGTGATTTATAATCATTTACAACTTGGAGTAAAAACTGTTTTTGGTCTTCATTCTTTGTTAAAATGTCATTATAGTCAGTAATAAGTTTGATTCCTCTCTCAGGCATCATTTACAACTTTAATTTTGTTTACAATATTGAAACATCGGGTATAACTTTCATTTTCCCTCCATGTTGTTGGATCATTTTCCAAAAATTCCATAGACAAACCTAATTTTTGAAAAAACTGTTTAGTGTTCTCGCATATGAAGTCCTGAATTTCCTTGTTTTCAACGTCAGTAATGTTACTAATCATAAGTCGTTTAATACCCTCTTGATTTGGTGCTTTCCTATTCAAAGCTTTAACCATTTCTCTTTTAGTGGTAACCGAGGTGGTAACTGAAATATCGTCATCAAAGACAGATAAGCCAACATTTACTGAATTAAGGTACCACAAATGGTTCACTATTTTCCTACTTGCGGCTTGAGATATTTCTTTGTCAATATTTTGATAATTAACGAGTTCTTTACAAAAGTCTAAGTCATGAAGCGGTGCTTTACTAGCAAATGACGCTGTAAACCAGGCCTTTACATAAACCTTTACAATAAAGAGACATATATCTTCAATACCTATTTTTTCTTTTTTAGTTAGTTGGAACTGATCTTGGAAAAAAAATATTTTTAGACAGTAAATGACTTTGGCCATCCAACGTGCATGATGAAATGCCCCTGGTTGATAGAATGTCGTGTGAGTGGGCTCTTCTTCAACAAAAAGTTTAGAAAGCATTAAAAATTCTTTATAATCATCACGAGGCTGTTGCAAAGTTAAAGCTGCATTTAGAAACTTTACAATTTCGGCTTTAACTGGTTGTAAAATGTGTTTAATTTTTGATACCTGAAATCCAGTTTTTAGTTTATTTTGATCTATTTTAGGCCAAAATTCCCTAAAACGTTTAAATAGTGGCACATTTGGACCAGATGAGGAAGGCATTTTTGTGTCAAACACACTTCTCAAAACTACTTCAAAAATATGATGTCCACAAGGAAAATATAGAATATCTCTTTCTAATTTTTGTTGCAATAGTGTGGCTACCCCATTTATATAACCCATATTTGATGCTGTTGTATCACAACACAAAGCTATTACATTTTCGTCCAAATTCCATTCACAAAGCACATCATAAACTGCTTCAGTCTGTTCTCTTCCAGTTGAATTGGGCAAAGCTGGTACTCCAAGTAGTTGTTCAATATCTCCACTAGTAACTAAGATAGCAAGTTTATCGATATTTCCCATTCCAGTGAGAGAAGGTAAAAGTTTTCCATCCCAATGGATGACTGGGGCCGGCAATTCAGAATTACCGAAGGCAGTTTTTAATATTTCAGCTCTTTCTTCGCGGATGCGTTGTCTAGAGCGCTGAAGTGTGGTTCTGCTGATGGACAAAGATGTGGTGTCATGTCCTAGTGCTTCTGCTACTGCCGTCAAAATATGGACTCCATACCTGTCGCTTATTTTGCAAGCATCAAATGCAGCGGCTATTTTTGGTGTGATGATGTTACATGTTCCATACAATCTCCTCTTTTACTTCCACGTCCAGTGGAAGTATAGTAACGACAAAAAAATTTTTAAAAATTTTTATTGCTCAAATAGGCTTAAAATGTCATGATTTTAAGTTTGAGCGAAAAAAAATTTCTGTCTGTCGGTCTGTCTGTCTGTCTGTCTGTCTGTAACTTTTTTTTGTGCGCACGTTTATTCTGGAACCATTTGAGATATTGACTTGAAATTTGGTACACATATTATGTACTTTAACGAGATCTAGAACTAGATTATATTTTCATCTTGTTCTGTCGAAGGGTTGGGGGGTAAATTGGGGTAAATCAAGCAGGTAAGAGTCCATGAAATTGGTATTTAGTACATACAAGAGAAGCTGAGGTCTCAAAACAATTTTTGGCATTAGCCACCCCCACCTCCTTATTAAAGGGGATTAAAAAAAATGTGATTTAGTGCATGTACAGGAACTAAAAACCTCAAAATATTTTTTTTACTTCATCCACTTCCCACTATCACCCCCCTATCACCACCCCCACCCCACTACCGATGTGGGGTATCGTTTTATGGGTTTTTGGGGTAGAGGATTTCAAATATTACATTATTAAAGTTCCATAAACAATTATTTTCACATACAAAGTTTTTTCGTTGTGAGTGACTTGGATAGAGAATCTGGATGTGGAAGTAGTGATTCCTTGGGCAGCGGTTTTTTGGCTGTGACGGGCCAGGCTGGTCTTGTAACAACTCTTCTTGGGCTTCGATTATTTCATCTTCATTTTCGTTGGAGTCGGCTGAATTACTACTTACTACAGGTGACTGTTTCCTCTAATCTAGCTTTTTCTTGTTGACTTCGTTGCATTCGTTCGGATAATTTCTGTAACGAAATTTTTTTCTTTACATAAAGTTTATCTAGTTGTTTAACACAATGAAAATCCTGACGTGTCGGAATGCGAACTTTATCCCAAAAAACTGACACCTCTTTTATTGTTAATTTAGCACTTTCATGTACACTTAGCTTCACTTTACGAATGTTATAAAAGAGCACTTGTAATACTTGTCTATTAGACGGCAATTTATTGCCAATGATTTGTGACGAATAGTGTCCAACTAAGTAAATGAAAGAATCCTTTCGTAAGGATCTAACATCAGCCATCGTTAAATGTTTTTTCAAAAAGGAACGTATGTTAGAACTTATAATGTCACCACTGTAAAACACAATGCAAACTGACATAAAAACCTACCGTAGGTGCATTATATTTCCAAACTTCCAAAACAAATAATTTCTAGGAAATAATTACACCAATAAAACATTATGAGAAAAGAGGTAGATATTTGTATTTTAAGTAAAATTTAAGTGTATTACCGTAATAAAATCTTATCTACAAATTTCTACCTGAATGCGGCACGGGTTACCGTTCACCGAATTATCTGAAACTTTGACATAAATTATTCCTAGTATAATAGTATATTTTCGTGGGGTGAGACTTAAAAAATACGCAAAAAAAATTCACCCCCTATAGAGATGGGCCACCCTAATGAACATATAAAAAATTTTAGATCATACCGTTCAAAAGTAACAGAAAATCCAAAAGACCTTTTTGAATATTTTACCTCGTTTAAGAACCATGCTTTTTTAGTCTTAGGCAGGGTTCATAGCGACCTGGAAAACCTGGAAAAGTCAGTGAATTTGGAAAATTTAATGAAAATATGGAATTTTAGTAATTTTCATAAAAAGTCGGCAAGTTTGAAAATAATTTTTCTTCACAAACCCCTTTAAAATTGTTCAGATAGTCCAGAAAAGAACAGTGGTTCATAGCAGCTCAAAGGAATGTTAAGAAAATATCGCCTGCATCGGCCATGAATTTCTTACTAAACGCATTGCTACTATTAGATTACGTTGATATAGAATGAGTGATAAAACATCCAAGATTTTCAAGTTTTAAGTCACCATGCGATAATCATCAGAGAAATGGTTCAAAACTTGAAAGTGCAATGAAAATCACATACGTTAGAATAAATCTACAGCAACCAATAAAATTAATCAGTGAGAAGAAATTCCTTCAATTGTTAATTATTATACAGGTAGATGATGGATAAACAAATTGTGTTTTGATATTTTTTTAAAAAGTGTAAAATATCACTTAACTAGCTATATAACACCTAGGTTTAGGTCTGTGTTGCTTGTTCGAAAATCAAACACCATTTGGACGTAGATATGTACCAAATTGGGCGAATCAACTTTTTGATATTCCAGCTCAGACACGGTTTCTGGATGTGTGATAAATCGGAGAATTTTAATTTGTCGATTACAAGCGTTATAAATTTTTGTTTTACCTGTAAGTTGTATGAATACTTAACTTGTAATCTGACAAAGAAGAATAATTTTTACTTTTATGTCTATTCCGTGTTTTCTGCAGCGTGTATTTGCATACGTATGTTTAGAACTCTGTTCAGTTATACTGAGCAATGTTTTGACACGAGATACCTAAATACAAAGCAATTATCGATTTAATCAACGCGTAGTTTTAATGTTTAGAAACAAAAATATAAAGCAGCCCACTAATGGATCTGTGTTTGTGAAAATAAAGTGGAATTTTATATCAAACCAGAATACTAATTAGCTCTCTAATTTGCGTATTTATTTAAGGAAGTAATTAATTATTATGGAATGTTCAAAGCAACTTAATTATTTGAAATTTTATGTAAAGGAACTTTATTTGATTTACTTGTCTCAAGTCAATTTGAATTACGGTGTTAAAAAAGGAACCAACATTTCTTGGACAGGTAGTATGTCAAGAACTAAGAGGGAATTAAAAAATCTGGTGAGCACTTGTTAATTGAGTATGTCTTGCCATTTTCAAATCCCGTGGTCTAAGCAGGCTTTAAAAAAAATATGACATTGGTTCATTCATCTAGAAATAAATTGTAACAACTTTTAGGGAATCCAAAGGATAAAATTGTATCGAACGAAAAGTCTGGTATTTGTGAAATTGTTGTAAGGATTGTAATTTGAATCATTATGGGCAAGCAAAATGTACAATTATAACAAGACTGAAGGAACATATCTCATCTCAAAAATGGAAAAACTGACGTTGTCCAACATACCTTTAATAACAATCATAGAATAGGTTTCAATAACTTAAAGTTAATTAGAAATGTCATAAATAATAGACAGCTCTAGATGTTTTTGAAATCTTAGAAATTGCAAAATGTAAAAGTAGTATGAATAATGACAAAGATCTTGTTATAAATAGTCGGCTTTATTGATTACACAGGCACACAAAAAAGTATATTTTCTGAGATTTCACATATACAACGTGATCTACCATGATATGCGGAAAATAAAATGGTGTACCAGTCTTCAATGTGGGAAAGCCCTGCAAAATTTTAGAGAGGTAATTTAGTACATATATAATATAATTTAGTATATTAAATTATTAGTAAATTTGCGAAGATACACTACTGTTGTTGACTAGGTCAGTAATAGGTCGACGAACTTACTTGTGAAAGAGCGTATTGGAGATGTTTACATTTCCTTAATTGGCATAAAAAGTGAAGCCGGCAAGTGCGATCAAAGTGCCGCGTTTTTTGCTTTCTGTCGAACAATCAGGACACCGGCGTGTTATTGACTGGTTTAAGTAAATATCTCTTATATCCACTTGTTTTTGCATAGTTCACTTGCTTGTCTTTTCGATTTGTTTCGCTATTTTTGTAGTGTGATTTGATTAAAACCAAAAAGTCACTTCTACCTTCTCCAGCTTTGCTGTCAATGGTGTCAATCCCAAGTCTGATAAAGTGATATGGTTGTACCGCGTTACGTTAGGTTGGTTAAAGTTATTGGCAGCGTATTTCTACAAAAAAATAAGGTAATTTTTTTGGTCATTTTTTTTTTTATTTTTTATTCAACACTAGAAGGTGGTACGATATGGCTTTGTTTCCCTAGACACTCACTCATCTAAGTACTATCCAAGATGAACGTTGCTTATCTACATGTATCGAAATACGTTCATGGTCGAGACGTTTCTGTGCTCCCCCCTGTGCAGATTTACATGAAATTCAATGGAGATTTCAGAATTCTTTGATAACGAGCTTTGATAACGAGAACGTTAAAGCTTCAACCCAATTAGCACCAAAGTAACAGTAACTGAGATAGGAACCTCGAATTACGTATCCGTCACTATATTTTCGACCTTGATGTGTCAATAACTTCATTTGACAAATCTATAGTCGCTGCCTCGTAGTTTTTACCACTAGTGGATTCTCTATAGTTATGTGATTTACAACTCGAATAATATCAGTAATAATAGTTCCCCACCATTCCTCATATTTTATAATAGGTGCATGTGAGGACTGGGGAATATATTCCTTTCGTTATCGTTTCCTCAAATTTATTCTCTACTCTCTGGACAGAAGTTAAAAAACCGCTGCCCAACGAATCACTACTTCCACATCCAGATTTTCTATCCAAGTCACTCATAACGAAAAATTTTGTATGTGGAAATAATTGTTTATGGAACTTTAATAATATAATATTTGAAATCCTTTACCCCAAAAACCCATAAAACGATACCCCACATCGGTAGTGGGGTGGAGGTGGTGATAGGGGGTGACTAATACCAATTTTTTTTTTGAGACCTTAGCTTCTCTTGTATATACTAAATACCAATTTTATGAACTCTTACCTGCTTGATTTACCTATTTAGTCCAAATTTACACCAATTTACCCCCCAACCCTTCGACCGAACAAAATGAAAATATAATCTAGTTCTAGATCTCGTTAAAGTACATATGTGTACCAAATTTCAAGTCAATATCTCAAACGGTTCGAGAGTAAACGTGCGTACAAAAAAAGTTACAGACCGACACAGACCGACAGAAAAAATTTTTTTCGCTCAAACTTAAAATCTCGACGTTTCATGACATTCTAAGCCTATCTGGACAATAAAAATTTTTAAAAATTTTTTTGTCGTTACTATACTTCCACTGGACGTATAATTATGAAGTGGCAGCGGAAAATTTGCTGCGACTTTAAACTGGCGCTACAGTCCTATTCGATACTTTATAATAAATATAACTTTAAAGCTATATTTGCAGTTCCCTTCACTATCCTCAAGTAGCAATTGTAGCCCAGACGACAGAGAACATTTTATAGTGAAACTTACAAAAACTTGCAAAATGAATATTCTTTTTTTTTTAATGAGTTCGTGAAAGTGTATAAAATAATACCCTGAAAAGTGTACATTCCGCTCGGATGCAGAAAATTTTTTTTTATCCATTTTTTCAAAATGTTGAAATTAAGTCAGCGTTGTTTTGCCATCTTTTGTACAAGCTGTTCAATTACTTCCACATCCAGTGGAAGTATAGTAACGACAAAAAAATTTTTAAAAATTTTTATTGTTCAAATAGGCTTAGAATGTCATGAAACGTCGAGATTTCAAGTTTGAGCGAAAAAAAAATTTCTGTCTGTCGGTCTGTAACTTTTTGTGCGCACGTTTACTCTGGAACAGTTTGAGATATTGACTTGAAATTTGGTACACATATGTACTTTAACGAGATCTAGAGCTAGATTATATTTTCATCTTGTTCCGTCAAAGGGTTGGGGGGTAAATTGGGGTCAATTTGGAGTAAATAGGTAAATCAAACAGGTAAGAGTTCATAAAATTGATATTTAGTATAGACAAGAGAAGCTAAGATCTCAAAAAAAAAATTGGCATTAGCCACCCCCATTACCACCCCCACCCCATTATTAAAGGGGATGAAAAAAAAAAGTGATTTAGTGTGTACAAGAACCACAAACCTCAAAATATTTTTTTACTTTATCCACCCCCCACTCCCACCCCCTGTCACCACCCCCACCCCACTACCGATGTGGGGTATCGTTTTATGGGTTTTTGGGGTAGAGGATTTCAAATATCATATTATTAAAGTTCCATAAACAATTATTTCCAGATACAAAATTTTTTCGTTGTGTGACTTGAATAGAAAATCCGGATGTGGAAGTAGTGATTCCTTGGGCAGCGGTTTTTTCTTTTTCAAATATTAATTTTAATATCAAATAACTTGGCGACTTCCACAACAGTAGCTTTTTTGAGCGTTTTACTCGAATACTACCACTCGCACGAGTTTCATCAACCAAGTTGTCATCATCAGGAGATGATTGCAACTCATCAACTCTTTAGTTTTGTTTGATTTCAGGGATTATTATTAGTAATTATTAAGATCTTTGAACTCCGTGTTCGGGACATAATTTCAGTTATACTATACATCTAAATTCACTGCAAAATTAATACACTCACAAATACACACGTACACCTACAGAGATATCTCGTATAACAAACAACCCAGTAAATCTGTGCACTCAGTTCGGCACCAACGTAATGCATATTATTTTACATAATAACACAATATACATCTCTGGAATTGTGTTAAGGTAAATCAGGACTGTGTACTTAGATTGGATTTAGGGATAATGGAGTTTCTGTTGTACAGCACAATGAAACACTTTATGCCATCTTGTATTAAACTTGCGGAATGATATCTGCGAAGACACAGCGTCACAGCTTTTTGTTGCAGCTTTCAGCATGGGCGTAACGTATTATGCCTTTTCAAAAAGTGTCTGCATTCAACTCGGAGGCGATCAAATTGATTAATAATTCAAATGCTGTGTAGTGTATATATGAGGTCTTAACCTATTGTAAGCACTGTTACATCTCCTTATAGATAGATAGATATTTATTGGTCACTAAAAAGTAATACATGATTTTGTACTTGTGACAAGTCAAATATGTTGTTAATATTTTAGATCTTTTGTTTTCTGATTTCAAATATATATAAAAAAAAAATAAAAAATAAAAAAAGTAATAATAAAAAATAATTTAAAAATCCGGTAGACCAAGTCCATAGCTATCAAACAGCATTTGGATGCATTTTTATGGGGGTATTTAAAGGTCAAAGTGAATTATAACCATAAAATAGTTACAAAATATTATTCATCTCAGGATTTTATTTTTATTCTTATAATATATCAAGCTTTTAATGTTCGATATGTCAAGAAATATTACAGCTATCAACCCTTATATATTTGAAATCAGGGGAAAAAGATCTAAAAAATATGTAAAAACATACAGCCTTCATTGTTATATCACGTGACCTTTGCAAGCAATTGTTTTACAACCCTATACTGTATACAACCCTACAACTTTTATACTAAACTTTTTTTTGTTTCGAATAATAACAGAAATAAAGGGGACGTCAATGTATAATGAATAACTTTGTACATTTACATTAATAAATGTGTAAATTGTATTAATAATACAGTCTGTAAAGCAAAAAAACGAATAATTCCTACAAGAGATTTTCTTATTATGTATTATTTTGGAGTTTGTGGAAAAGCAGGAAAAGTGCAGATGATGGTCCATTTCGATAAATAATTCCGATATAAACAGTAAACAGTCTAGGGTGGCCCATCTCTATAGGGGGTGAATTTTTTTTGCGTATTTTTTAAGTCTCACCCCACGAAAATATACTATTATACTAGGAATAATTTATGTCAAAGTTTCAGATAATTCGGTGAACGGTAACCCGTGCCGCATTCAGGTAGAAATTTGTAGATAAGATTTTATTACGGTAACCCGTGCCGCATTCAGGTAGAAATTTGTAGATAAGATTTTATTACGGTAATACACTTAAATTTTACTTAAAATACAAATATCTACCTCTTTTCTCATAATGTTTTATTGGTGTAATTATTTCCTAGAAATTATTTGTTTTGGAAGTTTGGAAATATAATGCACCTACGGTAGGTTTTTATGTCAGTTTGCATTGTGTTTTACAGTGGTGACATTATAAGTTCTAGCATACGTTCCTTTTTGAAAAAACATTTAACGATGGCTGATGTTAGATCCTTACGAAATGATACTTTCATTTACTTAGTGGGACACTATTCGTCACAAATCATTGGCAATAAATTGCCATCTAATAGACAAGTATTACAAGTTACTTTTATAACATTCGTGAAGTGTACATGAAAGTGCTAAATTAACAAGAAAAGAGGTGTCAGTTTTTTGGGATAAAGCTCGCATTCCGACACGTCAGGATTTTTATTGTGTTAAACAACTAGATAAACTTTATGCAGAGTGGAGGAACTTACAAAAATCGGCTAAAAGGGCCAGTGCGAGAGGTAAAGAAAAAAATTTCGTTGAAAAATTGGACGATCTTTTTGACATTTCTTATGCAAATGCATTGGAGTTGATGAAAATAGATGAAGATAAGCAGTTTTTAATTAACCAAAGAAAAAAGGGACGTCCTGGATTTATGCATGGTATTGATTACCAACTTGCTTCTCAAGAAAAATCAGCTGAGGAGAAATTACAGAAATTATCCGAACGAATGCAACGAAGTCAACAAGAAAAAGCTAGATTAGAGGAAACAGTCACCTGTCCATCATCAAGTAGTAATTCAGCCGACTCCAACGAAAATGAAGATGAAATAATCGAAGCCCAAGAAGATGTTGTTACAAGACCAGCCTGGCCCGTCACAGCCAAAAAAGAGGAGATTGTATGGAACATGTAACATCATCACACCAAAAATCGCCGCTGCATTTGATGCTTGCAAAATAAGCTACAGGTATGGAGTCCATATTTTGACGGCAGTAGCAGAAGCACTAGGACATGACACCACATCTTTGTCCATCAGCAGAACCACACTTCAGCGCTCTAGACAACGCATCCGCGAAGAAAGAGCTGAAATATTAAAAACTGCCTTCGGTAATTCTGAATTACCAGCCCCAGTCATCCATTGGGATGGAAAACTTTTACCTTCTCTCACTGGAATGGGAAATATCGATAGACTTGCTATCTTAGTTACTAGTGGAGATATTGAACAACTACTTGGAGTACCAGCTTTGCCCAATTCAACTGGAAGAGAACAGACTGAAGCAGTTTATGATGTGCTTTGTGAATGGAATTTGGACAAAAAGGTAATAGCTTTGTGTTGTGATACAACAGCATCAAATATGGGTTATATAAATGGGGCAGCCACACTATTGCAACAAAAATTAGAAAGAGATATTCTATATTTTCCTTGTAGACATCATATTTTTGAAGTGGTTTTGAGAAGTGTGTTTGACACAAAAATGCCTTCCTCATCTGGTCCAAATGTGCCACTATTTAAACGTTTTAGGGAATTTTGGCCTAAAACAGATCAAAATAAACTAAAAACTGGATTTCAGGTATCAAAAATTAAACACATTTTACAACCAGTTAAAGCCGAAATTGTAAAGTTTCTAAATGCAGCTTTAACTTTGCAACAGCCTCGTGATGATTATAAAGAATTTTTAATGCTTTCTAAACTTTTTGTTGAAGAAGAGCCCACTCACACGACATTCTATCAACCAGGGGCATTTCATCATGCACGTTGGATGGCCAAAGCCATTTACTGTCTAAAAATATTTTTTTTTCCAAGATCAGTTCCAACTAACTAAAAAAGAAAAAATAGGTATTGAAGATATATGTCTCTTTATTGTAAAGGTTTATGTAAAGGCCTGGTTTACAGCGTCATTTGCTAGTAAAGCACCGCTTCATGACTTAGACTTTTGTAAAGAACTCATTAATTATCAAAATATTGACAAAGAAATATCTCAAGCCGCAAGTAGGAAAATAGTGAACCATTTGTGGTACTTTAATTCAGTAAATGTTGGCTTATCTTTCTTTGATGACGATATTTCAGTTACCACTAAAAGAGAAATGGTTAAAGCTTTGAATAGGAAAGCACCAAATCAAGAGTGTATTAAACGACTTATGATTAGTAACATTACTGACGTTGAAAACAAGGAAATTCAGGACTTCATATGCGAGAACACTAAACAGTTTTTTCAAAAATTAGGTTTGTCTATGGAATTTTTGGAAAATGATCCAACAACATGGAGGGAAAATGAAAGTTATACCCGATGTTTCAATATTGTAAACAAAATTAAAGTTGTAAATGATGCCGCTGAGAGAGGAATCAAACCTATTACTGACTATAATGACATTTTAACAAAAAATGAAGACCAAAAACAGTTTTTACTCCAAGTTGTAAATGATTATAAATCATAGTTTCCAAATGTAAAAAAAGAAACCCTGTCGCATGCTTTGGCCTAGAGCAAAAAATATTGTTTTTATTACTATATGTCTTGTAGATTTAGGATAATATTTGGTACTATGTATGAAAAAAACGTTTCATAAAAAAATACACAAAGATAAAACGAGAGTTTTATTTCAAAAACTTCTAGTCTAGTTTTCTTAGACTACGAATTTACAGTAGTATTACACATGTCATAGTCACAACAGATAATGTCTTTGATATTTGTATGACTTGATTAGTCATTCTAAAGATAAATGTTGCTGATTAAAAAAAAAAAAAACAATGCATCAACCAAAGAATGTAAATAATTCCATTTACTTTTATTATTGTATAATAATGCATTCTGCGGCACCCCTTGCCTTCAATTTGCCTCAATAATATTTTGAGGGGACTGTTTTTTCTTCAAATGGAACCATTTGCAGGGGTGAGAAATAAAAAATTTCGATTTCGAAAAAGATGGGCCACCCTAGTAAACACACACACACACACACACACACACACACACAAAAGTCTCTGTAGTCTTGATCATATGAGTCAAGTGGTCAGTAGTCATATGCACTAAACTGAGCATTTTATTTGTAGAGTGCTGTAAAATTAGTTTGAGAGCGCCATCTGGCATCAAGTAGTAGTAGCAGATACAGTAACTTGGCACCATTTAATTATAGTTGAATAGAGTTTTAAACGTTTTAAACATGCCATTCAAAGCATTGAAAAAAACTGTTTTTTTTTTGTTTAAAAAAAAACTGTTTTTTTCCAACCCTGATGTTTTCCACAAAAATATCGTGTCCGCTACGGTCATATTAAAAAAAGACAGTAAAATAGGTCTTCCTCGATTATTTCCTTTCCTGTTAGTTCTACACCAATATTGTAGGAAACGAAAAAAGCTACTACTTTTATTTAAATTATTTTCCTCTATTTTAATATTTTACGATTTACACCCTTCAGAATGGTGAAAATTTGCGCTTCGCTACACATTTTTGCAATTATCTGTCCTCGTTGCTCCTATGTAGTAATTGGCTATTATCAATATTGTAAATCATAAAATTTACCTAATCTCTTGTTTAAACAATTTTTTTCCACGGTCAATTTTTAAAAAAATTACAGCAGCTCAAAGTTTGAAAAAGATTCTTGAATTTCTGAAAAATGTCTGCTCTGTTGTTATGAATATATCTCTAGTTTGTAGATGGATATCTAAGAAAGCATTATTTGTTGCTCACTCTTGTAGATGTCATTTATGATCTCCGTAAAAACTATTTTTCTGTAATATTTTTTGATATTAGTCGGTTTTTATTCATAGAGCCCCCGTATTTAAAATTGATAAGTGACAAGTAACAGCGCAGGCCAGAAAATGGCACTTCACAAATAGAAATTGACGCTGCAGGAAGAAAATAGGTAAGATTTCATTGAATTCATTTCTTTCAACGTAAACTCATTGTATATTCAGATTGACCTCACAGTGTGCAGTGAGTTAAATACCACAAATAATAAACTAACTAATAAAACTACTTTGTTCCAAACTATTAAACAAGTATATAGCCGTTTCAAAAGGACATAAAGGACAATAATTTTCTCACTGATACTTCTAATTTTTCATTACGACTAATGTCTTTGGCTTTTAGTGCACGTCCGAAATTTGTCACTGAAAACAGACTGTTTAAGAAAAGAAACTAAAGAGCTATCTTTTGCATTAGATACATTATGAGCAACTTACAGTAGCGTCATGCTCGTTACGTTGTTAAATGCACTGAATGGTAATAGTAAATGTACTTTGCTTAAAAACATAAATATTAGCCACAATTTAGATAGGAAAAACTAGATAAGAGGGGAATTTTACAGATACAACTGTTAATATATTATACCGGGTAACTAGAGAATCGTTCAAGGTTTTTGTATGCAGTAAACAGTATTTTCTTGAATGTCAAGGAGGACACATTTTAATGGGAAGAGGTGTGATCCAAAACCCACCCTCTCACCCCCGGCTATCTCAAGTTTATAATTTCAAATGACACCTCTAACTTTTTTCATCGATTTCTAATAGCAGAAAAAAATTAAATTGTGCTTTAGCGTGTACAAGAACCAAAGGCCTCAAAATTGTTTTTCACATCAGCCACCCCCACCGGAAATGGTTTTTATTTTCTCTGTACATTATTAGAGAGTCTTAAGTATTGAATTTCTCGCAAAGGGTTTTGTTTTGAAGTGGTTGGAAATTTACATCACATTCAGCAATATTTTGAACATCATCTCCCGGGAATAAAGTAAATATTATGATCTTTTTTATATTTCTCGGGATGAATTTTGTTTTCATTAACGCAAAACGCGTTACGAGATCTCCGCCAAGCATAAATACATTTTCTTTTATATCGGGCCGTCGAGGGAGAATTTTGAGGAATATTTTCAGTTTAATTAACGCCCAGACTTAATCAAGGAGCTTGTCAAAAGTTTCCAAGAAAGGCGGAAACGGCTGTAGCGGACTGAACATCCACTTGAGAGATGGACAGTTAACTTAGACTTTAGAAAATTGTTATTACTGAAGTTTCTACAGGAGTTTTGTTTATCACAACAATGTCGTGGAAATTAAATTATTTTAATTAATCCCTCTTTTATATTCCTAAGTTTTCTTTTTGAATTGTGTTTGTTCTTGTACAACTCAAGAAAATACTGCGTAATATAATTTAATTACGGAGATCCGTTGGCGTTTACAATGTAACTAGAATTAAAAAATATATCAACGGAAGTTCTCTTGTATTAGATACATTTACCCTGTTAAATTTAAATAATCTGTTTATAATTACACGTATACATCATAGTATCATACGTAGACATTAGGGAGATTTTGATCCCTTTTCTTTCACATCCAGTGGAAGTATAGTAATGACAAAAAATTTTTGAAAATTTTTATTGCTCAAATAGGCTTAGAATGTCATGAAACGTCGAGATTTTAAGTTTGAGCGAAAAAAATTTTCTGTCTGTCGGTCTGTAACTTTTTTTGTGCGCACGTTTACTCTGGAACCGTTTAAGATATTGACTTAAAATTTGGTACACGTATGTACTTTCACGGGATCTAGAACTAGATTATATTTTCATCTTATTCCGTCGAAGGCTTGGGGGGTAAATTGGGGTAAATCGGGAAGTAAATGGGTAAATCAAGCAGGTAAGAGTCCATAAAATTGGCGTTTTGTATATATAAGAAAAGCTAAGGTTTCAAAAAATGTTTGGCATTAGCCACCCCCATTACCACCCCTACCCCATTATTAAAGGGGATGAAAAAAACATGATTTAGTGTGTGTAACAAGAACCAAAAGTCTCAAAATATATTTTTAGTTCATCCACCCCCACTACCACCACCCCCACCCCACTACCGATGCGGGGTATCGTTTCATGGGTTTTTGGGGTAGACAATTTCAAATATTATATTATTAAAGTTCTATAAACAATTATTTCCACATTCAAAATTTTTTCGTTATGAGAGACTTGGATAGAGAATCTGGATGTGGAAGTAGTGATTCCTTGGGCAGCGGTTTTTTTATTTGATACGTTAAACGTCAAAAGTTTTACTGAACCTGCACAATAATTAGAAAATAACAGATTTGCTACGTTTTGTAGTGGTTTTGAGTTTTTGAAACCATTACTTTCTTGGATTCTTGGCGTGAGTCACTCGTACTCGTACTCGCGTACGTCACGTATGTAATAGCATATTACGTAATGAGAATTGTAAGAAGCATATTACGCACGAATGGAAAAGCTACGCACGATGCCGCGTAGCGGCGAGTGCGTATTTCCATGAGTGCGTAATTGCTTTACAACTCGAATTATGTACTATACTTTACCTACGATCATATTTATTTATTTATTTAGTAAAATCTGGATTTAGTTTACTAGTCAACAATGTCATTCAACAAATATTATGTCAGTTTTGACAGCGTTTGAAAATTACGTAGGCGCATTTGTTTTCTTTAAACCCCGCGTCAGCGATATAAGCCACCTATAATTGGGTGTCCTGTGCGTTTTGTTTACCGTGCGATTTGTTTACAGTGCGTTTTGTTTACAATACGTAAAATTCAACTTACATGGATGGCAGGTAGTGTGTTTTTTACTATTTACAGTAGTGATCGTAGGTAAACATATTTTGTTTATTCTAGAAGATTTGGTATTTGTTTGAAATTTATGTTAGTATGGCGGGATTTGAAGAACATCGTAAACGTAATTCGACAAACAATAAAACCCCCCAAGGAGTAGTAGACCATAATTTTACTTCCACATCCAGTGGAAGCATAGTAACGACAAAAAAAAATGAAAATTTTTATTGTTCAAATAGGCTTGGAATGTCATGAAACGTCGAGATTTTAAGTTTGAGAGAAAAAAAATTTCTGTCTTTCGGTCTGTAACTTTTTTGTGCGCACGTTTACTCTGGAACCGTTTAAGATATTGACTTAAAATTTTGTACACGCATGTACATTAACGGGATTTAGAACTAGATTATATTTTCATCTTTTTCCATCGAAGGCTTGGGGGGTAAATTGGGGTAAATCGGGAGGTAAATAGGTAAATCATGTAGGTAAGAGTCCATAAAATTGGCGTTTTGTATATATAAGAGAAGCTAAGGTTTCAAAAAAATTTTTGGCATTAGCCTCCCCCATTATCACCCCCACCCCATTATTAAAGGGGATGAAAAAAAAAGTGATTTAGTGTGTGTACAAGAACCAAAAACGTCCAAATATTTTTTTACTTCATCCACCCCACTACCACCCCCATCCCACTACCGATGTGGGGTATCGTTTTATGGGTTTTTGGGGTAGACGATTTCAAATATTATATTATTAAAGTTCCATAAACAATTATTCCCACATACAAAATTTTTTCGTTGTAAGGGGCTTGGATAGAAAATCTGGATGTGGAAGTAGTGATTCCTTGGGCAGCGGTTTTATATTTACTGTTAGTAGTAGTCAGTTATCATCCAATTTCAACCAGATCTGGATTGGTATCAAAGACCTTTATTACATCCTTTTTGAGTATAACAAAATTTTTCCGTCATTGGCGTGCGTTCTTATTAAGAAAAAATGGGTCGATTTTTCTAGAAGTCACATTAGGAATTTTTTTACTAAAAAACTAACGCAATATTATTGATCAGCATGCTTTAGAACCACTATATCCAAAATTTAACAATATTTTGGTTTTCGAATTACGGTTTTCCTAAAATTACATTTTTTTAACATTAAATAATCAATAATTTGGAAACGAATTATTTTTCGAAAAGAACTCAATTCTAATTTTCTCTTTAAAGTCACTATTTCTACCACTCCATTGTATCAATACTTTCTAATTCGGTAATCCTCAATGCCCGAATAATTTTCAGGATTGCTGATACTAAGTTTTTCGTAATTTTTCAATGAAAATTCTTGGCCTAGGAAATTTTAAAGCATTGATACCATGGAGTGGGAAAAGTGGATTTAAATAGAAAACGAGAAATTACTTTTTACAAGTCGTTTCCAAGAAACGTGTTATTTAATGTTTAAAAAATGCAATTTTAAGGGGCTGTAATACGAAAACCATAAATTAAAATGTTATTAAATTTTGGACATAGGGAGAGCATGCTGATCTCTAATATTGCATTAGTTTTTCTATAAAAAAGCGCCTAATATGATGACTTCTTGAAAAATCGTTTTTTTTTACTTCCACATCCAGTGGAAGTATGGTAACGAAAAAAAAAAAATTTGAAAAATTTTTATTGTTCAAATAGGCGCTTAGAATGTCATGAAACGACGAGATTTTAAGTTTGAGCGAAAAAAGAATTTCTGTCTGTCGATCTGTCTGTAACTTTTTTGTGCGTACGTTTACGCTGGAACCGTTTAAGATATTGACTTGAAATTTGGTACATAGATGTACTTTAACGAGATCTGGAACTAGATTATATTTTCAACTTGTTCCGTCGAAAGGTTGGGGGTAAATTGGGGTAAATTTGGGGTAAATACGTAAATCAAGCAGATAAGAGTCTATAAAATTGGTATTTACAAGAGAAGCTCTCAATAAAAAATTTTGGCATCACCATTCCATTAAAGGGGATGAAAAAAAAATGATTTAGTGTGTGTATAAGAACCAGAAACCTCAAAATATTTTTTTACTTCATCCACCCCCTCTATCACGATACCCCACTACCGAAAGTTTCATAAAACATTTTTTCCATATACAAATTTTTTTCGTTGCGAGTGACTTGGATAGAAAATCTGGATGTGGAAGTAGTGTTGGGCAGCGGTTTTTTTTTAATGAAAATGCACACCAATGACTGAAATAATTTTTGTTTTATTCAAAAAGGACATAATAAAAGTCTTTGATACCGGCCCCAAGATTGAATTCAGATGATTAATAACTGAGATATGTGGAAGGGGGCGGGGTATTAAAAGTTGAACACGCTTTATATAAAGAGCTAAAATTAATTCAGCTTTATTTTATTAAAATAATTAATAGCTCGTCCAATTAAGTTAGTTGAGTTAGTTTGAATTAAATTTCTAAATATCATACTGAATGTTCAACTTCAGCATACTGTTGAAATTACCAATTATCAAAATGAAAGTTTCTAATTAAACTCATACAAAGCGTGTGTATTTTTTATTACATATGATACTATGTAATAAAAGTTCTTTGATTTAATTCAAGGCAGGCTCATTCAGTGCTACCAACATCATTAAAAACATTTAAAACAGCAGCGGCCAACGTAAATGGACGTCATTGAGGATGCACAGCAGTGGTGTTCGTTATACCACGTTCTACGTGGCAGGAAGCTGTAAAACCGCCTCCACGAGCGCACATGTATAGGTTTATTCATTATTTATTGACCCCCCTTTATTTTTGTTATTATTGGAAATAAAAAAGTTTCGTATACAAGTTGTAGGGTTGTATATATATTTTTTCAATGAAATTAAAAAAACAATTGCTTACATAGGTCACGTGATATAACAGTGAAGGTTGTTTTTTAAATGAAAAACCCTGTATTTTTTTACACATTCTTTTAGATCTTTTTTCCTTGATTTCAAATATATAAGGGTTGGTAGGTCTAGCCGTAATATTTCTGGACATTAAATATGCTACAAACATGCATATAGGTATATTATGGTTATTGAATGAAGCGCAGTAATTACTCTTACGCAGTAGGCTGTGACTGGTGATACTATGACAAGATTGTTACTGTTTGACATTTCGTATTATTATTTGATCCAAATGGGTTACACAGAAGCAGAAAAGTTTGACATATTTTGCCTTTATAAAAATACTAAAAACCGCTGCCCAAGGAATCACTACTTCCTCATCCAAATTTTCTATCGAAGTCGCTCACAATCAAAAAAATTTTGTATTTGGAAATAATTGTTTATGGACCTTTAGTAATATAATATTTGAAATCCTCTACCCAAAAAACCCATAAAACGATACCCCACATCGGTAATGGGGTGGGGGTGGTCATAGGGGGTGGTAGTAGAAGTGGATGAAGTAAAAAATATTTTGAGGTTGCTGGTCCTTGTACACACACTAATCACAATTTTTTTTCATCCCCTTTAATAATGGGGTGGGGGTGGTAATGGGGGTGGCTAATGCCAAATTTTTCTTGAGACTTCAGCTTCTCTTGTATATACTAAATACCAATTTTATGAACCCTTCGACGGAACAAGATGAAAATATAATCTAGTTCTAGATCTCGCTAAAGTACATACGTGTACCAAATTTCAAGTCAATATCTCAAACGGTTCCAGAGTAAACGTGCGCACAAAAAAAGTTACAGACAGACCGACAGACCGACAGAGACAGAAATTTTTTTTTCGCTCAAACTTAAAATCTCGACGTTTCATGACATTCTAAGCCTATTTAAACAATAAAAACTTTTAAAAAATTTTTTGTCGTTATTATACCTACTTCCACTGGATGTGGAAGTAAAATTAAAAAGCTGCAAGAAGGGTATATATAGCATTATACCCAAATCGTCTGGCTCCTAGTGAAAACACATTCTTAAATACTTACTGTCACGTGAGAGAAACTGATAATGTTAAAAATTTTAAAGACAAAAACGTACCAATAGAGCAAACGAAAATGAAGAACACTATATTTTGAATTTTTTTAATGGTAATTTTACTATAATACTATAACACGAAAAACGTATTTAGAAATAATTCTGCCAGAGGTAGCAGAGCTTTTAGAGGAACACTTTTCTGATGAGGAACTTAATAAAATAATTTGGCAGCAGGACGGAGCGACCCCACACAGTGTTTCGGAAGCATTTAAATGGGCAATTTGACATATGGATTGGTAATGGCGGACCAATTCCATGGCCACCAAACAGCCCTAATTTAACTCATTTGGATGCATTTTTATTTAAAGGACAAAGTGAATTATGATTTTAATCGGAATGTTGAAATAATTAAAACTAAAATTAGGGAAAAAATTTACGAATTAAACAGAGACAATAGTAACTCTGTTTCTAATTGTTTAAATAATTTTATAAAAAGGTATGAGCGTTGTATTTTAAATAATGGTGGCCATTTTGAACAATTTTAATAGTTGATGAACCTTAGGGTGCCCCTTATTATTATATGACCAAAAATTTTTTCTCACATTTTGGGGAGTGCCGGGCATAATTTTATTCCAATGGATGTAAAGATAGGTCCTACCAAATTTTAGCTCGATCGAACACTGTTAACCCGTCGCGCTTGGCGTCTAACGTAATGAGAATCAATGCGCAAGTGTATTTGCAATGCTTTTCTATCGCAGAATCCACAGAACCTTTTAATTAAAATTGTAGTATATCGAAGGAATAAAAGGGACATAAAAAATTATCGGTGAAAGCCGCCAAATGACATAACCCGGGTAGCTAGGAGTGACTGGAGAAAACGATTACAGAATTCTCTTAGTTGAAATTAAACAAGTAATTAATAAATGGCATCGATTATGTATGCATTCATGTGACGACGTATTTATTAAAATAATTATTCCCACTTATATTCAGTAAAATTTAGACAAATAATAATCACTGTGAAAAATAATTTAAAGAAATATTTGCCCCACTTACCCTCAATGCGCATTTGTTTATTGTCTTGCTAGTTTTGTCAGTACTAAAAGAGACGCTCTTTTTTGTCAGATTTTTTATTTCTCCTAGATACCTTCGATTTACTTATACTGCAGATATTCCAGATGCTACCGGTGCTGAAATGGCTTCGGCGATTTATGAAACGTTGGGAAATTGGGATTTAACAGAAAAGGTACAAGCATTAACTTTTGACACCATTCCTTCAAATAAGGGTAGAATTAAAGGCGCTTGAAAGCTGTTAGAACAAAAACTTGTTTTTTGGTTGCCGTCGCCATGTTTTTGAACTTATTTTGGCAGCAGTTTTCGAAAAAAGCAAATTTACTATTTCAGAATCAGATATTCCATTATTTAAAAGGTTTAAAAATTATTGGTCTAGAATCAACGTTCAAAGTTTCGTTCCAGCTGTGGTAAACCCCGAAATCAAATAAATTTTTAGCGATCATACTGAAACTATTCTAGAAAGTATAAATGATGCAATTTCTAAAAAGTTTCCACGAGAAGACTATCGTGAACTATTGAATTTCATAATAATACTTGTAGGAGGCGTTCCTCCCGGTGGAACAAAATTTAGAAAGCCGGGTGCTTACCATATGGCCAGGTGGATGGCAAAAGCCATACATTTCCCATAAGGAGAAATCACTTCGCCAAACAACATGCTTCATTGTAAAATGCTACGAAAATGCTGGATTTATGAGCCAAAAGCGATGTCTGCTCCACTAATGTATATCAAATTCTTGCGAGAATTAGATCAGTAAAAAGAAATTGATAAAAATATCGCCGAAGTAGCTATTGGGAAATTTGTGAACCATTTGTATTATTTGACTGATGAATGTGTCGCCTTCGCACTATTTGAAGACTCGATTACTGAAAATACAAAATTGGCACAAAAAATTTTAGAAGAAACAGTAAATGTAGAAGATGAAAATTAAAGTGAAGATGAAACAGAAAATCATCTTAAGAAATTGCCAATGAGGAAAGAAGAATTTTTAAAGCTGTCTGATGAAGTTTCAATAAAATTACTTAGTAATAAGTCAATAGATTTATTTCACAGATTTAAAATAGACAATTTTTACACTTGCATCCATCCGAATGGAAAAATTCTAATGAGTATAAACAAGGACAGCTAGTCATTAGAGAATTACAATTAGTAAATGACTCTGCCGAACGGGGAATAAAATTACTTCAATATTTTAACGAAAAAGTTACAAAATCCGAGGATCAAAAACAGTCTTTATTGCAGATGGGTAATTTTTTCATTCATATTTTCAAACTCTCTTCAGATTCATTCATTTTCTTAATATATTTGTCCCTTTGGTTTTCTTTTTAGACTGTCCAAGATTACTGCAGTAAATATCCTCAGGCAACCAAAGAAGTATTGCAGAAAACTTTCGAAATGTAGAACTTTAGATTATGGACTAGTTTTAAAACTTTGTAATCTCAAATCCAACAATAAATAAATTAACAAATTAATATATATTTATGATTTCCAAAAAGTAAACCAATTTTAAAAAACGACGTAGGGCTACAAATAAAATAAAATTGATAACAAATAAATTTTTGATTTTTGAAAACTTTAGGCCACGAGCGCTACGTGTTACTTATATTTCATTAAGCTAAAAATTGGTGGGGATTGTTTTTAAACATAATGGAACAAAATTCCGCCCGGCACTCCTCAAAAATCAAAACTTCAAAAATAAGGGGCGTCCTAATGAACCTAATGTTGACGCTGATGTAAAATTTTCGTTGTTATTATATGTTATAAAATATTGTTCATCTCAACATATTTATGAATTATTTTGATAAATATTTCCCATTCAAGAAACTGTATGATGATTGTACCAGGCGTGGAAAAAAATGGATTACTAACGAGGTAAAAAGTATCAAGCTGAAAATTAAAAGATCTTCATAATTTAAAAAATATGTGTACGGAATTATCCAGTATATACAAGACCGCTAAAAAAGCTCACACTTTATTAGTTCAACACACTAAAAAACAATTCTATCAAAATAAAATCATTAATTCAAACAACTTATCTAAAACTGCATGGAACGTTATAACTGAATTATCCAATAAAAACAAAACGTATCAGAATATAAGTATATTAAAGGAAAGTGAGCTTTGTGAGGACCTCAATATAATAGACTCTAATTTTAATAAGTTTTTTATAGATGCGCCGGAGAATATAATTGATAAAATACCTGTAACTAGTACAAATAATAATAGTAGAAAATTTATTATCCCTAATCAATCTCATTCAATATTTCTTGAACCATTTGTATGTGAGGAAATTCTAACTTTATTAAAGAACAAACTAAAAAACCGCTGCTCAAGGAATCACTACTTCCACATCCAGATTCTCTATCCAAGTCACTTACGAAATAATTGTTTATGGAACTTTAATAATATAATATTTGAAATCCTCTACCCCAAAAACCCATAAAACGATACTCCACATCGGTAGTGGGGTGGGGGTGGTGACAGGGGGGTGGTAGTGGGGGTGGATGAAGTAAAAAAATATTTTGGTTCTTGTACATACACTAAATCACAATTTTTTTTTCATCCCCTTTAATAAGGGGGTGGGGGTGGTAATGGGGGTGGCTAATGCCAAACATTTTGAGACCTTAGCTTCTCTTGTATATACTAAATACCAATTTTATGGACTCTTACCTGCTTTATTTACCCATTTACCCCAAATTTACCCCAATTTACCCCCCAACCCTTCGTCGGAACAACATGAAAATATAATCTAGTTCCAGATCTCGTTAAAGTACATATGTGTACCAAATTTCAAGTCAATAACTTAAACGGTTCCAGAGTAAACGTGCGCACAAAAAAAGTTACAGACAGACAGACCGACAAACAGACAGACAGAAATTTTTTTTCGCTCAAACTTAAAATCTCGACGTTTCATGACATTTTAAGCCTATTTGAACAATACAAATTTTTTAAAATTTTTTTGTCGTTACTATACTTCCACTGGATGTGGAAGTAAAATAAACACTCTTCAGGTCCTGATGAAGTGCCAATGTTTTTACTGAAAAAAGTGATTGGTTTTATTATAGATCCACTTACTTATTTAGTTAATTTCTCTTTTATAACGGGATGTTTTCCGGAAATTTTGAAGATAGGAAAGGTGGCTCCAATTTATAAGAAACAGAATCCCCATTTATAGGAAAATTACAGACCAGTGACTATTCCATCTGGATTTTCAAAAATATTAGAATATGGTTATTTAGATCGCCTACTCAAATTTATCGAAAAACAACATTTTTACAAAAAATCAACATGGATTTCGTCAACACAAACAGCTATTCACTGATTTCTTACCAAACTCACAGAATATATGGAGGCGGGTGAGTGCCCTATCGGGATATTCTGAGATCTAAGTAGGTCAATCATGTAAAACTTGTATCTAAACTTTATTCGTATGGTATACGTGGGGTAGCTCATGAATGGAGCTTCTTTTCTGGATCACCGTACACAATATGTTAGCCTATTATATTCTGACAATAACAACAGAAACACAATAAAATCTGAATATCTAGACATAAAAATGGGAGTCCCACAGGGCTCTGTACTTGGTCCGATATTATTTTTATTATATACGAAAGAGCTTGGTACTTTATCTACTGATGTATTCTTTGTTATGTACGCTGATGACAAATCCCTTCTAATATCGGATAATGCAGATAAAATGTTGGAATCCAAATGTAACAACGTATTACAAATTATGAGTGATTGGTACAAGTCTAACACACTTTACCTTAACACTGAAAAAACCCAGGTAATACGATTCCATAACAGACAGAAACAGTGTTCTCCGTTAAATATTGGCATAGGGTCAGATATTTTGAGTTGTAATCGAGAAATTAAATTCTTAGGTGTTACAATCGATGAATCTCTCAACTGGAAGACGCAGTACACACAGTTAATTTCGAAATTAAATTCACTGTTATTTATTTCGAAACTTAAAAACTGTTTTAACAGTTGAACAGCTTATTATGGTGTACCAGGCTCAAGTTTCTTCTGGACTGCGATATGGGGTATGTTTCTGGGGTAGTTCCACGCAATCATTGGGTGTATTTATTGCACAAAAACGTATTGCCAGTGTGTCTAATAGGTATTCTTGTAGAGACCTTTTTAAAAACTACAAAATTTTAACTCTTGTGTGCTTGTTAATATATGAACTATGTGTTTTTATTTATAAAAATAATGTAAACTATATTTTAAACAGAAATGTTTATCAAATAAATACTAGACAAAAGGACCACTTTCATGTGCAATTTTGTAAATATAAAATAACTTTAAACTTACCAAATTATTTAGGTCTAAATATTTTTAACAAATTACAGACACATGTAAAAAATGCATCAAGTTTAAAATCTTTTAAAAGACAATTAAACAATTATCTTGTTGATAAGTGCTTTTATAGTCTGGATGAGTTCTATAAAAGTAACAGTTAGTTTGTAAGTAAGCATATGACTATTCCTATACAAGTGTACTACTTTGTCTGACAAAATAAAGTTTATTTATTTATTTATTTATTTATTATTTATATGCATGTTTGAAGCATATTTATTTAATGTCCGATGTGTGAAGAAATGTTACAGCTAGACCAATCAACCCTTATATATTTGAAATCAGGGAAAAATATCTAAAAGAATATGTAAAAACATACAGGGTTTTCCATTTAATAGAGTAGAGTAGAGTAGAGTAGAGTAGCATTTATTGATGTATTATACATAAAGTATTTTACACAAGTCAATAGGTACATGAACAAAAATATATAAATGTATAGGGACAAAATACGAAATTTGTACATATATACATACACGTATATATAGTCACAACAATTTTGAGTATTAAGTATATAAACTAGGATTATAAAATAAATTTACACACAACAAAGTGAAAACAGTACGATTTTTGAAGTAAAATGTGGCAATCTACTATGTAAGCAAAGTTAACAACAATGGTCAGCAACTATGGGTGTGACACTTGATATACAATTAATACCATTAATATATTGAAAGTCATTTGGTTTACTTTCTTAAATTTCAGCAGGTTTTGGTGCATCTAAATATTCATTTACTGAATAGAAGCAATGTGTTAGAATATAGTTTTTTACTCTATGTTTAAATTGAAAATAGTTTAAGTTTTTTATATTAGAAGGTAGGATATTATACAGATTTGTATTTAAGGAATTTTTCAGTGATTTTGTGAGCCTGAACTTATCCGGAACAATTTTATTCGCAAATCTAGTGTTGTAATTATGGATATCAGCATGTGTACAGAACAGTGATTTATTTTTATGTATTTCTAAAACTTGATAATATATGTATGCCGAAGGAAGTGGCATTATTCTAAATTTAATAAAAAGTGGTTTGCAGTGATCTCTGAGTCCTGCACCAGCTAATACTCTTACTGCATATTTTTGGAGTCTGAAAATTTTTATAGATTGTGATGAATTACCCCATAGGATCACGCCATAAGTTAAATGTGAGTGAAATAATGAGAAGTATGCAGTATATAAAATTTCAGGGTTTAATATCTTTTTTAGTTGCCGAAGGAGATAATTACAACTTGCCAGTTTACTACTTAAATTATTTATATGGGCAGACCAATTTAGCCCACTATCAAGAGTGATCCCCAAGAGCTTAACATTACTTATGTTATCATTATTGTTATTGTTTGAACTAGAAAAAAACAGTCTCTGTGTCTTATCTGGATTTAATTTCAAGTAGTTAGCAGTAAACCACGTTTCAGTTTTATTTTCATTTATTTTCATTATCTGGTTAAGGTTAATCATATTTGGGACAGTATGAACCAACGTTGTATCATCAGCAAACAAGATACATTTTTCTGGCATTAGATAATATGAAAGGTCATTTATGTATATGATAAAGAGCAGGGGCCACAGTATCGAACCCTGGGGTACACCATGTTCTATAGTTTTGAAATTTGATTTACTTTCGCCAATAATGACACATTGTTGTCTGTTTTTTAAATAAGACTGTATAAGACCAAGAGTTATTCCTCTAATTCCGTAACGCTCCAATTTATCCAGTAGCAAGGTGTGGTTGACACAGTCGAAGGCCTTGCTGAGGTCACAAAGTGTGATAGCACTCTGTTTACCCCCCTCAAGGCCCTCCACTGCATCAGCCACCACCCTAGCCACAGCCTGGACCGTTGAACAATTTTTGCGGAAACCATATTGATTTTTATTTAACAATTTATTACCCTCTATAAAAGTATACAGACGAGTTTTTAACAACATTTCGAGAACTTTACCAAAGTACGGGATTATTGAAATAGGACGATGATCATTGGGTGAGTCACTGTCTCCCCCTTTGAAAACCGGTACGATTCTGGTCAGTTTAAATGAATCAGGAAAAATCCCCTCAGCGAAGCATGCATTGATCAGCTTTGTTAGCGGGGCAACAATTATAAAAGCTGTTTCTTTTAATATTTTAGTGTTTATGTCATAGATATCGACAGCGCTTGAGTCCTTGAGTGAAATTATAGCATTTATAACCTCAGTTTCCGTAACTGGCTCAAGAAAAAATGACTTTAAATTTATTGGTGTTATATAATGTAATATTACTATCATTACTGGGATCATTTTGTGGAAGAGATTCTATGATCTTTTCTGCTATTGAAACAAAGAAGTTGTTCAGCACATGAGGTTTAAGTTCTGAATCTGTCCTGGTAATGTTTACCTGTGAATTTCTTTCGAAATTTACCAGTTTCCACCCATCCCTTGCTTTATTATTTGAGTTTGACATGAAGTTGCTGTATGCAGATTGTTTAGTATTTAAAACAGAATTTCTATACTGTGTTTGGTAGTTTTTATATAGTTTATAATCAGCAGGGTTTTTTGTAACATCAAAAACGGTTTTTATGGCAAATAAATTATTTCTCATGTTCTTTAAATCATTATTAAACCAATTTACAGGACAATTCTTCCTAGGAATAATCTTTTTTATAGGAAAATGATTATTAATAAGATATTGATATGTATTGACTAGAAATAATGATAATCTGTTTATGTTAAAATTTATACACTCAAATTCACTCCAATCCACAGCACTCAAGGCAATTTTAAATCTGGCAATGGCTGCCCCGCCAAGGCTCCTCCTCCAGATTGCTTTTGAGATTTGTTCACCTTTACTAACAATATCAATAAACTGACCCGCATGGTCCGACAAACACGGATCAATGACACCTGTTACATAATTGAAACCTCCCAGATTCAATAAAATATTATCAATGCAAGTAGAGCTATTTGAAGTCACTCTCGTAGGTTCAGATATGCTTACTTCTAAGCCGAATTGACTAATTAAACATACTAGCTCCACTAGATTAGTTGAGTTACCCAAAAAATTTATATTAAAGTCTCCTACTAAAATAATTCTCTGGTATTTAGTAGACATATCGGTTAACAGTCAACTTTTCTAAGAAAATTTGAAAGTCACCCATGCCGGATCTGTATAAGGTTATTATTACGATGCCTAGGCTCACAAGTTCAAGCCCACAAAATTCAGCATCAAATTTCCTTGAATACCTGTCCAAGTTTAATGTTTTGCATTTCATGTATGATTTCATAAATATAGCCACACCACCATGTATGCTGCCAGATCTACAATAAAAAGAACGTAAAGTATAAGTTTTTATATTAACTAGCTTAATATTATCTGCGTTAAGCCAGTGTTCTGATATACACAAGACAGAGTAATTATGATTATCTAAGAATAAGGATAATTCGTCAATTTTGTTCGATAAACACTGTATGTTAATGTGAAATATGCTTACATTATTTAGATATGCCTTGTTACTTCTATCCAAATTGTCATTTTTTGTATTTGAATTTACTTTTGTTTTTGAATTTATATTGGAACTGCTTAATTCGACGTTGGATATTTGTTTCACCGATGAAAAAACTCGTTTACATGGGCCCCAGCTGGCCACACCTCCGGAGCCATAGCCTTTTCAAAATTGTCTTCTTCGATTTTGATCTTAAACGATGCATAAAAATGTGGATATTTGGATTTTATTTTATTTAATAAACAACCTTCATCGTTATATCACGTGACCTATGCAAGCAATTGTTTTTTTAACCGAATTTAAAAAAAAAATATGTATACAACCCTACAACTTTTATATGAAACTTTTTTTATTTCCAATAATAACAAATAAAAGGGGGGGGGTTAATATATAATGAATAACCATGTACCTTTAAGGACAGTTCGCATAAAGTTGTAATAGGGTATATTTATCATATTGTTTGTGTTTGAAAATGTCTAACTACACTACTAATTGACTTTTAAATTATTTGAATCTTTACGTTTAGCAAAAAACTCCAAAAAAAATCACCACGAGACACACTGTATAATAAATATATTTTAAGTTGACTACTATACGTAATCCCTCATGTTGATTTAATTCATTTTTAATTGGCAACATTATACAAAACGTATCTGTATCTCCATGATTACTCCTCTCATCCCAGCAGCATTTATTAGGCATCATTTATATCGCCACTTACCCGAACCCTTATTCCCCGAGAACGTGGCCAGCGCCGATGTCCATGCAGATACCCCGGACTTTTCCGTGTCTCTTCCTCCCCAGAGTCCCTACCCGGAATCCCGTCAGCACCGGCGCCGGTTGATTTCCCCTGTGGAATCGGTGCTCCTGGATGCGCCGTCCCCTGTCCCGATACTAGACTGCCGATCACTTAAATGTGCCTGAATGCCCCTTTATGCACACGCACTCCGGTGTGTTCTGATCGAATAGCTTTCGGATAAGGATTTGGAGTGTAACCGTAAACACTCTCGGCTGTTGCCTGGTTTAGGCAGGATGTTGAGTCGATGGTGTCGAGTCTGTAGAATGTAGACTTGGTCTGTGGTTGTTTAACGATAGTGTTCGATGGGAAATAATATTTATCTTGTAGCTTACAGTTCACTACTTTAAGTTCTTGGCTTAAATTATAACATTAGATAGTCTAAGAAATCCATATTTGTGATGTACACGGGTGTAGAAATACTTAATATACAAGTAGATTAGTATATTATGCAACGATCATTTAATGATGGCTATTAAGACACAAACATGAGAATTATCACATAAGCCATAATGAATGCGAGTGTCTTAATAGTCATTAAGTGTGAGTTGCATACACTATTTTTTTTTACGACCAATCATAATAAAATAGAAAATTAACACTTTATTTCTGAAATTTATTAATTATTCAGTGATCGGAATTTTGGGTTTAATTTCAGGTGCGTCGTTACAAGGATTTATTAAAATATGCATACATTATTAGTTGTAAATATGTATACATGTATTCTATTATGCCAAAATAAATGAGAAACTCGTAAGGTAGGTTCGTATTATATTTAGTTTCGATTTAATTTTGTAAGAAAGAACAAACTTTAAGTTTTTGATGTAAAATTTTATATACCTACCTAAATACGCCACAGGAATTAAACCCAAATTCCGATCATTGTTAATTATAGATTTCAATTTAGGAAATATGAAAACTAAACATAGGAAATATTATGGACCATGATTTCAATTTCACGTTCACTATCATATGTGTTCACTGATTTTAATTGCAAGAAGCACAAAGTTTGAAAATTTGATAGGTAAAACCACAGAGAAAGTTCACTTTTTGTGGCTTATGTCCCTATTTGTTTGCCATTTATTGCTGTTTTCTAGTATACATTTATATATGTAAAAAATAATGTAAATTTAAATATTATTATTATTATTATTATTATTATATTTTATTAAAAAGTAAGTATCCCAAGGAACAATTTAAAAGTCATTCCTATACCTATCCCAAGCAGCAATTTTAGTAGTTTCTACGTAGTAGTTACCATTAGTGGAACTTTAAAGGTTTCCGGAACTAAGGATTGTTACGTAATGGGAACCATCCTTCTACTAAGCATTCACCAAGATGGGGAATAATAATTACGTAGCAAGTTACTATTCCGGTACTTCTACCGTTACCGTGTCGAGGACTAGGTTATTACGTAAACGGGATGTAACCAAGTAGTAGAAATGACTAACTTTTGGAACAGCTCAGCTGACCGAAATGAGAGCGCAAACTATATATTTGGCTCTCTGTTATTCGAATAGCAAATTAATGACTTATTGAGTTTGAGCACATGATACGTCCAAGGTCCAAGTTAAGGTGATTATATTCAACATGCATAAGCATATATTATAAATCATGATGTTTTGCGTTTACCCTGGGTGTGGATATTAAAACCACCACTTGTTTTCTGTAAAATGTTATCATGATGCTTCGATAAAAAAGACGCCCCCTCGAGAAAATGGTTTTTCGGAAAAAATTTTTTTGCAAAAATTATGTGTACAAGCAAAACTGCCAAATTTTCTATGGAAAACGTTTTTTTTTTAATTTTATATATTATAAAGTAATAATCTATTTATAAAACATATTTATAAATGACCATAATAAAAAGAAATTTTTACTGAATTATATTTTTATCTGTGTCAATATGGCGTCTTCATTCAAGAACAGAAAAATGGCGATTTTAATTGCAGTAACTTAGAGGTTGCAAAACCAAAATTATTTCCCTACAAGTTACATTTACTATAAAGTAGCAGATGCCACCAACGTTATCGTTGTTGCTACTTTAAAAGTGGTGACGGCAACTACAACAATTTCACTGTGTAGTTATATTTACCTAGATGTAGCAAATGGAACCAATGACGTTATAAGATCTTAGTAACTATTGCTACCAACTTATTTTCATGTTGGTAGAATTGGCAGAATCGATATAGGTAATTTTTATTTTTGAATTGGCAACGCAGTAATAACTGTTAAAGTGTCACCGTCACTATGTGTGATAGGAGTATGTGGATCAAAAATAACAATTATTATACTTTTACAAGTACTTTTTATTATCTGACATTATTAGAAAGATATTATTTGGAAAGAGCACATATCGAACAAAATTTGATGGATGCCCCTGACGGTGAGCATCTTATGTCAGAGGTAGGTGCTTATTATGATCTTGCTTTTGTGTACCTATTTAATTGTTTGGGTTTTTTAGGTTGCATTGATATTGGGAGTTTGCGGTGCCTGCCGTTGCGGTGAACTTAAGCGTCGAAGATATAAGAGATAAAGAATAATATCTGTATATATCCATACCAGATACCAACACAAATAAATCAAGAAGTTTCACAGTTTTAAATGAAGGATTTTCGGTAAACTCACTTGATTCGATTAGGAAATATGTGTCTCACAAAAGATTTTTCGTAAATTTTCAAAAGGGAAAGTGCACTGTCCAATGCGTTGGATTAAATAATCTCTAAAAAATTCCAAGAATTGTAGCTGATTATTTGCAATTGCCAGATGCAGATTTGTATACTGGCCATAGCATGCGCCGTTCCTCATCTACTCTTTTGGCCAATGCTGGGGGTGATATTACCACCCTTAAACGTCACGGTGCACCGCGGTGTGTGGAAATCATCCACCGTGGCGGAGGGTTATTTGGAAGATTCAGTCTCAACAAGATTGTTATTGCTAAAAAAATTCAGGGAGAGTAGCACAACGAGTCAGGCGATACAGACGTCGTTACTAGTATAGAGAAAAATTGTGAAAAATCGAATATGATGACAATAAATGTTAACATAAATATAAATAAGTGTTAGTGCATGGATTCTTTGTTTTGTTAATTTTCCATATAATGGAGACAATAAATTCCTTGGACTTTATTTTATATTAAAATTACTCTTTAGTAACTAAATCACTTTACCTCACTTTAGCTTACTACTTTATCTCACTAGTGACTTATGGATCACTTTATACCTTCAAAATCTCATCAATAAAGATCACTTTATATGAAAGTGTTGGATAAATATATTTATTAACGAAAGGTGTCTAATAATGGAAAAATACATAAGAGTTTTCATATTTATTTAGTGATCAGTTTACATTTAATTTTATTCAATTCAATTTATTGTACATAAATAATGTCTTATGCCGTTATACTGACATTATCCGTTCCCCATCGACACAATATTTATTAAATTTGGAGTTTTTAATCGGCAAATTCATTTAATATGCTCAGTGGATCACTAACTGAACTATGGGTCAATCTGTGTGTTAAAGACAAGTTGTAATTTTCGAGCAGTACACAGTATCATTAATCACTACAACTGTTATAGTTCTCGATTACTCTTCTTGTGTTGATGGGAACACTTTTGCACTTGTTGCCAAAGATAATGGTTTTGCTGTGGCGAAATAATCTTTCATGTTTGCATCATATTCTGAAGAATCACTATTTCTCTACTACTGTTTAACTGTTTCTTCAGTTTTCTATAAAACGTGGATGAGGGCCGATAAACTTTATTCAGCTTTTACTGAGCATTTCAGATGCCGCCATTTTATTCAATGCCAATAATTATATAAATTGTCTTAAAAGTTAATATTACTCTATAGTAGATTTTCAAGGTATATGTAACATATAAGTCATTTTCAATTAGTGGGGAGTAGTAAAAATAACTTCAAAGCCCCTATATTCGTAGAAATAACCTTATTTTTACTCGAGATGTCACTAATAAGTTAGACTACTTTGAAGTGGTCCTTTGGTAAAGCTGTGCAGTCGGCATTGCTACCAATTTTCACTTTGCAGTTGAGGATGCTTCTAAGTAATACAGAGTAGTATCCGCGACGTTGCAGATTCTCCAGCAGTTACTTGAAAGTGTTATAACTATACAGTGCCTAAATTCAGTAGAATCTACATAATTGTCACTACAAATGCATACCACAAAGTGAATATTACCCTGAAGTCGCAAAATTAGTAACAGTTATGTCATTCCTACTATATTAAAGTTCCGATGCCTCAGATGCCAGTTCCCATCACTTTGAATGCTGCTTGGGATCATACCTATAAAACTCTCCATAAAGCTAATTAGTTTTATTAACTTCTTAAATTCCATTTAGATTTAAAGAGGCTTGAAATTATTCTTTATGGTTTTAACATATTTGCAATAAATGCATTTTAAATCCTTTTTAAAACTAGTCATTTCCAATGCCTATTAGGACTTATTAAAGGCCATTACAAAACTAAACTCTTAAAACTTGCTTGACAAATGTTGTGAAACCGTCATGAAGAAAAAAAGGCCTCTATAAATAAATTTAAAAGGCAAATTTTAATTCCATAAAACCTACTTTCTGTATATTGTTGCCCTAATCTGGGCACGCTAATATAATTGTTAGGTAAATACTTTAAAACACTAATTTTTGGAGAACCAATCACAACTACTCTTTTAGCTAATACTGACGAAGTATTGAATTACATGATAGAATTCTTAGCATTTTAAAGCAAAAAAAATATCAAATCAAAATTTGTTTATTCATCATCTGCCTGTTTAATAATATAATTAATTGAAGGAATTTCTTCTCACTGATTAATTATTGTCTGCTGCACATTTATTATAGCGTATGTGATTTTCATTGCATTGTCAAGTTTTGAATCATTTCTCTGCTGATTACCGCATGGTGACTAAAAGTTGAAAATCTTGGAAAATCTTTGAGGTCATTACAAAGGACCAGGTAATCATCAGTAATTTAATAATAACCAAAATTACAGGGAAATTGATAAAAAAAATGTAACGCGAGACCCCACTTCATCATCATACAATTTAAAACATCTAAGCACAATCTCGCTTCCGCACTTCCAAATTTTCTTTCTAAACGTCTTCCATAAATGAGACTGTTTCCCATTAAGGAGGCAGACGTGCCCGTGATTTCATCCAAAGCGACATAACTTGCAAATTTTCACTTTCTTCGTAACTTTATTGTCGCACTTAATATAAACAAAATTGTACGAACAGCTACATATTTCAGGGAGCTTTTGTGTTCATTTGCCTAATGATTGTCAAACATTTCTGGGTATACCGTGTAAACACAGTGGCGTATACAATAGAGGCCTTACTTATTTAGATTTTCGTTTAAACACGCAAGACAAATACGAAATTTGCGGATTTAAATTCAATTCTTGTTCCAAATGGGGGATAATATACTCGTATTGTTCTAGTCTGAGGCGTGATATGGAATTTATAGCAGGCATTGAGCAAGGAGACTATATTCTTCCACGATTTCAATAATGTTTTTAGTACAAATCCCTAATTATGCTTAATTTCTAGTTTGTTTGGTTTTGAGATTTATTCTTATTCGGCTAGCCACTAGTAGTATACGTATCCTTCTCACATACTATAATGCGGACCGGACCGCACACGATTAATAATATTGTCAGTATCGGTTTGACAATATTATTGTCGATCCCATTTAAAATAATTGGATATCTTCAATATCAATACCTCAATAATGAGCGCACACGGTCAATAATATTGAAAGTATTGACAATACTATTGATCGTGTGCGGTCCGCTTAAGACAATTTATAGATTAAAATGTAAGGAACACTTTTAGACGTTTAAAAAAGTAAAAAAAAAACTTAGCTGCCTAAGGAATCACTACTTCCACATCCAGATTTTCCATCCAAGTCTCTCACAACGAAAAAAATTTGTATGTGGAAATAATTGTTTATGGAACTTTGATAATATAATATTTGAAATCGTCTACTCCAAAAACTCATATCTCATATCGCCAGTGAGGTGGGCGTGATATAGTGGGGTTGGGTGAAGTAAAAAAATATTTTGGTTCTTGCACACACACTAAATTACATTTTTTTTTTCACCTCCTTTAATAATGGGATGGGGATGGTAATGCGGGTGGCTAATGCCAAACAATTTTTTGAGACCTTATAGCTACTCTTGAATATACTAAATACCAATTTTAGGAACTCTTACCTGCTTGATTTATCCCAATTTACCCCACAACTCTTCAACGGAATAAGATCAAAATATAATCTAATTCCAGATCCCGTTAAACATACGTACCAAAGAATCTAGCCGTACTTCCATGGCGAAACTGCCCCCGATAGGAACCTATATCGTAACATATGTTATATTGTAGAGGACGTTAATAGTAGTTGATAGAGTAGATATTAGCTCTATATCTTAGTTATTTGAGGAGCTATTTGAAAAAAAGTGTCTGGAGACGACTATTTTTCAAAGCGATATATCTTAGTTAATTTTAAAGCTAGAGAAATAAAACTAAATGGCAGTGTTATGGTACACTTTACAGTTTATTTTATAGCATTTCCTATGGGCCAAGCCTAAATAAAAGTATTTAAAAAATGCAAAGACAAATTTTGTCAATCGATTTCTATCCGATCTAATTGAATTACCACTTTGAAAAAAATATATAATAATTGTCTATGTCTTGCCTAACAACATGCCAAGTTTCATTAAAATCCAAGAGGTGCAACATGTCGAAAAAAAATTTTAAGTAAGTGGACCACCTTAAACAACCACTCTGTTGACGCTTCTAATTTGCATTACATTTCATTAATCTTTGGAAAAGTTGCGTTTTGACAGCTCGTAAAAAGTATATCAACGGTTGGTGGTGTCAACTAGAATATTACAATGGTTTTTTGATCTACTTTTATAGTGACTATAGTCGGTCTCAGTTAAGAATGCAGTTGTTTACGTTATGAGCGGAGCACAATGGGAATATGGGAATTCCCAAGTAAGTGGAATCCCCCCATGGCTGACTCAAGGCAGTTAGTACATAAAATAAAAATTAACGGTTTAAATTGGCTTTTATTTGGCACTTGAAATTGAAATACATTGAAATTATTTAATTCATATTGGATCATATTTTATTTAGAGAAATAAAAGCTCATTATAGACGTAAATCCTCTAAAAATGTCAGTGTTATAAGAAATGGGAAACCTACTACTTGCTTGTGCTCGATATCAGGCGAGCTGTTCTTGTCTCTGCCGTTCTGAACTGTATCTTTGATCTCTCTCATATACTTGCCTAAAAAGTGTACAAAAATATCATACCCTCCGTGTAAGTGCATGACCACGTCGTCACGTCGGTGCACCGCACAACGCACATAGCACCGCACTTCGCACATCGCACACCGAAATTGAATAAACCATTATTTTAAATGAGAGTGGCCATATCGACGTCCCTCGCACATCGCACAATAAAATTAAATAGAACCATGCTCTTAAATGAGAGTGATGAAATCAACAACTTGAGCTTCGCACATCGCACAGCGTTTAGCACAGGCGATACCGTGTTTGTGAATCCTTATTCGTAACAAAAGAGATAACTAGAGCAGTCTGATTTTAATAAAAATGGAAGGAAATAGCAGAACAATATATGAACAATTAGTACAATTTCTTTTGTATTAATATTCATAAATATTTTCGATGTGCGATGTGCGCCGCGCGAGAGAGATCAAAGATTCAGTTCAGAACGGCAGAGACAAGAACAGCTCGCCTGATATCGAGCACAAGCAAGTAGTAGGTTTACCTATTTCTTATAACACTTGACATTTTTAGAGGATTTACATCTATAATGAGCTTTCATTAATCTAAACAAAATATGCTGCAATATGAATTAGATAATTTCAATGTATTAATAAAAGAGCCAAATGCCAAACAAAAGCCAATTTAAACCGTTAATTTTCATTTTATGTACCAACTGGCTTGAGGCGGCCTTGGGGATTCCACTTACTTGGAAATTCCCATATCCTGTGTAAACTGTGCTCCGCTCATAATGAAAACAACTGCATTCTTAACTGAGACCGACTACAGTCACTATAAAAGTAGATCAAAAAAACATTGTAATAGGCTAGTTGACACCACCAACCGTTGATATACTTTTTATGAGCTGTTAAAACGCAACTTTTCCAAAGATTATTGAAATGTAATGCAAATTAAAAGCGTCAACATAGTGGTCGTAAGGTGGCGGTCCACTTACTTTAAATTTTTTTTTCGACATGTTGCACCTCTTGGATTTTAATGAAACTTGGCATGCTGTTAGGCAAGACATAGACAATTCTTACATATTTTTTTCAAAGTGGTAATTCAATTAGATCTGATAGAAATCGATTGACAAAATTTTTCTTTGGGATTTTTTAAATACTTTTATTTAGGCTTGGCCCATAGGAAATGCTATAAAATAAACTGTAAAGTGTACCATAAAACTGCCATTTAGTTTTATTTTCCTAGCTTTAAAATTAACTAAGATATATCGCTTTGAAAAAAAGTCGTCTCCGGACACTTTTTTTCAAATAACTCCTCAATTAACTAAGATATAGAGCTAATATCTACTCGATCAACTACTATTAGCGCCCTATACAATATAACATAGGTTACGATATAGGTTCCTATCGGGGGCAGTTTCGTCATGGAAGTACGGCTAGACCCTTTCAAGTCAATATCTTAAACGGTTCAAGAGTAATCGTGCGCACAAAAAAAGTTACAGACAGACTACGCCCTTGACTAATCTAATGCAACATTCGTAATTTTATGAGAAGATTGTTGTGCAAGGAGCAACTCTATATTAATTGAGTCAAAGGCCTTTGACAGATCAATTTAAACTAGAGTATACCATTATCGAAGTTTCTTACTATATAAAAGTTAATTTTGAGGTATGTTGAAGTGCAACTAAAATCTTTCCTAAATCTCGATTGGTAAGTTAGTAAAACTTGATTATTGTTAAGATAGTCGCCAAACTGGTGGTTTACTACTTTTTCTAATATCTTAGAAGGAGCAAGTAAGTAGCTGATAGGTCTTAAATCATTTAAGGTTGGTCTCTTTTTGGGGACAGATGTTACATATTTCCTAAATAGCGTACAATATCAATTTTTAGAGAGTAGCTGATAATATTTGTTAAAGAACCTAAACAATGTGGCACCGACAGCTTTAGCATTTTTCTAGAGATATTATCTAGACCTATGTGGTTACTTTTTTTTTTGAGTTGTTTATAGATAATATCGAACATTTGATTTACCTTTTGAAGTTTGTTGATGTACCTAATAGTCCAATCAATGAATGCCCAAAAGGGGATTGTAGAGAACATTTAGGAGGGGAGAATTTTCTTCTTCAGGGATGTGTTGGGGATAGCTAGGAGATAAAAATACTAAAAGTCCTCGCCCTTAGCCCCGGCGCTTCAGGGTGGAGAGGGTGGAAAGGTTCCTTTTTTCGATTCTTCGCTCATAACTCGGAAACGATGCGTCGTATGGAAAAAGGTAATCCATGCAAAATTAAACGTTATTAAATTTTCCACAAGAATGTTTATATTCATTTTCTTCCTATATGGTATAGTTTACTAGGTACTCACCGGCGAAAATAGATGATTAATAAAAATCAATTACGTACCTTTTAAATATTTCCATCAAAGCGTTTTACCGTGGTCTGCTAATAAATCACAGTCACAAAACAATCTTTATTGTACAACACTCGACATATTTACTAACGTAATATTTTGTCGAAATCCATACATTTCCTTAAATATACAGTGTGACTCACTTAAAATGAAGATACCCTTATAACTTTTTATCTTGTTTCCGATTTGAATCAAATTTTACTCAAGTATAGAACAGATTAGAATCTACTTATGACCAGAAAAACATTCTTCTGCTACAAAGGCAAAGCCACCTGTGGTACCAAAATATGCAGAAAAAAATAAAACAGTTTGAATGTTAGAAATTCTAAAAAATGCATCCGATCGGCGCCACAAACGTACATATAACCAAAATTTGATTTGGTTATTGATGGGGGATTTCTCATACATAAGCTAATCCGGCAAAGGGGATCCTCAGTTTCCGCAATTTGTGGTAGCTACGTGAAATTCGTCAAGACCTATCAATATGATTTTTAATCATTTTCCTCCTATTTTGGTACCGCAGGTGGCTTTGCCTTTATAGCAGGTGAATGATTTTCTGGTCATAAGTAGATCCTAATTTGCTCTATACTTGAGTAAAATTTGATTCAAATCGGACGCAAAATGAAAAAGTTAAAAGGGTACCTTCATTGTAAGTGAGTCACACTGTATATTTAAGGAAATGTATAGATTTTGACAAAATATTACGTTAGTAAATACGTCCAGTGTTGTAAAATAAAGATTGTTTTGTGACTGTGATTTATCAGCAGACCACGGTAAATCGCTCTGTTAGAAATATTCAAGGTACATAATTGATTTTTTTTTATTAATTATCGATTTTCGCTGACGAATATCTCGTAAACTATAACACATAGGAAGAAAATGAATATAAATATTCTTGTGGGAAATTTAATTACGTTTAATTTTGCATAGATTACCCTTTTCCGTACGACGATCGTTCCCGAGTTATACGCGAAATATCGAAAAAAAGAACCTTTCCACCCCTCTCCCTCCCTGAAGCTGCGGAGCTAGGGGCGGGGACTTTTAGTATGTTTACCTCCTAACTACCCCCAACACATTTCTTAAGAGAAAAATTCTCCCCTCCTCAATGATCTCTACAACTCATAATCCAGTCAACGAAGCATAGGCGCAACTAAGGAGGTGGCACTGGGGCACGCACCCCCCCAGGCCCCAGCTCTGTCCTGTCACTGATGATTTGCGCAAGACAGTAGGTCAGCAGAGCAGCAGAGGCAGAGCTCAGTTCATTTCAACAGTGTGTGGGTGTTGCTTGGTAACTTGGTTATTTCTTCTATATACCTACACATGTACTTACAACGAATTATTTCAATATGTTAGTACTTTGAACCTATTTGCAATTACATAAAGAAGGAAACTTATTTTGCCGAAACCTATTTTTCGAAGAAAATGTTTTTGCAACTCGAATTTCTAACTTTCCATTTTATAGCATTTGACCTTGAAAAATACCAAATTTTCACATGCGGCGCATTTTTCACAATTGCCCCCCTTAATGTGCCCTAATATCATTTCAAAAATTATGGCAATCCTACTTGTGCCCCTCCCAATAATAAATCCTGGTTGCGCCACTGCTTGTCTTATCTACAAATTTTGTAGCTTATGAGACCAATAAATGTATTTGTTATATCTAAATCTCGAAAACTGAGGCATGCATAATTTTCTGGTCCACCCTGTACTCTCAAATAGTCAAATACATATAATTTCCGCGTGCGCCAAGTAATTCATAAAACCCCCAATAAACGCTAGACCTCATCCCTCCTGAAATAAACCTACCACACACACCTGCTGAAATAAATGAAGTTTTACGTTCTACGTGGGTTATTTTCTAGATTGGCCCACACACCGTGTGATTGGATAACATCTGAGCGACGTGACGCCGTCCGTAGTTATGAAGGATGATGTTCTGTATCGACAGTACTGAGTTACGACTAACCTCTGCGGCAATATACGAGGATCCATCAAAATATTTTACACATAAATTAGCAAAAAGATTAATGAACACTCGGTGAAGTATTATGTTTAAGTTGCGAGAGAAAAGGAGGTCACTTGCGTGTCTGAATTGAAATTATATAAATTTCCTTTCGTGATTTTTCCGGACACTTACTGCTCTAAATGCAGATGCGTAACTATGGCAGGACAAACCGGGGCAATGCCCCGGGGCCTCGGGAGATCAAGGGGCCCCAGCCGGCATCTGGGTGAGGCCGAGTTTTAGGACAGAATTTCTTTTCGGATTTCTTCCCCCCGCTCATCAAAAAAATGTTGGGATTAAAAAACAAATGCTCAATTAGCAAATGGTTTGTAAATTTAAGCATTAATAGAAAAGTCTATAGGTGAATCAATTTCAAATTTAAAATAATAAATCAAATTCAACCTCAGTAAATTATTTAATCCATAAAACATTCAGTATATAAACAGTTCCCAATAGCTAAGAATATAAAGTTATGACAATTACTAACTAATAATTACAAACAATATTAATAACATTAAACAATAACAAATTAGTTTGCATAGGGTGGACCAAATTAGATTTGACTCAAGGTTTTCTCTAAAACTATGGCGGATGGACAAAAACCAAATAGGTGTCCTGAGCTCGATTTTCGAGAAACAAACAATGGCGTAAACCGCGATCGTCTATCTTTTCCGACTACCGAGCTACAGAGCGTTTTTGGAAAATTGGCATTTTTGGATGACCTCTATATCTCAATTATCAAGCGTCTAATCGAAAATTTGGTCCACCATGTACTAAGAATATAAATATTCGGTGATCAATTCAAACGGGGAGTCCAGTATAAACTAGTTGGTAGTAGACCAACATCGCCCTTTGGACGGTGTTGAGTTGACACCTCTTCACCATGACATGCACATATTTTACTAAATTATTTTATGACCTATTGCCTATTTAATTACACAAATTTAATTGTCCCATAAAAAATGTTAGTTTTTCGCATCCGTCTCTAATAACCAGTGATCGGAATTTTGGGTTTAATTTACAAGTTACAAGGATTTATTAAAATATGCATACATTATTAGTTGTAAATATGTATACATGTATTCTATTATGCCAAAATAAATGAGAAACTCGTAAGGTAGTTTCGTATTATATTTAATTTCGATTTAGTTTTGTAAGAAAGAACAAACTTTAAGTTTTTGATGTAAAATTTTATATACCTACCTATATGCGCCATTAGAATTAAACCCAAATCCCGATCATTGCTAATAACTTCCCTGACAACCTCTCCAAAAATCAAGTGACCCTTGGTTGTGACCATCGGAACTGGTGATCGTGACCAGTGGCGGTCCTACGGGGGGAGCCCGTGCCTCCCCCCCCCATTGGGTTGGTGTTTCTTCAATAATATGACAATCAAATAAAAACAAGATCTATCACCAAAAAGTTATTGATCGTTTTGTAGCAATAAAGCCAAGATGAATGCAATTGAAGGATTGGAGTTAGTAGTTCTATAGATATAACTTGTTTTTATTTATATTTTATTTGGTTTTTAATGTTTTCATGAATAATGAATATATCTTATTTTAAACACACGACAATTTTTTTCCTTCTTCATTTTTTTTTTTCGAGTTCGCCCCCCCCCCCCCCCCCACACAATGAAATCCTGGGACCGCCACTGATCGTGACATATGGTGAAGGCGTCGGAGTCTTCATCGTGACAATCTATCAAGGCGACCAGTAGATCACCACGCTGAGACAAATATGGAGAGGGTCTATAATTACAGCAAATGATAGAATTTATATTACAAAATGGATAAATCTAATTAAAAATTATATTACATTAAAAATTAAGATTTTTAATGTTTTCTTGGGGGGTGTAATATAACAGTAAGCATTTAGAGTTGAAATAAACAGAGAAAACGTATATCAATATCTGGAAATGCCGAACAACGCAGCATGCCGAAAGCAACACATGAACACAGTTCAAATATGGAATCCAATCAACAAAATCAATATTTCTAGCTCAAATACAGTTAAAATAAGGATAAAATGATACAATTACCTAATGTAGCTTTTTAATTCTAGCTACGAACTACAAAATACAAATCTGCTTTGTTGTTCGGAATAATGTGCATAAAACTTGGCTTAATCTGATATAAATAGAGTGGGTACATTTAAGCAAACTTAAACTACTTATTTGGAATTCAATGAACAGAACATCTTGAGTCTAATCTACGAATACGACTCATTAAATCTCAAGATATTTTCAGATTGTTTTCAAGCACAAACTTAGTTCATAAGTTTCGCAATAGTAATAATAATAATTTATTTATCCAAGAGATCATTTACATGATATAGGACACGTCCAAAATAGTATCTGAAATACCAGGTAAAATATAATATAATACAGTATGGGAAGATTTTGGATTTGGGTGGCAGGCATAGTACAGTGTACCTGTGCTCTAGTAGAGGGAGCAAATAATGACGCGCTATTAAGAAAACACGTACATCATTGCCAGTGTTGCCAATTGCCGGAGAATTCTCCTCTTTTCGGAGAATTTGACTGCCTGCGGAAAATATGACGGAGAATTGGCGGAGAATATAGGATAAGAAAATTTAAAATTGTATCTTTATTAAAACAAATAACAAAATAATGTAGTTTTCTGTTTTCTTGCAGTTTAGTAGTTTACGTAATCTTCCGCTAATGCGGGAGATTAAAGAAAAAAAATCCAGGTTTAATAATTGTTGAAAAAAAATTTTTTTCCGGTCTCAAAATTGATGAGCGGGGAGAGAAATCTGAAAAAATATGTTTTATTCAAATCTCATGTCTGATGAGCGAGGGGGGAAGAAAATATGGAAAAAAAGAATTTTGGCAAGGCACCTCTTGCGAATTCAGTTACACTAACGGTCAACTGAGGCCGGTTGTCTACCAATGATCTTAAGCGTGCTCCTGGTTTTGATGATTTATCACAACCAGGTTTTATTAATTCAGCACTGATGAATTAAAATATTGATTTTGATATTTATTTTTGGTCGAGAATTTCTTCGATTTGCGGAAAATTTTAAAGCAGTGGACGGAGAATTTTAGAAAGCTTTGTTGGCAACACTGATCATTGCTATTAAAAATTTCAGTACCATTTATTCAAAGGAAGGATGTAGTTGGCTCTGTTCAGTATAGGTAATATTATTACGTGCTTTAATAACTAAAATTATTTAACTCGTTATACTTCCAAAACGAGTCAAATAATTCTTTACATTTCATGCAGACAGAGCTGTCCACGTACATGTGGTGGGGAAAGCAGGTGGCACGGGTAGGATGTGTTATACGATAAAAAAGAATAGCCTAGTTGCTTCGCTCTCCCTTGCTCTCATTGCCGACCCAAATGAAACATTTTTTGACACTGTATAATATAACAATGTCAATGTATAAACAAACAAATATAAAATACATACATCGGGTAAATATCAAATTAAAATTAAATTTTTCAAAATATAAAACTACAAACTATTATTAAAGTACTCATCAACGGAATAATATGCTTTACTTTTCAGTAAATCCTTTATTTGTATTTTAAAGTTTTTCATTAATAGATTTGCACGAATTAGGTAACTTATTGAATACCTTTATTCCTAGATATTTTGAGCTGTGTTCATATAATGCTAATATCTATGATGCAGAATTTCCAGGGTATGAATATTTCTCGTGTTATATATATGATTTGCATTAATGGTCCTATTATTTAATTGTGATCTGGCATATACCAATTAGATTAACAAGGAATAAACAGGGTAGCGTAAGTACCCCAAGTTGTTTATAAATGTCTTTACAGTTGGTTCGCCTGGTTACTCCCGCTATTAAACGCACTGCTCCCTTCTGTAATTTAAAAACCCTCAACATATCAGGTGAAGAACCCCAGGCAACTAATGATTAATTCAAAGAATGAATAATAGAAAGTAATTAATACTGCTTTACTAATCATTTGACGTAGTTGACTAATACAGTAACATATTGGAGCTATTTTTTTATGAATTTTATTTATATGTACTGTTCAAGTAAAGTTTTCTTGAATGAGTAAACCTGACAATTTTGAGGACGTAACTTGTCGTATGGATCCTTCATTTGACTTTATTAAAAGGCTGTGATCAGCATTAATTTTACTAATATTAAAACGAATAAAAATGGATTTACTACTATTTAGGACGAGGTCGTTCTCAGTAAACCAATTATGAGCACTGCCTAATTGCTCGTTTGCCTTTGCAAACCATCAGCATACCATCAGCAAAAAGAATTGAATTTGTTTCATTAAAGTTGTTCACGTAAATTATGTAAAGAAGTGGTCCCAGGACAGACCCTTGTGGCACACCTTCTGTAAGTTCCATTTGCCTAGATTTAATATCACCTAACTGTACATAGTGTTTTCTGTCACACAAATGACTCCTGAACCATTCCAGCGATACTCCACGAATGCCATAACGTTCTAATTTTTGTAACAGTAAGTTGTAATTAACAAGATTAAAGGCTTTACTGAGATCTAGAAATATTCCTATACACTTGTTTTTATTATCTAAATTGTTGTATATAGTGGAGTGCGTTAGACTTATACCTAGGAACCCGGTTCCTATGAAGCAACTTTAATGAAACTTGTTGCATTGCGTTGCTAAAACCTAATACTAAAATATTTATGGATTAGAAATTGATGTTTTTTTTTATTACTTAAAAGTTTATCGCGATCTACAAAATACTCAATTCACATAACTTTAAAATAGTTTTTGTTCTGTAGAACAAATATACAAAATATTAGAATACAATACAAAAATATTAGAATTTCTGCTTCTGGAAAAAATACAATAAAATATTATCAAAAACTTGGTACAGAGAAAGATTAGACAATGACAATGAAGAAGAATATCGAGTCTTAAAAACTGCTGGTGAGATTCTTCGAAGACATATTCGAACGGAAGTTTATTATAATGATAGTTACCCAGCTAGCGATAAAATGTTTGACAGCATTCATACATCTATCTGAAATAATTATAAATGATAAAAAGAGTAAACCAGAAAATATGACTTTTTATGAGACAAAGTGAACTTCAATTGCTCATGCCATGATTTCAGCAGTACGATCATTCATATCACCTTTACGTGTTGCATTATCAGTTACTTCATCGAAAATTTGGCTGTAAAAAAATTATAGATATATGTAACGCCTAAGTTTCTGTGGGTCATACAAAGAAGCAAAATTGTATGAAGCTTCAGCAGCTTTTGGAAGTCCAATTGAAATAAAATAGGTACTTTTGTTCATTTTATACATGATAATGCAGATTTTAATGTTAACACACTTTATGGAGCAGGGACCTTCAATAATTTGGGTTCAAATTGTTACCCCTGGTTATAGTATTGAGCCTAGAAAACCAATCAAACGTTTGGAGAAGATTCCATCCGAGTCTGAAATGACATTTCGCCAATAGAATGGTGATGGAAACATTATCGTGGGATGTTGAGACCGATAACAATGGATAAGCCACCAGCCTCTGAAAATCTACTTAAAATTATTTTTTGTACATGTAAGACAGGATGCGGAGCTGCTTGTGGATGTAGAAAGCATGGATTACCTTGCATTGCAGCTTGTTCCGAATGCAATGGTGATAGTTGCTCGAACCCTTCTATTATAGAAATAAGCGAAGTTGAAAACGAAGATATCGAAGATAAATAGTATATTTTGTTAAAATTATTACGAATTATGTGATTTAACAATCAGTTTATTTCTACAGAAATTTTAATATTTTTGTATTAATTATGTCATATTTTAAAAAATTTTGGCCGCCATTTTGGGTCCCACATTTTGAATTTGTAATTTTTTACCTTAAATTTGTAATCACAAACTTACAATACTATTCAGGTACGATTTTTTTGTCTACAAAACAAAAACTTATGTGAATTGAGTATTTTTTCAAAGAATTTGTAGATCTCGATAAACTTTTAAATAAAAAAAAACATCAATTTCTAAACCATAAACATTTTACTATTAGGATTTAGCAACACAATGCAAAAAGTTTCGTTAAAGTTGATTCATAGGAACTGGGTTCCAAGGTTTTTCAGTTTTCAAATACTTGAGAATGAACTTAATATAGAAATGGGTCTATAGTGTTCAACCTTATTTTTCTACGATTGTGCTGAAAGTCAAATTTTCTAACTTCAAAATGACTGCAGAAAATATCACTTTGTCGCACACCGTGCGGCAATAGTATATTGTGTATCTAGGTGTGAAAGCTTCACACCGAAGTACACATACTATTTTTTCTGAAATCACAATAAATACTATTTTAAACGTATAAAAATCAAAAATATAAACATTAAAAAAAAATTTTCTGAAATTACAATCAATACTATTTTAAACGTATAAAAATCAAAAATATTAACACGTTAAAATATATATAAAAAACCGTACGGGAATGTTACTTCCCGGCCTAGGCCGGGAAGTAACATTCCCGTACGGCTTTGTTGATCGTTGCTTGGCAACGGATCTTTTCCGGTCTGTTTTCTGATAATTTCCTAGCAACGGACTAAAATACTGGAATTGTGCATTTTTCGCTCTAAAATCGCGCCGAAAATGTAGACATTCCCGATCGATTTCAGAAAAAGAATTTGCCACACGCCTTGATTATATCTTCACACACCGGAATAAAATATAGGGTGTTTACCTTAAAGAATTTTATATTACTTACTGGTAATAACAATTAAATTCTATAAATGTACAGTAATTACACATGAATTGCAATTACAAAGTCAAATTTTCTAACTTCAGAATGACTGCGGAAAATGTCACTTTAAATAAAATCTGACAGGCAGCAAATTTAAAATTTTGGAAAGACTTTAAAAAGGGGAAGTAACTTCACAACCGTAGAAAAAATAGTATGTAACACACATGTGGCAAGCTTTATTGCAAAACTCGTATGATAGGAACACGAGCGCAGCGACTTTCATACATCGTTTTGCCACACTTGTATTACGATCTACTATTTTATATGATAGACTCCGTGATTAAAATGCATTACTTGTCTAAAATTTACAAAAATTGTCGATTATAACCTTTGTGGTGGGCAATATACGGCTGTTTTTTAAATTCTTTACGTATCAGAAATTAATCACATATTTTTCTATTTAGTTTAGACTTTAACGATCTCACCTTATACAGCTTGGGCTTCTAAGGCATTGGAACCCTTTCCTGACATTTTGTACTTTTATTTTTATTTTTCCCTATCCCTGACATCTCATTCCGCTGACTGTAGAAAACGGCAGAGTATCAAATGGTGTCCTATATTTAGGAAAATATATAACTGGAAATATTGAATAAATGTATCTAAATGCATCAGACTAAAGAATAAAATATATCGGGTATGCGGCGTCAGCAAATAAAGCACCTATTTTCTATTCCAGATTTTATTGAACGACGTTAGTCCTTACTGTTAACTATTTTTGTTTAGGTAACTTAGACATATAATTTCTTATAGTGAAATGAAGAAGTATATATACATTTAACTGAATTTGTGGTCGGTTCCTTGAGAAACATTTTTTAAATAATTCTAATTACAAGAAAACTTGCTTTTTAATGTTTCAAAATAAGTAACTATATTGATACTGATGTTTCGGCTTATTGGGCCTTTCTCAAGAGTAAATACAAAGATTACTAAAGCTATAGAACAACATTCTACTATTTATAAAATAAATAAAGATACTAAATTCAGAAAATTGCAGGTTAAAAGACCGGGCATGAATAATTAATGAGAGTTTATGGCAAAAAAACATAATAAAATATAAAATTAAAATTTAAAAGTTTCTTAGTACTGAGTCTATCATTAATAGAGATATTAAGGAAATTTAGTTGGTCATTAGCGGTACAGCGATTATTTCTAAGGGATTTTTAATCTCTAATTGCTCGAGGAGATTTAAACGTTTCCCTTTTGTTTCTGCATGGATGAGCTTTACATTTTTAGATTCTATAAAATGGTTATTATTAATACAATGAGTAGACATTCCCGTGTTTTTAATATTGTTTAAAATTGAATTTTTGTGTTCTTTTACCCTTTTATCAATGCTCCTACCACTATGACCAATATAAACTGCCTCACAATCACTACATTTGATTTCATAACACCAGACTTGCTTAATTTATTCATTTTATCTTTATTATTAACTAGTAGCCTTCCAAAATTTGTTTTATCTACGTTTATTGTAGACGTACCTAAGTTATTTGAGCCAGAGCCTTTACTTTAGTCAATGCAAAAAGAAACAAAAAAAGAAAAATAAAACGTCAAAATGTACTGAGTCATCCTACGACGCTCTGCTGAAAAGGTACTGAATCATCCCAACAGAGATAAAAAGCATATCAAAATGTAGTTTTAGCTTGTTACTAAAATTTGGAATATGATTAATAAAACTTAGGTGCGTTGAAAAATTCCTTTTGGATCATTTAAAATCAAGAGATCTTCTAAAAACTTGTATTGAACAGAATTACTTTCAGTCAATGGTGAACATTTTTAACAAAAAGACGACTTATATTACCAATGGGTTCTCCTATTTCTCCTTTGTTAGCTGAGATTTTTATATCTAATTTAGAATTACTCAGTACTAACAAACTTTTAAATTATAATTTTATATTTTATTATAGTTTCTTGCCATAAACTCTTCATTAATTGTTCATGCCCGGTCTTTTAACCTGCAATTTTCTGAATTTAGTACCTTTATAAATAGTAGAATTTTGTTCCATAGCTTTAGTAATCTTTGTATTTACTCTTAAGCAGAAACATATGTAGAGTATCAATACACTTATTTTCAAACATTAAAAAGCAAGTTTTCTTGTAATTAGAAGTATATATGTTATTTATTAATTATTTCTACTGTGATTTAAACGTTTTCAGATCCCAAAATACGCTATTCTAGTATTTTAATTCGTTGTCAAGCAACTATCAGAAAACAGTCCGGGAAAGTTAGCTTTCCCGGGCTGTTTTTTTATACACAAAAGTTACTTTTCCAGCCTAGGTCGGGAAATGGGCTCTCTCGGACTGTTTTTTATATATATTTTAATATGTATACATTTTTTTATTTTTATATATTTATAATAATATTGACTGCGATTTTAGGAAAAATAGTATGTGTACCTCGTAGTAAAAGCACATTCCCGGACTTCAATGCTTGTTAGCCACGGCTAATGCCTCAGCTAACAATGGTCGTCCGGAAATGTATTGCTTTAACTACTAAATCTGTTTTTTTCTTTATTGCAATATCAGCTAAGCAACCAGAACTTAAGAAAAACTACGAAAAAACCCAATTTTGAATATTCACTTGTTTAAATAAATGCCTTTCGGGACTCGGATTTTATCTAAAACTTCTTGCTATCTTCATGTACAAGTTTTAGTTTTACTCCACTGATAGGCATTCATCACATTTAGTTATTCTTTTATTATAACCCATAATATAATACTCTATCGGATTAGAGATTAGAATGTTTGTCTTTCAAAGAATTTATACGCAATTATATGAAGTAGCTACTGTTGCTACTAATGTAGTGCCTTTAAAATACTGTAATGGGAGAGACGATAATATTAAAGCTCATACGCGAGCACTAAGTCACGCCGGAAACAAACTGTCTTGCAATGATAAAGGAATTACGTGAATTTCTATTAAAAGATTACTCTAAACCAAATACTGCATTGACGTTATCGCACGATAAATTTCATTTTCAATATAATTATGTGTTTGGATAGAGTCGCTTGAATACCGCTTGAATAGGATTTGTAAATCAGAGTTCAAATTAATAAAAGCATTTAAGCTTTCATTATATAATAATAGTAATAGTCTTTATTTCTCCATTGCAAAAAAATTATATACAAATAAAAGTATACAATAAAATCAATGTAGAGAACGTCATAAGAAAAATTAACAAACAGTTAACAGAAAAAAAGAAAATACAATAAAATATAAGAAATAGATGAATATACAAGACATTTGTAGTTGGTCACAAAGCAAATATATTGAATTACAAAAATTCAATTATCGTATAGCAATTTGTCTAGTAATATTTTTTTTTATGTTTAGATATGTGTATGCTACCCGAAGACCTAACATCTTCATCTAATAAATTATAAAGCTTACACCCTTGGTAATGAAAACTTTTCTGGCACATAGCAGTTCTATGAGAATCAGGCAGTAGAAAATTATTTGCTCTAGTGTCATATGTAAATGACTCACTTGATTTCTTAAAAAGATTGATTCATGTTTATGAACATATTGAGCACACCTCAAGAGTGTATAGACCAACAACTGTCAACATTTTTAAATTTTTAAAGGCATCACGGCAACTCTCATTGTAATTTAAATTTAATAAAATACGAATTGCATATTTCTGTGATAAAAATACCCTAGTCACATTACAACTATTGCCCCAGTTTACAATTACGTACATAAAATGCGAATGAAAATTAGTATAAGAGTACTTACTTTAAAAATTTCCTGGCTACATTTTGACATAAATTTTAGAGCATAACAACTTGTTAAGTTTATACATAATTTTTCGATATGTTGAGTCCATTGTAATTGTTTATCAAAAGTAACACCTAAGAGTATACTATCAACACAAGTTTTTATTTCCCAGTCAGTATCATTAAAAAGTGTTAACTTCTCGGAATTATTATTCAATGAAAATTGTATTGAAACTGTCTTTGTTTTATTTATTAGAATTAGTTTATTATTTTGAGACCAATGTCTGATTTCTTGATAAACTCTTTCAGTGGTTTCTTTTGCTTCAATTAGGTTGTTGCCGGTAACTAGAATGTTTGTATCATCAGCATAATAGATCACATGAACATTTGGTACTTTTTGTAGATGACTAACCACATCGTTAGCAAATATTATATATAAAAGTGGTCCCAAAATTGACCTCTATGGAACTCCTTGCTTAATATCACAAATATTACTTTCAACTCCGCCGGCCATCTTTACAATTTGTGTCCTGTTGTCTAAATAGAGGAAAATATTTGTAAAGCAGTTCCTTGAATACCGTGTCGTGGTATTTTGGCCTTAAGCAGCTGATGGTCCACCAAATCAAAAGCTCGTGAGAAATCTACGAAAAGACCCACAATTGATTTCTTGTTGTCTAAAGCTTTAATGATTTTGTGATGATAATCACTTAACGCAGACTCCGTGCTTTTGTTTGTAGTGAAACCATGTTGAGCAGGAGACAGTAACATATTCTGATGTAAAAAATTCGATGATTGCTCCTTGAGATGAAGTTATAAAATTTTAGAGAAACTACATAGTAGACTAATGGCTCTTTAATTATTATAGTCATTTGGATCTCCCTTCTTGTATAATGGAGACTAAGGCTCTTTTACATTTACTGGGAAATATACCTTTCTCTATAGAAAGGTTTATTATATAACATAATGGACCGCTTATCGCATATTTGCGTTTTTTAAACAAATTATTAGAAATATTGTCATAACCACTAGAGTTTGAAGACTTAATTTATCTATAAGGAGTTCAATATTCTTAGTTGAAACTGGAGATAGAGAAATTGATTACGGAGAGTTAGACACATTCTTTTTTAAGTATAATATACTAATGTTGATGCAGCTCGTTATGCCACAAAAAATACATGCCAAAAGTGTCTAGGTGGCGCAGTGCTTAAGGTGTTAGGCTTGCGACCACGGGGTTCCGGGTTCGAATCCTGGCTAGGGTGTGGATGTGAAGTGGCGTTTTTCACGTGCTGCCGAGACGGTAGCAGTGGGCTAGACTGCGGTTGTGTGAGAGACAGCACGGTCTAGTCGCTCGAGTCTCAGCTGCAGCAGATGGCAATATCGCAGGGAATGGGTGTTGTGATATTGTCTATGTGTGTGTGTGTCCTGGTTGAGTGGTAGAATATCCTCCAGGACAATAATATAAATAAGGCGATAAAAAAAATATGACACGAGTAGAAGTTATAGTAAAGTGTTGCCTTCTAAGAAATATTTATTTGATAAAATTTTGCACACAATTTTTTTTTAAATCACGGCACAATTCACTCTGCAACTTACATTCGTTTCGTAATAGTCTTAATAAAAATAGTTGAATGACATTAAACAAGAAACTGATAATAAAATATAACATGTTAAATCTATAAAAAAAATGTAGATTTAGGCATGCCACAGGGTTCAGTGTCGAAACCCCTTCTTTTCATGATATATGTGAATCATTTTCCATAACACTTATCCACTGGTTGCGTTACTACGTCTGTGAATGATACCTCAATGTTTATTTCAACGTCAATCCCACGGCTTTTTATACGATATTTTATATGAAATCCAGTCTTGACAACGAAGGATTGCTAAGTATATATTACTCGCTAGCTACAGTCATATGACAAACAATATTGTATCCTGGGAGTTGGTAGTGGCATACTCAGAGTACTGATGTCCCAAAAAAGATTGGCGATACTAATTTTTAACCTTCAGCCTATGACCAGCTACAAAGGATTTTTGAAAAGTGGAAATATATTAATATTCCGCTTTTATGGGTAGAGAAAATTCGCTACTTTTTTCAAATGAAACACCCTGTATATTTTTATTTAAAATGAATCGGCAATTAGTTACCTACATCAATGCAACAGGAAAAGAAAAATTGAATAAAAACTGAAAATCACGTTTCCTTCTGTGACCGGCCCAAGAGTGGGGATACGGAGGTAAAACTTGGCAGAAATTGATTAACCGATTATTTTTAGAGAACTAACAAGAAATGTGGGCAAAGTCCCATTTGGCTCAGGGGCATTTTTCACTACGCTTTTCCGGCTATACATTTTAAAAAAAATTAAAGACTTACTAAAACAACTTTCAGGGTCAGGTAAGAAATTGAATAATCAAAGTGCAAGTCCAAAACATTGACCAATGTTTCTCATTATTTTTGAAAATCTTTAGGAAGCTCACGTATTCAAAGATACATTTTATAAGTGAAAGTCTGATGTGTGCAGACATAAATATCACTTTTAATTTCGCCGGAAATATTTTGACATTATAATTTGAAAAGTAGAGTTATCGGGGCATCTGGCTTGTCAGTTTAAGCATCACGTACCAACGTTATGATATGCCATTTAACATTTTCCACCAAGCTTTCGTTACAATATTGAATTCGAGACTTTATAAATGAGAAAATAGGGACGGCAAAATCACCACCTGCTAGAGGAAATAATGAGGATTTTCTAAGAGGGATAGCTTTCTTTTATTAGTTTGCCGTTTAATGGAAAAATTGAGTTGGCTCTAATAAAATATTGACTCAGTTGAATTATCCACTTTGTTCTTATTTCAAAACTTAATTTCTAAGTTAAACTCTGATTCCACCCCGTTTATATTAGTGTGAGCGCGCCGAATGCTCCTGACTGATACAAGTTGGAAAGTTGTGAAAATCCATTCTATAATGATTATTGTATATGAAAATGATCGTTGGCCATTCGAAAACGGTGCAGATATGGTTTATGACGCAATGAGGAAGTGTGGGGTTGCGCGAGCGAGCGCACCTAATGGGCTCATTTAGTGATATTTAATTTACAATTTATTTTTGCATTTTAAGTATTTAACTCTTTAATTATATAGTGAAAAAATTAGGCCGCTAGGGTTAATATTAACTGCAATATTTGATTTCCAATTCGTAACATATTTGAAACGTCCGACGGCGCGGATGATGTCACAGCACTCGCTCGACTGGTTTTATGAGTTATGCGATTATAGCACGTCTGTTGTGCTTGCCGTATGAAACTATATGGGAGCAGGCGAGCGGACGACCGCTGGAGTGGTTTGACGTCACACTGCGCTTTCGCGCGCTCTATTTTCATTATTTATTTTGAGGGAGAAGGAGTTGAAAGAAAAATCTAATATTTTGCACATTTACTAACTAAAAGAAATATGGATTTAAAAAAAATTCTAAATGATAATGTAACAAACTTATTATTTTATCAATGTTCCCAATCCAGACCTAAAATAATTACTTTAGGTCTTAAATGAAATTACCTAATTCCGATAATTTTGAGTCTTTAACTTTTGAATAAATAAATTATGCTAATAATACATGAATAATAAGGATTATTTTCAATATAATTACAAAATATAACATTGATATATTTATTATATAAACGCAAAAACTATTCAGGAAGGATAGGATTTTGTAGAGTGAGAGGGAAATATGCGTTTATTTTCAATTTATTTTAAATATTTAAAAAACCAAACATAGTATAATTGTTAAAACTGTTTTAAATACTTGCTAATGGTCTAACGAATTCAACTATATATTTTTTTATTGTAAATTTCTGTTGTACATACTTGAATATTTGTCAATGAAAATAGTTCCTAATTTCATTATTACAGTATGGCATTTAACTAGATACAAAATTTATGATAAAAATTGTATATGATTGTATTCCTTAGAGCAATGAGAAGTACCTGAAACTATTTTAAAGATTATATATACCATTTATGATTTTTTTAAATATTTATAATAAACCGAGAATAAACGCATATTTCCCTCTCACTCTGCAAAATCCTATCCTTAAAGGTACTCGTTTATGGCCAAATAAATATAAATACTAATACTTAAATAGAATAAGCCCTACATTATAAAGCAGTCGTTTCTGAAGGGGTCTAGAAACGACCAACCAACCAACCTTATCGGTACACTTTGAATATTGCCATGACAACTGATAAGAGTAAGCTGGTCTGCTGGAATTCCAGTGTCTTCAAAGCGTACCGACAATGTTGGGTCCAGCAGAATTACGAGTTCACATGGCAAACTTCAAAGTGTACCGCGTAGTTCGGTTGGTTGGTCCCAGTAAACACACCTACGTTTATTAAACGTCGATATAACGTTGTAAGCGTTGATATAACGTTAGTTGTTGAAAAAGTCAACGTTGATTATTGGTCATAAATAGACGTTAATATAACGTTAATGTAATGAATATTGTAACCATTAGTTTAATTACAACATTTTTTCAACGTAATTATGAACCGTTAAATTCTCTTATAAAAGCGACGTTGATTCTCACATATCCTCGACTCGTTTTGCAACTCTCCGTTGTTACATATTATTTAATAAACCTTTATTAAACGTAACATTATGACGTAAAAAATGCTTACTCTTTGACGATGAAGAAACATTGATATAATAGAGAAAATCAACCATATATTGATTACAGGTGGTTTATTTTATATCCGATAAACGTAGTATTATAACGATGAAAAAGAGCAACTACCACGTAGTTTGTTGCAGAAACTATTTCTAGATGGCGCCACATACAAACCACTAACAATACCCAGTCATGCTTTATCTTATACTCTTATGAATTTATAGAAAGTAAATAACATAGATTGCAATGTTCAAATTCTTTCAGGGAACATCGATTTATTTGGATGGATCTTTAACAATCAGGCTGGGCCGAGATAGCATAAACATTTTATGGTATCTGTTTATAAGGATTCAATCACCCACTGGTTTCATGATAAAACCAGTGGGTGTTAACTTTTTAATTGTCTAGATGGCTCATCCGTTTCTTCGCGTGACATTTTTTCGTTAAATCGACCCGTTTCTAAAAACCCTATAACAACGTGTGGTTTTCAATCCTATTTAACGTTTTTTAAACGTATGTGTGTCCACTGGGTAGTGAAAAATTCCGTAGATATCGACGACATTTTTGCGTTTATTAGACGATTATTATTCACGTTTATATAAAGTGATTTTAAAATGTTTTTACAACGTATATTGGTTTACTATAAAACATTATGCGTTTTTCACCAATAAGGAAAACGTTAAAAAAGCTTAATTAACTAACGTTGATTAGTGGTCTATTTAATAGTGAAAAACTCCGTTGATCTCGGCGACATTTTTGCGTTTATTCAACGAATATTATTCACGTTTATATAAAGTGATTTTAAAATGTCTTTCTGACGTATGTTGGTTTACTATAAAACAAGTAAATAATATTACGTGTTTTCCACCAATAATAAAAACGTTAAAATACCTTAATTAACTAACGTTGACTAGTAGTCTATTTAACAGTGGAAAACTCCGTGGATCTCGGCGATATTTTTGCGTTTATTCAACGAATATTAGTTACATCTATGTAACGGTCGGTTATCATCATTTTCCAACCATTTTTTTAACGTGTGTGTGTGTGTGTGTGTTTACTGGGGTTGGATTGTCTATAGACATTATTATTGAGTAATACATTTTTAGAATGCAGTACATTTATTTTTATTCATTTAGACATAAACATGGTGTTAATACTACCACATATACGTATACAGGGTGTTTCATTAATAATTGGTCATACGCTGACTGAAGAATCCTTAGCCCGAAATATGAAGATTTAACCAAAAACACTTAGATAAAATGTGCCTCACTGAGATACAAAGTGCTGAAGTTACAAATTTAAAAATTATTTTATTATTTTAAAATCACTTAATATTTCTTTACCATATTTGGTAGATAGTGTTAGTGGTCCAAGAAGCATAATATCAGCAAAAGAACTGGTTCCTCACTATTGCCGGGGGTCCGCGGGGGGATTCAATAATTTTTGCGCAATACATTTCTCTAGAATGCCTATTTCTCGAGATATTTGAATTCGAAAAAATAATACGTTTTGCAGGTAGTAATAATTTATTTGAATAAATATTCAAATTGAGCTCCATTGACTTCTTAATCTTGTGCTAAAAGTTTTCCTTACTTTAAAAAATATGTTGGGTTGGTTTCTGATAAAATTGCCAGCATTCTGTACTTGTTGCCATAATTCCTGACGGCTGTTGATCGCTTACGCATAAACTAATGATTTCATGTGCCCCCAACAGTAGAAATATAACGAGTTAAAATCTGGGCTACGGGGTGGCCATTGAAATTCGCTTCCTCGGCCAATTTATCGACGGGGAAATTGTTCATTTAAGTAATTGACCGCAATGGAATAATGAGGTGGAGCCCCATCTCGTCCTTAAATTTAATGGCAAAGCTTCCAGCAAATGAAAAAGATCAGTTTGAAGAAATTCTAAATATGAATTACCGTTCAAATTTGTTGGACCCAACAGACGATTTCCTAAAAAGCCACACCACACATTAATTTTAAATTCATGCTGGTAATGTGATTCTCTGGATAAATGTGGATTCTCAATATCCCAGATATGAGTATACCAAATATGGTAAAGAAATATTAAGTAATTTTAAAATAATAAGTGAAAATATTTTTTTAGTTTTTAATGTATCTAATTTTATCTAACTGTTTTTAGTTAAATCTTCATATTTTGGGCTAAGGATTCTTCAGTTAGCGAATAATCAATTATTAATTAAACACCCTGTATAATTTAGCATTTTTTAACGCGCCAGTTACATATTCGCTCCGTTGACGAACCCAAACAAAAGACAGACAGGAATTAGGTATTCAGATCCAATAATAATAAAATCTCCATGGCACAGCATCCACTGCAGTTTCATCAATCTAAAACAAAGCTCCTGTGACAGCCTCAGACCCAGCACGATGAAAAATGGATTACTTACTTTCATACGCAGCCACTTCCTTTGTTTATTTAAATGAATTTATGCTTTTGTTTCGCCAGGACCGATCGGAATTCCTAATGCCTAATTGTATTTTGAAGCGAAAAATGAGGGAAAGGTGATCAATATCTATCTGACGGATCGGTTATGTGCCGTACTTTGTCCGGTTTATTCAAAAGATAATTGCCTCGGATAGAAATTTATTAGGCGGCGGTGACGAAACAGCGACAGCTTTTTGTTTCGAACAGAATAGGTTCTTGGGGCAGGGGAGGTCTTTTATTAGAATTTCGAAGTTAGAATATTGTTTAACGCTACACTTATTATTAATAAAGCCTTTAAGTAAGGTCATTTTGGGCTTTAATTCCAAAACCCATAAATATTGAGAGCTCGAATGTCATTTTTAATAGCTTATAAAATACTCAATAAAAAAACCGCTGCCCAAGGAATCACTACTTCCACATCCAGATTCTCTATCCAAGTCACTCACAACGAAAAAACTTTGTATGTGAAAATAATTGTTTATGGAACTTTAATAATATAATATTTGAAATCTTCTACCCCAAAAACCCATAAAACGATACCCCACATCGGTAGTGGGGTGGGAGTGGTAGTGGGGGGTGGACGAAGTAAAAAAATATTTTGAGGTTTCTGGTTTCTGTACATACACTAAATCACAATTTCTTTTCATCCCCTTTAATAAGGGGGTGGGGGTGGTAATGGAGGCGGCTAATGCCAATTTTTTTTTTGAGACCTTAGCTTCTCTTGTATATACTAAATACCAATTTCGTGGACTCTTACCTGCTTGATTTACCCATTTACCACAAATTTACCCCAATTTACACCCCATCCCTTCGACGGAACAAGATGAAAATATAATCTAGTTCTAGATCTCGTTAAAGTACATATGTGTACCAAATTTCAAGTCAATATCTTAAACGGTTCCAGAGTAAACGTGCGCACAAAAAAAAGTTACAGACATACAGACAGACCGACAGACAGACCGACAGACCGACAGACAGACCGACAGACAGAAATTTTTTTTTCGCTCAAACTTAAAATCTCGACGTTTCATGACATTTTAAGCCTATTTGGAAAATAAAAATTTTGAAAAATTTTTTTGTCGTTACTATACTTCCACTGGACGTGGAAGTAATTGGGAAAAATGTATTTACACAAAACTCACAATTAACTCACAAATTAGTTTTTGACATTTACGATAATTGTGATTTTCTTTTTTTACCATGGCCAATAAATATTAGAAAATGCAATATGCATATGCATATACAGGGTGATTCTTTTAAGGCGGCCATTAGAATATTTCCCACTTGCAGATGAGATAGAGATTTGAGATTTGGTACCCTACCATAGTCGACCATTGCGGGTCCGAAAATAATAATTTCAAGATGGCGGCACTTCCGGAAATACCGGAAGTCGATACCAACTTGCTTATTTTAAATGGAACACCCTGTATATTTTCGACTTTTCGAAATGATCATAAAATTCTTAGTCAAAAAATTTGACAGGTGCAACGGTTTGCAAGAACCGTTATTACTTTATTTGTGTAGGAGATCCTTATTTGCTCTTTGGTACGTAGAAAAAACACAAGATGAGCTACTCTTTACAAAAAAATAGATTCCAAAATAGTATACCGAGTGTTTTATTTTTCTCGTTTTGTCAAATTCAAACCTCAAAAACTTTTTTATTTCTGTATTTTTTTACATCAAGTTATGTTAAATTAAATTCCCTTTTTTCTAGTACAAGCATTGTAGGGGTTAAAGTTACAACTTTTCGAAATATTGGCGATTTTCATAATGTCCAAGAATTTTTAGTAAAAATTTCCGCCAACTTACCCATGATTAGAAACATTAATGTCAGTCATTCTCTTTTGTTAAAAAATGCCAGCACGTTTAAATTACACCCACGAAGACTTTTATATTTGTTTATTATTTATGGAGAATGTGATAAAGTAATAATGCCAAGAACATGTAACACATTTGCTAATCGATACCCAGTTTATTGTTTCAATTGTTTCATAGGCTTCTACGTTTTTTTTTTGGGTAAATTATAATTTTCAACAAAAACTTGCGAAAAATTCAAAGTACATGTGTTAAATATAGGACATGCTGAAAAAAATTCAGCACGTGCCATTTGACAGAGCCAAATATTCTAAAATTGTCCAATATGCGGTTTACAGTGGATGGTGAACGGTTTCTATTTTTGTGGGTATCGAGTAAAATGTGTTACATATTCTTGGTATTTCTTTATCACATTCTCCATAAATAATAAACAAACCTAAAACTCTTCCTGGGTGTAATTTAATCGTGCTGGCATTTTTTAACAAAAAAGAATGACTGACATTAATGATTGTTTCTAATCATCATGGGTAAGTTGATGGCAATTTTTACTAAGAAAATCGCCAATATTTCGAAAAGTTGTAACTTTAACCCCTACGTTACTTATACTATAAAAAAGGGAATTTAATTTAACATAATTTGATGTAAAAAAATACAGGGTGTTCCATTTGAAATAAAAAAGTTTTTGAGGTTTGAATTTGACAAAATGTAACGAGAAAAATAAAACACTTGGTATACTATTTTGGAATCTATTTTTTTGTAAAGAGTAGCTCATCTTGTGTTCTTTCTACGTACCACAGAGCAAATAAGGATCTCCTACACGAAGAAAGTTATAACGGTTCTTGCAAACCGTTGCACCTGTCAAATTTTTTATAAAATGTCATATATCTCCGAAACTGCTCGGTTCAGGTATAGGGTGTGCTACATGTTATGATCATTTCAAAAAGTCGAAAATATATAGGGTGTTCCATTTAAAATAAGCAAGTTGGTATCGACTTCCGGTATTTCCGGAAGTGCCGCCATCTTGAAATTATTATTTTCGGACCCGCAATGGTCGACTATGGTAGGGTACCAAATCTCAAATCTCTATCTCATCTGCAAGTGGGAAATATTCTAATGGCCGCCTTAAAAGAATCACCCTGTATATGGAAGACAATTCGAACATTTATTATAGTTTAGTTTTTTCTATTTTTGGCAAAATTATTTTATATTATAAGAAGTGTTGTTGTTGTTAATAGTTTTCCATGGCCTCCTCACAAATATATTAAATTGTTCGAAAATTAAACACTTTTTCCAGAGATTATTTCACTCATTAACGCTGTAGCCAATGAGAGCCCGTTTTTTCACAACATTGCACCAATCAAACGTCATTATTAGTGATAATTCAAGCTAGATCGGCTTTTGACAGTACCAACATGTAAAATTTATCGCTCTAATTTTTTAGGTCGCTGCAGCGGCAAATATTGCGAAAATTTTTTGACGTTTTGTGTCGTGAAATGTATTCAGCAAATAGGACAAATCGTGCTTTTAAATGTTATCTATAAATATCTTCTCTAGCTTATTACTAATTGTTAACGTAAATTGTAGTATTGTAGGTATTAATAACCTAAAAAGCCAATGCTGTGTAGAACTTATATAGGTTCGGGACAAGTTATACACAGCTTTCAATGGCTTAATACTTAACGTAATTACAAAATAATTTTCACGACTAAAATTAAATATAAATATCTACGAAGCAGACAAATCAGTTATTTCAAGATAAATACACAAATGTAGGTACTTACGTATGGTAATTCATCAATCATCACAAAGCAGCTAACACTTATTTGGAAAATCAAAACTCTGCAGTATCACTATATACATTATAATTCGTTGTAAAGTCTATCTACTTAAACAAGTAAACTTTAACTTAACTATTAAACTTCTCAAATTAGAAACAAGGATTAAATACATAAATATATATTAATAAACACTATAATATAATAATTCAATTCACTGTTTAGGCCAGTTAAGTTAAGCTAGCGTTACTAGATGGCGGTACCATACCATCTGAGCCGCAGCCTTAGAACGTAAAAGCGATAGATTGGTAATATGCAATTTGTGTGATTATACCCGTAATGTGATTGGTCGAAGCGTGCTTTGTTATGATGACTAGTCTTATAAGTTACAGTACCTATGGTTTAACGTATATTGTTTTTCTTGATTGTCATAATTTAAACCTACTTTGTTTTTTATTAGTTGAGTCGCTTTGGAAATGCATTTTTATGTGACGTAAATGATGAAATTGAAGATAAAGGTGAATATTTTTTAAAAAGTAACAAGGAAACGTCTGAAGGCAATTAATTACTGAACATAATATAGAAGATGTACTTAATGAATTATTTATTCGTGAAATATTCTCCACAAATACCACTCGTGCCTTAAATTTTATCTAAAAATTTTTTCTCAAGCTAAGTTGCCCCTAATTAATATAACTCGTGCAAATTGGCAGTTTATTATCAAAGATTAAATCCCTCCCGCTAAAGTGGTCGGGATTTAATCAGATAATAAACTGCCAATTTGCACTCTTTATATTACCAGGCAACACGCTTTCGAAAAAATTTTCGATAAAATTTTAAGCACTAGTGATATTACATACGATAAATATGACAGATGATATATCGTTGGATAATTTAAGTTGTGATCGAATAATGAAATAATTTACAGGGTGTTCCATTTAAAAAAACACAAGTCATGTCTATATCTCGAAAACTGAGGTAAGCATAATTTTCTTCTTATCAACAACGGATTCTACTCAAAATAGTGCTTTAAGAATGTGTTACCCGATTTTCGATTCAACACTTGGTAATTGAGATAGAGGTCATCCAAAAATGCCAATTTTTCCAAAACACTCTGTGGCTTGATAGTCGAAAAAGATAGACGATCGCGGTTTACACCATTGTTTGTTTCTCGAAAATCGAGCTCAGGACACCTATATTGGTTTTTGTCTATCTGCCATAGTTTTAGAGAGAACCCCAAATCCCATCTTATTTGGTCCACCCTGTACATTTTCTTAAATATATAAGGAATAATTCTCCGGACTAATGCCCCGCCGAGAGCAGGAATACGACTTACAAGCCTGGCCGTGTTAAGTGCAATAATTACACATTGCCACAAAACGCTAAAGTTTCGATTACAACAAACACCAATCGAAAGACTTATTCCTACTCAAAGGAGTTTTTGGTTGCAGTCTGATTTTTATTCCTCATTTATTTAAGGAAATATATGAGGAGGTCGACAAAATATTACGTTAGCAAATACACGGAAAAAAATCTTATACTGTCTCCAAGAATAATCCTATTCTTGAAATTTTAAATTTCATAGAAGAGTAGAAGTCTAGATTAAATAATAGTCGATATTTCTATCAAATATTTATATGGTGTTGACTTCCAAGCATCATTCTATTCAGGTAGAATATTTTATATTTAAGTTAAGATTAAAATTCATATTCATTTAAGAGAAGACTTTAATTCAAGCTAATTAAAAAGTATTCGATTTACTTCAAATACACTAATTTTTAACAATACTATTTGTTCTTGAATAAAACTTACTATATACTTCAGAGAAATGGTTGTTAACCTCAAACAAGATTATTTGCTTTGCTTCGAATACCTCTTATTCTTAAATGTTATTTTCTGCACAGGCGTCGACGGGCCTCTATCATTGCGCCTGCCGCTTTCGTTGTGTTCTGTGCAGTTAATGGAGAATCATTTAACAGTGAATAGTGCAAGGGTTTTGTTTTGTCTGATGTGTGATATGCAAATAGTGGAATAAGGAAGAAATACTATATATTGCAATGAAATTGGTAAAACCACTTGCATGAATTTCCCGGTGCTTGAAAACGTTATTTCTTGGAGCTATTCGATTCAGCTCGATAGGAAAAGTACTTGTGAGTACTTTTAAGGTCATCCAATTTGTTTAAAAAGTTATACGAAAATTGTTAAGAATTAGAGGATAGTGATTTTTAACCTTTCGTCGCTTACGTAGCGAAAACGGTAATAGATTCGATAGAAGTGCACTGAACCTTTTTGTAGACCATCGAATTTTCCAGAAAAAAGTCTGCAAGGGCATCCATCATAGTTTAGGATCTACAGCTACCCGTACGCAAACGTAATAATGATCGTTCTTCGGCACTTTCCAAGCGGCCTGGCTATAATAATAATAATGAAGTTTAAAAATATTTAAATCAATTCAAAACATACACACTTTCAATAATGTTTTTTCAGTTGAAAGTATTTTTTTCTTTATAAAGTATAAAAAATTAATACCTATTAAGGAACGAAAAGTTATAATTTCGCATGCTCTTTCTGATGGTGCTATTGAAAAAATTGTTATTTTTTATTTTCATTATTTTTAAATAAACAAATTGTTATAAACAATTTGTGGAGCTTTATTTTTTTTTATTGTTTTTTTTTCGAATAATGGTTTAAATTTTACTATTTTTTTAATACTAGTATTCAACACTACAATTTTTTTTTAATACCAGTATCAGAATGAGCATGCGAAAAAATCAGCAACTGTTCGATCCTTAATATTAATTTACCCTTTATAAACAAAAAAATATACTTCGACATTGGAGCAATGTTGCAACAATAAATAATAATTTTTTTAAGAAAAAAAAATACATTTGGTTTGAACAGCTTATAGCAATATTTAAAATATTTGAAAAATCCTGAACCTGCCTTGATAAAAATTTGCTTGAAAAGAAACCTCAAAAAATATAAAATTCAGCTTTAAAATTTTTTTTATTCGATATTTTTGAATTAACCAAAGCAAAGTGCGTCCAAACACAAGTGTAAAAGCTAGGAATTTTTTTTTGTTCCTGCCATGGATGCTGCCAAAAATAGTAGCAAAAATGTTTATTTTTTCTGTTTTACTCCACGTCCAGAGGAAGTATAGTAACGACAAATTTAAAAAAATTTTATTGTTCAAATAGGCTTAGAATATGTCATGAAACGTCGAGATTTTAAGTTTAAGTAAAACAAAACTGATTTCAGCCATTGACGCGTCAATAGCTGAAATCAGTTTTGTTTTAAACAAAAAAGATATAGTAAAGGTCTTTTGATATCGATTCAAATTTGGTTAAAATTGGATGAGTAATAACTAAACTACGAAGGTGTTACCGTGAAAAATGGGACACACTGTATATAAATAATATGTTCTTGATTCGAAACATTGAATAAAATACATATTCTTAAATCAAACTGTAACATATTTTTAAATCAAGCCTTTGGCACTACTTGAAATTAGAATAGCTGCATTTATTACAAAGTTTTTATTTCATTGAAATCAAATATTGCATGTTTCTAAACAAATATTCTATATACTCCTGTAGAGATACGCCTGAATGTATTTTAATTATAGCTAAAATTGATATAATCTAAATATAAACTCTTTTAAAATATGAAAGTATTATAGTAAATACGTAGGCATCATTGAAATAAGAATAAGATATACTTAGAACGAGATCTATCCGCACCTTAAAGCAACCACTACGCTTTCCTCGATTCAATAACGGCTTATTCTTAATTGGAGAACAAGCTAATCTCATTATTTAAGAATAAGACAATACTAGAAGTAAGTATTATTTTATTTGAGGAATAGTGAAACTAAGATATTCTTGGATAAAGTCTATTCATCTTGTAATCAGTGGAGCTTTTTTTCCGTGTATGCTGCCCTCTAAAAGCATCCCTACTAACCAATTTTTAATTGTTTTCCATGTCGAATTGGTTTCTGTAAATCTAGCTACACTTTATTTACATCGATCACCTAAAAATGCAGAGAAGCCCTCTAGCTAGTTTATTCTATTTTGTACCTCCCACGACTAGGACTATAAAGAAACAAAATTTGCAATCAGCAGGTAGGTATATAATGATAAATAACAGCTGAAATACCTCGTTATTTCCACATTCAAATATTTATTCGCTTTCCTCGGGTGTCTAGAGAATAAAAGTGCTTTGATGATGTGCCTCTGGAAGCTTAGATATAGTATTACCGATGTCGCAGTACTTTATTTATCGTAGAAAACTTGATATTCTGACAAATAACGCAGGCAATTGCACTGTCGCCATTCAATACGTTTGCACTGGAGCCAATCATCAATAATGAGTCAATTAGCCTTTCTCTTCTGGCTCTCAGCATCAATTTATCCGACACTGTTGGAAATGCTAATTTCGTATAACAAAAACAGTATTCAATTAGAGTGACAGCTACAGCCATTAGGAATAGCGTAAATCATTGCAAAAAGGGCCCATTAACGTCTTTATGATTAGTTGAGCTGTTGTTTCGGTTAATGGTATTTGTTTTTTTTTTTTCTGCTTTAAGCGATACCCATTCGGATGCATGTTACGGGAGATTGAACAGTGAAAAAACAATACACCAGACATGAGGCGTTACTGTTTTAAAGTGTGTGCTAAGTTATACGTTAACATTGATTTTATTTCCACATCCATGTAGTGGAGTGGGAAATAGAAGCGGTAAAAAAATAGAATAGATTTTAGGTTTGAAAAAAAAATTCTATTGGTCTGTCTGCAACTTTTTACACTCAAAGAAATAGTATGGGTAAATCAACAAAAAAAATGGTTAACTAACAATATCGTTAATTTTGTTAAACCAAACTATATTGATGGTATTTTTAAACAAGAGGTGATTGTTATTTTAATTAATAAAAAGTTGTCGTACAACAAAACAAACATTAACTTAAAAAATAGATGAATAAGACTATTATTTTGTTGAATTCTGTCAAATTAAACTAGATAATAGTATATTTTATTTTTAACTATTATCGAATTGTAATTCTAACCCAGTATTAGTTCGCTGTATTATTGTACTTGGTAGACAAACCAATATTATTGTCGTCTTCTAGAAGTTCTAAAAGAATTACCATAAAATTTGCTTGCTTACCACGTAGTCTATTACAGAAATTATTCCCAGATGACGCCACATACAAATCACTGACAATAATCAATCATGCATTATCTTATACTCTTATGAATTTATAGAAAATTAATAACATGATTGCAATGTTCAAATTCTCTCAGGGATCATCGATATATTTGGATGGATCTTATAAACGATCTCTAATCTTTGGTTTGGGTGGTTTGATGTCTCAATACTGAGATTTTGGCTAACCAAAAAAAACTTCATCATACAATAAAGTGTAGATCAACCTAAAAATTAGTTGGTGAACAAAAAACAAAGTCGTTGTACTATTTAATTGTAGACCCAATTGAAAATGGTTAGTGAACATAAAAAAATGTCATTGTACTATTTAATTTGTTACAAGAAGATATGATTATTAAACTACTATTTGTTTACGAAAACAAATAAAGTTGTATGACTATTATTTTCTGATTGATTTAACAATGAAACTAGATAGGCGCGATTTCATATGCTCTTTTTGATTGAATTTACCTATCATTTTCTTTGAGTGTACAACTTGGTACACTTTTAGTCCAGTGAATGGAAATTTGAGTGCTAATGAATGGATTTGATAAAACCTTGTGCAATGTGTTTGTAATGACAGTAATAAAAAAGTTGAAAAAACATTAAAGATGATCGGAAGGGGCAGAAAACACCTCTTTTATCACGGGTTCCGTAACGTGTAGAATTAGGTCAAAAATGGAAAGGAAAAACAATACATTTACATTTTTTTGGCCCAAAATAAGATGTTCTTACTCTTGTGAATTTTTTCGAAAAATACAAATCTTTCGAGATATGGCCACTCGAAAATTCCTAGAAGTGGGGGAAAAAGTTGAAAAAAAAAATTTGAAAAAAATTCAGGTGAATGTATCATCGAAATACAAGACTTTTTTTATTTGCAACTTTTCTGTACAGTGCGTTTTCACCGAGTTTTTCCGGAAAAACATGAAAAACTACCTCTTTCTTCGAAATTGTAGCGCTTTAAAAATTGTAATTTAAAAACTTGAGAAAATTCAGACGTATGCATTGAGGCCTTCTAAACATTTTTTGTCTCTTGGAATTATTTTGTAACTTGCCAATTTTCCGAGTTACGGGCAGGTTTTCACGATAAATAATGTTCTACATTTTTTTCTCATTTTCAATTTAAAAATTATATTGAACTTTTAAAAATGGTATAACTATATAGATTTTACATGTTTTTATAATACTTATAAACCACGCTCATTTTTCGAATTTTCATGTATTAATGTGCACAAAATGTAGTACATTATTTATCGTAAAAAATGCCTGTAACTCGGAAAATTAGCAAGTTACAAATAAATTCCAAGAGACAGAAAATGTGGAGAAGGCCTCAATGCATACGTCTGAATTTTTTTACATTTTTAAATTACATATTTTTAAAGGGTTACAGTTTCAAAGAAAAACTATCCCTTTTTCATGTTTTTCCGGAAAAACTCGGTGAAAACGCACTTTACAGAAAAGTTGCAAATAAAAAAAATCTTGTATTTCGATGTTACATTCACCTGAATTTTTTCAGATTTCTTTTCCAACTTTCACATTTCCCCTCCCACACTTTTAGGAATTTTCGAGTGGTCATATCTCGAAAAATATGCATTTTTTGAAAAAATTCACAAGAGTAAAAACATCTTATTTTGGGTAAAAAAATGTAAATACATTATTTTCTTTTCCATTTTTAATCTAATTCTACAAGTTACGGAACCCGTGATAAAAGGGGGTGTTTTCTACCCCTTCCGATTATTTCCTACTACAATCTTTTTCTCGCCTTTTTTTACTAACGTACTTACAAACACATTGCACAAAGTTTCATCAAAATCCATTCATTAGCACTCAAAAACCGCTGCCCAAGGAATCACTACTTCCACATCCAGATTCTTTATCCAACGAAAAAACTTTGTATGTGAAAATAATTGTTTATAGAACTTTAATAATATAATATTTGAAATCCTCTACCCCAAAAACCCATAAAACGATACCCCACATCGGTAGTGGGGTGGGGGGTGGTGATAGGGGGGTGATAGTGGGGGGTGGATGAAGTAAAAAAATATTTTGAGGTTTCTAGTTCCTGTACATACACTAAATCACATTTTTTTTCATCCCCTTTAATAAGGGGGTGGGGGTGGTAATGGGGGTGGCTAATGCCAAAAATTTTTTTGAGACCTTAGCTTCTCTTGTATATACTAAATATCAATTTTATGGACTCTTACCTGCTTGATTGACCTATTTACCCCAAATTTACCACAATTTACCCCCCAACCCTTCGACGGAACAAGATGAAAATATAATCTAGATCTAGATCTCGTTAAAGTACATATGTGTACCAAATTTCAAGTCAATATCTTAAACGGTTCCAGAGTAAACGTGCGCACAAAAAAAAGTTACAGACAGACAGACCGACAGAAATTTTTTTTTCGCTCAAACTTAAAATCTCGACGTTTCATGACATATTAAGCCTATTTGGACAATAAAAATTTTTTTAAATTTTTTTGTTATGCGTTGTCTAAGTGATCAAGTTTCAAAGTACAGTTTAAGAATTTATTACTTCTCATATGTGCAATCTTATCTTTTATGGTATTTATTACCTTCTGGCTTCTGGGTATCATCATCTAAAGCCAATAAAATATACCTTACTCAAAAAAAAATAAAAGATGTATTTTAAAAATTCACCTATTTCACGTTAGAAAGTTTGGTAAAAAGTGTCATGGCGAAAACTAGATTGGTAAGCCACTGCACATGTTGACCAACTCGTCTAATTTCCAAACTTTGTAAAAATACCTACCCATAATATAATAATCATATCATTGTCTTCATTACACACCCTCACAAGAAAAAAATTAAAGTTCTGATCCCTGAACGCGTCCATAATATTCCTATGTATTTTTCGACGCTGAATCCGAATCTGATAATAAAAAAGCCGTACACTCCCAAATTTTTGCCAAAAATAACCCACAAAATGGGGTAAAACCATCATATACATCAGGATAGAATGGATGGATGCAAAACTTTCCGTTTTGAAAACTCCGAAAGTTTCCAGGAAGTTTTCCTTCTAACTTTCCATTGGGTATATTGATAGCCTATTTTATGGTGAAATCTAATTCGTGATGATGCATGCTTCATTTTGATACCAAATAAGTGCATACAATTATATTACTTACATGGCTTTTACAAACTTTTATCAAATGTGGAAAGTTTCCTCGACCCATCTCTGAATAAAAGTATGACAGTACTAAATAATGAAGTGAGAACGAAACAAAGTTGCAAATTTAAACTTAATTAAATTAAAATTAGGATATGCACGTTTACCTATAGCACTGAATGTAAGGAACATATTTATTTTATTTACGAGGATAAAAGAAACTGTTTGTATAATAGCTTGAATTTAGATAACCCAGCATTTTTATAAGCAGTAGGTACATTATTATATAAACGAAATATATTATATGAGAAGCTTCTACGATATAAAGCAGTTTTATGAGGTGGAGGTGATATCATTCCTCTGAATCGCAAATTCAAGATATGAGCATCACTACGGTATTTAATTTTGTTATTTAAATATGGGGGACATTTATTTACGATTATACTATGGTACAATGTAGGACAATGAAACTGTCGCCTAGATTTCATGTTGAATCATTTTGCGTCTTTCAATTTATGTGACACATGCTCATATTTCCTGATGCCATAAATATACCTTAAGCACGCGTTTTGGATATTCTCTATTTTATCCAGGCAGGGACCATATACAACATCACAGTGGTTAAGATGACTTAGCACTAGTGTATCAGTGAGCATAATGTTCAGAAATGGTGAAAGTAAATGACGGTGAGGGTATAAACATTTTAAATTAGCATAAGCTTTTTGCATACATTTATTTATGTTTTTTAAACCGTCGACACCAAGATTTCTTGCCACCTTAGTACATACTAAATCAGCATCACCTACTGCAACTCTCATATCTGCCTTCACCTGAGCTTTATGTTTGCCAAATATAAGAACAGACGACTTCATTGGATTTCAGCTAATTTATGACGTGTAGACATTTCAAGTCTTTGTAAATCATTATTGATATCAATGTCATTTGCCTGATTCAGATCTTTGTGAAAAAAGAATATTATGTTTGAGTGTCATCCGCATATAAATGTACTTTACAATGACTTAGGCAGTTTGTTATATTACATGTATATATAGAAGACAACAAAGGGCCAAGGATTGATCCTTGTGGTACTCCATACAATATATTTCCATAATTTGATCTGCCATTATTTGTTTCTACAAATTGAGTATATATGTATGTAGAATAGCAAATAAAATTTCGTGACTAATCGTGTCGAACGCCTTTGAATAATCTAATAAAATTAGGGCTGTAGTTTTTCCCGAGTCTATATCCTCAATAATATCATCCATGACACCTAGTAATGCGGTAGCACAGCTGTGGCCTGTGCGAAACCCAGATTGATATACTGGTAAAATATTATATACATTAATGTGATTACGCATAACACTGGAAGAATGCTAATTAGTTGAAGCTCACTAAAATCAGAAATGTCACTTTTTTAGGTAGCGGAACTACACGTGATATTTTCCAAGAATCTGGGAAAATACCCTCTAGAAGGCATGTGTTTACTATATTAGTAATACAGGGCAGAATACGTGGACAACATAAAAGTAACATATCAATGTTAATTTGATCAGACCCTGTAGATTTGTATTTTATTTACACTAAATATTCATAAATGATCTCATCTGATACGGGTACAAATGAAAATAAATCATTAAAATTTGTTTTTAGATTTAGATTATAATATTGCAACATATTGCCCGGGGGAAATAAATTAGTAGAATGTTGCAAAAAATGTAAGTTAATTTCATCAGGTTTATTTAAAATTTCAGGAAGTGTGTTCACTGTTCAAATTTTTCTTTTTTTTTGTTCTTTTGTATTCTGTAAGGTTTTTAGTTTATTATTATGTGTTAATATTTTAATTATGAGTATACCTTAGCAAAAAAGAATAAATAAAAAGAAAATGAACAAAAATTTAAAAAAATAAGTCTAAAACCATAGTAGGTTAAAAGTAAGCACTTCTTTTATCAAAAAATTGTTTTGTAAATACTTTTAAATTATTGTATATGAAATATGAATATATAATTGAGTAGTGTACTCAAGTTTTCACCTAAAAACTTTCGCACTCATTTGCGAACATAATGTTTTGTATGATATCTATTGGTATCCATTTTATTTTTTATTAAGTATACATTTATATGTATTTTTTGGAATATAAACAAATTATTATTAATCCACCCATCCCTACCATCCTACTTTTCGATATTTTATGAACTTGAGTTTCAATATTTAATCATTAAAAAAATTCATATTCTTCAATGTAATCCTATTTACTAAAATTCCGAATATTTGACCATACATGCCCACAGGCTTTAAATAATTAATTATATTAGGTCTGGGTATTCGTCAAAATTTCTAGTATAGTACAAGCAGTCATTTAGAAATCCATATTTTATACTACCCGCGCCATCTGTTGTGTAGTAGCAACACTAACATCGACACAGGTCAGGCTAAATTACTGGATGGGTTTACGGATACTATATTAACTAAATAAAAGATTACTGTTTCAAAAAATTCTAGTGTAATGCAGAATGCAGAATACTATGCATGTGTTTTATCTTGTACGTAGCTACTTCTTTTGTAGGTATATATTATATTTATCAATATCAGTGTTATGATTTCTTTTTTTCTTTTACCTATTTAATGTTACCATCAGATTTTAGTAATAAGCTATTCTTCTTCTGTGTTATTACTAAAGTCTGATAAATAATCAGTTTGACAAGGATTAATTTTCTAGCCGATATTGTCTAGAAAGTTTATTCACTTGATTATTAAGTAAATATTTTTTTGTAAATGCTCTGCTAGAAACAACAATATAAATAAACAGATATGAGTTTTGTCGAGATATGAAAAGTCTGTATCACTGGTAAGAGGTACCAGACTACCACTGAAATGAATTGAAAAATCTGGCATTTCGTTGTATGTGAGATACAATAAATAACCTTTTCACCTCCTGATAAGCATTTTTAAGATTTAACTTGCCAAAGCGGTCAGTGTGTGTCGGTGAATTAGCTGTTCGGATGTTGTGAAATAGGTATTTCGAAAAGTATTAAAATGAAAGCTATAGACAGAAGAGCAATCGAAGAGGTAAATAGATCCTATTGATATTTATTAGTTAGGTAGGTACCCATACTTATACTCTAAGCTGCAATATTTCTCAGATAGAGCTCTACATCAATGTAACGGGTAACTCCTGTCCGCGTGAATTGTTTCAGCGTTTCCAGATCTGCTAGGAAGTTGAAATTTTGCAAATGCTAACCTCAAACCATCAAGTAAATTATGAAAACTGGAAAATTCAAAATGACGCCTCCAATATGGCGGTCCAAAAATTAGCTTATTATTTTTGGCACTTCCAAACGCCAAATATTTATAGATGTCTATTATCTGAATAGTTTGGTTTTTGTTTTATAAAAATCTGTCAAGTACGTTGTGAGATACGGGGGTGGGCGTTATATGTATTATTATTATTATAGTTAACTTAACGAAAACCGTGGCGTGGCGAATACGAGCAATTTGCTAATTGTAAATACATCTCAGCAGATTATTTTGAATGTAAATCGCATACTTAGTCACACATTGATTTTTCTATTTTAATGCCGCTCTCTTATCAAGGACGGATCCAGAAAGGTTACATTTACAAAAAATTTCGCCTCGGAATCTAAAAAAATTTTATCGTCTCATGGGGGGGTGCAAATGAAAATCCAAAAAAAATTTTTTTCGCCTCATACACGGGGATGCTATTAGAAATCCAAAACATTTTTTTTTTACCTCGTGCGGAGAAAAAAAAATCGTCGCCTTGAAAAAGTAACGAATACTTTTCTCGGGGGGGGGGGCAATTGCCCCTACTGCCACCCTCCCCCCCCCTGGATCCGCCCTTGTTTCTTATTAATTTACAATCATTTCTTCTGGTGTGTCATATTTTCTATCTACATCGATATCCAGGATAGCAGACTGACGTCAAGTGACGAAAAATTGACGTCTCATTAACGTTATATTGTGACAAAATTATAACGTCGTGTTGAGACGTCGATTCGACGTATTGGCGACGTCATTTTTTCATTTTAGACGCGTTTATGCATTACCACGTAGTTTGTTGTAGACATTATTTCTAGATGGTGCCACATACCAACCATCGACAATAATCAGTCATCTTTATCTTATATTCTAATGAATTTATGTAATTTTTCTTCTTCATTGCCTTAACCTGATTAGCTTTTAAATTCCTGAAATTCAGTGCACAGTAAAGCGTGGAAGTTTCTGAAAATAATTGACAAATTTATCAAAAGCAAGTCATGGAAATGAAATGCCTGGTTCAAGGAAACGTACATATTTGTTTCTCTTTACGGCGGATATTGATCATTGATTCACAAAAAAATTTGATAAAAAATTATATTTTCTACCGTGGATTCTGATTCAGTTCACAGAAAAATCTGATAAAAATGATCTAAACAAAATATTAAATTATGAAAAATATATATTATAAATTAACATTCAGTATAACAAAACATCTCGGAAAAGTAGGTACACATTTAATAAAAAAAAAAACAGAAAAGTCTGAGAAAAATGATCCAAACAAAATATTAAATTATGAAAAATATGTATTATAAAAATGAACACCCAGTATAACAAAACATCTCGGAAAAGTAGATACACATATAATTAAAAAAAAAAACATATTTTTATCTAGTAATTCATTTTACAAGTCTCGTTCATAAAATGAACCAAACAAGTCCTAAATACTACTTGTATTTGAGAAAAATTTATCCTGCCTTTTGCACCTGTTTATCCATTCACCTTTTATGATTTTGGACAACAGATCTTTTGAAAAATTTTGACCAGTAGATATCTCTGTACAGTACGTGTTATTATAGTCATACACTGCACACCTTGTTCCCGACATTTCTCTTCATTTCTATCTGAATAATAACAATATGTATATCTAATACATGAATTGTTAAGCTTCTCTTACCTTCTATAATAACAAAGTCGCCATAGAACACTAATAATAATAATTGTCTTTTAAATTATATAAAGATCCAAAATAGTGTAACACCCAGGTAGCAAAGGGACGTGAAAATGACGTGAAAAAATGGTCAGGAGTGACGAGAAATGACGAGTTAGATGACGTAAATGAAACGTGAAAATGACTTCCTAATGTCTCAGATGAATGACGTCTTATGCTAGACGTTAATTTGAAGTCTTTTTCAGGTTATATTTGGTAATCCCCCCACAGGTTTTTAGTAATAGGAACATATAAAACTACATACTCGTTAGTAGTCTACTTGATAAAAATGAAGTAATTAATGCATAAATAAGTATTGTCCTATGAATTTGTTTGTTAGCCATCCGTATATTTTATTTACATTAACATATCTAATATTGTTTACCATCACTCCAATTTTTTCTCAGAAGAGTTGCCTGCAAATTATAATGTTTATTAAGTTATTAAATTCATTTTTACTTACCTTTACCAATTGCGGTCCGTAGAGATCGAACCTACATATCTCCGTTGTCCGTATTACACAGGGTGTATTTAATACACCCTGGTATTGCAGTACTGACTCTTCTACCAACTGAGCTATCTTAGTGACCGTTATTTCGGATGCTAAAAGCAGTATTTATGGTGATGTGTATGAAGTCTTTATTATGTGAAATTGAATTTCTAGCCTTATTTAAAATATATGAAAATCTTTCAGGTTCTCTTTTTTTTTTCTATTTTTTACGTGTTCCAAGGGCGGATCTGGACCTTGAGCTTGGGGGGGTAACACTGAACCCAAAATTTTTTGAAGAGCGGGGGGGGGGGATCCGAAAAAAAAATTCCGAAAAATTTTTCCATCCTAAAAAATTCTTCCCAAAATTAACAAAAATCATACCATTTTAAAACAAAAATTGATAATTTACAGAATCTTGGGGGGGGGGGTAATTACCCCGTTACCCCCCATAAATCCGCACCTGACGTGTTCCCAAGCCTAAATTTTTCAAGTTACTAGTATTTTTATTTATTTATATAATTATTAAGAACTTATTTAATTTAATTAAACTGTCACCAGTGTTACCTGAGAAGTACGAGTAGTTGTTGAACAACGTAATTATTACATTAATTCAGTGGCGGTTCGTTAAAAAAAATGTTTTCCCGAGATCTCGAAATTGAAGAGCAGGGAGGGAAAAATCCGAAAAAAAAATTTTCCTCATTTCAAATTTGATGAGCGGTGGGGGGGAAGTCAGGAGTCAACTATTTTAAGAATTTAAGTTGAGGTACTTATGCAAACCTGGGAAACGTGTTGGAGAAAAAACGGTAAAGGTATAATATCGACATCGACAACATAAATAGAATATTTAATGGTCCAAAACAGACCTAAAATTGAAAAAAGTACATTCGTACATCGGTTTTAAAAGCAATTATTACCTTTAAAAAAAATAACTAAAATTTTTTTCGCAATTATTTAAAAAAAAACGGAATGAGCAGGAGTCGAACTGCCGACCTCGGGACTTGCAAGACAACAACAACAACAACAACAACAACAATATTTTATTTTAAGTTCAAGCACAATATATATGCCTCACCGGATCCTAGGCCGGAGCCAGCCAGACAACCACGGCGAACATCGCCGAGGTGGGTGTGAGGCTGAGTGGGGTAGGTCCGGTTCGGCTTGGAAATAAATACGAGGGCTCGAGAAGCTCCTGCCTGCCACGGGCAGACTTAAAAACTAGATTAAAATTTTTTATGTGTCCACATGGACCTAAAAGTAACTTAAAAATAAACACAACACTGAGAACACTAAAATCGTAGGCGAACGCACTTCGTAATTTTGATTGTTGATACGGGGAACACAACTAAACGAAAAAACCCGTTCGAACAAATGACTACCTTGTGGTCTGATCGCCGACAAGGAAAGTAGGGTGGAAATAAAATTGTGGTTTAAAAAAAAAAAATTAGAATTTATTAAGTTTTCGGCCTAGAGGGGATTTAGAGAGGCAAAAAAGAAATGAAAATAACAAAAAGGATAAAAGAACAAAATTGTACAAACATAAATGGGAAGAAAGAGGGATTGGAAAGATGTAAAATTGAGGAAAGATAAAGGTAAGGGTATGGGTAAGTTATCGTAGAAGGAAGTGTGGCTAGGGAAGCTGCCGGAAGATAGGCAACGCCTGGTATGGTAGGGGGTGTCTTATATCGAAAAGTATGGCATTATGCTGTCTGATTCGGGTAATGTTGCGGGTAAGCGGGCTACCGTCCAGTTAAACTGGTAGAATTTTTGCGAAGTTTCTTGGACGTAGTCCGCTAGTGGGGTTATGTCGTGGCAACGTGCATAGAGATTTCTGAGTCTGAAATGAGGCGCGAGCATGACAAGGTTTATTTTTTTTTAAACTTTACACTCTGCTTACATTAACAAAATGCTATGCAGCGAGTTTTAAAGTTTGTAATCCGATAAAATATAAATAAATTTAACACCGAATAAAGACGACAATATGACGTGATGTGTAGCACGTCATTTTAATGGCATTTATAAGACGTCATTATGTCGTCGATTTTTATTTTGACCAGAATCACCAGATTTTGACGTCATTATAACGTACCCTTGCTACCTGGGCAATAGTATGTCCCTGTTTCTGCACACAATTTCACTGATCAAGAATGTTTTTATAACTCAAAGAAACGTATAAAACACACATGAAGATATACATAAGAGATTTACAAAGAAAAACCAGCAAATGAGTAGACAAAACTTAATAATCACACCACTAAACACAGAGAGAAAAATCAGACCTTATAGTTTTTATAAAGTGAACAATTCTGCATAAGAAATGGCTATTTACGATATTCTTTTGTGGTACAGATATTTTTTATTTCGAAAAAACTTGAGAATTGATTGATTATAAAAATTGTGTTATTTAACATTTATACTGACATATCTTCAAATCTAGTTGAGCTATCGATCTGAATTTTTTAAAATTCAAGTACACAAGCAAGCGCTTCCAATGGTCTTTTTGTTTCTATCGATTATTGTTTATTTTTTTCTTTAAATAACAATGAACTTACTACTTCGCTAAGAATGTACTCATATTTTGACTATTTTCATATACTAGCAGTGAAGCAATTGAAGCCAAGATACAGGAGAAGTTTTTGAAAAAAAAAATTTCATCTAGGACTTATTAGTTTTTTATTTATGAATATTTCTGAGGTAGTGGCATATATACACCCGGCAGGCGTACGGCGTAAATTATCCGATTGACCTTTGAAATAACCTTCTTCGGTCATGTTTAAAACAATTTAAACCCTTTTAAGGGCCGGTTTTATAGGTACAGATTAGGTACAGAACCTAAGATTAACTAGAAGATTCTGTTGAGGTCCGAAATAAAAGTAAATAGTGCGTTTAGCAAAGTGTATATTAAGCTCATTCATTAAATAGAAAATTATTAATAAATTTGAATAAAGCTTCTGTGGTATTGATAGTTGTTATTGACGGTTATTATCGATAGTTATCGAATGATTTTTGTAGTAAAAAAAACTGCTGCAATAAGCGTCTTTTTGAATTCTTAATAATTTCCTGTTTAATGAATGTGCTTTATATACACTTTGCTAAATACTCTATTTACTTTTATTTCGGGCCTCAACAGAATCTTCTAGTTAAACTTAGGTTTAATCTGTACCTATAAAACCGGCCCTAAATATGGTACACTTAAACACACACTATAATTTAATATCACAGACCGAATACAACTAAATAATTTTAGGAAATAACCGCAAACTACACGAATTATATGTCCGAATCATTGCGCTCGCAGAGATATACTGTTAGATGACGTTACGTCCAATATGAGTGTGTTCTCAGACACGCCTCTCCTCCCGGAATTAGTCGGTGTTTTAAATATTTTCCAGTTAGAAATTATGAAAACAGATTTGATAATTGCTAATGTTTATTAACACTATATTAATATATATAAATTAATTTAAAATATATGGCACATGCAAGGGGCCTATTCAAGTTCTGACAGTTGATAGAAAATGGTTAATAATTAACTACTCACTTTATTTAATAAAAAAAACTAACCAAAAATTTTAAGACTTACTAAAAATAACATAATTATAGACACCCTAACAATGGTGGCCTGTCCCATGAGGTAGGTGAGGCAGTGCCTCACCATTCAATAGCAGTTCTGTCGAGAGGGGGGGGAGGGTGCGAGGGTGTTTCCCCCTGGGCCCGGGCTTGTTTTGGGGGCGCGCTTTTCGCTGTTTAAAAAAATTTTCGGACAAAAATTTGTTTGGATTTCTCCCCCCCGTTTTTCAAAAATTTTTAGATTTCCCCCCTCGCTTATTAATTTTCAAAAAAATCCCCCCCCCCTACCCCCTCCCCCCGGCCCGTATTTTCTCTCCACGGCCCTGCTCACTAGTACATTTGCGGGAAATCTGTATCTAATTCGTAATTTTATAAACTCTATTATTTTTTACAAATTTATTCAACTGACGAAGTAGAGAATTCCTTAACAAACCTAACTAGGTACCTCTCTGAGTAGCTAGAGCCCTGCCTTATCAGCTTGTCATGTCACGAGCCACCACTGCACCCTAATATACTGTAAATTTCAGTAACCTCTTACCCAATAAACTTTGTTTTATAATTGTCATTTCTACAACAATTTTGTTTTATAGCTATTTTATTACATTTATAAAGTTGCAATAAAACAAAATAGTTGTATAACGTTTAAATTTTGCTTATTGGGTACTTTTTGTGGCAAACAACAGAACGATATCGTACACTAGTTCACAAGTTCAAAGCCGTGTTAATTCTTGATAAAGCTCGTAAAAATATGAGTGAGGGCTCATTGGATTATGAATGACGTCTAGAAAAATGTGCAAATGTTTCAAACCCCCACATAAACAATTGCAAAAGTTATAAACAAATGAAGATTGAAAAAATAACGAGTTTCGTTTTTTGCAAATAACTCGAAAACCATAACATTTAAGAAATTTTTTTAAAAAATCCTTAAAGAGCAAGAAATTTCTAATAAAAAAGTCTCAACTCCCGAAACTCTATCTCTATTATTAAAAATTTTAATTTAATGTTGAAAATAGAGCTCCGCGCGATGAACACTAAGCCGTTACGATGCTCTGAAACCGGCCATAATAAGTAAAAACATTTTTTTATGTTATTAAATATTAATTTAAATATTTAAAAAATATGTGGTATTATTTAGACACTTAAGGAACAATATCCCGGTGGAAAAAAAAATTCTCTGATTTTTCATAAAATAAGCCCACTGTTAATTAACATTTTTTTTTTACAGTTTGCGTTTATATTTCAAGTCGGATAATTGTTAATCAAAAGCCACTAAAATTATTTCGCTTCCTAGAGACCTTATGTCAACTATACTTTATGGGATTATGACATTGCGATGTTTTTAATTGTTATAGTCTACTAGCTGACCCAGCAAACGTTGTTTTGCTATATAAATTATAAATTTTTGTCCAAAAATTAAAAAGAAAATTTCTGGATAGGGCCACCCTTATCACCTAGGGGTATAAAAAATAGCCTACGACCTATTCTCAGACCTACCAAATATACACCAAAAATTTCATAAAAATCGGTCAAGCCGTTTCGGAGGAGTTCGATAACAAACACTGTGACACGAGATTTTTATATATTAGATTAGTTATTATTTAACCTAACAAAAAACTAAAAATGAAAAAGAGAGGTTGAAAATTTTTTTTTATTAATTTTAATTATTATTACTGTTTTTATATTCAAAAGTACTATAAGATTACATGAACTTTAAATCTTCATTGCTATTTGTTTAAACAAATTTTATAAACAAATAGATAAATTACGTATTTTTGAAAAAAATTGCCATTTTATTTGTTATAAAATATTATGATCAAAGAAAAAAAATGTCTTAAAATTTTATTTTTGTCTAATCATTTTTTTCCTTTTTTCATTATTTAAACAAATTATTAATAAGAAAAAATGTTATTCTTAAAATGTATTATTTGCAATTCTCTACGAGCTGGAAAAAAGGAAAATTTTTTTGTTGTTAATTTTTTTGTTCATTTAATAAACAATTTATTATTAACAATCGCCGAAAGTGTTTATATATTTTTTTTAGATAGAAAAAAAAAATAACAAAAACAACCGTATTCATAAACACGTCAAAAAAAAAAAAAATTTAAAATTCTACAAAAAATATTAAAAATAATATGGCAACAAATTTTTTTTTCAAAAATACGTTATTTATCTATTTGTTTATAAAATTTGTTTAAACAAACAGCAATGAAAATTTAAAATTTATGTAATCTTATAGTACTTTTGAATATAAAAACAGTAATAATAATTAAAATTAATAAAAAAAATTTTCAACTTCTCTCTTTCATTTTTTAAGTTTTTTGTTAGTTTAAATAATTAATAACTAATAGACTTCAACAATTAAAAACATCGCAATATCATAATCCCATAAAGTATAGTTGACATAGGGTCTCCACGAAGCGAAATAATTTTAGTGGCTTTTGTTTAACAATTATCCGACTTGAAATATAAACGCAAACTCTAAAAAAATTGTTAATTAACAATAGGCCCATTTTATGAAAAATCGGAGAAAATTTTTTTTTCCAACTGGATATTGTTTCTTTAAGTGTCTAAAAAATACGATGATTTTTAAAAATTTTTAAAATAATATTTATAATAACATAAAAAAATGTTTTTACGTATTGCGGCTGGTTTCAGAGCATCTTAACGGCTTGGTGTTCACCGCGTGGAGCTGTATTTTGAACATTAAATTAAAATTATTAATAACAGAGATAGAGTTTCGGGAGTCGGGACTTTTTTATTGGAAATTTCTTCCTCTTTATGAATCTTTCTTTAAAATTTCTTAAATATTTTGGTTTTCGAGTTATTTGCAAAAAACGAAACTCGTTATTTTTTCAATCTTCATTTGTTTATAACTTTTGCAATTCTTTACGTGTAGGTTTGAAAATTTTGCACATTTTTCTAGACATCATTCCAAATCCAATGAGCCCTCACTCATATTTTTACGAGCTTTATAAAGAATTAACACGGCTTTGAACTTGTAAACTAGTCTATCGCAATCCATTTTTAAATTAAAATTAGTACCTATACGACAATTTCGGGCTCCCCGCTGGCTACGGCACTGACTCTATTGAGGGTAAGTTTACCAAATCCGCATTTTTAAACACGTTTCACGAAGTTGACAACGTTCAATTTTATAGTTTTTATTTTTTTTTACATAGCGAGTTATTTCAATATTTTTTTCATTTTTCGACTGAACAGCTTATCTGAACGCAGCTCAAAGGTATGTTCCTTTCACAAGTTTCGTAAAACAAAGGGAGATACAAAATACGATGGTGCGTCGATCGGAAAGAGATAAAATTGCACAAAACAGTAAACTGCAAACTAGTAAAATAACCAATTCCATTCCCCCAGTCTGACTAGCATCGACTGCAGTAGACAGAGGTAAAGTTTAACCTTTAACGTCCTCTAAAGTTACTTCGTATCTACAACACCGGTCGTGAGAACTTTAAGAAGGAACATCGATATTTGTTTTCCTAGGAAACTGTGAATTTTGTCTACAAGTCTAACTTTGAGAAAGGTACGTTGATAATTATTTTTAATTCTGTGTAGGCGCAAATAAAATAAACGTAATTTTAATTTTGGCAGTGTTTTTTTTGATAGGCACACCCTTGAGGAAAACTGCCTATACATTTTCTTATTTCTCTAAATTTTCCTTAGATATTTTATCTATTTAGTAGTGTAATAAATCGAAAATAATGCTGGTAATAACACGGAATTTTTAATTATTTACATTACTTACAATCTAGGATTTATTAGATATATATCAACGTTTGTTAAAAGCTTGTTAATTTATTTATAAGGTAGGTAGACTTATAAAATCTCTCTATTTTTACGTAAATTTAGTTCAGCCACACATCTGTCTGCCAAGATTTGGACTTCTTAGACCATCGTAGCGAGTTGTATAGTTTTCATAAAAGCTGAAAATAACTCTGATAATTTTCATAAACGAGAACCTCTTCTACAGCAGTTCTATTTTCTAATAACATGTTAAAGTATCATAAAGATACGCTGATTGCATAACAATGCATCAGTGAAAAATATGTTAACATTTCAAAGCCTCTGCCATTAAACGCTTGTTCGCAATACCTAGAACATTAGTCTTTTCTGTGCTGCTTTTAGAAAAACACTTGTTCCTGCTCAGCAAAATAAAAAAAATGCTTTGATAAGACTAAAAGCCATATCTAAACACTATGTTTGCTAAATCAAAAGGGCTTTGCAATACTGATTTGTCTAGCCAAGCAAATTACTACGGGAGCCCACCCTAACTGTACGTGCATGCCGAACATCTTTGAGGTCCGTTCACTTCTGCTAATGCAGATATGTTAATAAGCCTTCTTTTATTGCCAAATCCGGTATCAGAGAGTAATTTACATTTAATTTTACTTCCACATCCAGTGAAAGTATAGTAGCGACAAAAAAATTTTTGAAAATTTTTATTGTTCAAATACTTAGGCTTAGAATGTCATGAAACGTAGAGATTTTAAATTTAAGCGAAAAAAAATTTCTGTCTGTTGGTCTGTAACTTTTTTTGTGCGCACGTTTACTCTGGAACCGTTTAAGATATTGACTTGAAATTTGGTACACGTATGTACTTTAACGGGATCTGGAACTAGATTATATTTTCATCTTATTTCGTCGAAGGTTTGGAGGGTAAAATGGGGTGTAAATGGGGGGTAAATAGATAAATCAAGCAGGTAAGAGTCCATAAAATTGGTATTTAGTGTATACAAGAGAAGCTAAGGTTGTAAAAATTTTTTTGGCATTAGCCACCCCCATTACCACCTCTACCTCATTATTAAAGGGGATGAAGCCTCAAAATATTTTTTTACTTCATCCACCCCCACCCCACTACCGTGCGGGGTATTGTTTTATGGGTTTTTGGGGTAGACGATTTTAAATATTATATTATTAAAGTTCTATAAACAATTATTTACACATACAAAATTTTTTCATTATGAGAGACTTAGATTGATAGTCTGGATGTAGAAGTAGTGATTCCTTGGGCAGCGGTTTTATTGAAATGAGCCAGCAGCATCCAAAAGATGTCATTATGAACACTTAACCCTAATCTGTTCATAACCCATTGTTACCGTTTTCGAGATAAATGTCTGCAAATTATAATATTATTATTATTAATTTTTTTCAGTTTATTTTATTTTTTGTTATATTAATAATATAAAGTTATATTATACGCCTTACAATAATTGTCAGAGTTATTTCCTCTAAATGATTTACCGATATATGAATTTCCATGTTTTCTTAATTTTGGACTCATTTATCTGGAAAATGGTAACTCCTATCAAAATATTGTATAGGAGCAAGATTGTAGAAAATTTTATGCACGTTGTTTTTTGTGAAAAAAGTTTTTGTCCATCTTTCTTAGTTTTTGTGTTAAATGACAAAAACAACATTGGCAACAGTTTTTTTTAACATATGGCCACCATTTTGAAAGTACAGCCAGTTTTTTTGGGGGGGGGATTTGTCTAAAATTGTTCCTTAGGCTTTAATCTTCATGAAAAACATTGTCTCCAAGGATCGAGGGGGGGAGGGGGGTGCACATACAGCTAGGATGGGCTCAGGGTGTATTAAATAGGTGATGCGACGACAACCCTCACAGTGGCTTCATAAGTGCTTACTTTGTACATAATGTAATAGATGGCAGGACCAATAAGTTCTCTCATTACTTACGCATAGATAGATAATTTTACAGGTTCTGTGCATACAGTGTTGCATACATTCCCGGCCTTTTGTTTTTTGTTTAGTGAAACAAGAGTCCAGTGACATCTGACATTAAGTAGCTAAATTAAAAGATTGAAAGAATATATGCAACACTACATGCAGCATTGCATGTGTCGCCATAGCTAACCTCAAAAATATATATATTTCTTAAGATTTACAAGTATTACGTAGCTATTATTAAAATTTCTGCCTGGTTCCTGTACTTTCAACCAAAATCAAGTTCAACATAATGTGTATGAAGTTTTAAATAGTTTGTCACAATAAAATAAGACACTTTTTGCAGGTTAGGAATCTAACCTATAATTAGCAGTCTATTTTTATTAATCAACAATACTGAAAAATTATTTGCGTGAATTTTTAAATATTTGCTTGGAGCCACAACATTAAAAGTGAGAATAAACAAAAAAACCTTAAAATTTGAGGTTATGTTAGTTATACGATGCACATGCCCAGGTAATTGCTCGCGCCATCTACTAAAGTAAATAGAAACCATGCACTTATGAAGCCATTATTATAATAGGAAAGTGCCGTACGCCAGACCACCTATTTAATACACCGTGGGTGGGCTCCCGACTAAACGAGTTAAATACAGGATTTTGTAATTTTTCCCCCGTTTCCATGGCTCGCTTATTATTAATGGGGTTAGTATGAACTTAATCTTATAGTTGTACATTGTCAAAACTGACATCTGTGTAGTTTTTGTGGATATATCTATAAAAAGAGTCTGGATTTACAGTGAATACAGCTGTTCACAATGTTTCATATCGAGGTAAATACTCTCTTTGAAGATTGTCCATTATTATATGATACAGAGGATAAAAGTTATACCCATGTGGGTACGTAAAAAATATTTCCAATAAGCTCGTCATTTAGCATTAATTTTTATACATTAGAAACTCATGTGACTGTTTTGCATTTGAATGTAGCATGTTTAACATATAAGTGTCTGTATCTTGTGCAGTAGTGCTGCTATCTGAGTCTATGTTAATTTCGCACAAGGTTGTATACAATTTAATCGATATCTAATATGTAGCAATCATTCCAAAATAAATCAGTTGATAAACCATGCATGGAATTGGGTTTTTAAGCTCTCAAGGTCATCATTATGTACTTATCTATTTTGTTTACGAATTCACGTGCTGGATCTAACAGAGTAGCTCATTATTATATATTTAACATAATTTTTTTTTAGTAATCATGCCATCGGATAGTAAACTCTGCAATAAGGATGTAAAGCGTTTGAAATTATCTTATAAGATTTTTTTAATTGGCTATATTGATGTATAGTTCGTTTTTCTGATAGTGAATAGTAGTCTGATTTCACAAAGTCAAACTCAAGGTCGACATGGATTCTTAAACATCTTTGTAGCCAGTACTACGAAGACCTAAGCACCTGCTAAAATGATGAAATAATATTCGAAGACTTTTAATCTCATTTTATCGTGGAAACTTACTGCGAAACTTTTGATTTATATTTATACTGATACAACTGAAATAATCTAATTTTCTTAATCTACATAAACTAAAATGTGAAAATTCTATGAAGTCTCTGGCAAGCGAGACAAATCGTGTAAAAAAATTGTGAGGTTTTTCATTTTTAATACCCCCCTTTTTCCAACTTAGTTTTATTATCGTTTCAGTAGTTGTTTGGGACAATTCTTTGATATGTAATAAATTATAATTAAGAACTAAACCATTTAAATAGGTAGAGAACAAACTACTAATCTATATACAGGGGGACATTGATATATGGCCCTTTTTTTTATTCGTTTGTCTCTTAACCTGTCTGTAGCTGTCCCTAAAACAATGTAATTAATATTTTGTTATAACAGCTTCGCAGATATATTTGTTTTATAAAAATAAAATTTGCCTAGTACTTAGGCGAAAATGTGTCGGTGAAATATATCTCAATATCACCTGGTATATAAAGGGGTAACAATGTTTTTACCTATATTTATCTCTCCAGTGAATTGTTTGGGTACTTTCTGAGCTAGAAACTTGAAATTTGGCATAACGGTAGGAAGTACTGTCGTGTACAAAAAAAAAATTGGACAAGTCTTATAAATTTTTGCTAAAATCTAGTTGTGTAGATCTAACTTTAATTTTTGTGACATCGTCAGTTATATGGCATTGGAAGTGTGCAAAAACTAATATGCCCCATATAAGCGATTTAGTTAAAGCTGGAGTTATTGCTAAAGCAGAAGATGGATGGTCAATGAGACAAATTGCACTGCGTTGTAATATTAATAAAAATTCAGTGTGTAACATTTTAAAAAGTGGAGAATAAACGGTTCGATTAGTAGAAATCCTGGATCAGGGCGACAACAACAACTCAACAACAAGATTTGCAATTGGTAAATACATTAGTAGAAAGTCCATTTTACTGAGTTATTCAGGCTGCTGAAGAAACGAATTTTTCTGGATCGAGTAGTACTGGTCGCTGGCGAGTAAGAGAATCAGAGCTATGCTGTCATCCAGCAGCACAGAAATATTTACTTAAAGCTGAGCATAAAGTTGACTAGGATTTGCGCTTGAAGTTTTGGTGCATGATGTAAATTTTTGGAACAATGTAGTTTTTACACCCAGCGGTCGTATTCCTGTTGCCCAAGAATTACTGTAAATAATAAATAATGCATGGGAAAATATTACTGATGATTATTGTATAAGGTTATTTAATTCCTTATGCCAAACAGACTTATAGAAGTTATAAATAGAAATGGTGCAATAACGAAATATTAATAGTTAAGTTTCTTGTTAAGTTGGGTAAGGTGGAGTGGGGTAAGTGGGGACTAAAAATTTAAAAGGTTGACTTTGAAGTCACGTAACTTTATGGAAAATTGAGATACATTGGTGTGCTTTGAACAAGAAATAGTATGTTATACTCACAAAATACCCATATATTATTTTTATTAATTCAACGGTGTTCAAAAAAAAAAAAAAAAAATCAGTTCTGTAAGTTCACCTGTAGTACCCACTTGCCTCGGTGACTGGGGCAAGTGGGTTTTTCATCTCTACTTTTCATATGAATAGTTATATTCTCAATTGGGGCAAGTGGATTAATGTGCACGATTTCAGCTACAAAACGTTTTTTTCAAATCTAAAATATTCCCAAAATTATGGGAGTTTCGAACTTAAGTTAAGTTAAGGTATTTTTCTGGAGTAAAATAGTAAAATGCTATTAAACTATTTTATTGCAAAAACAGAACGAAATGATTTAAATTAAAAGTTTTGTACAAAGAAAAAGTTCATTGGGCACGTTTAGGGAATGCAACCGCTGAGAATAATCACTCAACCTGATAGTCCACAGTACATTGCCCTTTTTTTTTTATGACTAGTAACAGGCTGAATAGCTTCGTTTTGACGAGACGCCCAACTTTTCTCTCTGCGAAAATTCTCGGTAGTGGTAGCTAATAGCAAAAATAATTTTTTCTATTTCACACGAATTAGATAATTCGACAACCTGTCAAATTATGTTGTTGTGGACAAACACGGGGCTTATTATAATTAACTCGCGCAAACGTAACCAAGGCAATCAAAAAACAAACTCTTTAACGAATGAAAAATATATTGCCAAAATAATTTGACAGATTGTCGAATTATCTAATTCGTGTGAAATAGAAAAAATAATTTTTGCTATTAGCTACCACTACCGAGAATTTTCGCAGAGAGAAAAGTTGGGCGTCTCGTCAAAACGAAGCTACTCACGAAAATTCAGCCTGTTACTAATCACTGAAAAAAAAGGGCGATGTACTGTGGACTATGATTACTTTTTGATTCAAGTCAATTGTTGTGAGTTTGCTAAACGATGTAAAGCAAGTTTATAATAAATGTCACTGCAAGTGAGTTAAGTCTCACCGATGACTAAACTTGTGAATTTTTGTTGTGGCATAAAACACTCAACAGTTGACGATTAGCACATTTTCAGCATTGTCGTTTAGGGAACCGTTGCGTTCCCTAAACGTATCCATTTTATAACAAAATAAAAATAAAAAATTGGAAAAGGGGCAAGTGGGGACTAATCCCCACTTTCCCTTAAGGACTAGTCCCCACTTGCCCCGCCAACAAAAATAGCGGGGCAAGTGGGAACTATGGGGCTTGGAACTTGGAACTTGGGAAACAGGGTAATAAAATTTTTTAAAAATTGCAAGAAGTAACATTAGTGACATACAACATCAGCAGTCTTGAAAGTTTGACATATTATAGTCTGCTTTCATAGATAAAAAATTTTGAATTTTTTGAAGACAACTTGAAAATCTCGATCAAATGTAGACAATTTCCAAATGAACAAATTGATGTCTTAAAAATGTTCCAAAATCTATACCCAATACGTTGCAGCTGCATGGAGATCTGAAGAACAATCTACTGTGAGTTAAATTTACAAACAGGATTTTTCTCACAAATTATAATAAAAATACCCACTTGCCCCAGATCTCCACTTGCCCCACTCCACCTTATCCTTTTTGTCCCCTGATCCAGGATTTATACTTTTATACTTTTTTAAATGTTAAACACCACATTTTTGTTAATGTTATAACGCAGTGCAACTTGCAACTCTCATTGACCATCCATCATTTGCTATAACAATAACTACAGCATTACAATAAAAAATAAAAATGCTAACTGTTTTATTTCGACTACTCATTACATATTCAAATAGAAACAGATTTACATTAGAAAAAAATAGTTGTCCTATTTTTTTTTTGCTCACAACACATAATATTCGGTGTCATCTGCATAAAGTATGAAATCCGTGCTGGGATTACATTCAGTGATATCATTAATGTAAATCAAAAACAACACTAGCCCCAGAATGGAGCCTTGCAGTACTCCATGGGTGGTGTTTAGGAGCGACGAGTTCTCTGCTTTGAGTTCCACAAGCTGCCTATGACCTACTAAATAAGAGCGATTACCAACCCACCACCTCCCTCCCCAACCTTTTGCTTTGCAAATGTCTAAGAAATGTCTTATTCGTCTAAACTGACTTTTATTGTTTCATAGAAATTTCATTCGTTTATCTTATGTAAATTTGAGGTAAAAATGGGTGTATATATTTAAGAACCACGAGGTACCTTCCAGGCTAAGATATGGCAACTCTATGTTTTTTAGAGCTCATATCATGCTATTTTCGTTACAAAACGGTTTCATTCATGTATCTAACGAGGTAAGAGTTTTATGCAGCTGCCGCCCAGTCACTTCTAACCCCGTGGGCAATGTAGTGGGAGTATATCCGTCTTTCATTTTCTGATTTCTCTGTTTTTTTTTCTTGCACTCATTTATCGCAGGACACAAAATTACACTTTCCGAGTCTATATATGGGATTATTTTTACCCCCACCCCTCCCTCACAACTATTTTAGCTACACATTACATATTTAAAATCAACATACCTAGTATTGCAAAATTCATTCAAAAATAAAAATACCTGACATCCAAAAATTTGTCAAAATGACAGTTATTACTTATCACTGAAAGAACATCTTCAAGTGTTGAATATACATTTTACATTTTCGACTTAATAACAAAGTAACTTTGAAAATAGGACTAATTTGGTATTGATATTGGTTAATAATTGATAGTTAAGAAATTAGGACGTTTTAAGTTGTAAGTAATTTTGATGTTAATAATCCAAAATGTTTCCAGTCTTATTTTTCGTTTGTCCCAAAAAGAAATTCGTCCCGTTAACTATCACACTTACAGTTATATAGGAGATTTGCTAATATCAGACACTGTGAAATATGGTGTAGATTTTGTGAAGGACTTAAGAAACGAGGAGAAAATAAAACATCACAAATTAGAAGAAGGGCTAGATGTAGACTTAACTGTAAAACACTTATTGAAGTATGAATTGCAGGCTTTATATAAGATACCTAAGTATGATTTTTTAAATATTCTTAAATTAGTGATGCAGATATTCGGATGATTTCGGTACTCGGATTACACGGAATCGGATGACAAGAATATTCGAATTAAATTTTCACTATAGGTATTAGTAATGTGATATCGCGATTTTTTAAACACTCTGTCAACAGTAATTGCGATCGTGGTTGATGCGAATGCAAGTGGCACTGAGGTTAGTAATTTTTCTCCCCAGATCTCAAAATTGATGAGCGGGGGGGAGAAATCTAAAAAACATTTTATTATCCAAGTGCACGATTGACAGCTCTTTTTTGTTTTGTACTTAAAATTAATCCGAGTATATTTTATTCGGATGAAATTTTAATACTCGGAATCAAGCGAGTATTTTGATACTCGGATTAACCGAGTATTTTAATTCGAATTCGCCCAACACTATCTTAAATGTTTCACTCACCAATTTTTGTCTCTAGAATATGCATTTATCTTGAAGATTGGTGGTGAGCTACACTTTGTTTTATTGAGGCACTATTTTTTCGGTTCATTTCATCACTTCCGGCTTTATAATATCTAAGCACTTACTGATTTATTTCCATATTTTCACTTTTTTAAAATATACGTATAAAAATCGCAGTAAGATTTGAACTAGCACTGAAGAAACGTATTCTGTGTAGAGACGTATTAGTCTGAATGTTGGCAGTACTGAAATATCTAAAATTTTATTTTATTTTTTCTTAATTGAGAAAGAAATGTTGAGTTAATAATTGTATTTCAGTGGAAATAAAACAAATGTATTACTTGCCTGTAAAGCAAAAATTTAAATTTAATGATGATCCCGAATAATACCGTTCTTCGAAGATTTTAAACTTAGGCGTAACCAACCTGAGTACTTGAGTCGATAAAAATCCCTACTTGAATTGACACTTGGGTTTTAGGTTAGATTTTGCATTTTGTTTTGGTTTCAGTGTTGCGAGCACTATTACTTTTGTAATAGATCTATTACTATTAAACGCTCCCTATTACGCTATTACGCCGCAACGAACATCTATTACTTTTTTTTTGTTATGTCGTTATACATTTATACTGATGAATGCTACCAGCAGAACTGGTAGTAGGCGTTGACAGTGAAACGAAATCGCCAAAGACTTAAAAGTCATGACCAAGGAAGTTGAATTTTCTATTCTACCTCCATGGTCATGACTTGTTAACGGTAATTTTATACAGGAAGAAGAAGAAAGCCTCTATTTGACTTTATAATAAAAATTTTCGCCATTCAATGACAGGTGGAGCCACTGTAGAAACATTAAAATATATTCAATTTATTCATTTCGATGTAATAAGTATACATTACATGAAGATACTCTAAAAACTCACGATGACCTTCAAAAAAAATTTCGCCCGTGGCGTTCTCCTACTCTCCTCTAGGTATGTGATTACGAAAAGTTGAAATCTATTACGAATTTACAACGACATCTAGTACGAAAAAACGAGACCTGCTCGCAACACTGTTTGGTTTTGAAAGTACGTAAATTAAGCGTAAAAATGTGAGTAAAGTGTTCTAATAATCGGAATAATAACAAGAAGAGATCTGAAAGTTTGGAAAATTTCCGTTTACGACACTGAAAATGCGGGTTTGGGACACTTTAGGTTCCACTATCTCAGAAAGTATGGGTTGCCGTCAACTTTTCGATTGAAATTTGTGTTCTAAAGACAACATGAGGTAAGGGAAAACATTTTTTTCTTCAATAAATGTTTTATCCTGCATTTTTACCATTATACTTACATGTAATTGACCCAACATACCATAAGTGTCCTTAGACATCGTCTGTAGAATATAAAGGCAAAACGTTTAAGCAAAATAATATTTAGCTTATCGAACTATATAATTCTTGATATTAAAAGTTATGTAAGAATAGCTTGCTTTAATTTTTGTTGGTCACTTCGTATCATTCTCACGTTTCCTGAAATATTCTGTACCTGTATCCAACACAACCAGGTACATGGTTTTATTAATAGTTCAAAGATGTAAGGTTAGTACGAACTCAATCCTGTTAATTCATATCCATAGGTATGGTCACTGATACAGAGGAAATGTTGTAAAAGAAAACAAAACATTAGATAATCCAAAGAGTTCATTAAATATTATCTTTGTATACATTATATCATCACTTACATGTTTACGCTACAAGTAATTATAGTCATGGTAAATGCATAATTGTTCATGATCATTGCCAAATGAGCTCTAAAAATAGAAAGGTATCATAAATTCGAAACAGTCTGCTTTTATTTGTTTAGTTTTGGGCTATGGTAATTGGTAATTATATTTTTTATTTTATAATATGTGACTGGATATCAGTACAGGTTTGAGATAACTTATAAATTGTTTTTACATACAGGGGGTTCTGTAATTAAGTACGTTCCTCTTACACGTGAATTTATCATATGCAAGGTTTGTTGATGATATTCCGAAACCATCAGAAAAACTCTGATATATTCGCAGAAGATACCAGTGTTACAATAAATGAGGACAGTGATGAAGACGACTAATATTATCATATATCATTAGCATAACATGTTTTTTTATTATGTATTCTTATTAATCCTCTCGTTATTTCAAAAAAATACGTAGGCTGCTCCAAAAAATTTTCAATGCGTGTGATCCAAGCAGTTGTTCATTTATATATTTATTAATATATCGAGTTTCTAACCAATTTATATTCTTTTTCTTTATTTGTTGTAATGAGTACGTAAGTAAATACATTGTTTAGGGTTACCCTGGTGTTATAATTTCTCAACCCACGATACAGGGTGTTTACTAAGGGGGGTGTAAGCTCGTAACATTATCTTTGCCAATTTGACTTCGATAGAGTTTTGTGAAAAATATGTTATAGCTTATTGTATGGTGTATAATTAGTAAAATAATGGTGGTGGTGTGGTCTCTAACGTGTAAGTACGTATTTAAATTTTTCAAAAAATTCAAAAGCATCAATTTCTGTTTTCTCCATGAAAAGATTTCCCGAAAATATCATTAATAAATTGTCTTGAGTAGATTTAAAATGTATGTAAAATACAAGCAAATTGGTTCACTTGATTCAGAAAAAAAATTTTTTCGGATTTTCGAAAAAAGTTTTTGAGGTCAAAACTTTTTGTGGTAGTATCTTACACAAAGATACATCACTGGAAGGAACACTCGCAAAAAGGTTGCAAAGGCATGGACACTTATCTTAACCTGCCATGGCCTTTGGAGAATATATTAGTGTTAGCTAGAGGAAGAATCCCAGCATTTTTAAAAAAAATCAATCAGTAAATAAAAAGGTTATGAAACATTTTATGAAAAAAATACAAGTGAAGAGTGTTGTAATCTTTGATAAGATTGTAGGATTAAGTGCCATACCATTCATACCATATCATTTATTGTCAGTGCAATTTTGATGCTGAGATGGCAGTCGCAGTTTACAACGATAGATTTCCAGATGCTCTGCAACCAAATCGAGCTGTTTATAAATGTTACTCCAAAATCTAAAAACACGTGGTTTATTTTCCGAAAAAGTACTAAAGCCATGGCAAAGATTAGAGAATTAACAAGATCGGACAGCCGCCGGAATTCCTTTGATCTTTTAATAACGTCGCTCATGACCTTGTCCCTTTAATGCTTTTACTTTGGAGTTATCACATATTTGCCTCGTTTAACTGAATTTCACAGATCAGATGTTATGCAGGGTTACCATAATCTGATATGTGGTAGATTTTATTAAGCAATAGAAGCCGATACACTATAACAACTTAAAGCATAAAATTTCATTGAAATATAAAATTGGTTGGCTAGTAGAATAATAATTATTGAGCCAAAATCAACAGAGATTTCAAATTAAATATTTACAATGCAGTGCGCATGCTCGCCTTTTCATTTTTTAACAATAATTTCCATACCGTCCATTTTTTTATAAAAATAGAGCACAAAAAACGATATCAACACACAGTGTGTACACACTCTGCACGGCACGTATTTTAACAGAAAACAAACGTTCGCTTCATCTGATGTGTAAGGATTCAGCTGATGTGTCAGAATCGGCTCATCAGCTGATCCCTTTAAATTGGAGTTTTTCAACTATCTTTCTCTAAAAGATTGTTTTCTTTCTGACTGTCTGATCTTGTTAATTGTCTAATCTTTGGTGAGGGTATGTTACAGATAAAGCAAGAAAAGTGAATAAAGTATTGAATAGGCATGTTCACGAAATTTTAATTTCAGTTGGGAATGATAGATTTATCGATATTATAAACTAATGTAGGAATAAAAAATTATACGTATTTTTATTTTGCCAGTTATTCTTAATAGAAATCACCTCAACGTAGCGAGGCTAAGAAACGTTCCCAAGGTAGAGGCTAGTAACTTGACATCACTTCCTTGGAGGAAATCTAGCCTGTGTGTGTAATGCGGGCCCGTTGTTTTTTATCGAAAGACTAATGTAATATTATTTATCAGCATGCTTTAGAACCTCTATATCCAAATTTTGAAGATATTTTGATTTATGAATTTCAAATTACAGCCCCCTAAAATTATATTTTTCAAATATTAAATAATTGATAACTTTTAAACGAATTGTATTTTGAAAAAAAAGTCATTCTTCATTTTCTTTTTAAATTCACTTTTTCTACAACATTGCGTCATCCATACTTTCTACTGGTCCTACGCACACAATACATGGGATTTCATACAGCCGTCGATTTGGCTGAAAATTTGGTATGTTATAGTCCATAACTGATCAAAATTGCTTATGGCCGCAAAGCCCAAAATGTCCTAAATTTCGAGATATTGAAGGTCAAAGGTCATATGACCTATCACTTATTATAGCTATCAAGTCACCTTCGGGTGCCTCTTTGACCCTAGAAATATTACTCTGGTATAAAACTCGACGACCTTGAATAGATCAATGACCTTGGCCGATGGATAATGGCCAAAGTTACCTTAAAGTGCGACACCAACCATAGTAATATTTATCTGGCATATAAAAAAAGAGGTACCGACAGTTTTTTTTTTAGCTTGACGTTACCCTTGACCTTGACCCGTGAGTCTTCGACACTCTAAGGTGTCAAAGTTCAACTCTATTTTTTATATGCCAGGTAAATATTACTATGGTGTGGCACTTTAAGGTAACTTTGGCCATGATCCATGGGCCAAGGTCATAGATCTGTTCAAGGTCGTCGAGTTTTATACCAGAGTACTATTTCTAGGGTCAAAGAGGCACCTGCAGATGACTTGGTGGTTATAATATGTGATAGCTCATACTACCTTTGACCTTCAATATCTCGAAATTTAGGACATTTTGGGCTTTGTGGTCATAAGCACTTTTGATCAGGAAGTTATGGACTATAACATACCAAATTTTCAACCAAATCGACGACTGTATGAAATCCCATGTATTGTGTGCGTGGTCCTTTCATAGACTAAGAATTTTCATTAAAAATAACCAAACATTTTGAACCAGCTGCCCTGTAAATTATTTGTGCATTAAGGATTGTCGAATTTGAAAAAGTGATTTTAAATAGAAAGTGAGGAGTTACTTTTTTTCGAAAAAACATTCGTTTCCAAGTTATAAATTGTTTGATATCATTTTTGGTAATCTTTCATTAAAAATTCTTAGCCTATGAAATTTGAAATTACAGATGAAGCTAGGTTGTAGAAAAAGTGAATTTAAATAAAAAATGAAAAATGACTTTTCGAAATACAATTCGTTTAAAAGTTATTAATTATTTAATATTTGAAAAACATAATTTTAGGGAGCCGTAATTCAAAAATCATAAATCAAAATGTCTTTACATTTTGGATATAAAGCATGCTGATCAATAATATTATATTAGTCTTTCGATAAAAAACAACGGGCCCACGTTACACACACAGGGCGGCATGCCTGGAAGGAGATGACGTGATGTTAATAGCCTCTACCATGGGAACGTTTTTTAGCCTCGCTGCGTTGAGGTGATTTCTATTACGAATAATTGATGAAATTAAAATATTTATTAATAAAAAAAAATCTGATTTTGGTACTGTCGCGAGCAAAAAAAATGGAACAACTATTTTTTTCTAATGTAAATCTGTCTCTATTTGAATATGTAATGATAAATAACTGACAATATCACAAAAATTAAAGTTAGACGTATACAACTAGATTTTAGCAAAAATACGTTATAAGACTTGTCCCATTTTTTTTACGCACGACAGTACTAGGGGCTCTAATGTATAGTTTTAATTAATGTTAATGTATATTTTTTTTTTTGTGGACATGCCTATTATGCTAATCAAAATGAATAAACCTCTGAGATAAATTCAGAAAAACTGTCGTATAAAAAAAGACGGCACAAGAGAAATATTTTTAAAAAACTGGTTTTGATGAAGAAACTTCAACATTTAAGTGAGGCATTGGTTATTATAAAACTACAGTAGTTGATGCCACGTGTGTAATTTGTAAATTGAAAAGAAATAATTTTTTAAAACTCTGGAAATACGGTCTACTTTGAGAATGACTCGTAAAATTAACTTAAATACAGATTTATGCCAATAATGATTGGCAGACATTGTTTTAGTTAATTTCTGTTAATTAAAGTTATATTCACAGCTAATTTTCATTAACAAACCTTCGGCAAAATATGCTATGTAATTTTGTTGAGTGCATCACAATTCACAATGAAAAATGTGGAAACGCTGCTGCATGCTCCACTTGCACTGGAAAACCCATTTTTTGACAACCCCAACGAATTATTTCCATTTTGTAACTTCTAAACTCCTTTAGGAGAAATAATAACAGTTAAAAATACTTACACCTCTAGCCTTTACATAACCAATTTATTTATAGTGGTGCTGTACTTAGCAAATCTCACACTCTACTGAGACAACAACAGTAAAAACAATAAGGCTTCCTTGCTACCCAAATCAATACCAACACAAACAGTCCTATTTTCATTTCCTGTACTACTAAAAATCATTTTAAAATTAGAACGAAATGTCACTGGTGGGGGGAAAACTGCTGTTCAGCAGTGGGGGTCTGTTATGCAAGGGCAAATCAAGTGCACTGGGCAAAACTTGGTTCAATTTCACCAAGAGAAGTTTTAAAATCCAAGTGCCGAAAATGGTCTGGTTCACGATGTACGACCACGATGTCGTAGCGAAGACCATGAAAGTAACCCCCTGTCGCTCCCGTTTGGATTTTGTTGTCCCTAAATTGGTCTTTCTGTTTTCAGATGAAGGAAGGCGTATTACCGTTGCAGCTTGAGGCGGGTGAGGCTGCCACCCAGTTGGATCATATGTGCTGCCTTGACATCCAGTCTAGGGCTTCGTATGTCCGTCTGTCGGGCATCGTTTGTACCATTGGTAAGACTGTGTTCTACATAATTGTGACACGTACATGTAAATGTGTGACTTGTGGAATTAATTCAAAGTGATGTTTATGTGTTAAGATTTTTTTTTGCATTAATATTTGTGCAAATGGTGTTTAAATTACCATATAAATTAAATATTAATTCGTGAACAAGAAAGTTGTTAAATGTTTCTACTATTATCAAGGTAACCATGCTAGTTGTGGAGGCGATGATAAACAATAATGTACAGGGTGTGATAATGGTAATTGCCCGACATTTTTCTTTTATTTATCAAAAAGTTTCTTTTTATGTATAATCAGTTTTAATCCTGACAAGAAAGGGTTTAATGTTATACCGGGTGTATCATGAACATGGTATACCGCCAATTTTTTCTTTATTTTTGCAGATAAATTATTAAAACTTGGTACATTGTCTTTACTTGATAAACGACACTTTTTGACACTTTCCACTTCCGATTTCAGCGGAAGTGATTCCAACTTTTGATTTTCAAATGAAACACCCTGTATATTATTACATTTTTGTATTCTATATGATTTTCTGAATACAATAGCTGTTTTCTTTCGTCCTGAACAAACTGAATGTACTGAGAGTGATTTAACTAAATGTGAAAAAAATAGTCACCTCAGTTCACTAACCTAAGAACAACCACCGATTTACCAAATAATCAGGAATCTAACTTCTTAAAAGACACTCCTAAAATGTCAGGATGCGCACAAAGATATAGTTTTGAAAATACATTAACTCTCAATTCGGCTAATATTAGGCAATTTCTAATGATTTTTTTTTAATTCAACAATATCGTTCTTATTTCTTCTGGTAGTGTTCCATAGAATTGTATGCATGATAATAGTAAGGGATAGTAAAATTGGTTCTCAGTTATTATGTGTGTGGTCATTTAATGCTTAAAATGAGTTAATTTGCCCTCTTAGGTCCCGCCTCCAAGAGTCCCGAAGTTTTGGTAAAGATGATGGAAACCGGCATGAACATTGCTCGCCTCAACTTCTCGCACGGCTCTCACGAATACCATGCTGAGACCATCAAGAATCTCCGTACCGCCGTAGAGATATACAGCAAGAAAATTGGCATGCCTTATCCTCTCGCTATAGCGTTAGATACTAAGGGCCCGGAAATCCGTACTGGACTGCTAGAGGGGGTGAGTAATTTTTTTTTTAAATTATGTGCCGTTCCCATGCGGAAATCCTCTGTTTAAATCCTGAACATACAAGGTTTTTTTTTTAATTTCTAAAATAATATGAAAAATGTATTTTTATCACTGCTAAAAAGCACGTTCAGAAAGCTACAATTTAAGAAAGAAAAAGTGTTAGTGCGACCAAATGGCAGATTTTTATAAAGCTTCAAAAAATTTTCAAAAAACTCGTTCTTTGGGAGAAGTAAATATTTTTATTTGTAATTTTTCATAATAGTTTACACCTACAAGGCCTATAATTTCACAAAGTTTCATTAAAAGGAATTAATAAATTTTTGAGTAATTTCGGTATATGTAAAATTATAAATTTTCTTATTTTTTATTTTTTTGCAAAAAAGCAAAATAACAGATCGGATTTGGATCTATGCAGTTCTATTGTTAATTTATTTACAAACATTTTGGTTTTCTGTTTAGCCTGGTCCGATAAACAGAACCCGAGATATTAAACAAAAAAAAAAACGAGAAAAAACTCGTTCTTCAAAATTTAAATTGAATTTCCAAGAAACGCTCCACTTTCAGATTGAACAAAACTTTACTGTAACTCTCTGATAATAAAATAATAATACGGGAGCCATCGACCAAAATTTCTCGCCACCGACAAATCCATAAAAACTGTTTAGTTTAAGGGAATATAGGGAACTTTGTTATGTAAAGCAAAGCTCTGGCGTGTTGGGGATGTGGTAGAAAAACATTTTCTGCCGGTAAAAAAAATCGCTTATTTTTTTATAGCACCTTGTACGTTTTTAATGGAATCCCATTCAAAATATAAAAACAAACACCAATCCGTGAAGAACGGAAATTTTTAGCCTTGTATAAACCTGATGAATGTAGTATTAGTTGTTAAAAAAAAATGGCTTGACCGAGTTACAGCGACAGGGCTAAAACCTTGTTTAGATGGTTGACCAGGATTTATGCATCCTAAAAAAAGTCTAAAAGGACATTTTCCATGTTGCACGGTTGTACAAAATGAAATGGAGTCATCTCTTACTCTGCGTGTTTCGGCCATCACGTGCTATAGAGGTATGAAGATAACTGTCCCCAGGAGAAAGACCCAAACGACGTCCGACTTTTTCGAGATCCGTAAATTTGTCTTCTTTCTTTCTCACTCCCGTGGTCTAGCTGCACGCGTGTCTTCCGCGAGGTGTGAAAAAGTTTGGGGCAAAAGATGTTCCTTTGTTATCAAGGCACAACAGTTAAAAAAAAATATGAATATTTGAAAAAGTGGAGATGACCTTGAGATCCTAGATGTACCTCCACCAAACCATCTCGCCCGATTCGCCCCTCCAGACCTTACAACTTTTGTCTTTTTTTTCCCGCATCCTTCCCCGAAGAAATATCCGGCTTGTCACCCTGTATATGAAAAAAGTTCACGGGGGAAAAGGTTGAAGTTTAAACTCGAGGGGTTGTAATCTTCTCTGCGATAGGTATTGCCCCTTTGCTTTCCCTCCCTATCGACCATTTCCCCCGTAGAGTTTGGTACGTTTGGCTCTTCAATGTCCTCTCCCTTGCTAGTTAGATTTGCCTTTGTATTTTTCCTCCCTATCTACCCTTTTTATTTTTTGTAGGGTGGCTCAGCGGAAGTGGAATTGAAAAGGGGGGAGACCATTAAACTCACCACGGACAAGGCGTACGAATCGAAGGGGACCAAAGAACTTCTTTATGTAGATTACGAAAACATCCAGAAGGTAGTGAAAGTTAATGATCGTATCTACGTGGACGATGGTCTGATGTCCCTCGTCGTTACAAATATCCAAGGGTCAGTGCTGACGTGTACCATCGAAAATGGCGGTATGCTTGGAAGTCGCAAAGGTAAAGTTTACTGTTTGTCTATTCTAGTCATACATAGAACAAAATGTGCCTAGGTATACTCCAGGATGTTCAAATAGTTGTTATTCGACCAAATAGAAAATAATCCACAAGGGCCAAATCCAGTGATCGAGGTGGCTATCTACCTAAATTCTAAGTTTTAAATTATTTTTTGTTGGTTTATAATTGTAGTAAATATTTTTTATAGAATATCATGAAGAGCGGGAAAAATAATTTATGAAATTCAGAAAAGAGAATCTGTCTACAAAAATATTAATTTCAAATTTTTGCATTCTTTATAATTTTCAGTTTTAAAACTGCAAAGTTTTATATTTGCAATTTTCTTTAATTGGATTAATTGTGGTTTCCAGGATGTAATCTTCCCGGCGTTCCAGTGGATTTGCCAGCTGTATCTGAAAAAGACAAATCAGATCTACGGTTTGGCGTCGAGCAAGGAGTCGACATAATTTTCGCTTCCTTCATTCGTGATGGCTCCGCCTTAACCGAAATCAGGAGTATTCTTGGAGAGGAGGGGAAGAAAATTTTGGTCATTTCCAAGATTGAGAACCAACAAGGTATTTGCTCGCACTTTGCTCTTCTAAACATGTTTTACTCGTGATTTTCTGCAGTCGCCAATTTTTTTTATATGTTTCTAGGCATGGAGAACCTGGATGAGATCATCGAGGCCTCCGACGGCATCATGGCGGCCCGTGGCGACTTGGGTATCGAGATCCCCACGGAAAAAGTTTTCCTCGCCCAGAAGGCTATGATCGCCCGCTGTAACAGGGCCGGCAAGCCAGTCATCTGCGCCACCCAGATGTTGGAGTCGATGGTAAAGAAACCCAGGCCCACCCGTGCCGAGAGTTCTGATGTCGCGAACGCCATCCTCGACGGCGCCGACTGTGTCATGTTGTCCGGGGAGACCGCCAAAGGGGAATACCCATTGGAATGTGTCAATACCATGGCGAGAATATGCAAGGAGGCCGAGGCAGCCATCTGGCAGAAACAACTGTTCCACGATCTGACGAGTCAGGTAAGACTACGTTATTGTATCGACCGATGACACTAAAATAGGTCTACGTCGTGAAACTTATGACATTATTAAAATTCCTTCAGTCTTAGTGTTACATCAAAGAGATTCCCTTCCCTCAGTACCATATAGGTTTACCAGAACTTTTTTATTTACCACTGCTTCTACTTTTTATACTCTCAAATAAACTTGAACAGGTAGAGATACAGAGTTTGGCCTATGACTGGTTGATTTTCTATCCGAATGAGAGATACCAAAAAGTTTGCATCAGATCAGATTCATTAGAATATTATTCAAGCAATCGTAAAATATTAGGTGTACCGCAAGGCAGTGTGCTTGGTCCAATTCTTTTCTTATTGTATGTAAATGCTTTACAAGAGTATCTAAATGATGACTCACTTTTCATAACTACTTATGCCGATGATTTTAACTGAAATTAAATGAAAAATAGACTCCAAGTGGTGCTCCTCGATGACCTCAACAACTTTTATAGTTCATTTTCTCCATATCTCGCTATCCTGGCGAGATACCAGCCTGAAAATTTCGAGACATTTGACCTTCAGGTGACCTCTAGGGTCAATTTGACCCCTTACAACTGCAGTGCAAAATTTTTCGCTCTTTCAGAATCCGGGGTCAAAAATGGGGGTTCTTATTTAAGAAGCGAAAGTTGACCTTCAAATGGCCCTGAAAATGTCCAATCCCAGGTCACCAAGTGGTGCTCCCTGATGACCTCAACAACTTTTATAAAGGTCATTTTCTTCATATCTCACTATCCTGGCGAGATGCCAGCCTGAAAATTTCGAGACATTATACCTTTAGATGACCCCCATGGTCAATTTGACCCCTTACAACTCCAATGCAAAATTTTTCGCTCTTTCAGAATCTAGGGTCAAAAATAGGAGTTCTTATTTAAAAAGCGAAAGTTGACCTTCAAGTTGCCCTAAAATGACCTTCAATGTCCCATCCAAGGTCACCAAGTGGTGCTCCCGATGACCTCAACAACTTTTATAGATGTCATTTTCTTCATATCTCGCTATCCTGGCGAGATACCAGCCTGAAAATTTCGACACATTTGACCTTTGGGTCACCCAAAGGATCAACAAATCTCGCTCTTTCACCATTTTCAACGGGCGTAAAGTCAGCTTTCACTTTAATGTAATAATGTCTATACCTAAATTCATTCAGAAAAAAGTTACAGGACGAGATTTGAAAAAGAAATAGTAAAAATTAGCAAAAAAAGTTAAAAGTTGCAAACTTTGAAGCGCTATATCTCGGTCACTATTAATCGTAAAAATTTTTACAAAATCTCATTTTAACGGGTAAAACGCCAGCTTTTTTTTATGCAGCAATGTCTATACCTAAATGTACCCAAAAAAAAGTTACAGGCTAAAATTAAAAAAAAATAAAAAATTGCATTTTTTTTGTTTTGTTTTTTGGACGTATTTCTGTAAAAAAATATTCTTTTTGACTTTTGAAGAGGTGCCATTTCGATTGGAAATTTAATTCTCTACAACTTTTCTATTGACGTGTTTATAGGAAAAATGCATAGTTTTCAAGCAAAACTCAAAAATGTGAAAAGAGGACCTTTTTACTACCTTTAAATGATAGCACTCCGCAGTTTTCTCAAATTTTGGGGTCAATTGAACATAAGAAACAATAAAAATCCTTTAAGGTTGTAGTTCCTTTCTACAGTACATAGACAATAGACTATGAACTTTGAATAGTGGAGTGCTCGCGTTGATAAAAGTCGCTTAGTTTTTGTTCCCGTTGGCACTTTTAGAGAAAAATGTATGACCTTGCCAGATATGTAGCTGACACCCTGTAGATTAGGAATCCACTTGTCGTAAAAAAATCGCAATGAATATAAGGGCACAAATCAAAATTTTTTAACTATCCACACCACGTGATAGAGCCAATCATGAAGCATATCTTATTCAAAAATCATTAAATTCTCTGTAGAATTTCTATTTTTAAAATAAATAAATAAATGATCTTTTACGTTGGCTTATATGGCAGTAAAAAACAAAAATCCTCATTTTCTCCGTTCAACTACAGCAGAAAATTAATTATTTTTCGAACACTTTTTCTTTCCCACGACGATATCTCCCAAACTATTATATTTATCCAAAAAAATTATTCTTTATAAAATATTCGCTATATTTTTCAGATTACTAAGGTTCTTAAATAAGATTTTTTGAGGATCTAATAACCGAGATATTTAATAATATGTAGTGTGATGTCAATTTTCGAAGCATATCGGCAGCGTCAGGTTCGCTGGAGATATTCGCTGTCCCACTACTTTAAAACTGTTTCAACAAGCCGCGCTGCTTCCCGCAAAGGCCCAACTTTAAATAGACACGCGCATTGTAACTTGTGGTTTGTGATATTTTTAAATTTTTTGTCTTGAAAATGATTAATATGGAATAAATATAAGTATTTGTTGATTATATTAATTCAGTGTTATATTGACCTACATAAAATTTGTATGTAATAGATTAACACGTTATAAGAAACTCCTTAGTTTATTGTTTGCAAAATATTTTCAGCTGGTATGTATTGTTTCAGTAAAATTTTCGACCTTATGATGTATGTGCTTTTCAGAAGAAATTAAAATGGAAAGTACTACTGACGTCACAAGTTCTAAAAGTGAGGTAGAGACAAAAATAAAGTTTAGTGTATCAAGAAATTTTGTAGGAAACCGGCCCCTGTAATCAAAGGTTCTGAGAAATCATTTGCAACGTTTATTGATTGTTTAAAATTCCAAAAAAAAATAAATTAATAAGCAACCAAAGAGAAGACGAGATATATTCTCGAACTATATCATTTCGAAAAACAAACAGTTTTGACGGTTTGATTTGGCACCGAAATTACTATTCTAGTTTTACTAGCAAAAAACTATAGAACATTTAAGGAAAAAAAATAGTGAAAGAGAAAGAAATTGAAAACAGTTCAGATGGATCCAGTGCCTGTCCATCAACTTCTTCAGGTGTGCCCTTGCGTAAAACTAATTTTTTTATAGAGAAATGTATTTTTTGTCAAAAGGCATCAACAGTAAATAAGGTCTCTTAAGTAATAACCACGAATACAGAAAGAAAAATAAGACTAATAACAGCTCAATAAAATCCAATAATTTTCGAAAGAATTGGTGCTAACGATTTAATAACTATGGAAACTAAATATCATGTTTCATGTTTCTTAAGTCGTAATAGAAAATGCTATCTAAGAATAAAAATAAAAGTGGAAAACGTAAAATCAGAAGAGATCTGGCATTTACCAAAATATGTAAAATTCTTGAGAAAGGTTTTTTAAAGCATAAAGGGTATGGTATGAGAAGTATAAGAGGTATTTAGAATTGGACCGATATAAGTCCAAGAGACAGATCAGTAGACTACTTAAAAATACATTTACTGACAAAGGAAAGGAAAGGAGAGGAAAGGAAAGGAAAATATACATATAGGGACATAAAAGAACGCTACTCGCACACTTAATTCAGTATTACGAACTTATACAAGTCGTTAGATATTTGATGTTTTAAAAATTCTATTCTTTTAGAATGAGGCAGTAAGGTTTGTTCTTGTAAAAAAAAGAACATGTCATGCATCTATTTATGCTCCTGCATGGTAAAAAATGTCTGTTTCTCTGGCGATGTGGTAAAGATCAAAGACGCCGACATTTTTTACACGCACAAGAATTGTGTAGTCAACTATATCAGTAAAAATATATTTGAATTAGATGAAGAAAGTGTATAGTGTATATCTTTAATTGAGATTTAAGTTTTGTTATATTATCTTTCATTTTTCATAACTTTTTTATTTTGATATGGATTCTGTTATCTGCCAACATTGTATTTTAAAATTAATAAAATTTGAAAATCAATTGAAATATGTATACATTTATGTTATTAAACACATTATTATATAAATTAATAATTGGTACAAGATAAGTACAAATCAGGTTCGGTTAGATTCACCTCGACATTATTTCCTCATCACATACGACTGTAAATTCCTTTCCGAGTGCACTAAGATACGCTTTTAAGTGACTCTTCTCATTCTAAACAATTTTTATTTGAAATATTTTTAGATCCGACAATTGTTTTTAGGCTCTCCCTGGAGCCGCCCTGGTGCACCGATTGCAATAATATTCAACAACGTTTTACCTTAAACCTCCCAGATCTCATGTCAAAAATTTCAGAAAGTCCATTTCGTCGTAATCTGAAATTTGGATTTGTACACGTCAATTTACCTATAGATGAAAAAGTAAAATAAATTAACTGAAAAGTTCACAGTCCTGTGTAGGTATTCATTCACCCAAGTGGAACTTGGGTGCTCCCGGAGTTAGAGGGGGTTGTTGAAACAGAATAACAATGAGTGCCGAAGCCGTAAACTATTTCAATCCGCCGATAAGCTTCAAAAATTGACATCACGCTACACATTATTAAATATCTTGGTTATTAGATATTCAAAAAATCTGATTTAAGAACCATTGTAATCTGAAAAATATAACAAACATTTTGTAAAGAATTTTTTTTAAAATAAATATAATAGTTTGGGAGATATCGTCGTGGGAAAGAAAAATTGTTCGAAAAATAATTAATTTTCAGCTGTAGTCGAACGGAGAAAATGAAGATTTTTGTTTTTTTAGTGCCATATAAGCCAATGTAAAAGTTCGTTTCTTTATTTATTTTAAAAATAGAAATTCTACGGAGAGAATTTAATGATTTTTGAATAAGATATGCTTCATGATTGGCTCTATCACGTGGTGTGGATAGTTAAAAAATTTTGATTTGTGCCCTTATATTCATTACGATTTTTTTACGACAAGTGGATTCCTAATCTACAGGGTGTCAGCCACATATCTGGTAAGGTCATACATTTTACTCTAAAAGTGCCAACAGGCTGAAAGATCGAAATTAAATTGCACTCTACTAGAAGTAGATTATAGTAAAGATTACAATTTATTGTGTTAACTGGAACTAACCCTTGTGTGCGCCTTATTTCCCACGGTACTATTAATTCTATGAAAAAAATTGTAGACATTTTTGATAGAGAAGTTTATAAGGAATAATTTTGTATATAGATATTTTTTATCAAAAAGTGCACCGTTTCCGAGATAATCTAGAAAACCTCAACATGGAGGTGGAACCGACGTCCTAGGGGATGAAGCACACTATTTAGGGGTGGGAACTTTTCAGTTTAGTAATTCTTATGCTATCCTTAACAATTCTACCAATTTTCAAAACTTTATGAATTTTGTTCGGTATATTACAATATTAACTGTTATATTACTGAATTATTACCAGTTTCTAGACATGTACCAAACAAAATTTTAAAATTATTGTCTCTGGTACGCAATAAATTCTATTTCTATTCTATCTGCAACTAACATCAACACACAATTCACGTTGTTATTGTTGCTTAGGTTGTGCCACCAATAGACGTCGCACAGACTGTAGCAATATCAGCGGTGGAGGCATCCTCAAAGAGCCTTGCCGCTGCCATCATCGTCATCACCACGTCTGGAAGGTCGGCCCACATCATCTCCAAGTTCCGGCCAAAGTGTCCGATTATTGCGGTCACACGAAACGTGCAGACCGCCAGGCAGTGTCACCTTTACAGGGCCATCTTGCCCGTATATTACGAATGTAAGTACCAAATGTTTATATGGGGTTTTTACTACGAACCTAAGGGTAAAGGAAACTTTCCAATAAATGTTTCCAGGAAATTTTGGGGTTTCCAGAACAAAGTTTTGATAAAAATCACAGATTCATTAAAAAAACAACGCGTCCATGCGTATATGTGATTTAATTAACTATATTATAGCTCTCCTGATCTTGTTAACCTCTATAAGTGTAAGAAACGTGAATACAACAATATAAGAAACGCCAAGCATGAGTAAGTATTTCTCAAATAGAATTTTAAATGCCCTAAATTCCACAAAGGAAAAATGAGGGCTCATTAAATCTGAACTATATACCAATCATTCTTCTCCAATAGATGTTAAGTTAAACGTAAATGGCAAAGTCACAGACAATCCTAATGATGTTGCAGAACATTTTGCAAACTACTTCGCGTCAGTCACTGTAGACAAAGTAAAAAATCACTTTGGAGCTAATTTATCACATACTTGCACTTCCAGTGAACTCAATGATCAGTCCATCTTTATTTATCCAGTTACACCCGATGAAATAAGGCAAATTTTATTTGAATTAAAAAATAAACAAGCTCTCGGTCCCGATGGATTGTCCACTAAATTTGTCAAGTATGCATGTGATTTCATCATTGAACCATTGTGCATTTTGATCAACGCATCTTTTCAATCGGGTGTTTTTCCATCCCTATTAAAAATAGCTACTGTTATCCCTATATTTAAAAAAAAATGATTCTTTGGAACTAGAAAATTACAGACCAATATCCATCTTAAGTGTTATTTCTAAAATAATGGAAAGAATTGCGTTTAATCGAATAATGGCATTTTTTAATTCTTTCAAAATACTAACAGATCGCCAACATGGTTTTCGCAAAAATCATTCTACTGACACTGCTACAATTCAGCTTTTGCAATTTGTTTGTAGCGAAATGGACAAAGGTAACCTCATCATGGGATTGTTCTTTGACCTATCACGAGCGTTTGACTCCCTCAATCTGTCTTTTGTTAAAGAAAAATTATTTAAGGTAGGCATTCGAGGAGTTTCTCTACAGTGGATCGTGTCATATTTAACGGACAGATCTCTTCAGGTAAAAATCAACCAAACGATTTCAAATGAACATGACGTTAGTCTTGGAATGCCACAGGGCTCGGTGCTGGGTCCTTTGATTTTTTTGATTTTTGTAAACGACTTACCATCATTCATATCAAAAGGTAACATCACCATGTTTGCCAATGATAACTCCTTTGGCATATCTGCACCGAGCCTTGTGGAGCTCCTTGATAATGCTATGGCTGTTATGACAGAATTTGGTGACTGTTGCTGCAGAAATAATCTCATATTAAACCTTGAGAAAACTCACAAAGAAAATCATTACTTCCAACACTCAGTTAAATTTTAACATGACCCTGCCATTTAGCTCGAATACAAGATTTTCGGAAAAGCGTTTGGAAAAATGGAATTTCTTAAGCCATTCTCCTGTAGAAAATTTAATTCTGAAAAATTTTTTTTATTCTACATTTCTGGATCCGATGCACCGTTTTTAAGTTTTTGTGGAATTTTTGTTAAAGAACGTCGAAAAATTGACATTTTGGTGAATATACACCTGTCGGTGCCAGGGTACACAACATCTTAATCTACTTCTCCAAGACCTACAACTTTACGTAAGAAAATTGCTGTTCCGCTTTTCGAAAATTCGTCCTTTTTTGCGTGTTTCGATTGGACTAGTATATTTTATGTTGACTAGGTTATCAATAAACTTTTTTTAGCCCAAGTAACAATTTAATTTTTATCGTGATCTTCAGAACCTCTTGAATTCTATTTAATAAAACTTCTGATAAAACTATATATCTTTGACAAACGCTATTAAACCTTGATAAAGCTAAGAGGGATCATTTCCAAAAGAGTTCTGAGGACCTTTTTTAAAAGTCATTTTAAAACCAATTGGTATTATTCTAAACAGCCTTTATAATGTTCTGAAGACCTTGATAAAACTATTCATAAAACCAACAATAAATCCTAAAAGCATAATTTTGGCCTTAAGGGACTATCTACAAACCATTGTTTAAACTACAGTCGGGCCCGCTTATAACGAGTACACCTTATAACGAGCGTTCGGTTTTAACGAGTAATTTCCATAGACACAAAAAATCATCCATTAAGCTAAACACAATTTCAGTTCGGATATAACGAGCTCGGATATAACAAGCGCTTTTGTTATAACGAGTAATATTTTTCTAATAAGTTGCTGAATATGTTTACTTACAACGAGCACCTTTGTAGGGATGACGGAGATTCTCTGCGGCTGCGATTACAACGAGGACTCGATGATTCATTGGAGAATTAACTTTGTTTATAACGAGTGATATTAGTTCATACGAAGTAAGTTCTTGGAACGCTGCCATTTGACGGACACCGACTTAATAGTAGTCGGTGATTTGAGGGCGGTAGATATGAAACGTCGGTGCTTTTATTGTATCGAAACAGTGCCTGCTAGTATTCCAACAAATTTGCCATGACTCGTTATTATATTATGAGTAGTAGGTAGATCTAATGTTTTTAGGAAGTTATGCACATAGGTTAGCCAACGCGCAACGATCGGGTCTTTACTATTTACTCAGTGATTTGCCATCAATCGCCGATGTTCGTTGATTTATTTAACAGCCATGTCCTGTAAGAGAAAGTCCCTTATATTAGAGAACAAAATAAAAATAATTGATGCTATTGCCAGTGGTATATCTAATGCCGATGTGTGTAACAATTACAAATTATCGACTGTTTCTACTGTCTGGAAAAACCGGGATAAAATTAGAGGATCTTTAAATTCAAACATTTCAAAGTTAAAACAAATCCGGAAACCAGCGAAAAAGCAAGTTGATCAGGCATTGCTTGAGTGGTTTAAGCAGAAAATAATTCATTGCAATATGGGCCCATAACTGGGCCCATATTGCAAGAAAAAGCAGAACAATTTTCTAAATTATTTTCCCCTAATAATGAGGCGACTGTGTGCTCGAAAAGCTGGATAGACCGTTTATAGATGTATATGTAACCGTTTAAGACTACATACCTATAGAGACGTGCGTATCGGTTGTAACGAGCGTACTCGTTATATTAGGACCCAATAAAAATTGTTTATAACGAGTATATTCGTTATAACCGGATCCATTAAAAAACCGTTTATAACGAGCGTTCGGATATAGCGAGCACTTTTTTTTGTCACCTACACACTTGTTATAAGCGGGCCCAACTGTATTATAAAACCACTTCGTAAAGTCATCAGAAAAGTAAAATGCTTTAGAACTGCACTTAAAAAAGCTATTTGCTCCGTTAATATGGCTATTTGTAATAAAAAGGTTTTATGCTTACCATCATATTAAAACTAAGTTGGCAATGTTGACAAATTAGTCGCTTGTTGGTAATGAATATTATAATAAGCATTTGCTGTTGTTCAGCTTTCAGCTGGTCTCAAGTTCAGTAGGTACTCACCGTGAGTGAAAATTTAGCTGCGCATTAAATTGTACTGATGATATCATAACTAGTAGGTCGAAAAGTACGGAGGCCCTTGAAAAATATTGAAATTTTTGGAAATTTTAAAATTCATTAAAAAAAAAAGGTTTATTTTTTGTTGACATCAACTTAAAGCACACGTTAATAATAATAATCATGATTTTAGTCCTTATTACCCATAAATTGTTAAAAAAATTGCAACTAAGTAATTGTTCATTTGAACAATTCCAACATGGCAGCTTTTGTTTACAAAGATATTTTTGTAGAAAAATGGCGATTTTTTATTAAAACCTGTTGGTTGCCGGCAATACCACAATAAGAGTATTTGATCCTAAGATTGTCACAATGCTCTCGTACGAGAGCATTTGCTTGGATTTATTCACAACCACCATAAAACCTATTGCCTAAAGATATTTGACTTTGTTGGCGTTTATTTAAATTTAACCTCACACTTGTTAATTACTTTTTCCTTACCTTAGCTGTGCTGTGATTGCTCTGAAAGGGTCGGCTATTTGCCCTTATACTCAGATCCAGTGAACTGCACTGGAATGTGAATAAAAGAGCAAAAAGATATAAATAAGAAGATAACCTCTCACATTTATTTGAGTATTTTGATTAGTCAAATGTTTGGTGTGGCTCTAATTGTTTAAAGTAAGTATCAGGTTAAAAATATGGTATTCAGAATACAGTTAACACAAAAATCCTTGTTGGAAATCAAAAACAGACACTTGATGTTGACAAAAAAACCAGTGTCATCAATAACCTAACTAAATCGCGCGATTACTTAATAACTGTCTGTCAAACTGCAACTTTTGCGGTTTTATGAAGGAATTTGTCCAGACTAAATGGTTTTTATGTTACATTTGGCATTATACAAGCCAATACAGCTTTATAGCCGTTTTATAATTAGCTAAAACTCTTAGGCATATTGGTTTTATGAACGTTGTCTCTAAGGTAAATTGGTTTCCTAGGCCAAATGATTTTATCATGGTAGTGCTGACCACCACCATAAAACCTTTACAGGTGCCAATAGACTCGATTTAAAACAAATGCTAAATGGTATTGAAACTCTGCCTCCAGGAGGTTGTTACAAATCTAAATAAAACTACTTAGGCTGAAAGAGTTGTTGGCCTGCTATACCACCACTATAAAGCCATTTAGTAAACTTACATCCTCAGTAAAGCTATTACAAAACTTATTCAAGTCCACATAGCATTTAAATTGTTACTTGGGAGCTTTCCTCTACCTACGTTCCTAGAATCCAATTTTTGATAACCAACCAGAGAGTATGTTTACTTATTTATTTATTTTCTTAATTACAGGTGAGCGGCTAGAAGATTGGCTGAAGGACGTCGATGCACGTGTGAACGCCGGCATCAAGTTTGGCAAGGCCAAGGGTTTCATCAACACGGGCGACCCCGTCATCATAATTACCGGATGGAAGCAAGGTTCTGGCTTCACCAACACCATGAGAATTGTGTATGTATCCGATAAAACCCAAAGTATTTGTGCTAATGCATGCTCTGGGGATAGTTAGTTTGTGTATTAACATGTAATAAATATTTCACTATAGTAACACATGTCTGTGTACAGTTATTGTCTTTTGGTTTAATTCAGTGGTACAATCAATAGGTTTTTTTTTTTCAAAAGTGGCGCAGCCACAGACTAAAACAAATCAGATATTTCACGTATCATGGTTTAGATAATAAATCAACTCCCAGCAGGTACCAATTTGTGTCGTGATCTGCGCATTGTCCAATCAGTCTTAACCAGCGAGTATAGTCACAGGAGGGACCTTATGCTGCGTAAAGTAACCTAATAAATACTCAAAAAACCACTTAAATGTATAACAGTAACAACTCTAACCTTCAATACAATACACCACATTCCAAAATAATTAATATCTCCGGTGGAGCTGTTGACTACTTTCGTCTCTGAGATTTCAGTACTAAATACTCGCTCCTGTGAGATTATACTCGCTGGTCTTAACTTCCATGTCAACCGCAAGATTTCTCTGTTTATGTCTTCTGCGCAGAATCCTGGCAGGTATACGTCACATCACAAAAAATGAAACTGGTAACATAGGGAATACTATTGAGTGAAACATCTGATTTGTTTTAGTCTGTGGCGCAGCCCTAAGTTTGGTGCCTCCTGAATTTTTTGTCGTAACATAAATGGTTCGCGAGATATTTACAACACCATGAGAATTGTGTATTATCCGATGAAGCACAAATAATTTGTGCTAGTGCATGCCCCGGAGATAGTTAGTTAGTTTGTGTACTAACATGTAATAAATATTTCACTATAGTAACACATGTCTGTGTACAGTCGTTGTCTTTGGATTTAATTCAGTGGTACAATCAATTTTTTTTTTTTTCAAAAATGGCGCAGCTCTAGTCTTTTTTTTAAGCTTTCCGGGGTGCCTCCTGAATTTTTTGTCATAGCATCAATGGCCCCCGAGATGTTTTTTACATTTGAACTTTCGACAAAGATGGCGTGCGCCGACCCCGCCAACCTAGCAAATTACTCAGGACGCACCGCTGAACACAAAAAATAATTGGCATACGATATTTTTGCATTACGAACCCATTTTTTTTTTTTTTTTGGACTGTTGATTGAACTACAGGGAAAAATATTGTTTTTGTTGTGTTGTGATGTGCTTTTGGGTATTACACAGGGATATACCAGGTACCGTTTAAAAAAAAAAAGATACTGGGTACAAACCGTAGGCCGAGCACCAGGTATTCATCACTAGCTGATTCTCTTATAGTTAGAGCAATGGCACGAAGTGGGTTCATCGATTGTAGTTACGTCTGAAATTTGGTTTACTGAGTTGATTTTGAAACTCTTTTTCCTCTACGAAGAGTCTGTTAAATGGATCAGAGCGGAGATACGATTGATAAAAAATTTTTGCAGTTACTAACAAAACCGCAGTATTATGAAAGTACATCAACTCCACATCCCCTCACCAAAATTTCAGACGAAAACTACGGGACGTTTTTTGGCGGGAATTTTTTAAAAATAAAAAAAAAAATGTTACGAACAAAACTTTGGGCACTTATTCTATCTGTCAATAATTTCGGAAAAATAATTTCAGACGTTTTGCATGGGCCGATTTTGAGATAATATAAGGGTTGAAATTTGCAAAATTTTTGTTTTTCAAATGTAAAATGGGGTTGAAATTGATGAAAACGTCTGAATAGCTTATTATAAGTTCTTAAGGCGTTCAAAAATGATATATTTCGCTTTCAGACGTTTTCATTGATTTGGCATAAAGTTTATCAGTTTGGAAACATTTTTAAACCTATAAACGCGAGTCAAAAACTGATGACTAAGGGTTGCAAAAATGAGGTGAAAATAAATGAAAACGTCTGAAAGCGAAATATGTCATTTTTAAACCTCTTAGGTACTTATAATGAGCTATACAGACAGACGTTTTCATCAATTTCAACCCACTTTTACCAACATTTGAAAAACAATTTTTTTTTTCAAAATTTTGCAACTTTCAACCCTTATATGTCAAAATCGACCCATGGAAAACGTCTGAAATTATTGACGTCGAATAGAACAAGTACCCAAAGTTTCGTCCGTAACTACAAAAAAATTTTTTTTCGAAATTTTAAAAAAATTCCCGCCAAAAAACGTCCCATAGTTTGCGTCTGAAATTTTTGTGGGGGGGGATGTGGAGTTGATATACTTTCATAATACCGCGGTTTCGTTCGTAACTGCAAAAATTTTTTTTTCGATCTCCGCTCGGATCTGTTTACCAGACTTTTTGTAAAGGAAAAAGAGTTTGAAATCAACTCAGTAAACCAAATACAAAGGGACCTCTCACAAATCTTATGGGAAATTGCTTACGGTGAAATTGGCCCAAATTTTGATATGTTCTACTAATCCAGTAGATCAAAAGTCTCAATGGACACAAGTCCCGAAAACACACCTTTCTACCTTTTTTTGCTCTCTATTGGGGTGAAAAGCGCTCGTATACATTTAACAACTACATTTCCCTAAACAAACATTTGTATCTTTCAACGCGGTAAAAAACCTCAGTCGTAGGATCTAACTTACATTTAGACCCTTCCACCCTTTTCCACCCCTTCCGGGGGGTGAAAATCGCTTTCACGGCTGCACAGCGGTATCTTTGTTCCAAAAAAATATGAAATTGCTCAGTTGAACACAGAACCTTAAAAGACGGTGCAAAAATCACTTTGAAGTACCCCCTAACGCTGTTCCATCCCTTCCGGGGAGTGAAAATCGCTTTCACAGCTGCACAGCGGTATCTTTGTTTTAAAAAAATATGAAACTGCTCAGTTGAACACAGAACCTTAAAAGACGGTGAAAAGATCACTTTGAAGTACTCCCTAATGCTTTTCCACCCCTTCTGGGGGGTGATTCTCAATAAAGCGACTGCACAGCGATAGCACATCTCAAAAGAGGTACAGCAATGACTCCGAGCCAACCCCTCCGAGGGCGGAAAATGGTTAGGGGCAGAGTAATTGCTACGCCTTTTTTTGAGATGTACTCATCTGAGTGGTTCCATAACTTTTTTGCCAGAAAGATACCGCTGCGCAGAGGTGAAAGCTATTTTCATTCCCCGTAAGAGGTGGAAACGTGTACTTCAAAGTGGTTCATCTTTTAAGGTTCTGTGTTCAACTGAGCAGTTTCATATTTTTTTGGAACAAAGATACCGCTATGCAGCCGTGAGCGCGACTTTCACCCTCCGGAAGGGGTGGAAAAGGGTGGAAGGGTAAGTCAGATCCTACAACTGAGATTTTTTACCGCGCTGAAAGATACAAATATTTTTTTAGGGAAATGTAGTTGTTAAATGTATACGAGCGCTTTTCACCCCAATAGAGGGCAAAAAAAAAAAAAAAAGGTAGAAGGGTGTGTTTTTGGGAATCGTGCCCATTGAGACTTTTGATCTACTGGATTAGTAGAACAACATATCAAAATTTGGTCCAATTTCACCGTAAGCCAATTTCCCTTTCAGATATAACTACAATCGACGAACGCACTACGTGCCATTGCTCTAAATACTAGTGTTATTATAATTTCAAAAAATGAGTCAAACTAATATTTTTTTTACTAATTTTTTTATATTTATACTTTATTTTTGTTGTGAGTGACTTGGATAGAGAATCTGGATGTGGAAGTAGTGATTCCTTGGGCAGCGGTTTTTTATAGTCTTTTATCATTTTTGTTTGTACCCGATAGCCAAACTAGGTACCAGGTACATTCCTAGTGTCATGTTCAGAGAGGAGTCCAATTAAAATGCATTGTTTCTAGTTGATCTAACAAGGAAAAGTTGTGACTGATGTGCATGATTTTACAGAGAGCTGTTATACCGGGTGTATATTCTTTAGTCTTTTTAGCAGGGGTTGGCAAATATATGTATTATAAATACCAAATATCGGATAATTTTTACATATATTTGATGTCAGATTTTTTATGTTTTAAAATTAAAATTCTCCACATAACTGAAATTTTTTTCAAATTATTTATTTTTATGTAAACAAATAACATACATTACACGTTATAAAAACAAACATAGAATACAAAAAGTGGCTACATATGTGCGTTATACTGGGTGTGTGGAGTATAGGTACAATTATTTTGTACAGTGTGATGGCTTAGAAAAACGTATGAAATGTCTCTTTGAGTCGCCAGCGCTGACAGCAGTAATCAAATATTACCTATTTGAATAAAAACAGCACACTTATCGGCTGTTTTTTTTTTATATTTTTTATTTCTTATCGATGCAATGAACATGATTTAAAAAAGGGGATATTTAGGTTGCAAAATGACAACTTGGTTTAGATTATTGCATTACTGACTAGTTAATATCATAGCTACCTACAATCTGTCCTGAAAATATTGTAAAATAATAATAATAAAAAATGTTTATTGTCATACAAGTAAACAATACAAATATAACCAAAAGGCCATCGACCAAGGTCCTTCAGCATGTCCATTACATCATTTAATGTTTATTGCAAAAATTTAATGTAGTGAAAAGTAAGATCAATTTCAGTGTAAAAAAAAAGAACATTTCATAATATAATAGCAAAAAAAAAAGAAGAAAATATTGTATTTTGAGAAAACATTTAACTCTAGCTAAACCGTTGGAGTAAGGCAAAAAATTTTTTAAAACTTTTTCTTTTTTGTCAACATCGTGCATAATATTTGGAAGCATACTCCATATACTCTGAATATAATATTGTTAATGTTATCAAATAAACGAAAGTAAAACTAAAAATCACCTTTTCATTAACACGAAAGAAAAACTAAATATTTTACATTTTCTGAACTTAATTACTGTCCAACTAGTACTAATTTTGCCACCCACAATTTTGTCATCAATTTGATTTGTGACTTCGCATATCGAATGTGAATTTGCAATTTTTTGTTGCAATCTTGATGTAACTATTGATATTTCTTTAGGAATAAATATGACGTATATCACTTGCTATTTAAATTTTGGTACACCCGATGTCCCAGAATTTAGGTAACAAGCAGTATCTCCATTATTGCAAAAGATAAAAGATGAACTGAAAGAGCTTATAAAGGACATCAAAAGATAAAAAGCTTTGGTGAGGTTGTGCGCCAAATAGGCAACTACGACAGATGGCGTCATGCTGTTAGACATGCCATACAGCAAAGGGGGGCCATGAATCACAAAACGTCTGCCAGACTTGAACATGATGTTCAAACTTTGCTCTTCCGAACTCCAGACAAGCTCAAAACGTCATAGGTTGAGGTGGAGTGTCTGTTTTTACTGGATTATTATTTCACCTTATCTTCTTCAATAACTGAGATATTTATTAACTATATTCTGGAACACCCGGTATATTTGCCGACCCTGCTTATTAGTAATAGTTGACAAAGAATTTTTTAGGTTATTTTGAGGTGACTAATTTTATCTAATCTGTTCATAATTGGTATAGGATACTAACATAATTAGATCTTGGATGGTTATTCAGTAGCCTACATATAGTCCACGCAAATTAGATGAAAAAATAGCGAATAGAAGAAAAAAATCATATACAAATTATATTTGGGCCATGCATAGTTCATGGGGGTAGAAGTAAGGATCCGAAAAGTTCCCACCTTACCCGTTGATGGAAACACCCTTTTTGGGGCGAAAAACCACCCGTAGACAGGAGTTAGTTACGATTATTCTCATTTTCCTTCGAATCCGTCATTCCCACGAAAAACAGGTATAGGAACAAAAATATTCGTCATTAAATTCTACACAAAAAAAGTTCTATGGTCGATTTACGTACTCCCCGCCGTTTTTTCGCTATCGACGTTCATAGTAGGGGGTAGTTTGGAGCGCTCGGCGAAAAATCGGTGGTACGCGAATATCTCCAAACGGCTACTTTGACGTAGGGATTGCAATTTACCGGAAGTTTTAATAACCGGTAAATCGGTAAATAAAAATGTAAATAACCGGTTAACCGGTAATTTTTAGAATGAATGGTTAAGGTGGCGAAAATGGCAATTGTCTTTTTCCATGTACAAAATTATCTAAATTTAACAAAAAACATTTTTATATATGTATAATTAATATAATTAGGCTTTGAGAAGCATATTTTTTCCAAATTGAAATTCGCTTACAGTCGATTGAAAAAATTCTACAGTTTTGCGAGAGACATATCTAGAGAGTGTAAATCAAAATTTTGTGATTCACTCATATTCTTTAGTTGATTATGGTGATGTTGTATATGGAAAGTTATTATCGGCGACAGCAAAAAAGAAAATTCAAAAACTTCAAAATTCATGTATGCGTTATATTTACAGTATCCCATATAGACAACATATATCACCACATCTAAATAAACATAGCATATTAAACATGGAAAACCGCAGACATTTACACATGCTCACACTTATTTGGTGAATAATTCATAATGACGAACCTCAGTACTTAAGAAATAAGTTAATTTCACGAGATCACTTGCATAATACAAGATACAAACAAAATATTTTAGTGCCTCAGCATGAAACTGCGATTTCTCAAAGACCATTTATGTATTTTGCATCTCATCTTTGGAATGAACTTCCAAATGAATATAAAAAATATAAATCAAAAATTTTTTTTATTAAAGTTGTCAAAAATTACATTTTGACTGATCAGAAGCAGGAGACTTTGCTGCGTTATGGATGCGCGTATGTTTCTTTTTCATTTTCCGATATAACGTTATTTACTTTTAACCTTTTTGACGGGCAGACCCCCCGAAGCGACGAAATACGCACCGAGTCTAACAACGGTATTTCACAACTAAATATTCGAGCATCGAGAATGGACAATTCATACCTGCCCCCCTTCCTCACATTCCCCAAACCGGAATCTGTCGAGCAGCTTCGACGGAATCCGAAGGTCAAACATAACAGTGCCGTGACGTTTTCAAAGAATTTGGGCGAAAAGAAATAATAAATATTAAAATTATGATAAAAGTGAGAAAATTCAACAGAAATAATTAAAAAAAAGAAAAGTACAAGATGACTCTTGTAAAGGAGAATCCGCTCTACAAGTTTCATTATAACCATTTTTGACGTCGAAGTAGCCGTTTCGGAGATATTCGCTGTGGAAAATCTCGTACCACTGATTTTTCGCCGAGCGCTCCAAACTACCCCATATTATGAACGTCGATAGCGAGAAAACGGTGGGGAGTACGCAAATCGACCATAGAACTTTTTTTGTGTAGAATTTAATGAAGAATATTTTTGTTCCTATACCTGTTTTCGTGGGAATGACGGATTCAAAGAAAAATGAGAATAACCGTTACTAAGTCCCATATGGGGGTGGTTTTTCGCCCCAAAAAGGTATTTCCATCAACGGATAAGGTGGGAACTCTTCGGATCCTTAATTCTACTCCTATGAACTATACATAGCCCAACCGACTAAACAAATATTGTTTGTGTTATACTTAAACTTTGTCAATGAGAATTATTTCTTTGGACAATAAAGTATCTCTCTCTCTCTCAAATATAATTTGTATATGAATTTTTTCTCCTAAAAAGTCTAAATTGCGTGGACTAATAACTGTGATTGTATTTATATGTATATAGTCCATTCACGACAGGGTTGGTACTTTTTGGAAAACAGGGAACTTAGGCAATTTAGTAAAGGGTCAGAAAAAATTTCCAAAATTAGTCAATATGTACCATAACAAAAAGTATGGTACTCTAAATCTGTCAAAATAATTCTAGATGAAATTTAAAGAACTAAAAAAATTATATTCATTTTAAGATAATGGTGCTATTTCTGAAATTTTCAAGATCATTGTCACACTTCAAAGTATTTTTATAATGAAAAAAAATTAAGGGGATATTACTAATATGATGAAATATGGTCTTTGCATTGAATTGAGGCTATCTCGTTAAGAAAGAAGAAGAAAACTGAAAAAGGGTTGGTCTGTTTATGAGTTCTTAAAATTAGTCCGATCCCGTGGCCACAATCTGCCTACTCCATAAAGAGAACTCTAATATGATACAAGGGAAAAAATGTTTTGAATCCTCGCACGCTGGTAAATCAATCGACCAATCGAAAGAGTCTGTTTCATGTATGCACGAAATAAATTCTTCATGTAAAAAAAATACTTTTGTTTCAAGAAATAATAGGTTTATAGTAAATACAGTATATTGTTTTATTAGGAGTAATACTTTTGTGATGAGTTTGTAGGTTAATTACAGAGGTCACAACGAGTGGCCTTTACTCCGAATAAAATATGCTATTTTTTCTTCAAACGTCGATTAGCTATAAAAAAATTAAGATAAAAAACCTCGAATTTCACCACCAAAAACGCATTGTGTTAATATCGCATTGCTGGCGTATTAAATAAAATACGCGTTGCTATGGATATTACTTTTTCTGCCGTTCACAGCTACTTTTACCTGCGTTGTTAATGGCAACCGTCTAAAAAGTCAAACTTTAATGGCATAAAATGAGTTAAGAAATGTCGTTTTTCTGACGTTTGAAGATTTATAAGGAACTTTTTATTTCTTGCCACAAAAGTGTTTGTTTTACATAAAGAATTTATTTCTTTGTGTATATGAAATAATAGATTCTTGGTTCAAGCACTGAACTCTATTATATAAATGGAAGGCCAATATAGGTACATGCGCGAGAACAAAATACGGTCTGTGCTTGAACCAAACGGCTATCTACGGGGAGTTATGCGCTGACACAATTCTGGGTTTTATTTGTTCCCCATAAATTCCGTAGCATAAGTCTTGGATTAGATGCAATTTCCAGAGTCAGTGTCACTTATTTTATTCTTTGTTTATTTCTGTCGTTTGTATAAAGTTGTTATAAGTTGATTATTTTGTGTAATATTTTGTACAGTTAATTGAGACAATATAGTGCAATCTTGTATGCTGGTACTGTTTTGCAAGAATCGCAGCAAAGTCCTGGATTTTAAGTTGCAATAACAATAAGACCGGCTCTGGTGTATTTTGTAGTGCGATAACGCTCCTTCTGACAGTCGCCATACTTACGTGAGGTTCAATTTCACTTAAAAGTTGGTATGGATATTGACCTTCCATTTATATAGTAGGGTTCAGTGGGTTCAAGACATTTTTTTTAATCCATGTACATTTGCAAACTGTTGCAAACGCCTTTGATATCCGAAATTTTACCACTCCAAATATATAATCTGGCATAAGTACTACCTACCTAACAAATTTATAAAATGTGAAAAAATCACTGGCCTTTGCTTTAAAAGGTCTAATTCAGAAACCATTGCCAAAAGCAGCACTTATTCGATGGACTTATTTATGTACCATTAGGCATAAGATCATGAATGGACATATGGACATGTACATATTGTATCGTATATTGTATGTATATGTGGACGCATTTTGAATGTATATTTGCTGTTTGGGATAAAAATGTATGCTTATTTCCAAGCTAATGATAATAATAATAACATATTCTTTACAAGATTACATTTTGAATTTATGAAACTAATAAAAGGTATGTAAAAATTTGTTAAACTACTTAACCATAACTATTTTCCAGTAAGTATAGATAAGCTGGTAGTAGGAATTATTTAGTTGCCATAAATTAATCCTATTTTAAAATAAGTGATTTTTTTGTATATATATATTATTTTGATTGTTAATTTATCCGAACCGATAAAGGAGGAATATATAACAATACCTGCTTGAAAAAGGCTCTTGTTTGTTTTGGTGCTTCGGCAGGTTGGGTTCAGCTTTTGTTTTTATTTTTATTTAACAAAAACACGAAACCTCGAATAACTAATAACTTTCCACTTATTTTTTTTTTACAGCAACGTTGAGTAAAACAACTGCATCCACCAGTAACATAAGTTAGTCATTAAAATTTTCTCAGTGATTATGTCGATATAAATTGTGAATCATTATATTTTGTGATTAAAAGTATCCTAGTGATAATAAGCGAGTGTATATTTAATATTTATTGAATGATACAGTTGAATAAGTTGTTTTGGTAATTGTACCGAGAGGTAGTATTAAATAAACTATCACACCAATAAATGAATTACTGGAACGTTTGAGTTTTATTTTCCCCCTTTAGGCTTATGAATCTGAACTTTTCTTTTGATTTGTCCAAAAGAATAGAATTTTTCACACCGGATAATAGCGGGGTCGGTTAGAGCTGTATTTGAAGATTACCGTTACTTGGCGGATAAAAGCACCAAATTTAGTATGAAGGTACCTTAGAGTATACTAATAAATGTTAGCCTAGGAGCCCTCTGGAATTTCTAAAAATTTCCATGTACAACACTAAAATTTAAAATATTTAAAAAAATATATCAAAACATTTTTTTCTCTTAATTATAAAGGACCCCGCACAAAATACACAGAAAAAATTACACAGTCGTTTGAGCTAAAACCAGCTGAAATGTATTCGTTGCACCATTCCGAATAAAAGTTCTAATGTACCCCAGGTCCAAAAATCCATAGATTTCAAGTTACGGGCGCTTGAAAGTCAAATGATGAACGTTTTCAATTTTCCGAATGCTATACTAACTCAGTGTTGAGATTTCGAAGGAATTGACCAAAACAAAAGTTGTAAGAATATGAGTAAGTGATGACCTTGATTTTGACCTCTAGCTACATTGTCAAGGTCGTTTGGAGGGAACTCGTTTTGTTCCAATAAAACCCATATTGGAACCCACCTTGGATTATGAAGAAACGCATGATCTCACTGTAGAATATTAATCTTTCAAGGAAAAGTTGTGGGGGGGGGGGCGGGTAAAATTGACCCACTGCAAGTCCTACAATCACTTCAAAACGTAGCTATGGACATAAATCAGATTGAAATAATCGATCCTTTACATTAATAAACTTCAATAAAACAAAAGGAAAATATGTCAACGTTTGCTGTACAGTATAATAAATAAATAAATAAATGATCGCCATACACATTAATAGTTCCACAGCAGGCACAGGTATACCCTTTTTGGTATATATCACAGATGGGGAGGGTCATTTCAAACTGCACCTTGTCCACTAGACGAAAATTACAGCAAATCGAAAAAAAACGTGTTCCGTTGTTAAAACATCTGTTTGTTCTTAGTTAGATTTTGCCATAAAAGAGTATTATTAATAGATCAGCAAAACGCAAGTCTTTTAAATCATTTATGCCCTGTATTCTCAAAAATTTAAAATTAAATTTGGATAAGAAGCATTCTGAAAAAACTATTTTGGTAAGTATAGAAACAAAGTTTGTCAAAATAAAATATGTTTGAAACTCTTATGCGAATACACTACATTGTAAAAATGATGTGAAGACCAATATAGCAAAAGTAAAAGGTTTTAAATTCTAAGATCTTTGGATTCTATAAAATAGACTCATGAAAATCTTCGTTTTCTTCTGCCAGATAATTACATTAATTTGAATCATTCGTAACTTTAAAGTTCTCTATGAATTGTCTTTCCAATCCAAAATAAGTCTAACAAAGTTTTTAGATTTGATACTAATGATTATTTGCACTCCCAGCATAATATGCTGAATCACGTGATCAAAATACGTCCTCATGATTGGTCCAATTGGATTAGATTCGCTTTGAAATAGCATAGTTGATGGATAAGGCGCGTTATGGAAAAACACTATATATTTAGACATATTTTATATAGGACAAAAACCGATTTGGCAGAACAAAATATGTGCAGATATGACCAAGGCAATGTAGAGAATCAATTCACGTAGCTAACTAGAATTTAATTAAGTGGATAAGACTCATTTTGAAATGACCCTCCTCAGATACACTGGAATAGGCTCATTTAACATTTTTTATTATTACATATTCTGAAAGAGCTTGGTGAGTACAGTAAGTATGCCAAAAATTAGAATTTTCTGACGTCGCCTTCATGTATAAAAAAATTATTAAAGTCGGCGCGCTTAAAAACGCTCGGGATAACATGTAGTCGAGTTGTGACGTCAGATAGCTGAACCGCCCAGTGAACACGGCTGCGAATGCAAGTTAGTAGAGTAAAATCTGGAAGTAAAGTCGCTTAGTTTTCGAGAGAAAAACCGGCGTAGAACCAAACCAGACTTAGTGGGATTCTTTAGTAAGATAATTGTGTACACGAAATCATTTTTTACATTTTTTGGTGGTCGAGAACTTTTATATTTCGGAAAAACTCAAAAAAATAGATTTTTAATGAAATATGTTTTTTAACGTCTCCACCGCTATATCTCTGAATATATTTGTGCTATCAAGCTATTTTTTTTTAGATTAAAGTAGACACAATAGCCCTTCGAACAACGTCCCACGTGAACCCGATTTATTTTTTTTTAAGTTGGAAGAATAATAGGAAACTCAAACTTGTTATTTTCAGTAGCGTAATTTTAGACAATCGAGAAAAAAATTTATTTATGAAAATTTGTATATACATGCTGTGTACAAATTGAAGCCAATAGATGAAAAAAGTTTTTAGGATAAAAATTTTTCATGTCCCGTTCATAGTATTGAGTCAGCGATTTTTTTTAACGGGCTAAAGTCATATTCTTGCGCGCTCGGCTATAGCAAGCCTGCCGATTGCAACGAACTGACGGTCCCGGTCGGGGTGTATGTAGTAGTTTAACTTATATCAATAGATACAAAACCAGTAGTGATCAAAAGCATCTAGGGGATCAATATTATTGTTCAATATTTCATGTATTGTACAGTAGTATTGATCATATGTTGTTAATATTAAGAAATTGTACAATAAATATAAAATAGTCTCCTTTTAATAATAAAAAGACAGGTAGGTAGAGATAAATACCTAATCTATAAATATCAATCAGTGTTATTAACTACCCACCTAATTAGTAAGTTTATTAGACATTTTTGAATGAATGAAAGTAAAAACATATGCATGTAATGAGTTTTATTGCACATTTTCGATTGTCACAATTTTTATCCGAACAATGAATACTTAATGATTTTCGACAACCGCCACTTCTACGCGACTAATCTGACCAACCCTGCATGCGAAGTGTATTAATTGCGTCCCAATGTCGCATTTAGCGCTGATAAGAAAAATCGCTGTTGCCACACGGTACATTTTAGGAAAAAATATATTGTTTCAAAAACTTTTGTGATTATTAGGCTTTATTTTCTTCGCTGCATGTATGTAAATATTTTTAAAAATAAAAAAGTTTATCGATTGGTGGAGATTTCAATACATAAAATATATATTTTTAGTTTATCTGATTTTTAGAGAAATGAAAGTGCGAATTGTGCCCAAACCGTTTATATATTGGTAAAAGCGCTACAGTGTGTGCTTTAATTTGACACAAAACAAATTTCGTTACCTTTAATAGTTTTAAAAATATGGCGGTGGAAACAAAAAAAAACAATTTTATTTAAAAATACGTTTTTTTCACTTTTTATTGATTTAAAAAGTTCGAGACCACAAAAAAAATGTCGTAAAATATGATTTCATATGCCCGGTGACATACTCAAAGGAACCTAACATGTTTGACCTGGTTCTACGCCAAAAAAAAAAACCGACATGATAGACTTACTAAATCGCTGCTCTAATATAGGTATCAACGCACGCCAAGTGACGTCACTCTACGGACTGTTGGCCGGCCGAGCGTGTTTCTATTCAAATGCGAATATCTCTGTGGCTATTGATTCAATTGAGCTGAAATTTTTTTCTGAGGCTATTGGTTTGTTATACTTTAAAATGAGGAAGAAAAAGTAAGAAACTGCCATATCACTAAATGACCCTATGTTATCGAAAAATTTACTTCTTATAAAACAAACATAATCCTTTAACAAATTCTTCAGAATATGCCTGTATTTATGAGACAGATTAAGCGGTAAGTAAATACCATAATTACACACTAAAGAAAGGCCCAAATTCTAGCCATTTTTAACTGACACCATCCTCCTCCCCGCTTAAAGCCGATATAGAGTGTGTCCCACCAAATCTGACATGGCGCTTCATAAATTTCCCCCGTAGGGGTTACAAAAGCATCCTAGAAGCGTCAACATTCACCAATCAAAATCTCTTATACCTTATATGGTAATATGATCTCAGTGACCGCGGGCTCCCTTCCCCTTCCATAAACAACTTCAGTGTTTTACCACTGAACATAATATCTATAGTCGGTTTCACTAAATGTGCATACTACGCGCTTATAGTCGGTTTCAAGAAAAATGCATGTCACAACGAGCACTCCAAAAAGCTCCCAAGCACTTTATGATTGTGAGCACTTTAAAATTTTCGAAAGCAAAGAATCATTTCTGCATGAAATTCGTGAATTCACACCTAATTTAGAAAAAAATCATGTGGGAGAGTTGGGACAATTTTCAAAAATTTTTAAAATTTTTATTTTTGAAAATTAAAAAAAATTAAAAACAGTAATATACCTTCACATATTAGACCACTTCTTGCAAGTATTAGTTAAATTTACATGGTAAATAGCAGTATGGAAAAATATTTTCTAGTTGTCATGTATTTGTCCCAAATCTCCCTCTTACGAGGGAGAGTTGGGACAGGTAATTAAATCTTCACAAAGATATGGAAAAATATTTAATTATTGCAAAAAATGACAAACAACGAAAAAAATAAAATTAATTCAAAATCTGACAAATGCTCAGAAAAAAAAACAAAAATACACTGCAACAAACGATAAAAAAATTTTTGCTAACGCAGATCGCTAATATTACAAAAATATTTACGTGGAAATTCGACCATATTTTTTGGAACGACAGGATTGTTCTTTTTTTCTTGTAGCGTAACGGCATACTTAAAAACAATCCAAATAATATAAGAAAATTAATTCATACATGGAGAGGTTTAAAATAACGTCCCAACTCTCCCTCACTGCTCGGTGTCGTTAAAAGTGACCAGATTTATTTTTAGGTGGAAGTGAATCATGAAATAGCCCCAACATTTAATAGCTAAAACGTCAGTCATTACATGTAAAATAACTCTTCAGCAACACTTGCACCCACAAAGCAATGAATTGGATAATTTGAAAAAAAAAGTTACTTTTCAGTACATAAAACAATTAAAATTACCTGAGATTTGAAGTACACAACACACGGGCGAAATACGGCAGTTTATTTACTTCTCTCACAAATATACATAACCCATATGACACACAATATTAAACTACCAACCAATTGGTATAAAAACTCACTGTCCCAACTCTCCCACATCTTCCCTAATTAATTACATCCTAGTTTGATTTACGTCACATCTCGTGCAATAAAAATAATTCTTAAGAAAATGCTTTATAATAAACTGTTTTCATCCACTATTTTTTTCAAAATACTCTCAAATAATTTTTTCTAAATTGGTGTATGCCAAGCCATTAGTGTGGTATCTAGAAACCTTCATAGGCAGTATTGCACCAACAGTTTCAACACCTTCCGAGAAGAAAAAAATAAAACACTCTTGCCTTTGTAAGAGTTTTAATAAATTAATCACCAATAAGTACAGATCTGTTATCTTTTTTTTATACAAAAATGAGTATTTTTTGTTACTGACATGATTAAAAAAGTATAAAATAGTATTTCCGATTATAACTCGAATTTCTTATTGCCATCGATATGCGGCAAAACAAATTTTTTTATCTCATCCACGGTCCTCTTCCCCGTGTAGTCCTCGACGAATTTCCCGTTCTTGAAGAGCTTTACCGTGGGAAATCCCGATATATTATATTCCTCAGCGACCATAGGATTCGCAGAACAATCCACCATTGCCAAAACTTTCATGAAACCCGCCTCGTGTAGTTGTCTCGCGGCGGCCACGTAACTGGGTTTCATGTTTCTGCAATGCCCACACCATGGGGCGTAAAACATTACCAAAACTACGTTGTTTTCCTTCAGTTTTTGTTTAAAATTACGGTCGGTGAGATTCAGTACTGATGGATCTAATTTCCACTGGTCAGTTTGGGGCGGAGGTGGTTCGGCACTTACGGAGACATTTTCTGGGTTCGACATAAATTCGACGAATTCTTTATACTGAAACAGAAATTCTAGAGTTAAGGTGCGTACTGCGTTTGGTGTAAAAGAAATTGGAGGGGCTGAATTGGTACAGATCATCCCAGAGATATACATCTGCGCAGTGTTGATAAAAACCATGATTTTTAAAATTTAAAACCAATGTGGGACTTTTGCAAGGGCCACGTCTAACGGGGGGCCATTTCGTGCTCCGCACGAAGGCGCACTAGGCCATGGGGCGCCAAAAAGCCAATTTAAAAAAAAAATGTTCTGTCCCAAAATTTCTCTCACCCACCAAAAAAAGGGCGCCAAAAAGTGCTCTCGCACGAAGGCGTCTCATTACCTAGAAGCGGCACTGACTTTGGAAGGACAGCACCTCAAAAGAAACGGGACTGTCCCCGCCTAATCTAGGTCACTTTACACTACTTTAAGCTCCTTTGTTATAAAACGTCATACTATTAGTATTATAGTCATCTGTTATTTATATCAGAAATAGTTTTTATGAAAGATAACATGTAGGCTAATAGATCGCGACTAGGTTGCCTAGCCATATCTTGACCCCATGACATTTAATTTGAAAAAAATTAATTGATTTTTTCTTTTTTTTTGTCGGGCGAAACCGAAATTTTGTCTTTAAACTATATAGCAGCGAAACCATTAATCCTACAGGAATTTTATTTATGGACATTACTCAACTGGTTGTGGAAATTCAAATGTTTTTAGTTACAATTAAGTATTACTTTCAAAGTCAATGAGATTTTGAAATTTGTGAAAACACCGAATTGTAGAAACTGATCCTTTAACTCACAAGTGTCTTCTAGCTAATGAAAAGATCAACATCGGATGGTCCAGCGGTAATGCCTACAATCACATCAATTTATTGCAGTGTTTCAAATGTTATGGATTTAATCATGTTGCTAGTGATTGTCAGTCAACGCCATTCTGCTCACTATGTTCAGGTAACCATGATTATAAAGCATGTAAATCCCAGGAGGTTCGATGTATAAACTGTATTAAAGTTCAGAAAAATTTAAACATAGTTTTGGATACAAATCATAAAGCGGTTTCTAAGGACTGTCCATGCTACCTGAGACTGGTAAATAAACGAAGCCAGAAAATTGATTACCCTAGGGAATAGCAATTAAAAACCAACACTGAAACAAAAAATTCTGAATCAAAACCTCTTTGTATCGGTCATGTCAACATTAGATCAATTAATAACTGTTTCGATGACTTTTTAAATTTTTTTATTAATGAAAACTTTGATCTTATTGCACTCTCAGAGACATGGTTGTCACCCGAATTCCCTTCCATATTGATATCTCTGCCGCTGTACACCATTGTTAGAGCAGATCGGCCATCCAGAGGAGGCGGGTTATGTTTCTATGTAAAAAATAACTTACAATACAAAATAATCCCCACTGACTATGTCGACAATAGGCAACTTGAACAACTTTGGATAAACATAAAAGTTAACTAGTGGAAGCTTTGGCTTACCGGAAAACTGGGAAGTTCTCGGTAGGCCGCAGGCCTAACGGGGCCGGTGGCCAACGGCCAACTAGTCATAATTCTCAATTTCTTGTTTTTTGTTAAAAGTCAGAATGAATTGCTTTAAAAAATTGTATCATTTCCGTATCAAGTCTTTCATAAGATCATTTGGATCAATTAATGATCATGGCCACAATGCTTTCCTCGCATTCATTTCTAATGAGACTATTATAGACAAACTGTCTTGCAAAAGCAGCCGTCTTGCAAAGCTTAATTTTGATTAATTTTTGTTCCTAAACCCAGAGTATAATATAGTTTCTCATCTATACATACAGTGTGATGAAGACATCCTTATAACTTTTTTATTTATTTTTTTATTTGAATCAAATTTTACTCAAGTATAAAACAAAGCAGGATCTACTTATGACCAAAAAAACATTCGCCTCCCACAAATGTGCGTGTGGTGAAAAGTCATCAAAATTGCGCTCTGAGTTTAAACTCAAATAATCTTCTAAAACATCAAAATTAATTTTTAAAAAGACTCCAGCTAATCATTAATAGTGATTGTGATCTATTTCAATGCCCAAATATAATAAAATAAAGTTATAATAACAGTTATTAGTGTGTTTACAGTTTTTCAATGGAAAAAACTGGTATTGTGATAAGAATTAATTTGTACAGAGCTGGACTCATAATTTTTAATAACTAATGAAAACAGTGTTCTTATAGTATGAACTGGATAATAAATGTATTAAATGTTTAAGCAGTTTTAATCTGGTCAAGTTAGCCCTTGCATAAATTCCCAAGAAGCTGAAAATTTACATGAACGTTAAGGATACCATTATAATGAAGTTGTGAAAAGTCCCCATTGATTCCGTGTGTGTAAAAAATTTTATGCGAGGTCAAAATTCGCAAAAATGGATTTATTGGATTTTTTAGCGAAACGGTTAGTTTTATGATAAAAATAGCTTAGACAAAAATTGTAGATCTTTCAATTCTCTACAATTCTGTATATGGAGCTCCAAAAAAAAATTACTTCCATAGATAAGTTACCTTACGTATCTTTTGCAAAACATACACCTAATAAAAAAAGAGTTCAATTAGCTTGTCTTCCTCCAACCTCGGCTTTTGCTCATCAACATTTTTATCGAGTATATTACCAGGTTCAAGTGTGGCTTGGTAATCAACTGGACCCAGAAGCTAATTAATAATGTATTGGAACCAATTCACACTCTACTTCCACCGGCACCAGAAAAGCTCCTTAATACTATTTTTTGCAAGTGCAAAAAGGCAAATTCGAAATGCGGCTGCAAAAAAGTAGGCTTACTTTGTTCACCAGCACGCACCAACTGTCAAGGCCAGTCGTGTTCAAATACTGAATCTCCAACAGAAGATGATCCTTACATCAATGACGAAACAACTAATGTATCGCTGTTTGAACAATTTACGTCAACTCAGGAAGATGAAGAAGAAGAAGGTGGAGGAAGAGAAAAAGAAGAAGAAGTTGAATAAGAAGACCTAATATTATATTAAACTTAAATAAAAAGACCATGGAGTAGGCCTACCGGGGAAACCACATTAAAAAAGACGCGTCAAGTACACTACCTCATAGGTGGCGTGGAAACGTGTGCATATTATGGAGAATATAACTTTAGAATGGATTTTTCTCAAAAAAGGTGAATTTTAGGAAAAAAAGTGTAAGGACCATTTTTGTATAGAATTGAAAGATCTACAATTTTTGTCTAAGCTATTTTTATCATAAAACTAACCGTTTCGCTAAAAAATCCAAAAAACTCATTTTTGCGAACTTTGACCTCGCATAAAATTTTTTGAACACACAGGATCAATGGGGACTTTTCACAACTTCATTATAATGGTATCCCTAACTTCATGTAAATTTTCAGCTTCTTGGGAATTTCTGCAAGGGTGAATGTCTATTTTGACCGGAGTATTTTGAGGAAGGTGATGATGCTTATACATGTTATGTCTGCAAACAGAATTTGCATAAAAAGTGTGCCAATTTAACAGCATCTGAACAAAAATGTACCAACACCATCAAATATATGATTAAATTAAAAAATAAGACATACAGCAAATACCTGCTAACAAAAAGTAGCGTGGACCATGCATATTACAAGGATTTAAAAAACTATGTAACACTAGCCATAAAAAATGAAAAAATGGCATATTTCAAATATCGACTTAATGTTGACAGGAAAAACTTTGACAGCTATTTGAAAATAATAATGTCCATGTTAAAAGTAAAAATGAAATATCCCCAGATCTGGTCGATGTGATTATATAAATAATTTCTTTTTGCACTCTCCCAAGGTTACCCAAGATAAAATCGAACATTTTCTTATCAACAAATACCCACAGCTTGGTCATGATTTAACTCTACACATTGTGGCATCCGAGGAGGCAGAAAAGGTCGTTTATACACTAAATCTGAAGCAACTGGCGTAGATGGGATAAACTTTTAAATTTTAAATTGTTTTACCGTTTTGCTTGAATATGTACTCATATCTTAAATACTTCAGTGCAGACCAGTATAATATCAGATTTACGGAAAAATTCTTTAATCACACCTTTACCCAAGGTTCCCAAAGCTGTGACCTTGTCAGAGCTTCGCCCAATTAGCGTACTGCATGTCAAAGGTGCTAGAACTGATCATCTATTCACAACTTTCTGAACACACGAGAATATCAGCCATCTTACCTCAGATTCAATCAGGATTTCGACCGAAACAGAGTACCACTACAGCTTTAATAAAAATAAGTAACTATGTTGCCCGAAATATTGACAACTCTGGTATTGCTCGACTACAGCAAAGCGTTTGATGTCATTAATACAGAATTACTTTTGGCCAAATTAAACTACTACGGTTGTGACACTAATGCAATGAACTGGTTCAATAGATACTTAAATGGTAGAAAACAGCAAGTAAAAATTAATGGCATAACTTCTATAACACATGGGGTGCCTCGAGGTAGCATACTAGGACCACTACTGTTTTCAATATTCACAGCAGATCTACCAACTATATTAACAGCAGACTGCTCTATCCACATGTATGCAGATGACACCCAACTCTACATGTGCAGTTCTACATCATCTGTCGATTTTACCATTATAAATAAACCTTAGTTTAATTAACCAGTGCAGTGGTCCTGTGAAAATGGTTTGATTCTTAACCCAAATAAAAGTACAGCACTGTGTATCGGTACTAATTCCACCTGTGCAAAATCAAGTGCTTCTGCTTCTGTCGAATTAAAACTGGGCGACTCCATAATAGGGTTTTCCCACTAATTTTATTTTAACATTTTATGTTGTGAAAATATAATTAAAACATTCTATTAATTTACAACAATTTACTTTTCTAATAAGAATTACTTCTAAGAAAATATCGTTAGAACAACTTGCTGATAATTTCAGGGCTTTTTGAAACGGGCATTTTTACGCGCCAGAATTACATACCGCACTTTTCAATATTCACCAGCAAATTCAACGGTGGAGGGAACCGGTTAGAAACATTTTTCCCCAGTAAATATTTGGTTGCATGCGGTTGATTAAACATTTTGAAACGCTTCGGTGAGGCTTTCCGGTTTAAAAGTAGGTTTGTTTTTTATTCCAACTTCGCGGGCAGTTCCCATCATGCGCAATGAAGAAACAGCCATGCGCAATGTATTGTTTTTATTTCTTCTTGACATATTCACCGAAATTCCAACTCAAAAACCTGGTGGATATGGTACCTTACCGGTTCAAACAGTTGATCACATCGGTGAATTTACAAACATCTTATTTTTGGCGACTGGTTAATTTTGAAACGGTTCGGTGAGAAACGGGTTGAGATCGGTGCACTCACCGGTGAATTTAGAAAAGCGCCCATATCTACCCGAAAAACCAATGAGATTATGGATATAACTTTGTGTTAAAGGAAGCTTTCCTCTAAAATTCTCAGAATTTCCTCTTTTATTGCTTGTACTGTGATTGGTCTAAAGCAGTGGACTTATAAATATTGGTCAATCAGAATCCAGTTAAAAAATGCCACACGAGTTATTCGTAGAAGCGTCGGACGTTGATATTTTGTAGTTTGGGATTAACCTTCACCCGCTTCTGCACTGAAGGTACACATCAGATGACAGATGACTAACCTAAAACTTTATTTATATTTTGATGTTTGGATTGTTTGGAGTGAAAATATTATCATTTTATCAGTTTCTGGTTTATGTTTTATCAATTCTACGATCAAAATGAGTAAAGTGGAAGAGGGATATGTTAAAGGTGCCGCTGATAATTTACCTAAAGTAGACTTTGAAACGATGAATAATTTTTTTATAACAAATCTTTTCCCAGATGAAATATTTGTTTAGATTTTACAGCAGAAAACCACTTTTCTCGTCTTTCAATATTAAGTGGTACTATCAAAAATAATAATTTTCACTAGTAGTATTACACAAAGGTACAAAACAAACTTTTTTAGGCATTTTGATAATCCATTACAACTCATAATAATTAAAAAGTGCTGTCAATAAATAGAGGTTATGTTTTATATTTTTCACGGCTATCTTATGCAACAATGTAACCGACTTTTTATTGGATTTCAGGGCGTTGACGTCACAACGTACTAATTTATGGCTGTTTAAAATGAACTCAATATTTATCAAATTTGTAAATTTTTTTTTTGTCACTATTAGTAAAATTAAAAAGATAATAAATATGCCATAAATCATTTTTTTACGTAAATTAAGTACTTCAGCAATAATTTTTTTTTCTGAGAAAATCCTATTAAGATGACTGAAGAGGCGAAAAACCTTGGACTTCTTATTGACAATGGACTTTCCTTTGAAAAACATATAAATAAAAAATCCAGTATTTGTTACTTTAAATTGAAATCCTTTCATAAATTTAAATATGTCCTTTCATCTGATACAAAATGGAATCTTGTAAATAGCCTGGATTCGAGTCATTTAGATTATTGTAGTCCCGTTTATTATAAACTTTCTCACAGCTGCTATTAAAAACAGGCTGCAAATTATTCAAAATGCCTGTCTCAGATTAGCCTATAATAATATTCATTACAGAGACCGTGTCACACCATTTTATAATAGTCTGGGTATATTAAAAATGAACGGTAGATTTGAACTGCAATTTTCCCTTATGTTATACAATATCACTAAAAATAAGACACTATCTTATTTACATTCTTTGATAACACAGGCCTACAAGATTTTTACCCAGACATCAGAATATACTTTTCCGAAGGTCTTGGGTGCGCTGAATTCGAATCCGAGGTCCAAGTCTCTCAATTGGCTCTGGTTTCTGAGATATTCTAACCTAAAAGTGCAAAAACAGCGATTTTGGCCTATATTTGAGGTTATGTAGCATCGAATTTTTTCTCTGACTCAAAAAACTACACCCATCATCTTAAAGTATAAGCCTTGCCCTTTCAAATGCCGTTGAGTTTGCACAAATACCTATTTTTTTCGCTGAGATATCGCATTTTGAAATTTTTATGTTCGTGAATTTACCTATACCCAAAAACCTATTATGGATACGTGTATATTACTAAATTGGAATTTTTATTAGGAGACACTGAAAATATTTAAAAATCAATAACAGGTCAAGAAGAGATGTTTCGAAATTCGACCCCCAAGAGGGTGAAAAAGGGGGTTGATATTTTAGGTTAGATCTAGATGCGTGAAATTTGGAAGAAATATTTTTTGTTCAAATCTATTAGAAACGTGTAAGACGAAATTTCGATTTTCACTTTTTGAAGGGATGAAAAGAGGGGTGGTAGATGGTTTAAAACGCACCCGCATCTCTGAAATCGCGTAAGTCAGAAACGTGATATTCCAGGGATAGGCTCTTCTGAGAAAATAAGGAGACACGTAATCAACGGTTTTCAAAAAGAGACCCCGAAACGGTGAACGGGGTCCCCTTCCCCGTTCACCCTTGACACATGCATATTTTCCAGACGAATGGAAGGAAGGTCGCATCATCGTTATTCCAAAACCTAACAGTAACCACAACAAAACTAGTAACTACAGACCAATAAAACTTTTACCCGCTTTAGGAAAATTACTGGAAAAAATTAAAAAACACAATATTTTGCAGACAGTAGAAGAAAAAATTCCCCCACATCAATTTGGGTTCAAAGCAAAATGTTCTACGATACTTCCCATTACTGCACTCGCCTCCAATGTAGAAAGTGCTAAACTAATTAACCACAAAACAGCAGCTTTATTTCTTGACATCAAAAAAGCGTTTGATAATATCTGGCACATAGGACTATTATTAGGCGTGCAGATCACCCCCGTTTTAACCAACTAACCGGTTAGGTTGAGGTAACCACTTCTAACCTGGTTTTTCTTCAAGTTGACATCGAAGAGTATTTACAGTAAAAAATTAGCCAAAGTTAGTTGATCGGAACAAATAAATAATTGCAAAAAACTATTAATTTTTTTATATCACGAATTTTGTCGAATTTAATCTTCAACTCGCGATATCTCGGCAAATAATGAATATTTTTAGATGAAATTTCAGCACTACGTTGTTCAAGTTATTCTTTAAGATATTGAATTGGTCCGAACCCTTATTTATTTCACAGATGAAAGTAGCGATTTTTCAAAAAATTTCTTTCGTCAAGCCTAATTTTTTTTTTTCAAACAAAAAAGTTGTGTGACGAACTTTTAATACGATAATTTTTGACAAACTTATATTAAAGTACAATATTTAGAGAAGTTTTCTGTAAAGTTTCACGTATTCATATTGTATATATAAAAAGTTATCGAACTTTGAATTATTGTCTCCGCGCGCAGCAGACATGTTGTTTACGAGAGGTATGCTTCATTGTGGTGGTTGCTGTAATGATGTAATTTCAATGTTAAATTACATAACTAAAAATATGACTGACCCTTTTCAATTATCGAGCGCTAATTCGTCCTTAATAAATATTTCCAGTGGTATGATGGCAGAAAAAAGTATTGAAGAGTCATTGTTACGATGTTGCAAGATTTTATTTGCAAACGATTAGAAAAAACTAATAAACCCGCAAGTTTTTATGATACATTAAAACGCTCGAGATTGAAAACTTTTACAGATATGTAGTATTGTAAAAAGAGCAGATAATAGCACAAGTAAAGAATATGTTTCTCCAGAAAAAGTGTAGGTACCAAAGAGCTCTGATTCTATCTAAGCAAAGAGCTTGAAAAAATTCTTAGTGTCCCAATGAACGAAATACCTTCTGCTCTATTTAAGAAGGATGGTAATAGGCGAACATTTGTTACATGCGACCGAAAAAAATATTGTAACATCTGTAATTACAGAATGATGGCAGATTTGCAGTGTTTAAATATATGAAATGTTTCGAAGATGTTGGATAATGTTTTTTGAAGTATTTTCGGAACCTATTTGAAACTTTTTCTGAGATTCACATCATTTTCGATCGTTACGATGTTAGTATGAATCCTAAATCGCAAGAGAGGTCAAAAAGGTATAAACTAAATTCTAATACTTACGATATTAATGCTAGTCGACCTATACCAGATTGGGATAAAGTTATGTATACAGATGCCAAAAAAATGCTTTGAACCTGTTTTTATGCGACTACATTGAAAAAATATTGAAATCCCTCAGACTTCTGATAAAATTATTAATAAAAAATTATATCTGGCTGGTGGATACAAAAATCATCTTGTAACTAAAGAAATCACTAATTCACTTAAACGTGAGATTTATTTTCGAATCATGCTGAAGCTGACTCTCGAATAATTTGTCATCTGATCTACATTTTTAAGATTCAAGTATGGTTTCAAACTGGAAAAAGTAGCATCAAAACGGATTTGCGGCGCTTTATACCAATACATATTATATGCCAAGAACTAGAAAGTAGTATTTGTTTAGCATTACCAATAATTCATGCATTAACCGGATGCGATACGGCTTCCGCTTTCTACAGAATTGGTAAGAAAAAAGCTCTCATCGTAGCACAAAAAATGAGCACAGAACATTTAATCCAGATGTCTCAAATTAAGAATAAATTAACACCTGAATTTGTTAATGCTTGGACAACATTTGTGATTGGAATTTATGACTTCAAAAGTGAACAAGACAATATTAACGATGTGAGAGTAATCTTAGCTCGAAAAAAACTCCTCCGTTGAAAAATTACCTCCATCGTACCCAGCTCTTCTTCAACACATGAAACGCTGTTTTTGGTAAGTGCACGTATGGTATAATGCTCACATACCCATTTTTGAAGCACTCAATCTGACTGATTTTGACTGGAAATTTGAAAATGAAGAACTTTTGCCAATATATTTTGAAGGACCAAGTTTGGAGCTGCTTCAAAAGTATATCTGTAATTGCAGATAAAAAAAACATCTTGTGATAATGAATTTTGTTCGCGCTACGCTACTGGTATAAAATGCTGTCTCATTTGTAACTGTACATCAAATTGCTCGTTGCAGCCCATAGACGTTGATTCAGATTAAAAATATTAAAAGCAACCGAATGTATTATGTATTTTTTAATTTATCAACAATTAATTTAGTATTACTTATTTCCACTTTACAGTAACCTGTAAAAAGGGAATATGTAACAAAACATTGCATTGATATGATAGTAAACGCCTCAACTACGCCAATTACCACAATGAAACATGCCGTGTAAACAACATGTCTGCTGCGCGTGGAGACGCTACTTCAAAGTGCGATAACTTTTTATATATACAATATGAATACGTCACACTTTACAGAAAACTTCTTTAAATATCGTACTTTAATATAAGTTGTCAAAAATTATCGTATTAAAAGTTCGTCACACAACTTTTGTTTGAAAAAAAAAATTAGGCTTAACAAAAGAATTTTTTTGAAAAATCACTATTTTCACTTGTGAAATAAATAAGGGTTCGGACCAATTCAATATCTTAAAGAATAACTTGAACAATGTCGTGCTGAAATTTTATCTAAAAATATTCATTATTAGCCTAGATATCGCGTATTGAAAATGAAATTCGACAAAATTCATGATATAAAAAAATTATAGTTTTTTGCAATTATTTACATGTTCCGATCAACTAACTTTGGCCAATTTTTTACTGTAAGTACTCTTCGATGTTAACTTTAAGAAAAACCAAATTAAAAGTGGTTACCTCGACCAACTCGGTTACTCAGTTTCTAGAGCACTTATTGGGGGTGATCTACACGCCTATATATAAATTAAAGAAACCTGATACACCTGATTACCCTATCACAAGAATTTACCGCAGAGCAAGGAGTACCTCAAGGGTCTCCACTCTCTCCCGTACTATTTAATATTTATTGTTATGATATATTTACTCCCAAGGATCAACTCATTAATGCTGGATACATGTTGCAATATGCTGACGACGCTGCTTTAGTGGCACATGAAAATTGGTAGATAAAATACAAATACTTTATGATAAAACTCAGATGTTTTATTTTTTAAAACAAAAATCGCTTGATTAAAATCATGATTATAATCGTGAACTTTTTTCTTTGTGTGCCTGTGTAATGATTTTATGTAAAAAAAAAATCAAAATTAACTCCTTACCGTTCGACCACCGTTGTACGTTTTGGTATCCCTCGCATAATAACTATAATACTTCAGCGTAGGATATCCCTTAACTTCGTGGGTGATACAGAGTTCAGGATTCGTCGTACAGTCTACTGCGGCGAATTCAACTTTAGGATCGTCCTTAAATTTCCTAGCGGCCTGAATGAATTCTGGCTTGGTTTTTCTGCAATGGGCACACCCTTGAACACAACAAGAAATATATGAGTGAACACCGAGGCAAAATATTCGCCGATTTATTTAAAAGCGGTCATCACACTACGTTAACATCATCAGGAGACGATTAACGTTGATGATGCTAACATGGTTGGTGAAAGAGCCTACTTACATGGTGCATAAAATATGACCAGCACATGCTTCTTTTTCCTGAGGAACGGTCTGAAATTTTCCTCGGTAAGGTGGACCACGTCGCCTTGGTCCTCAGCCCAAGGTTTCTCTGGTGGAGGTGGTAGTGGGGGCTCTCTTGGATTCTGCATAAATTCGATTATCTTGGGCGCCTCTCGGACGTTCACGTCAAATTTCTGCTCGCCGTATGAGAAATACATAATAGTAGGGTAGCCCTTGACTGAGTATCTCGAGGCTACTGACTGCTCTTTGGTTGCATCCACTGCCGCTAGCATACCTTGGATCTAAGAATATTTCATTAAGATCAAATAAAAAAAACTTCAATAATTTTTTTGTTAAGGTAATGAAATCCCCTACACCCATTTTTCGCTATATTAAACCATTCTTTATTTATTTGTCAGTGTCAGTGTCATATTTTCGCAATACCAAAATTAACTGAACATGAAAAAATTTTAATTCTCTCAAAAATTGAAGAGGGATGCTAACCTTTATCAATTGAATTAAAGTACTTTTATGAGTGTGAAGGAAAGGTGGGAGGAGGAAGGTAGCGTAAAGAGAAAAAATGGTTCGGGCCGATCGAGAAGTTCAAATTTCGTTCAAGATGAAGCGCTCCTTGGCTATTTGAGAGAAAATTCGTTTCAAACAGCAGGAGACGCTGTGTTCATGACAAATTTTTCAGCATCGAGATCAACTGCTAGCCGAAGGATAGGAAAATCGGAATTAAAAAACTGTATAAGTAGTCCACTGCATTTAGTGAAAAATGAGCCGCATCTTCAGACCAGTTCATACAAAAGCAAATGTTGGTTTTCCAGGTAGGTACGGGTGTCCTTAATAAGGTCTCAAAAGTCCCCGAAGTGGGAGTGTAAGGATAAAATTTGGCAATGCTCTAAAGGGCTAAAATCGTGCTCGGAAACGAATTTTTCGAGATATCTCGGTTTTCATTGCCTCTACGACAAAAATACATCAGGTCAAAAAGAAAGCTATGGAAATTCTCTATAAAAAAGATGCAGGGTCTTTTTTCGTACACGCAAAAATTGGCAACAATTTCTGTGATATTAAATTCTCACGTGCAGATAGAGTGCTTCCACTATTAACTGTCAATAGCAACGTTAAAGTCCATGATACTACAATGCCCATTGATCTATTATTGTTGTTTCAAGACTGTCATGAAGAGAATAAATAAAGAGCTTCGCACCTACTTGGAGTATGAATTAGCTCCGTATCCGGTGTCACTCTTTGACGAAGTTGATATGCGCAAGACGAACAAGTCAGCTTTCTATGACAATTTCCAGCCATCTGAATTTGAACCAAAAATCTCCAAAATGCCACTTATATCGTTGATGGGGGATTTCTCTTGCACCGAGTTATATGGCATCAACATGAAACCTACGGTGCTATTTGCCAAGCATATGTTAATTATGTGCAAAATCATTTTGGCTCGAACTCTATTATTGTTTTTGATGGTTATGAAAATATTAGCAACAGTGTGAAGGCTATGGAGCAGCTTCGCCGGTCCTCAAAAGCTTCATCTGTTGACATTTACTTTGATGAGCAGATGGTTGCAACTGTAAGCTAAGAGAAGCTTCTTGCCAATAATAAAAATAAAACCAGATTGATTTCAAAGTTTGAGGCAAATAATTATATTGTTAGACATGCTGAAGATGATGCTGACATTTTGATAGTCGAAACAGCGCTTGGGGAATCATGTAAAAATACTACGGTTGTGGTTGGGGAAGATGTGGATCTTCTTATAATTTTAACTGCTCGTACACCTATTAATAGAGAAATTTTTCTCCTCAAATCAGGCAGAGGGAAGGTCCAACGAAAAATTTATTCTTCACGAAGCTTTGATCACCATAAAGATATTCGAGATCACATATTGTTTCTGCACGCATTCTCTGGGTGTGACACTACATCTGCTCTGTTTAATAAAGGCAAGACTGCAGCTTTGAAAGTGATGAAAAAACGGCAGGACTTGAAACTTGTAGCTGAAATTTTCAGCAAGACTGGTACTTCTCCTGACATAGTTACTTCGAATGGGATAAAATTTTTCCTCGCAATCTATAACGCTCCAGTTAAAGAAGTTTCCATCGATAACTATCGGTATTCTTGCTTTATTAAAGCTGTGAGCAAAAGCAAACCAGTGAAATTGAATTCATTACCACCCACTCATGACACAGCTCAACAGCATCTATTTCGTGTTTATTTTCAAGTACAGAAATGGTTGGGTAATGTATTGGATCCTAAAGAGTGGGGATGGATGTTGAAAGATACCATATTGTGGCCAAAAACAACATCCCAACTTCCTGCGCCTGATTGCCTTCTGAAGATGATTTTCTGCAACTGTACGAAAGGTTGTGAACCATTGTGTGGCTGTCGGGACTTAATTGCTCACCAGTTTGCGGCAACTGCCATGAAAAATCTTGCTTGAATGCTGAACCGATTGAAAACTCCTCAGAAATAGATGCCGACACTGAAGCAGAGACTGAAAGTTCTCAGATTGACTCGGATTTCCTCGAACGAATCGATGAATTTATAGAAGGAGAAAACGGACAAGAAGGAAATTATTAATTTGACAACATTTCAATAAGTATGACAGTCGTGGATTAGGCCTACCGGGGAAACCACATAAAAAAAAAACGCGCCTAGTACTCAACCTCAAGGGTGGTGTGGAATAGAGTACTTAAATTATCCATAATATCCCATAAGTTCAAATTCAATGCAAGATTTTCAAGAAAACTATTGCTTATACGAAAAAAAGACCCTCTATCTTTTTTATAGAGAATTTCCATAGCTTTCTTTTTGACATGATGTATTTTTGTCGTGGAGGCAATGAAAACCGAGACATCTCGAAAAAGTTTTAGAACAATGTTGTGTTTACCGATTAAAAAGCTTTACAGTCTTGTAATGACGGACATATACCGGTGTACCGTCCTGCAAATACCAAGTTTCATGAACGTTACATGTCTCCGCGAAACAGGCCGGGCGATTTTCTGTTAATGTTTGGGCATGGATAAACGTTCATGGCCTTGGCCCAAACAACACCTTCATTTATCAACAAGACAACTGCCCAATTCATACTGCCAGGATAATTACTCAATGGTTTGGGAACAATAATATTGAATTTTTTTACCGTGGCCTTCACACAATCCCGATATAAACCCAATTGAGAACGTCTGGGGTTGCTAGTAAAAAAAATTTATGAGCGAAACTTCAGACCAAGAAATGAAGAAGAATTGTGGTCGCCCATTGAAAATTGCTGGGAAGAGCTAAGAGAAAAAGAAAACTATTGTCGTGGACTAATTGCTTCTATGCCAATAAGATTTAATCACGTCTTGGAAGGAAACAGAGCCATGACAAAATATTAGGTTACATTATTTAGACAATAAATACAATCGCAGATGGCAGTCATGTGCAGTCGTATATATGTGAATTTTTCAACGTCAATTTTTACATTTGTTATAAATTGAAATCATTGAATGGTGTAAAAAAGTAACACCATTATATTTGAAAATGTTAAATTTTATATGTATGTATCCTGACCTGCCAAATGTACACTAACCTGTATCTTATATTGGTAAATAAATATCTATCTATCTATCTAAAAAAACACAAAAATACATGTTCTTCTTCTGGATTAACATTATTCAAATACCTTACTTATGACGTTTCACAATCAATGTCAGGTTTTTATAACCTATATGATTATATATAATATAAAAAATATAAATTCCAAAAAGACTGATTGACACCACTCAATATTATTAACACGTTCAGCGCCAAGCTCTCAGGGCGAATTTTCATTATTTTTAATTTAATATAATAATCACATGTTGTTTTAATTTGAACTTTTACAGAATTTATGTGAAAACTTTCATCCAACCTACATTCCAATTTGAGAGGAAATTCTAGTAGACCAGAGCTTATAATTCCCCATATAACATATACGTAAAGTGTGTGCATTAGCGATACACACGGCCAAAACAGAATATTGGTCGGTGTATCTTTTTTGATACACAATGTTTTAGCAACGTGTATCGAAAAAGATACACTGCCGCTGAACGTGTTAAAAATTGGATTACTTTATTTTTCAAGTGTACGGGATTTCATTGCACAGAAGTGTACTTGTATACTCTGATAAGAGCGAATCTAGCGGTGAATTTAATAAATTAAAACGCGAGAGAGATAGATTAAAAAGATTTGGCAACACTGTATTAAACACGACTGTCATATTACTAATCTGCTTGTCATTGCTTGTTAATTTTTGCAAAATATATTTTCAGTTTAAATTAAGTTAGAAATAGATAATAACAAATAATAATACAACATATTTAAAAATGTCAGAACAACTAAAATATGAAGGCAAGTTTATTTAAAAAAGTGCCGTAAAAAAACAATTAAGACTTAAAAACCGCTGCCCAAGGAATCACTACTTCCACATCCAGATTCTCTATCCAAGTCACTCACAACGAAAAAACTTTGTATGTGAAAATAATTGTTTATGGAACTTTAATAATATAATATTTGAAATCCTCTACCCCAAAAACCCATAAAACGATACCCCACATCGGTAGTGGGGTGGGGGTGGTGATAGAGGGTGGTAGTGGGGGGTGGATGAAGTAAAAAAAAATATTTTGAGGTTTCTGGTTCCTGTACATACACTAAATCACAATTTTTTTTCATCTCCTTTAATGAGGAGGTGGGGGTGGTAATGGGGGTGGCTAATGCCAAAAATTTTTTTGAGACCTTAGCTTCTCTTATATATACTAAATACCAATTTCATGGACTCTTACCTGCTTGATTTACCCATTTACCTCAAATTTACCCCAATTTACCCCCCAACTCTTCGACGGAACAAGATGAAAATATAATCTAGTTCTAGATCTCGTTAAAGTACATACTTATGTGTACCAAATTTCAAGTCAATATCTTAAACGGTTCCAGAGTAAACGTGCACACAAAAAAAAGTTACAGACAGACAGACCGACAGACAGACAGACCGACAGACAGACAGAAATGTTGTTTTCGCTCAAACTTAAAATCTCGACGTTTCATGACATTTTAAGCCTATTTGGACAATAAAAATTTTTTTGTCGTTACTATACTTCCACTGGACGTGGAAGTAAAAGGTATTAGAAACAATAAACCCGCTTCTAATGTTTAAACCAAATACCTACCAAGATCATGTTTGTGAAGGAATCGTATGATTAATGTAAAGGAGCTTGATAAAAATCTAAAATGTTTACAATACACATTAATTCTTTCTTTGGAAGATGTAAAAAGTGAAAAACATTGTGGTTTACTTCCAATTTGGAACGTTTTTTTGCAAAAATTGCTCATTTGTTTCTGTTGTAAGTACAGGAAAAGTGCATGAAGTAAATGAATATAAACAAAATTCTGCAACTCCAAAAACAAATAAAAAAATACATCATAATGATATTACTACAATTAACTTTATACTTTATAAAAATTTAAATATTCACGCCACCTTCAAAATATGCAGCGTTGCAAATCAATTTCAACAGTTGCTTCGTTTATACATAACAAATTTAACAAATTTAGGACTTAAAATTGATTAAATTCCTAATAACTTTTATACTAGACGGACGATTTTTCAGGGTTTTAACAGAGTGTTAATAAGAAACTTCTTAATGTTACGCTAGTTTTTGAAGCATATTTCTAAAAAATTGTGGTATTAAGAGTGAAAATTATCTTGGCCTAGCGTGTATCTGAGCTCTACTATGTCCAAATTATATTTAAAACTGTAGTTCATCTTAGTATAAGTTCCATTTTTTTCTTTGAAACTTCAATACACTTTTTTATATAGGTAGATCAATTACAAATAAACCTACAGCTACTACTTACGCCTTCACTTTTCATTTGGGCAGCCGCCGCCTCATACTCGGGCTTCATCTTCTTACAATGCCCGCACCAAGGTGCATAGAACATAACTAAAACAGACGATTCCTCTTTTATCACGGGGTCGAAACTCGAAGACGTCAAATGTACAACTTCACTATCTGTATCGGACCATTCTGGTTCTTTTATCTTAATTGGAGGCGCTGAGGGGTTGTGCATAAAGTCCACAATGGACTTTTTCTTGTTCTCACCTTCATATGTATATTTCATTTGACCACTTCTGGAAACAGAATGGATACTATGACAACCTGTAATTTTACTGCAATCGATAATAGGCTTGTTGCACGTGCCGTATATTTTAAATTAATTTATATACACAGTGTGTCCCCGGATGGAGTTGACAAGAGGGAAAACATCTCTATTATTGATTTTACGACGAAAAGTCATTCTTTATAAGAAATTCTGCTTGTCGAAAAAATGAATTTACCATATAAAAATCTTAGATCAGATGTACCGGGTGTTAATAAACTAAGAAAACATCAGAAAGTCTCAAGAGAGAAGTACCTTCATTTATTATTTTGGACAACTTGTTTATAATCCAAAATAAAGCCTAAATACAAATGAAGTCTGTATTTTGACTTTTATGTTTTTATTTTATTTTACGATGAATTTATTAATATGAATAAGAATTCAAATTAAGAAACAAAGTGTGCTGTTGATAATATTGACCTGACAAACGTCATTGTGACATTGTGTAGAATATTACTATCTTACATCTGCATTTATTAGTGTTCTGTTGATCATTTAACACATTCATTACCAGAGCTCATTAATGATGATTGATCGTGTGCCACCTATTTTCTTTTGCAATTTGTTAATTTAATATTTGTATTAGCTAGTGATTAGCTAGTGGACACTCTACTAAGTTCAAATTTTCCATTTTTTTTGCTAAAAAAAATTAGTTTTTTTTTTTCATTTTTTTTTTCGTTTCATTTTTTCTTTTTTTTTTAATTAATACGCTGTATTAGGTATATAGAAGAACGCCTCTCGGGCGGTCACGGCGTTTTTATCAAAGTTTGATGAACGCCCCTGGGGCGGTGCCGGCAGTGAATGTGTTAAAAAATGTTTACCAAACAAGAAAGAATTTATTTGATCAAATGTTATGGGACTGGAGACGTCTCTTATCGATATGCAATTAACTTTTTCCACCAAAAGTTCCCAGCCACAGCGGTATCGTGCCAATCATTGCGCAAACAAAACAAAAAAAATTCAATGAAACTGGATCTGTATTGGATGTCAAAAAACCCGAGAAAAAGTACAATGACGATGCGGCAACACTTTTGATTGATTGATTGATTTACCAGCATGCGGTAGACATTGCTGCCACTCCCAGGTATACAGCAGGGCCTGCTACGTCCACGCTGGGTTGGACTAAGGTCATGCTTGTTGCCAGTAGCGAGAGCCACATGGCGCATGGTAAAGGAATGTGGGATGGGAGGTGTAGGTATGTGTGAGATGCGTTACCGCATTGTGTCATGAGGGAGCATTTAAGCTCCCTTTTTTGTGTTTTTGATGCTGGACTTCGGCCTCTTCTTGTGGTAGAGTACATATCGTTGTCATTTCTTTGTCGTGTTCATTTTTTGATCCTGATCCTCTCAGTTGTTGTCCTCCGCTGTAGCATGGCTTCCCTGTTTTTGATTTGTTGATCTTTGGTGCTAGCGCTTTCTTCAGTAGATGTGCTGGGTCCTCTCCTTGAGTATGTCCCCAGTACTTCATTGCTTACATTTCTATTGTTTTTAATTGTCTTTTCTCCTAATGGTGTTGATGTTTTATGTCGCTGTTTTCGTCTTGTTTTTGCGAGTAGTTGGACGATGAACTTCTTCTGTTGGCTTTTGTTGTTGCCACGATTTTTGACTCCATATGTCATTGTTGGACGTTTGACGACTATCTACATACATTTGGTAAGGTACCATGATAGTTTATTTTTCTCTTTTTTTCTTGTGACTGTATGCCGTTTTGATTTTCTCCTTTATCGTTTCTCTCCATTCCAGTTGGTTCATCAGGTCTATTCCTAGGTACTTCAGTTTGTTCGTTGTTCCTAAGGAGTATTATTCATCTATTTTGTATTCCTCTCCGCTGGTCCAATCTCTTTTGTTGACGGGTCTCGCTCCATTAATAGGCTTTTTTTTGAAGTTTTTTTTCAGTCCAGGTGTATTGCGGCGAATTTTTAGCTGTTTATACTTTTTCCCTCCTGTCGGGCTCATAGGTGACCTGTGTCTTTTTAACGTTTTTCTTGTCGCAATTTTTGTTTCTGATTACCCATTGATATCCAGTCTAATTCTTCTCCTGTCAGTTGTTTTTTGATTCCTTCGTAGTATTTCTTCTGGCAGTCTTCGTGCTGTAGTAGAGAGCTATTTCAGATACTCTGTGGTGTATTGTTGTTTTCTTTGCGTATTTTTTCTTCATTTATTTCCAATTTTCCGCATAGAATTTTGCGGTCTGTATTGACTTCTGCTGTCCTTTTTGCTTTAACGTACTTGATCCTTTTTCTTATCTCTCTATCTACTAGACAGGTTTGTCTTTTGCCCCACGTGTTTGTTATTGTTGAGTCAAACATGTGTGCTTGATTTTACAGCGCGTGTCCATTTTCGTAAATCATAGAGTTTTTCCAATTATGCTTTTATCCTCGTTCGTTTGTTCGTCTTTTCCTATATGTGCGTTGAAGTCTCCTAATATTATAATGGGCATTTTTCTTTTTTAGTTTGAAAGAAAATTGTATCACATGAATTTCCATTATCTGTTTATGCGATGTAAAAAATTCAGTTTTGGAACGGTATACTAGTAAACTAATAGAACGTCACTGACCAGTAAGTAAAGTAAAGTAAAAATTAAAGATTGTTAGGAAATTATTGACCTGTAAGAAAATGTGTTTATTTAATACCTACAAGATAAAAACATAGGCACTTATTTGATACCTTGGTTCTTGATCAAGTATCTGTTGAACCCACTTGAGTGTGTGGAGAAACGGTATCAAGGAAGATGGGATATCAATATGATGGGAGACTTTTGTTGGTCATTAAAGAGAGAAACAGTCCAAGAGACACATTAACGAAAAAGAAATCCATTTCGTAGATTATTACGAGCAAAAAGTAACTGATCTCCAAATTTAGAGGAATGCGTTTTGATAAACGAATTAAATTGCCACACTGAAAATAGAGAGATAAATTCAGACCGATAAATGTTGAAACGCTCAAATAAAAAGGTGATTGTAACAAGGGTGCAAGGTAGTCCGAAGGTAAGCGTCAAAAGGTTTCATCACAAATCGATGCCGGTGAAGGGCCAATCTAACTGGCTGAGTGTTCCATACAATCCCGAGATATAATCCCCGCCTCTTCTCATTGTTCTTTCTGCTCGTGCAGTTCTGCTCAGCACCGCGAACACAAGTACAATCCCAAATCAATCTACATGAATATGTTTATAAACCACTATCGGAAATGTTGTATAATAGTGCGGTCGAAAGTGAACCCAACGTACCTGAGGTTTTGTCAACTAATGGAATACATTGAAAAATACTGTATTTTCTCCAAAATGATATTTCCATGTCTCCCAAATTTTTTCTATTCATTTCGGACCTGGAAATATCACAAATCCCGAGTTTTCACGATTTTCATCCAATTTTTACCTCTAGCGCTCGAAAATTCGTCCACAACATGCTATTCTGACTTCAGCGACTTCGGCGCCCCGAAAAACATAAGGAAAAGTGGGTCTTAATTCTCGCTCACGAATTTTTTTTTTGCTATGTATCTGTTTTCCTACAACAGATGTAGTTGTGACACTTTGTAAAAGTTCAGATTTCTTAAGTATGTGCCAGTTACATCTGTCCACTTTGAGCGTTTTTTCACACAATATAAATTGATTTTCAACGAAAGGTGCCAAACTTTAACTGCGAAACATTTAGAACAGAAATTAGTAAAATATTTTTATTCTTGTAGGTAATGGTAGTGAAAAAAACTTATGTATGTGTTTATAATAACTGACTTTACCAATTTTAGATAACAGGAAGTTTGTTAAAAAAAATATAAGGTAAGGCAATCCTGGTTCTGATCTTATAAATACCTAATACCGAGCTGTGGTTATAATACAAAAAAAAATCTGATGCAGAGCCAGCATACAACTTTACAAGTGAATAAGTACAGAAATTAAGCAATTAAAATCCTGACTAGTTTTGCAATTTTCTGATGAACGAGCCAACAGGCCAACATTTTTAATGTGTTCATCAGTGAGAAATAAATGATAAGACATTAAAAAAATCCTACTTACTCAAAATATAGGAGTGTTGGAAACCCAGTAATATTATATTGCGACCTGACAACTGTGTTTTCAGGCCTATTAACATCTATCGCAGCTAGTGCAGCTTTATTCTTTAATTCAGTTGCAGCTTCGGCATATTCAGGTTTCAGAGTTTTACAATAACCACACCATGGAGCAAAGAACATCAACAAAATTGGCCTTGACTCCCTCTTAAGGAATTTGCTTAGAGTCTGAAAAGTAAAAAACATTTTCTGTACTTTCTTGGTGACATATTTTTGACAGAAAAATTCTTTCTACTGGCACCCTTGATATTAATCAACAAACCCCGGCTCAAAGGTCAGACGGTCTAAAAATAAAATGTTTTGAACCGAGAATCTTATGATTCATATTTAAGCAAATAAATAAATAAGGCAGGTCATCAAAAAGCTTGCCAACAAAGCAGTTAAAGCTGATACAAGTGACTGATAAAGGCTTATTAAAGGTGTTACTCTTCTCGCTACTTCATTCTAAATGATATGCTAGATAGAAGAAAATGAATATTGAACTAGATAATATTCAAAGATACTTTAATCTGAACAAGCCAATTCTTAATACAAACAAGCTAAAAACGTTCTCTTCGTCTGTTTACTGAACTTTTTATACAATTTTTACACATTCTATAGTACACTCTTCGCAGTTTTTTGTAAATAATGTTGGTTTTAAACATTTTTAATTTTATAGTACGAACTTAGTTGGTGAAAGACTCAGTGTAAAATAAAGTAAAAATAAAAAAAACTGTACCACACTCCATGTCTGTTTCGAACCCGGGACCCTTGAATTCCGAGTCAAAAGTGTAAAAACTACACCACCACCTAAGGTTTCATTCAAAAATGACATCCACACTTTACCCGAGAGATTTTGTGACAGCATGAGACAGCAGGGGGGTGGGGGTTCGATGAACTGGACGTCCACTTGGAGAGAAAACGCGTGCGAGCTCCCACGTAGCGAATTTTACATTGCTATTATAAGCGGGTTATTCTGTAATCACATATTCATGTTATGTGTCGTCTTTTAGTATCAATAAAGTTGTATTATTCTCGAGTATTGTTTTAATTACCAAAATTAATGAAAAAATTGATATATACAGTGTGTATCACTTTTCACGGTAACACTTTTGTAGCTCAGTTATTAGTCACCCAATTTTAACCAGGTTTGGATGGGTATCAAAGACCTTTATTATACCTTTTTTAAACAAAACAAAACTTATGTCAGTCATTGGTGTGCATTTTTATTATGAAAAAAAAAAGGTTGATTTTTCGAGAAATTATATTAGGCATTTTTTTGTTGAAAAACTAATGCAATATTATTGATCAGCATGCTGTAGAACCGCTATATCCAGAATTTAACAACATTTCGATTTTTGGTATTTGAATTACAGCCCACTTAAACTTTAAACTTTAAATAATCAATAAATTGGTAACGAAACATTTTTCGTTGCAAAAAAGTTCTCGATGGAGGAGTCTGGTGTGATTTCACACCAGCTGCTCGTTGGCTAATGACATTTTTTGGTGGGGATCTTGAGTTACGAGGCAACCTTATAGTCAGCGTTGCCAGGTGTACGATAATTATCGTTTTGTACGATAATTTTAGCTTCTGCACAATGTACGATAATCGTAAAAATACGATAATTTTAGTATAACAGCAAAAAAATTGTTTTGTTAAATTCCAAATCAAAGCGACTTTTTAAAGCATGACGCAACTATAATCAAGAATAATAGTACAATGTGCCAACTGCGCGAAACCTCTGTTGATCCAGTGAGCTCGAACAATGGCGGTTCTCTGTCTCCCTCGCACTTGTAAACTATGTACTATTAGGCAACAGAGACAGGGGCATTATGCATTGCTCGCAATCGGTTCAACTTCAAAACGGCTGCTTTAATTTCAAACCTTTAAAGACAATGATCGAGACGATGATGACGGATAATTTATATGAAACACATGCTGGTGATGAAACCGAAGAAATTAAGTTTACCTTAGTTGACAAGTGAGTATTTTTATTTTATTCACTTTTTATAAGTTTTCGTGTTTTATAAAGATCGCCTTTTATTTCATTGTTTTGTAACAGAAAAATAAAACACTGTAGAATATATTTTTAAATTTGGCGCTTCCTTTATTTTGGTATTTAAGTTGATGAAAACGAAATGTTACTAGATGGTTTTAAAAGGGAAAACCATCTGAGGGAAAACCTGAGGGGAAAACAGTAGCGGTGCCTGTAGAAAAATGTGGATTCTTATGAAATTAATAAAATAAGTTGAAAAAAATCAATGTATTTATAGTTCCCAAGTAGCACAGAATTCTTTAAGATATTCTTTAAGAAGTTCTATTTACTGCCCGCGAGGATATCTTGTATTTATGTACTCTAGAAGTCCTTCCGAAATCAAAATGACAAATCTGTATATGCAGAACAGTTGAGCTGTTATGCACTGGGGAAATGTAAACTCGGCATTATATAGGAATTTCAACTTTTGTTAACCCACAGACATCTACTAGAAGTTCTAAAAGGGAATTACCATACAGCTCAATTTTCTAAGTATTATAGAAATCAAATACAATATTAAAAGGGAAATAGTATTATTATCCTTAACAGAATACTTGTAGACATCTTCTTGAAGTCCTAAAAGGGAATTACCATACAGCTCAATTTTCTATGCATTACAGAGATCAAATAAAGTATTAAAATGGAAATATTATTATTATTGCTAATAGAACACTTATAGAAATCGCAAGAAGAAATTCTTTTAATGCATAAAATTTGTTTGCTTACCACGTAGTTTGTTACAGAAATTATTCCTAGATGACGCCACGTACAAACCACTGACGATAATCAGTCATGAATTATCTCTTATACTCATGAATTTATAAAACATTAATAACATTACTGCAACGTTCAAATTCTCTCAGGGATCATCGATTTATTTGGATGAATCTTATAACGATTTCTAATCTTTGGTTTGGTTTGAGCCTGATGTCTCATACTGAGATTTTGATTAACCAACATTTCACCAGCTGCCACTGGCAATTCTACAAGAAGCGTGTGTTGGTACATCTAATAGAAATCCTATAAAAGAATAAAAGATGTTTTCAGTACCGTTTATATTGGTAAGCGATAAAATACCCGAAAGATTACTACAGGAATTAAATCTGTTTACAGGATCGATGCTGTACATCTAACAGAAATCCTATAAAGATGTCCTCGGGACCATTTATATTGGCAAGCGATAAGATATCCTAAAGATTACTATGGGAATTCTATAGGTATGCAAAAGGCTGCTCACAGGATTCTATACTAATAGCTTTTTTTGATTACCATGGGAAGTACTATTTAATACTGATAAGCTGACATTTGCCCATCTTAGGGAATTCTTACAGACCTCTAGAAGATATTTACTAATTCCTAAATTTGTATCCTCGGGATATCTTGAGGAATTAATTGTGCTACTTGGGTTTTCTACAACATTTCAATTTTATGATCTAGTAATTTCTTTTTCGAATAAAAAATAAGTAAGTAGGATAATATGTACGATAAAATACGATAATTTTCACAACACTGTACGATTTTTAGATTTTAATGACCTGGCAATGCTGCTTATAGTGTACAAATCTTACTAAGTTACAGTGTCTGATACCACTACTTGATGCCAGATGATGCTCTTAAATGGATTTTACAGCACTCTACAAATAAAATGCTCAGTTTAGTGCATGTGACCACTGACCATTTGACTCATGAGTAAGAATATAGAGGCTATTTTTTTGTAAATGTGTTTGCTGTTTATATCGGAATTTTCCTGCTTTTCCACAAACTTCAAAATAATACATTTGTTTGAAACATCGTACTGCGTTTTCTGTTTTAAACAGTTGTTTAAAACATTGCATTGTATATTAAATATGTTTTAAACATTTGTTTAAAACACGGTGCAATGTTTTAACCATGTTTTAAACATGCCTACCCCAGTCATGTCTAACGTTCTCGAAATATGTATGGATCTAAAATGATTTTACCACAGCCTTAAAAATTTTAAAATTTCCCAAGTTTCATATGGAGGCCGACCACTTATGGTTGATCGTTCGCTCCAAGCAACTGGCTATTTTGTTATTGAGTAATACAACAAAAGGTTACCTAAAAATAGAGCATTATGAAGTAAATCGGTCGTCCAAGAGAAACTTTACCTATTTCAAATATGCGTCAGTTACTTTGATAGATGTTGAACAATCCTTTTCACGGTACAAGTGGATATTTAGTGAAAGTTGCCGGAGTAAATTCGGTCCATTTAGAATAAATATAAATAATATATTTCTAGTTAAATAATGCATATATGTATGTTTTCTCATTACATAATAAAGACATTTACTATTTTTGTTATTCTAATGTTAGCAAGCGATTGCGTTTGTGCTAGTGTCAAACCCAACAATAAACACACAATATGACTTGTTTACAACCTTTTGGAAGCCATTAACCATTACAGAATCCACTACATATACAAGTACATGGTAAGCTATTGCATCACCGTGCATGGAAATAGTCATATTGTTCATACCGCCTAGAGCCGATTCTGGTTTTGACATTGTATTTACCTCGGAGCTGGGGTCTATTAATTGAGCTGAATGTTATTAAGGGTCTGGTGCACTTTAGGTATCTCCGATTTTCCAAATTTTCTGACAAGTAGTGAATAGAATATAGGGAGTAGGGCACATTTAAGCAAAAAAATGTATGGATGAACTATAAATTGACGAGAAAAAAAATGTGAAAGTTACGGGACCAGTTAGCGACAAGAGAGCCAAGGTAAGTAAATGTATTGCTATTATGAAAATTATATAGGGCAAGGATACTATAGTACTTAAATAGGTATATGTACCTACTAATATGTTTCAGCTCCTTAAAAATTATGATTTATGTGTGAGCTCTGTAAAGTTAGTTAGGTTAGGTTAGGTTAAGGTTGTGTTATGTTCCTTTTTTTTTAATAATGAAAAGCAACATAGGTTACAAGGCAATTGCAATACTTTACTGTGATAGTACTTACTTTCATTTGTATGATTTACAATCCTGTTGCTCCACCCAGTACCCCTTTTCGCTCCGCGGTCCCGTAACTTTCACATTTTTTTTCTCATCAATTTATGGTTCATCCACAAATTTTTTTGCTTAAATTTGCCCTATTCCCTATATTCTATTCACTATTTGTCAGAAAATTTGAAAAATCGGAGATACCTAAAGTGCACCAGACCCTGTTATTAACTTTCTACGCCAATACAAATATATAACAAAAAAGCAATACATTTATATGCACTTGCTGAATTTGGTCATTCTGTAGGGTATCGCCTTCTGGAATTTCTCCAAATTTTTTGCATAGACGTGCTCACAGATGTTATAGTAATCATTTCTGATAGTTGAAATGTCGTGCTTGTTTTGAAAAATTACCCAATAGGGGTAGTTCCAATGAAAGAAAATATTCCTTGCCCTTCTTGCAAGCAAGACACAAAACCACATCAAATACTACTTCCGGCATTTCACATTTTTTTTCAAAACTACCCCCATTTTAGGAGATAATTTTCCAAAATACGCCCAACATTTCAACTAACAGAAACGATTACTACAACGTCTGTGAACACATCTATGCAAAAAACTTAGAGAAATTCCAGAAGGCGGTATCCTACAGAATTACCTGAATTTAAATAATCATATTGCCACATACGTTTGCATCTGGAATGTGAACAACATCCGAAGCTGTCGTGTCTTCCTCCCACGGCAAGTCTCCGGTTGGGTCCCTCATGAAATTAGTCATCGAACTAACTGTCAGCTTCCTATCGTAATCTTTGTGGAAGTCTCCATCTTTGTAATGTTTTAAAATGTAAGACTCGCTGGGTATCTTCAGCTTTTTGCACATTTTCTTGGCCTCCCTAAAACAAAAACCTGAATATCTAAATCGTACGTTGGCTTTCTTAATTACCCTGAGCAATCAACGAGGACCATGGTCCCTTCGCCTTTGATATTATCAGCGACTTCTTTAAACACTTTAATAACATTTTGGGACTGTTTATATGAGTTATAAAAACAAACTAGAACGTTCGTTTTGGTTCGAAGTAATTTTTTAAAGTCTTTTATGTCAACTATGTTGTCTAGCACTAACTTTCTGTTGCCGGTTTTTGCTGTACATTGCGGTATTTGGAATGCAAAATACTGAAACAGAATGAGGTTAGATTAACAGTGTTTTTGTTTGTAACATACTTACAAATAAATATAGAATTATTATGCTGTATTTCATGACCCTAGCCTAGATGAATTCATTTACTGCACTATATCACAAATAATATATGATAATTGAATGACACGAATCAGTTTACACAATTAACTTCTCATTTACCGTTCGATTTTCGACATTTCTTGAAGTTCGTGCACTTTTCACTTTCACTTGCACTATTTCATATTTCACAGTGTTCACACTTTGGCCACAGCTTTGGCCTTTGAATGCGCGAAGAGCGGAGGAAGAAGAGCTCTGTTAGTACACTAAAAAAAAAAAAAAGGGGAAATGACCTAAAATAATTAGACTAATTTTATGATCCCGCGAATACGTTCAGCTTTCGTGCTTCCCGCTAGCAAAGAGTAATTCAACTCTGTACTCTTTAAATATATACCTAAAAATCATATACCTATTAACTAAGTATAATAGCTGTTTTCTTTCGTGCTGAACGAACTGATTGCAATCCTTGATCTCTATTGGTTGCTTAATTGTGTTCACTTTGTTCAGCACGAAAGAAAACAGCTAATATGCTAAAAATAGACTGCCGGCCATTTTTATGTACCCTCTGTTTAGAAACAAAGATCAACTAAATAAATGATAGAAAGTTAGTATTGTTATGGGGGTTGCATAATATAAGTTCATATATTAGCTTTGTTCAAAAATCCTCCACTCTCTACACCAGTGCAAATGCATCTCTCTTCAACTTATGCAGAGTCTCACTCTATCTCCTTCTGTTATCTGCACTACTGCAGCAAGTGTAGGATTTTTGAACACACCTAGTATTTCAACATCATATTAGCAAAGATTAGAGAAATTCTCTAATCTTTGATATTAGTATGAGTAGTATGAGTTGGGAGATGATCTCAAACAACCGGTCTTAGATAAAGAAAGTAGTGTCATTAACGTTGTTATTTCTATCATTTTTGAACGCCAACATACGAGAGCAATAACATAAAATCAAACAAAATTAACAACGGAAATTTTAACTTCCAAAGTGATATCATCTATGTAAAGTGCACTTAGAGGGGACAGAGAGACAAAGTTACACCCGGCCTAGGCCTACCTGGGCCCCACATAAGTAAAATTTTTTGCTTGTCAAAAATTTTTTTTCCGAATTTCTTCCTCTCGCTGATGATGGGCCTTCATATGGTAAATTTTCCCGGCTCCTGTTTTAAAGCCTCTCAGCACGCGCCTGCCAGGCCTCTGACACCTGAAGTCCCATCGGGCCTTTCCCTTGCCAGTCCGCCCCTGCCACTACGTAATCCTCGTCACAAATTACACAGCTTCTACTATTCAAGCCGCTACCCACACAACACTGGATGACCCAGGGACATCCTAAAATGATCCTGTGTATTCGATAAATGGATTGTTCAGTAGGGATGCCGATAGGACGTTCAATAGTTATTCTAATGGTTATCCTAATAACAGCCAGAATTGGGGTATCCACTGGATAACCTATACGAATATCTATAGGAGGGTTGTTGATATCCTATACAGGGTGAGTCATGAGGAACTGTACATACTTCTACCGTAAGTAGAGGCACCTAAGACGAATACCAAGTGACCATTAAAAAGTGTTTGTTACCTTTCTTTACTATCATACAGAGTGATTTATGAATTTTGTCCAAAAATTGTTTTGGTCATAACATTTTAACGGTTAATCCGATTTGCCTCATTTTTTACAACAATATACACTGTTGCCTAACAACCATCATACATATCCAAAATTTAAAAATCCAGGGACGGTTTCAAAAAAATTTGTTGGATTGCTTCGTATACGATAGTTCACCCTGTATATGATTTATCTAAAACTTAATATGCAATTTGTATAGGACACAAATAGGTAGTAACCCTGAGTATTTGAAATTTTTGTCACACTCTCAACAAATTTTTTATTAACGATCAATTTTCAAGTCAAATGAAAAGTTTGGCAAAATGGAATATTTTAATGTATACTAATATTTATTAATACAAAAATTTAGCTAAAAAAAAATATATATCTACATAACTCGTGCCTAGGTTTAATAAGTTGTACCATCATTTTAATCAATTTCCAGGCCATGTCTTAAAAATGTGGCTGATGTGGTTCATCTAAAAAGTTGCCTCTGTATGTGATTTCTCCAATTAATCAAATTGCTTCCATTCCCCCATCTTCGTAATTTATCAATAATTTAATTTGAATTACTTCCACATCCAGTGGTGGTAACGACAAAAAAATTTTTAAAAATTTTTATTGTTCAAATAGGCCTAGAATATCATGAAACCTCGAGATTTTAAATTTGAGCGAAAAAAAAATGTCTGTCTGTCTGTCGGTCTGTAACTTTCTTTGTGCGCACGTTTACTGTGGAACCGTTTGAGATATTGACTTGAAACTTGGTACACATATGTACTTTAACGAGATCTAGTACTAGATTATATTTTCATCTTGTTCCGTCGAAGGGTTGGGGGGTAAATTGGGGTAAATAGGTAAATCAAGCGGGTAAGAGTCCATAAAATTGGTATTTAGTATATACAAGAGAAGCCAAGGTCTCAAAAAAAATTTTGGCATCCCCATTACCACCCCCACCCCATTATTAAAGGGGATGAAAAAAAATTGTGATTTAGTGTGTGTACAAGAAGCAGAAACGGTAAAAAATATTTTTTTAATTCATCCACCCCCACTACCACCCCCTATATCACCACTTCCACCCCACTACCGATGTGGGGTATCGTTTTATGGGTTTTTGGGGTAGAGGATTTCAAATATTATATTATTAAAGTTCCATAAACAATTATTTTCACATACAAATTTTTTTCATTGTGAGTGACTTGGATAGAAAATCTGGATGTGGAAGTAGTGATTCCTTGGGCAGCGGTTTTTTTATCATGTTGCTGCACAAATGCTTGACTAGAAGTAGTGATCGATGAAAAATTTGGTGATATGTCATGCTTAAAATTTTCGCCAGAATCACTTTCCAATAAATTACTTTCAGTACCACTATTTGAAACATTACTTTTAACAATAGTCTCTAAATGAACACTACTCATTGAGTTTGTGATGCCTGCAGTACCTACTGTGATTAAAAGTTTGGGAATTATTTTGACTGATGCTATCACACTTTCTTGTAAATCTGAAGAATTTGTTGGTAAGCTTTGGTTCAACTGTAATAACTGTCTCTGATTTATATCAGTATTATGGTCTAATAGAGTTCTATTAACTTCTCTATGAAACTGTCTGTGCCAGTAGTATTTCTTTCCCTTTTTCTTTTCATTTTAATAAGAAAATGTACAAGTGGCGTGATGCCCTGTTAAAATTTCCCTATAAAAAAGGTTAATGTATTTATTGTTCATCAGTCACTTATCACTTATACTACACATAAAAACACTTAAGTACCTATCTCAACCACTGACCTCTATATAAACTGGACTGCCATTACTAACGGGCTGCGCGTGGAAAAAATAGGACACAAAGGAGCTCGTGAAATAGCTACTGCGCATGCTCAAAAAGCAGGTAAACTGTCAAATTTAATCTAGACTATTAGTTTATAGCATAGGCGTACTGATAACTGATAATTCTGGGTTCAGTCAAGTGGTGTAAGTTGGTTACTAGTTTTCTTTCTTGTATATGCATTTAGCTCGCATAAATCTAAAAATAATTCTTTTGATTTATTTTCACTGATATTTTACTGATTTTATTTTTCGTAAAATAAATGTTTATAAGCAACTCCTAACATCGAAACCCAACAGTGACGCCCATGATTGTCTGTATAGAGTTTGTCGGTAATACGCATGTGTGCAGTTTGCAGTTGCGCAGTTTCAATTTGTTGCAGAAATTACACTATTGCCTTGTTTATCCAGTTTATATAGAGATTAGTGATCTCAACAATAACAGACAAACGATTAAAGCACGTAAATTCTGACATTGAAGTTATGTTATGTTTCGATTTCAGTTCAGTTCAGTTCAATTGGTTCAAATTACGTTTTCATGCTTTTCAGAATATTCTGAGAATAAATTAAGACGTATATACCTAAGTGAATATTATTAGTATATCTATTGAGCATATTGCAGGTATATACATAAAGCATATTCTGGGGATGAGGTACGATCACCGGATTAAGTTCCGTCGCTCGATCAGCGAGGTGCAGCAACACTGTGCGCGTCCGGCACTTGGATGGACGATCTCATCTAATAGTCGGTAGGCTGCCAACAGAGGCAATCCTAGGGCTAGTGAACCACCTTGAAAGGCGGTGGCTGGTCCAGGAGACCCGGGAACCTCGGGCTAATGCGCCGCCTGCAAGGGTGGTGTAACGGGACCAGGGTGGGTTAAAGTTGGTGGTCGAGGACCGTGGTTTGGAGTCCACGCTAAACTGTAGATCCCTAGAGCAAAATGGGCCATCCCGGCCTGATTGCCTAGTAAAACAACAGTACTACTACTAAAGCATATTCTAGGAATATGCTGTGAGCACGTATATATTTTAATATTCTAGAAATATTCGGATATATATTCTTCTTGGTACATTTACAGATTATTCTTAGAATATCTGGTGCTGTCTTGGAAAAGACCTCCGGGATTTAGTAAACTCAAAATGGCCACAGATGACACAGAAACAATCTTTCATTCCATTGCGTGAATGTTGAGCTGTCGTAGATTCGGCATCAATTCTAGAAATCTTTAAATTTGGTAAACTTGTAGCATTATAGTCAATAGTAGCCAAGCCCCCCACTAGTGAAGAGTTGCGGTCGCATGATGACGACGCCTGCGGGCCAGTTTGCTCACTCTGACCAGCCGCCGGTACTGGACTACCGAAACCTTGCATCATAATATCCTTACCTGTTTCTGTCATGAAGGCTTCATATGATTACCCAGGAACCCAGGAACCAGGAACTTTGCCAGAACAATTCTGTTGCCCGCCTTCACCACGTGGAGATGTCCTGGTTGCAAAAACAAGCAGAGATTCAAAGAAACAGGAAACATCTATGTTTTCATTTGAAAACCATTTTAATGTTTGATGAAAGCGTTGTGGAAACTCATTATATACCAAATTCGAAGTTTCATACAAATTTTGAAACTCTAGACGCTCAAAAATTTAACACATGGAATATGAAGAAATTTGTCAAAAAAAAAACAAATTAAAACAATATGTTAAATATTGAGAAAAATGAATTTAAAAAATTAAACCATTTTCTTTATTAGCCACCCACTCTACGACCAAGACCCCCCCCCCAGTATCGCCACCACTACGGTGTAGCATATCGCTTTATGGGTTTTTGGGAGTGACGATTTCAAATATCATATTATTAAAGTCCTATGAACCATTATTTCCAGGAGTGCAAATGGAGAGGAAATCTGGATGCGAAAGTAGTGATTCCTTAAAGCCACTTTACATTAATGCAATATTGCACGTGCCATGCAAATTTTTATTGCGCGCATGCGTACATCGAGCTATTTCGATGTAATAGGTCGATGTACGCATGCGCGCAATAAAAATTTGCATGGCACCTGCAATATTGCATTAATGTAAAGCGGCTTTTAGGCAGTGTTTTTTTCAAACTAATCATCTAACTTATATACCAACGTTTTTCTTTGACAAATCAATAATAAAAAAGTTGTGTTGTCAAACTGTTGGCGGATATTGTATATAAATATAGGAAAGTAATCCGTACATCAATAATCGAATAGGTAATCAAACAGACTATAATTGCTTTCTATTTAATTATCACAAAGGATTTTAGAAAGGAGATATTTAGAACCCATAATAAACGAAAAACAAATCGTAAAACAGGATTAATGACAAGCCTTATTCTTATTTATCTATCTAAAAATACATCTAGATGAATAAAGTCGTAAAAAAACCAATAGTCTTAAGATAGCAAACATCGGCCATCAGACATGATATAAACATGAGTAGGTAATCTTCAACACAAACAACGTCGAGCATAAGAATTTTTAGTAGGGGTGGTATGCAAGTTATATATATCCATCCGTTTTAACCGATCGACGAGCGATTTTAATTTTTTTTTAATTCGTGTGTTACTTATCACTCTCATTATTACAATCAAAAAGTGTAGCATATATAGCAATACTATCAGTGGCACTTAAATTTTACCGAATAAGAACATTTAACCCTTTAGGTGTAATAAGAAATACTAAAAATACCGAAAATAATTTATAGTTTTTGAACGGCTGTGTCGATTTAAATAAAAAAATATGTTATAGATATACCGGGTATCAACGGAATCATTAGACAAGCCATATAGTTTCCAGAGTTTTCAAGATATAAATTTTAAATTTGGCAGGGGTAATATATACCAAAAACGGCATTTTTTTCATAATTTGACACTTTTCCATCACTTCCGGTTTCCCCGGAAATGACCCCAACTTTGAAATTTTAAATAGAACACAATGTATATTTTTACATTTTTTGATTCCGGAGACGATTATTTTGAGACTATTTGATTTTCTTAAGGCTATTTTACTTCCACATCCAGTGAACGTATGGTACGACAAAAAAAATTAAAAAAATTTTTATTGTTCAACGCCGAGATTTTAAGTTTGAGCGAAAAAAATTCTGTTTGTCGGTCTGTAACTTTTCTTGTGCGCACGTTTACTCTGGAACCGTTTGAGATATTGACTTGAAATTTGGTACACATATGTACTTTAACGAGATCTAGAACTAGATTATATTTTCATCTTGTTTCGTCGTGGGAGGTAAATTGGGGTGAATTTGGGTAAATAGGTAAATCAAGCAGGTAAGAGTTCATAAAATGGGTATTTAGTATATAAAAGAGAGGCTAAAGTCTCAAAAAAAAAATTGGCATTAGCCACCCCCATTACCACCCCCACCCCATTATCAAAGGGGATGAAAAAAAAATTGTGATTTAGTGTGTGTACAAGAACCAGAAACCTCAAAATATTTTTTTACTTTATCCATCCCCACTACCACCCCCTATCACCACCCCCACTCCACTACCGATGTGGGGTATGGTTTTATGGGTTTTTGGGGTAGAGGATTTCAAATATTATATTATTAAAATTCCATAAACAATTATTTCCACATACAAAATTTTTTCGTTATGAGTGACTTGGATAGAAAATCTGGATGTGGAAGTAGTGATTCCTTGGGCAGCGGTTTTTATTTTTGCATCTAGAGTACAGTGAATGCACCCAAATCAATCAAACGGACCAAAATAATAAAAGAACAATGTAAGCGTGAGATTTTTCGAATTGATTTAGTAGCTACGACAAACCAAAATTTTCGAAATCACTAATTTCTAATTATGCCAACTTTTTCAGATTTATTTTAAAATTAACATATTTGCTCAACCTAAAATTTCATTTTTTTTGGATTAGTTGGTTAGTAAATCAGGACGATAAAAATACTATATACGTACGTTTAACATAATTATCGACCACTGAAGTTTTTATTACCGTAATCCTTAAGGGGTTTATAGACGACCCAACCATCCAACCAATCATCCTTCTCGGTACACTTTGAAAATTGCCATGACAACTCGTAAAAGTGAGCTGGTCTGCTGGGATTCCAAGCGTACCGATAATGTTGGCTCCAGCAGACCAGTTCACTTTTACGAATTCAAAGTGTACCGAGAAGGTCGGTTGGTTGGTTGGATCGTCTGTTGATCCCTTTATGGGTATAGCCTGAGGCCTTCTTTATATCTACGACTGTACAATGCGTGAATAGTATAGTTTGGGCTTTGTAGACTATTTTATAAGGGGATTTCATGGAGTTGGCGAGAATCGGCAAATGTAGTTTTATATATCCTGTGAAGAAAGATGGATGTTAAAACTCGGAATTTTAAAATTCCGTGTTATAACTGAGAATTTTACGTCAAAATTCCGAGTTATAGTACGGAATTTTAAAATTCCGAGTTATAACCAGCAATTTTGACGTAAAATACCCAGTTATAACACGGAATTTTAAAATTTCGAATTTTCATTCAGAATTTAAAAATTATGACTTATAACTCGGAATTTTGTCCTCAAATTTATAGCAATTGCAAGTCGGAATTCACAATTGTAAATAGGAATTAATAATTGTAACTCGGTATTCACAATTGTAAGTCAGAATTCACAACTTAAGTCACAATTCACAATTGTAATTCAGAATTTACAATTGTAAGTAGAAATTCACAATTATATCTCGGAATTCATAAATCTAAGTAGGAATTGACAATTGTAAGTCGGAATTCATAATTGTATCTCGGAATTCACAATTGTAAGTCAGAATTCACAATTGTAAATAAGAATTCACTATTGTAAGTCGGAATTCACAATTGTGTGTCAGAATTCGCAATTATAAGGCAGAATTCACAATTGTAAGTCGGAATTCACAATTGTAAGTCGGAATTCACAATTGTAAGTCGGAATTCACAATTGTAAGTCACAATTCACAATTGTAAGTGGGCATTCACAATTGTATGTAGGAATTCACAACTCTAAGTCAGAATTACAATTGTAAGTCAGAATTCGATGACCTTGAATCTTGATATAAAGGGGATCGTGGCGGCAAACTGGGTTTTGTAGCAAATCAGCACGTTGTAGAATTACTTTCTCTAGTATACGAATTGTTATTTCTTCTCACACCCGAATAGTTATATATTTTCTGCCATATTAAAAATACTGTTTAATTGTGCAAAAGTATTCTTTTTTTTCAAAATGCACTCAAGAAACATAAAATATATAGAAAACCGTCCAAGAGGATCGGATACCATTTTGCAGAAATTAATTTTCGCTCTTTTAAGGCAAAAGGATTCAAATTATACATGTAGTGCGGCAGTTTAGCCAGGATATTTCAACATATTGTGCACTTTTTGATAAAAGCACCAAATTTGGCACAGAGGTAGACCGATGTAATATGAACAATTTCGGATGTGGAGCCATCGGCCAACTGCACCCTGCCGACCGTGGCGGCCATTTTTCAAAATGGCCGCCAGTGGACACCCGAAAGACAACAGAAGTTAGATAAAGTTTGCTGCTGAAGGTTTTAGTGAATGTTTATTGAATGTTTTGAATGAAAACATGGCAGATAGTTCGTAAGTTATATATATTTATTTAATTTCACATTTCAAATTATATTGAAATTATTTATTACATTCAAATAAACTTTTTCATTTCTGTACATTTTTCATATTGCATTAAAAAATTAAAAGACAAAATATTAAAAATCTGATTTACAGCCCCAATACAGTATACTGCCAGTTCACAACATTCGTTTTAAGAATGCGTCTTCAGTTCTCAGAGCACTCCCCGTCGCACAGTGAGGCAAATAGCTCATTTTTTGGACAAGCGATAATTCCCAAGCCTGGAATTAATGAAATTAAAATTTTTTTTTTTTAAACTCTTCGTTATAAAATTGTCTTTAATTCTATCGAGCCCGAATTTTGAAATTTCAAAATTAAAGGACTTAAATTTTGAAAGTAAATTAAAATTTTATCAAAAGATTGTTTAAAATTATAAAAAATTGTTACTTTGGGGAGTTTTTTGGTTTCTAATCTCATTTCTGATCCCCGAATTTTACGATTCTAAAAACCAAGATAGCGGATCCAACATGGCGGCCATAATATTTTTTTAAATGAAATGTACATGCACAAACTGTTAAAAATTGTTACTTAGGACTTTTAAGGGTTTCTAATCGAGAATCTGAAATCTAAATTACGTAATATCGTAATCCAAAATGGCGAATCCAATATGGAGGCCATAATATTTTTTTAATTGACATGTAAATGCGCAAATTGTTAAAAATTGTTACTTGGTTTTAGAGATTGCTGATCATGAATCTGAAGTCCAAATTACGTAATATCGAAATCCAAGATGTCGGATCCAATATGGCGGCCATAATATTTTTTTAAATGAGATGCACATGCGCAAATTGATAAAAAATGTTACTCAGGGTTTTTAAGGGTTTCTGACCATGAATATGAAGTCTAAATTATGTAATATCGTAATCCAAGATGGCGGATTCAATATGGCGGATCCAATATGGCGGCCACTATATTTTTTAAAATGAAATGTACATACGCAAATTATTAAAAATTGTTATTTAGGAGTTTTAGGGTCTGCTGAACATGAATCTGAAGTCTAAATTACGTAGTATCGAAATTCAAGATGGCGGATTCAATATGGTGTCCGTAAGTTAAAATAGAATGATAAATCAAGAAAGAAATTGCTAAAATTTTTTACTCAGGGGCTTAATTCGCTAATCTTGTTTCGGATATTTTAGTTTAGTCACTTTGGAAACCATAATATCGGATTCAATATAGCTGTTATAAATTAAAAAAAAAATAAGACGTAGATGCAAAAATCATTAAAAATTAGTTCCTAGAGGTTTCTGATTCCGCAGTTAAAATTTCGTAATTTTGAATTCTAGGGTTGCATTTCCAGTATGTGCTTAAATGAAATAATTAATATTTCCTCTTTTCTTATGAAATATTTAAATCTGGATATGCACTAAAAATATATCACATTGCTCACATTTGTAAAGTTACTCTCAGTGTAACTTCCAAACGAAAAACAAATTTTAACAGTTTCCTTCTTGATTTGTCATTCTTTTTTAACTTACGGACACCATATTGGATCCGCCATCTTGGATTTCGATATTACGTAATTTGGACTTCAGATTCATGATCAGCAATCTCTAAAACCCCCAAGTAACAATTTTTAACAATTTGCGCATTGACATGTCAATTAAAAAAATATTATGGCCACCATATTGGATTTGCCATTTTGGATTACGATGTTACGTAATTTAGATTTCAGATTCTCGATCAGGAACTCTTGAAAGTCCTAAGTAACAATTTTTAACAGTTTGTGCATGTACATTATATTTAAAAATATATTATGGCCGCCATATCGGATCCGCTATCTTGGTTTTTTGAATCGCAAAATTCGGGGATCAGAAATGAGATTAGAAACCAAAAAAAACCCCAAGTAACAATTTTTTATAATTTTAAACAATTTTTTGATAAAATTTTAATTTACTTTCAAAATTTAAGTCCTTTAATTTTGAAATTTCAAAATTCGGGCTCGATAGAATGAAAGGCAATTTTATAACGAACAGTTTAAAAAAAAAAAATTAAATTTCATTAATTCCAGGCTTGGGAATTATCGCTTGTCCAAAAAATGAGCTATTTGCCCCACTGTGCGTCGCAAGCACACAGTGGTGTGCATTCCAGACCGGCCTTCTTGCACTTGCACTTTTTCATACAGTCTTTGCATTTGCAAGAGACGAGCTCCCTGCAGATCTGGGATGCTTCGGGTAGCGTTGTCCAGAGACGCCGCTGGTCTTGATCCAACCCCAGTCGGTTGATGATGGCAGTGTTGGTGCAGGAACCAGGGCCTGACCCCAGACATGTCTGCCCTTCGAACGTGCTGCTCCAGGGCTGCCCTTGTCGGTGGGATCAGCTGGGCGTTGCTTTTCTTTGCAAACAGTTTGCGACGTGTCTTGTCGATATCGGTGTCTGTGCTGGTTCTAACTGCTGTTGTCTTTCGGGTGTCCACTGACGGCCATTTTGGAAAATGGCCGCCACGACCTCCAGGGGGCAGTTGGCCGATGGCTCCACATCCAAAATTGTTCATATTACATCGGTCTACCTTTGTGCCAAATTTGGTGCTTTTATCAAAAAGTGCACAATAGGTTAGCTAATCCGCTGTACTAATGTGTTTTTTTTCGTCACCGGGGGCCAGCTTTTTTTTTAATTCGACAAGTGTGCCACCCCCCCATGGTGTATTATATATTCTTTACATCAAAAATAAATTCTATTAATGGAATTCGCTGTACCTCGCACCTCCGCCAAAATCTGCAATATAAATCCCAGCTCTATTTTTAGCATACAGAAATTAAAACACTTTCCTTTTTGGCTTTAGCATAATGCATAAATCCTTTTCATTCTGGCCTAGTGGTTTTTTTGGCAATAACTCAGAGCGGGAGTTCACAATGCCGCCTAGCATTCCCGTCTGGGACACAAGTAATCCTCACTGGCAAGCACAATAAAGTCACTCCACTCCGGCTTTTCTTCATGCCACATTAGTAGTTATGCAGTACCAATACTGGCGCAATTCAAGGTCAAGCTGGAGCTGCGGCTGTAGCTGTGACGTCAGCACGCCTGCAGCCCCGCGGGGGGCGGGCAGGTGATAGATGATAGATCCTATGATCTAGGTTCTAGTGTGAGGTGAGATAATGCTAGATGATAGATCCTATTATCTAGGTTGTAGTGTGAGGTGGGATCTTCTTAGATGATAGGTGATAGGACCTAATGGGAGGGGGGAGATCCAATCCCCGAGCTTAGATATTAGATTATAGCTAAAGATAAGAGATTATATCTAAGAGGGCGTGGCTAAGAGTATATAGGATGTATCTAGTAATAAAAGAAGTATATAGGATGTATCTAGTAATAAAAGAAGTATACAGGGTGTATTTAGTAATAAAAATAAGTATATAAGGTGTACTAGTGATATGGTGTATCTAGTAATAAAAATAAGATGGCTGCCGTTTATTGTTTATAGTTATTGACGAATAGTATTGCATGTTTACGTTAGAGGGCGTTAGAGGTTAAGAAAAATGGCTACAGACGTCCATCATTGAGTTTAAATAGACAAGTCTTATATATGAAATAAATATTCATCTACTTCAATACGTAAATTTTATATTTGAATGTTAAAACTGTGACCAAATGCAGAGACGTTATCGGATTCCAGGAAATTGTTAATGTAAATAAATGCGACTGTCTACGGCTATATGTATATTTAAAACGTGATTAATTGTCTTTAGATAACAGCATCCGACGGTTATAATACAATGACTAATAAGTCACGTGATCTATTATAAGGAGCGTCTCAGGGTTTGGAGAGAAATAATGTAAACAATGAAATCATCATATTTTTTCCCATATTTTTCTGCTTACACGATACGAAAAGTGGGGGTGGAATACAGCATAAAAGTAAAGACCTGAGATCGCTGCATTCATTCACAATCTTAAAGTCGATATATATATATATATACAAGCAGCAGCAGCAATGTCTTTCGCAAAAATTAATGTTGAAGCTCATGTCACGCCGTTCATGAAAATCTATGAGCTGGAAGTCGATAGAAAATATAAAGTGCTAGATATATATAAAGCACTTTCACCGTATGGTATCCAGGTCCAAGTAATCCTCGAAAATTGTAAAGTGAGTCTACCAGCCAGATACTCACGCATTATTTCTGATGATGATATGGTAACGCTACAACAAACCATTATACTAAAAGAAGTGTACTTGGTATATAGAGGGCTAGCAGGCACGACCACTAACATTGAATTCATTGAGTCCTAAAGATGGATCACGAAACATATAAGAAGAGGTTACAGCAATTTATGAACAATTTAAAATTACTCGGAGAAGACGTTAAGTACGTTGAAGTTTTACGTACATTTCAACATGTCAGTATCCGGCCGAAGAAGTCCAAGAACAGTTCAGTTCAGCGAGGACGTTAAAATTCATCACATTTACCATTGGAGCTATGCCCATAGAACTGCTAGATGTGGTAACTGGATGCAAGACGCCCGCGATCGAGATCGTTTTCAAATTAAAATATTACGATACGCTCAAATAATTAATCCAGTACTTGAACATAAATATTCTGTTATTATATCACAAAACATGTAACCTCTTTCTTATATGTATTAATAAATTAATTTAAAAAATGGTTGACTATTATTACCCATTTCCTAATTAAATGAAGAATTCAGATTTTTTTCAAGTTTATTGTAACGAAAATGTTCATGCTACATTTTATGTCTTTTTTAATGTCGAATTTAAATATGCAATCAAAAAAATTAAATCTTAAAAAATTAAGCCAGCCCAGGCAAAAAATGAAAAAATTCATATTTTTCAAGTTTATTGTAACGAAAATGTTCATGCTACATTTTATGTGTTTTTTAATGCTGAATTCAAATATGCAATCAAAAAAATTAAATCTTAAAAAATAAAGCCACCCCAGACGAAAAATAAAAAAATAATTTAATTTTTATAATATATTTTATTTATCTGAACGCATAATACAGTAATAAAGCTTATATATGTACATGGAATACATAACCTATAAAAATAATAGCAATAATAATAATAATAATAATAATAATAATAATAATAATTAATATAAGTGCATAAAAATTAAACAATGCTACTTTTTTCAATCCAACTGTTATGGGAACTGTCAAATCCAAGCCATTTAACGAAAACCTTATTTCCTTTCTTCCTTAAAACTTTCTCAACGAGATACACGTCTGAATGTTTAACCTTCTGCAGTTCTTCAGTATAGAAGCATCCTTCTATTGGCTGTTTCTGTGCATCGGTCAGTAAGTATGTTATGGGGCTGGTATAATTAATTTTTGAAATAGTAAATATTTCATTAGACCAATTAGGAGTATAACCTTTATCGAACACGCCTCTGTACTTGCTTATTCTCACATGATCGTTAATTTTAAATTTAGGTAATTGCGTGTATGTAATTGTAGGATAATTGTAAACGGATTTCAAGAGTATTTTTTCATTCTTTTTATTTACATCTACAGGTTTCATGCCGATGGTACTATGTCTAGTATTATTATATTTCTTAATAATATCAGCAAGTAAATTATACCACCGAAAAGAACCATTTATACTAAATTCTTTATACATCATAGATTTTATAGTCCTATTTACGCGTTCGACTACTGAACATTTTTTAGTGCTATACGAAGAATAATGATTAATTTTATATTTTTTCATTAATTTTTGAAAATTAATATTATAAAATTCGGTTCCATTATCAGTCTGTAAATTGACGGGGATTCGTTTATCTGCGACTAATATTTTTTCCATAGCTCGAGTAACATTTACGCCAGATTTAGATTTAACTGGTTCAGCCCATACGTACTTTGAAAAAACATCAATTACAATGAGAATATATTTATAATTTTTATTGTAATTAGCATATGGAATCATTTCGACTAAGTCAGCCTGAAGCAATTCATTTAAACCTCTAACTACGACTTTTCGTCTCTTAAAGTTAATTCTAGCCGGCTTATGTATTTCATTAACAATATCTCTTTTTACAGCAGACATGTTTACAGTTCAACAATAATTTACGTACTGTTAAATTAATCCAGCGGTTCGATTATTTTACTTTCTAATAGTTCCTCTAAAATTCTATTTATTTCATTCGTATGACTTGAATTGCCTGCCTCCTGTGAAGCTATCAAAAGCCTAAGACGATCGACGAGTTCATTAGGATCGTCCCAATATACGTAATCAATAGCATTATCGGTGACTTGCATCATTAATTCACCGCCTTTTACTTTACCAGGAGCACGTTGCCGAGGTTCGCGAGCGTAAAGCATCGGTTTAATAATATGCAGGTACTTCCAGCTCTTACTACCAGACTTTTGCTTTTCAGAATCATAATTTCTCTTATGTGCGCTAGTCCTTTTTACAATATCAATGTACTGTTTCTTATCATCATAGTTATAGTGATGCGAACGTTTTTTAAATAGTAATTCATAAAGACCGCGAGTGCCCTGATACTCTTTATTATTTATTATTAAATTGTCACCGTCAAACTGAATGGTAGAATTTCCAATATAATATTTATCTTCTTCGGGATTATATCGTACACCATATCGAAAATCATGTGTATTTTCAGTATCATGCATCATCTCAGATATATAGGTTTTAGGCAGATCGCTAAATTTCTCAAGATACTTCTCATCTGACTGGTCGCCTTCTTCAGAGTCGACAATCGACGGTGACGGTGTAATATTAATATTTTTTTCATCCTCTGAGGGTTCAGACTTTTTCTTAATGTTTAAATTCTCGTCCGTCTCAAGCTTGATATGTTTAGCTATCGAATGTAAAGGTGCGGTGATTGGGGCAAAAGACTTTTCGATTTGCAGATCGTGCATTTTGAGTGCCTCTAATTTGCGCTTTACGGCTTTCCGAGCTTCGATAATTTTATTAGTAATGTCCATGTCGACAGGTGCGTCAGATAACATGTGTAATTATCAACTGATTGAGATAGTAAAATCACAGGTATATATACTCGTCAAACCCCTTTCTGTATCGGCCATGTTTGATATCGCTATCTTTATCTATCACTAGGAATCCGTATTTATCTTTCCAGCATAACGAGCACATATGTTTGAAATCCTCAAAGCTCATATCGGTATTAACGTGATCGGAATATACATGTCTAAGATTCATGTCATCCTGCTTGAATAATATCAGTAAATTTGCATTGTCTCTTATCAGATGTTTCGGAATGCGGGTATAGGTCTGACAGAGATAGAAGCTGTCTATCTGTTTATGCCGTCCCATGCTAAAGTAGTCACGCATCACACTTTGATTGTCGCAAGCTACGTCATCAAATATAAAAATGGAATTAATTTTAGCTTGCGCAGGCGTCATTATTACATCGCTATCCTTGAATTCATGATATCCCACGATCGAGCCGAGTACTTTTCTAAGATATTCATATTTAGGCTGGTAGAGAGATTTCGAGTAGACGTAAACATTCTTGAAACGCAAGCCGTGTGGATGAGTCAGCAGGCTTATCACGATGTTTGTTTTCCCACAATTTGAAGGTCCGCATATGATACACCTGATGCTGTCGGGTAACAGAGGACCATGTCTACTATCTTTTTTCACATGACTATCGAAATCGAGATTATCGATTTTCAGACTGTTACCTGTCTTGATGAAACGCATGATTGACACTGAGGTATTTCCACCAGGAGTTTAAGTATAAATAGCTTTCGGTCACCTGTAACACCTCAGTCTACTATTACATGTGATAGAGGTAACATGGCTGTAAACGCTCTCATAAATAAATTACCTTTCGAAGCCCATATCCCTGGCTATCGTTTCTGCGGCCCGGGTACTAAATTAGAAAAAAGACTGGCGCGAGGAGATCGCGGAATTAATGGTCTAGATGAGGCGTGTCGTGACCACGACATACAATATTCTAAAGTCAATGATGTGAAAGGACGGCATATTGCCGATAAAGAATTGGCAAAACGTGCTCTGAAGCGAGTATTTGCTAGGGATTCGTCCATCGGAGAAAGAGCGGCAGCAGCCGGTGTAGCAGGCATCATGAGTGCTAAAGTTAAATTAGGCTTGGGATGTAAAAAAAGAAAATGTGGCGGTACGATGACGTTTAAAAAAATATCCAATAAAATTCGTAAACTAGTACGTGGAGCTCCCTCTGTCGGAGATGCTATTAAAAAGGCCTCTCGTGCAGTACAGCGTATTAAAAAAGATAAAAAAATATCACCGATGGCTGCTCGCGTTATTCCTATACCGAAGACGGGTGGCGTTCTACCGCTAATACCAATATTTGCCGGACTTAGTGCTCTGGGAGCGCTAGCCGGTGGATCTGCAGGTATAGCGAAAGCTGTAAGAGATTCTCAGGCGGCAGCCTCCCAGCTTAAAGAATCTAAACGTCACAATCAGGCTATGGAGAGTATCGCCCTCGGTAAGGGACTCTATCTTCGTCCCTATCGAACGGGACTTGGACTATACATGAATAAAAACACCAACAGCAAGTGACTAGTAAAATTACCAAATCGAGCGCTCACCGACGTGGATCTGAAAAAATATGTTAAGATGTTAAATATACCTAATTTTCGAGGAATATTTATGCGAGACCGACTACCTAAACGCGTACATAAAATTGAGACGGGCATTGTGAACTTGGATAGTGATAGCGGTAATGGTACTCATTGGACTGCATACTTTAAGAACGGTTCGAAAGCCGTTTATTATGATAGTTTTGGTAATTTACAGCCTCCTCTCGAATTAATAAAATATTTAAATTGTTCTATTGAATACAATCACAAGCAGTATCAGTCTTATGACACAGTAAATTGTGGACATCTGTGTTTACAATTTCTATATAATGCGTCATGCTTTTAAGTCACGTTCATTCTCAGAGCTAACCTTGAAGCCGCAACATGTCTTGTACGTTTACATTATCCGGCAAATCATCTAATTTAACCGCGCACTTTTCCCCACCCATAGACCTTGAAGACGGCGCTGAATATTCGCTTGCTTTAATAAATTTCGAGGCGTATAACTCCATACCGAACATAGACGCTACAAATAATCATATATATTATGATACAGACGATAAGTTTATAAAAATTCCGGAGGGCTCGTATGAAATAGAAGATATAAATAATTACGTAAGAAAGCATTTTATTCTGAATCATGGTAACGATAGTCATATTTCTATAGTATCCAATAAAAATACGTTAAAAGTGGAAATAAAATCCAATAAGATGATAAATTTTGAAAAGGCCGGCGGTATTGGCAGTTTGTTAGGATTTACATCTCGTCGTCTAAAACCGCTCGAGAAACATATATCTGATTTCCCGGCAAAAATTCAAAAAGTAAACGCTATATGCGTGGAGTGTAATCTCATCACGGGCAGTTACATGAATGATAGATCTGTACACATTATTCATGAATTTTTTCCTAGCGTGCCTCCCGGCTATAAAATAATAGAGTGTCCCGCTAATGCAATTTACCTGCCGATTAATAAGAGGCATATAGATAGCATATCAATTAAGATAGTCGATCAAGACGGTGATCTTGTTAATTTCCGTGGTGAGGTCATCACGGTAAGACTGCACTTGAAGAAGAATGGGTCTTAGTTTCCGAAATAGTTTAAAAGGAACACCTGCTCGCGCTCGAAACAGTTCACCTGTAACCTTCAAGGTGTTAACATCTAAAAATAGACGTTTTCTTTACTCTCTCGGTTACAAAGTGCTAATATGAATCCGAATATTTTAAACGTGTTTGAGAAGCCTACGTTTGAAACCGCGATAACTAATTTTGAAAATCATAGTCATGGACCATATTCAATCAGAAATTTAAATAATAACGACGAAATTCGTATACCCATTCAGCAGCAGGATGTGTATACTGCGCCGTATGCTAGTTCGCTGTATATGCGGGGCCGGTTACTTAAAGAGGATGGTACGGTTTCGAACACAGCGGTCTTTGATAAAATGGGGTTATTGTATCTGTTTGACGAGATACGATACGAAGTGAGCGGTAAAATTGTGGACAGCAGTAGAAATCCAGGCCTCGCGACTGTTATGAAGGGATATGCATCATTCACTCCGAATGACGCGAATCACTTAGAAAATGCTGGGTGGACTGATGTGGATGATAATTTTGCAGACGAGAACGGTTACTTTGACGCATGTATACCTTTAAAAATATGTCTGGGGTTCGCAGAGACCTTTGAAAGAATTATTTTAAATGTCCGTCAAGAGCTGGTACTCGTTCGCAGTAGTATTGATACAAACGCAATCATAAATCTTGTAGCCGATGAAAATATTAAAGTAGAATTGGAAATCGTTCAATGGCGTGTACCACACGTGACTGTATCTGACGTTGAGCGATTAAAATTAATGAAATATCTAGAGAGGAATATCGATTTGCCTGTACCGTTTAGAAGCTGGGAATTACATGAATACCCCATGCTGATGGAATCGCAGACGCATACTTGGAATATTAAAACTTCGTCTCAGTTAGAGACACCGCGATATATTATTTTCGGCCTTCAAACGGGTCGTAAAAATGCAGTCGCTAAACGTATGAGTGAATTTGATCACTGCGAGTTGACTAATTTTAAACTTTTTTTAAATTCGGAATCATATCCCTATGATAACTTGAATATTAATTTTGAGAAGAATTTCTGTGCTACTCTGTATGAAATGTTCTGTCAATTTCAGAAATCTTATTATGAAAAAGAAAATGAACCTCTGCTTACTAAATATAAATTTAAAACTAAAGCTCCTCTGGTAGTTATCGACTGTTCGTGTCAGAATGAGGTTGTAAAGTCGAGTGCAGTGGACATTAGGCTGGAATTTAGCACTAATAAAAATATTCCGAAAGACACTGCTGCATATTGTCTTATAATTCATGATAGATTGATTTATTACAATCCTTTAACCAGTATAGTTCGCCCATACTAATATGTATATAATAGACGTGCAGGGCTTCCAGCATAAAAAGGAGTTAGCTTTTACATGTAAAGAAATTTCAATTTTTAATATTACCGATGTCTCGTGTGTACATCGGATAATTAAACCGACTGTTAGTTACGGGCTTCTTACACACAACATTCAGAAGCAAATTAATTGGATAACTGATCATGTGCACGGTCTCCAATGGTCCACGCCTTATGATAATCTCCGGTACGGCGACCTGCAGGACTTCATCGACGGTCACGTACTTGAGAGAGAAGCAAAAGTTTATGTCAAGGGACTGGAAAAGAAGCGATGGCTTCAGCATTATCTGTCTAATAATAATAATATTATAGACTTATATAATTGTAATAATATGAATAGTTTAATGTTAAATAATTTAGAATATCATTGTCATAAACATATTAATAATCATTTACGCTGCTCTAGGCAGAATGTCTACTCGATATATCAGTGGTATATTGTAAATAAAGATAAGGATTTTGAATAAACAAATTTATGCTAACCATACTGGCTTTTATTTCTGTATACATGTGTGCGTGTATGAATGACGAGCGGGGTGGGGGGCAGAGAGGGAGAGAGAGAAGTGGGGGGAGAGCTCTCGCTTCGAGTCAGAGCGCGGTGATCAGTTAGACGTTGCAAAGATGCACAATCAAACGGGGCTTAGAGAGCTGATAGCGGGCAATATATGCCAATGTTCGATGTGCCAAGTCCCACCGGAGGGCTGGAGGTACCTGGGGCTGCCTCAGCCCCAGGACCCCGTAACGCAACCACCACCACCACCACAGGAGATGCCCCGGCTGATGCTCTTAGCCGACATCATGAAAGGTATTTAAAATATTTTTTCTGTTTCGTATAACTCAATACTTATAGATATTTTTTTAAATTGTTACAGACTCCATTGAACTCAGAATTTCTTCGGAGATTTGGAGAGGTCGATCTGTCAGCCGGCGAGACCAATAAATTTCTTTTTTTAATTAACATACGATCTGCCCTCCCGCCGGATAGCCAGACCAGTGTTTTTATTATTTTATTAATTCTACACAATTTTAATTGTATTTTTTTTTTTTTATATTAATAAAAAATGTTATTAATAATCTTTTTTTATTTCAATGAGTTGATAGCATCTCATACTTATTAAGTGTCTGAACAGCTCGAACAGCTCCAACAGCTCCAACAGGTGTAACAGGTACCGTACCTGTTACACCTGTTGGAGCTGTTGGAGCTGTTCGAGCTGTTGGAACTGACCATATATAATACACGTATATGTATATGTATATGGGCTGCTTGAACAGCTCCAACAGCTCCAACAGCTCCAACAGCTCCAACAGGTGTAACAGGTACCGTACCTGTTACACCTGTTCGAGCTGTTGGAGCTGTTGGAGCTGTTCGAGCTGTTGAAACTGACCCTATATAATACACGTATATGTATATGTATATGGGCTGTTTGAACAGCTCCAACAGCTCCAACAGCTCCAACAGCTCCAACAGGTGTAACAGGTACCGTACCTGTTACACCTGTTCGAGCTGTTGGAGCTGTTGGAGCTGTTCGAGCTGTTGAAACTGACCCTATATATTACATGTATATGTATATGTATATGGGCTGCTTGAACAGCTCCAACAGCTCCAACAGCTCCAACAGCTCGAACAGGTGTAACAGGTACGGTACCTGTTACACCTGTTGGAGCTGTTGGAGCTGTTCGAGCTGTTGAAACTAACCATATATAATACACGTATATGTATATGTATATGGGCTGCTTGAACAGCTCCAACAGCTCCAACAGCTCCAACAGCTCCAACAGGTGTAACAGGTACGGTACCTGTTACACCTGTTGGAGCTGTTCGAGCTGTTGGAGCTGTTCAAGCTGTCTCACCTGCCTCTCTCGTGATCATCATGCCAGGATAGGTATTAGGAAATAAAAACACGCATTTTATAAATAATTTAATTTATTAAATGTAAAATATTTATATTACAATACTTTAATACTAATTACAAAAAATGTAGACGAACTATGTCAAGCGTCTTAACATAATCTTCTAAGGTAGTGGATGGCCAGTGCCCGCTGTCTGGACCAGAGCTCCAACCAGTCGGCTGCCCAGAGCGACCTTTGGATATATTATCCTCCAGCCATTTTATTAGCTGCTTATGCTCTTCATTGAAATTAATATCTAATTTGAAATGTATATTATTCCTACCAATTACTCGAAACAAAATTTCAAGAAATTCGTATTGTGTAAAGTAAGCTGCCTCGCAAAATGCTTTATTAATCGACCAATCAATACTTTTATAATTATCAGAAATATTTTTAGCCGGGTACGATTTCGAATAAAAATCAATTGACATATAATCATCATTACACGTTAATAATTCTTCTAAAAAAATTCTAAAATAACTATTATTCGCGGCGGGATAATGTCTGTTAATTACTTCTCGTAATCGATATACGGTAAGGTGAGTAATACATTCTCTTTGGAAAATATATTCCAACTGTTGAATAAAAATATCGTTTTGAAGTTTTTTCGTAAATATTTTTTTCATTAAATCGAAATTAGAACTATCTCTTAAAGCCATCCAGTATAAAGCTTTGTCCGGTATAACAATCTTTTCTAAAATTTTATGAACTAATTGATAATTACCCCGATTCAATGCATTTTGAATGTACCTCTCATATACGTCGCGAGTGATAAGTACAAGCTTGTACTGCAATTCTTTTTCTAACCCGTCCATCGCGATCAAAGTCTCTAAAGTAAATGAATCCGAACGGCTACTGCCAAGCGCTTCACTGCGTCGATGACGTCATCTGACGAGCCGAGACTTGTTGGAAATTATATCCCCAAGGTTTCGTATCGGTATTTATATAATTTATAATTCTTTTATCATCATACGGACTGAGTGCCACCTTATTCTGTTTGATGGTATATATTTCATGTTTCTTTGATCGAATTAATCGCTGCTCTTTGGTCAAAATTTCTTTATTAAATAGACAATTCGTAAAGTCTTCAAATGTAATTTTTCTGATTACCGAACGCGAGAGACCCTTGATTTTTTTATTTACCGACACACCCTCCACTTTATAACTATACATTTTTGCACGGAGTCCTACGAATTCTGTCATTACGCGCCCTTGACATTCGTCTTTCATTACGCCTAGTACCTTCTTATTTGCATGAGGTATTCCGTAGACATTGTCTACAGGATAATCCGATGTGTCGAACTGATGGATGTCTTTTTTAATGTACTTGTATATATCAACGTCGCTAAATTCGTAAATTAAACTGTCTGTGTCAGTGTAAAGTAGTTTGGCTTGCTCACCGAATTCTTTTTTAATATAATCATAATGAAAATCGTAAAGAATAATTTTTGAAAGATCTAAAATGGCGAACCCCACATATATTGGCTTATCGAATTTAATTTTTAGTCGATTCATTTCAATAATAATCATATCCTCGCCGAAGACAGTCGAACTGTGAAAGTTCGGTTTCGCGAGCAGAGACTTGGCACCATATCTCCCCTCCCATTTAGTTACCAATTTAACATCTTTGTGCTTGCGGACATTCTCCATTGTCTTTCCGAACACCGCATTGTTCATTAGCTTATAGAAATTTTTCTGAAACTCGTTACTTGCCTGTTTTCGTAAATCCGTATTTAAATCAATGTATTTCTTTAGCCACCGTGACTGTTTAAATTTTAAAATTCTATGTACCGTCTTGAGTTTTAATCCGCGTTCTAAACATTTTTTTAAAGTCCTATAATGCATTACATATCGCGTTTTATCTAACAGAGTGGTCATTAATTTTGAATGTTTTGAACCGGGCGGCACCATATGTTCTGGACACATCGGGAGATCCTTATGTAGCTCATGTAATTCAAGTGGATACTCGATATCTACTTCCAAAATATAACCGATGTCTGACTCGTCCGATAAATTTGGAATATCTAAGGCATAAAATTGTTCGACGGGCACCCACTCGAAAGCACCTGTAGGTAGCGGAACAGACATCCCGGCTCCATACATGTTATTGATGTCAAAGTACATGATGTGAGTCTCTCTTTCGTCGGGATTAAACGCATCCCCCATGTACTTGTTGTTAGCTTTCGAATATCTGTTAGATACCTGCGCTACACCACCTCTCACGCCTTTTTCGATCATCAGTATCATATCAATGTCTGTGAGAAGCTCTAAATTTTCTTTAGTTATTTTTAACATCGCGTCGAATGCCAGCCCCGGAGCAGTATAATAATTTAAAGCGTCAAGTCCGTACGTCTGTATGCATGTCTCGCGGAAATTTTCAAATATATCAGCTAGCAGTAATACATCTGTTTTTAAATATATATCGGAATATTCCCCTAATGTCTTAATATCGAATTTATTCCAGATATTTATAGCATGGTTATAATCGTCCTCTGTTATGTTTTCGTCAGTCAGTTTACTGTAAAATTCTTCTTTAGCCGGTAGAGATGTCTCGTCTAATTTTTCCCAAGAATTTAAATAATCATAAGGAAAAACACCTTTCCGCGTTAATAATTGAAATTGTTCATCATTATTACAATACGATTTAGTGATTCGTTTCTGGTCATCGTCGAGATAGGAAGCTAGTTTTTCGATTTTGTCTGCCATAAACCTAAACGAATCAATAAATCTTAGTTTAATTTTCGTATCTTTAACTCGTTTAGTGAAAGAAATGTATTTTTCCTTATTAATCGGTAATAATGAAATTTGTCCGTCAAATGCCGTTGCTAGCTGTTTGATTATCAGGTGGCCGTCGTAACCTGATAAACAATGAAATATAACCGGAATCACGTGACTATCTTGATAATTAATGTTACATCTCATATGCGCCGGTCCCCTATAGTACCCAGTTAAATGATTGTGATCGGCTACTTTAATGTCCGTCTCTTTGAAGGGCCTCTCACAGATATGACAGACCTGCGCGAGATCGAATTCATTTTTTTGTGTCTCGTTTAACGATTCCATAGGTTTTATGTCGGACATGATTACATTAACTCGGTCTGAAATTTTTTCAAGTTCTTTAACAAACCAGTACTGACAGTCGGCGCCTCGGTACATTTTAAATTGTGATAGACTGTCATCATAGGAACATTTTAAGTAATACGCGACGCTAAAAGCCGTATGTTTCTGGTAATTTTGCGTATTTTGATTCGTGTTAGCATCACAGTCCTCTAAGATACATTCGAAATCGGCATAAATAGCGAACGGTACCCTTTCTTTATATCGGTAATTTTTAAATTTTAAAAACTTTTCATCCTCGCCGGGTAATTCAATTTTGCATGTATTAGTTTTCGAATTGCAATCATTTGAATGCCGGTCTAGAAGTTCTTGAGTTGTAAAATGATTAAGACATCGGTTGCAAATAAATACTCGATGTCCGTCTGAAGATAGTTGTTTATTTAATAATCGAGACATATTCTTTATCCAAGCAAAATGATATTGCGCAGCATCAGTAAAATTATCGGCAGAATTCGTAGGAATCATTAATAAATTTACGACGCGTTCATAACTGTATTTACTTAAACATACCGGTAAAACTTCCCTTTTAACTACGGTGTATACGTTTATCGAAATATCATTTAAGCGTTCGAATTTTTTAATATTTCTTAATTCCATCGGAAACTCGATGCCGTCATATTTTAAAACTTCCTTAAAATGAGGATATGAAGTTACTCTCTGCCCATCCTTTTTAGCTGGGTATAATGCCGAAACTACTGACCATAAGAAGCAATATTCGTCATTATTTTTAACGTTAATAACGCACTTTTTTTCTTTTATAAAGTTTGGCATTTCAGCGTATGTTGATAATCCCACTGTTATAGGACAATATTTATTAACATTTACTCTTAGCCCGATAATTTCCGATAAGGCCCAGCCTGAATCTTTTCCTTGAAAGTCTTCAAGATGTTTCAATAACCGTTCGGATACATTTTCTTTATACCATTCCTTTAAATTCGTATTTAAGTCTATCACAGCGTTCCTTGTAGCAAATGTTTTTAATTCCACTGTGCCATTAGTAGGCTGTACGAAGTTACATTCAAAAATAACATTTACTTTAATTAGCCCATCTTTTAAACATTTTTTAATTTGAATAGAGAAGCTCCTAAACGCTTTTTTAAAAAATAATACCGGTTCTTTAATTTGTACGTTAGTTATTATACCGGACTTAACACGATTTTTAAAACAAGATTCTACCTCTTGATATACTAAATATTTTCGTGCTGCCGGCTTTAAGGAACCGCCTAATATTTTATTTTTTAATTTTAATTTTTTCAATTGCTCTCGGTAGTATTTTAAAAGCGCTAAATTATTTTCCAATTTAAATATATTTTCACCTTTATTATCGATATGAATTTTGATTTTAATTGCCTTGGCTACTAGTTTAATATTGCTATTAATTATCGAAATATGTTGGTCGATTTCATCATCGGTCTTTAAGAGCAGCAATGATTTTTTAGTTAAATTAATTATATCAGTACTGAGTTTAGATACGGTCTCGGTAGACGACATACTGTTTCAATTAGACAACCGTTCACCGCGAGAGATAAACAGCTAATGATCGAGGTGGGGAGATGACGCTGCTTTTATACTCGGCGGCCGAGGGTCACGTGACTTTGCAGTGAACGATTTCTAAAAGGCCCCCGAATTTTCATAATCTGTTCGTCTTTTACATATAAAACAATGTTAAATTGCTATATCGCTGCGGGGTGGCTACATATTCCCATAAGAAACCATGTATTGTAAGACACAAAATTCTTCGCATGCATCTTTACCGTATACCTATCTTATGTTAGTAGACTATCAGAAATGATTTCATTTGTTTACATTAACAATTTCTCGGAATCCGATAACAGCTCTGCATTATATTCTTATTAAATTGAAATCTAAACGTAGAGAAGCGAATGAATATTTATCTTATATAAAACTCGGGCTAAAGAGACTTGTCTGAAAAGCGTTTATATTGGGTCTCGATATTTCCTTTGATCTAGCCGCTGTAGTTATCTAAAGGTAATTAATCACGTTTTAAATATACATATAGCCGTAGGCAGTCACATTTATTTACATTAACAATTTCCTGGAATCCGATAACGTCTCTGCATTTGGTCACAGTTTTACATTGAAATCTTAACATATAGAAGTAAATGAATATTTATCTCATAATTATAAGACTTGTCTATTTAATCTCAATGATGGACGTCAGTAGCCATTTTCTTAACGCCCACTAACGTAAACATACAATACTATTAGTCAATAAACGGCAACCATCTTATTTTAGACACACCCTGTATACTCTCAGCCACGTCCTTTTAGATATAATCTCTTATCTAAGCTCGGGGATTGGATCTCCCATCTCCCCCCTCCCATTAGGTCCTATCACCTATCATCTAAGAAGATCCCACCTCACACTACAACCTAGATAATAGGATCTATCATCTAGCATTATCTCACCTCACACTAGAACCTAGATCATAGGATCTATCATCTATCACCTGCCCGCCCCCCGCGGGGCTGCAGGCGTGCTGACGTCACAGCTACAGCCGCAGCTCCAGCTTGACCTTGAATTGCGCCAGTATTGGTACTGCATAACTACTCACATTGTTACGGTTTCTGCACTACATCAAAATAACGTAGGGTCATTCGTTATCTGCTCGTTGTCTATTCGTCTTCTACGTAGAAAATAACAAAGAAATTACACCAATATTCACAAACGTAGTTGGCGAGAGTAACATTTATATTATTTTTCACGTCAGTGTTCTTTAAATTGTATCTCTTTAATGTTGGAAAACACATTGTTGAAAAACAACTATACTCAGGAAGATTTACTTAGCTCCCTTTTAGTACAGGAAAAAATTGAAGAAAATGACTGTAACTCGAACAAATTTGGGCAGACTTTAAACTTTGGTTGTAAATTTAAAATAGGCCAAAGTTTAGGAGTTTTACGGATCCGCGGGAACCTGTAGGGGGTAAAAAAATCATTTTTTTAATTAAAAAAATCATTTCTTCTCTATTTTCTAGGAAAATATGGCATTTACAAAAAAAATTGTTCAAATAAAAGTTGTTTCTGGCAAAATTATCTTTAATTCGGAGGTTAAATTAAATTTATAGCAATAAAATTAACCGAATTACGGCCATTTTTCGATAGGGGATGGCGGATGGAATTTTTTTCTAAAACAAGTATTTGAAAGGGACAAAATAAATTGAGCATCTAGGTGATGCTTAACGAAAAACAGCATTTTTGAAAGAAAAATTAATTACTGAGCAATTACAATAACAAAATGCCAACATTTTGTGAACAAAAATGTGAAAACGCACATTGAATCGGCCATAACTTTTTTATTTTTTGTGATGTAGAAACAAACAAAAAATCATTTTTAAAGATTGATTAATTACCTTAATTTTGTTTCTTAGAATTTTCGATGGAAGTATCACAGTTTCTAAGATATTCAACATTTTAAATTAAATACTTCATCCTAAAAACAGTTGGATGCCATCTATAATATTAAATATCTCCGAAACAATCAACCTTACAAAATATATAAACAAAATTGTATTCTCAGTTTATAAGCTTCATATTTGATGTCCACCATGTTTTCCCTTAAACTAATATTTACTGAGATATTTGCAGAGAAACAAGAATGTTACATTTTTTCCAAAATCCCTTTACTTAAAATGCAATTTTTTTTCTAAAGCAAGCGCTGTAAGCTGACGAAAAAAATTGAGCGTCTAGGTCTCATTAGATATTAACGAAAAACAGTGTTTAAATTACTGATTACTTACATTAACAAAATTGCGACGTTTTTATTAACAAAAAAATGTGAAAAAGTACAATGTTTCTGTTAAAACTTCTTTGTTGTTTGTGCTATAAAAATAGGAAAAAAATCTTTTGAAAGCCTAATTAATAGTTTTTCATTTTGGATATTAGCGTCCATTTCCAACAATTTTTATAAAACAGAATTTATCATTATCAATGTTAATAATAAAGGACAAGGGTAGATTTGTTTTCGCCCACTAATTTCATAAGAATGAAAATTTCTCCTTAAAATCATTAAATGTTATTTATTTATAGTAAGTCGTAATAATAGCATTTCAAAGTAAGCATGTTTGCAGTTTATTTGTAATTTTTTACGTTTTTCCGAACTATCAATGTATATTTCAGAGTTACATGCGCTCGATGAACCAAGAAAATCTATACCTCATTTCACTGTTGAGTATTTAAGCTTTTAAATAATGGTTAATTTATATTGGCTGCCCAAGGAATCACTACTTCCACATCCAGATTCTCTATCCAAGTCACTCACAACGAAAAAACTTTGTATGTGAAAATAATTATTTATGGAATTTTAATAATATAATATTTGAAATCCTCTACCCAAAAACCCATAAAACGATACCCCACATCGGTAGTGGGGTGGGGGTGGTGATAGGGGGGTGGTAATGGGGGGTGGATGAAGTAAAAAAATATTTTGAGGTTTCTGGTTCCTGTACATGCACTAAATCACATTTTCTTTCATCCCCTTTAATAAGGAGGTGTGGGTGGTAATGGGGGTGGCTAATGCCAAAAATTTTTTTGAGACCTCAGCTTCTCTTGTATATACTAAATACCAATTTCATGGACTCTTACCTGCTTGATTTACCCATTTACCCCAAATTTACCCCAATTTACCCCCCATCCCTTTGACGGAACAAGATGAAAATATAATCTAGTTCTAGATCTCGTTAAAGTACATGTGTGTATCAAATTTCAAGTCAATATCTCAAACGGTTCCAGAGTAAACGTGCGCACAAAAAAAGTTACAGACAGACAGAAAATTTTTTTTCGCTCAAACTTAAAATCTCGACGTTTCATGACATTTTAAGCCTATTTGGACAATAAAAATTTTTTTGTCGTTACTATACTTCCACTGGACGTGGAAGTAATAATCGTTTCCGCGGAAGTCGTAGTTGCGAATTTAAACGTGTCAACGTGTGTATTGAATAAAAATATTTTGATCCATGACTGTCGTATAATCATTGCATTCATTTAACAATTGACAAATAATGATAGTCATTATTCCAACTTAACGTATAATGAACATAATCTCATTCTAACGAATCTTTGACCAACCAGGAACTAGTTGTTTTCATTCTAACCACCTTTGACCAATCAGTAACTAGCAATTTTCATAAAGAAACGGCGAATCCATTTTTTTCATGTTTTCGTGCATAGTTTCGTGTTTGACTAACACGTCAACTTTTTACTCTAAAGAACTTTATCTTTTCACTTTTAAACGATTAAAAACAGTGAAAATATACGATAATCGTGGATAAATCATAATATTCAGCTCGCGTATAATGGCTATTATACGCTCGGGCGATTTACGACACGCCTTCGGCTCGTGACGAAACATCATCCTCGCGAGTAATAGCCATCATTATACGCTCACTGAATAATCTACTAGTCCAAAGAACTATTTTTTATTACTCGTCAAGACATAAACTACTCGGAAAATATAATGACCTATGACATGGCCTATGGGCGAAAAAAGGCTCTTATCTACCCTTGCTCTTAGTTTCAATTTGAATTTGATTATGTTAATAAAGAATTGTGCGTCTAACATGAAAAACGCAAGAGACCGTTTTCATGTAGAATTGACCAGGCTAATCAGAAAAAATATCCACATGGAACAATGTCAGTGGCGTACCACTTTTTTGGTAAAAAATATCAGAGTAGTAAATATCATGTTTGCAGGGACCCCACTGGTGGAGCGATAAAATAACTTTTCTAACTAAAATATGTTGTTTTATATCTTATTAACACATACCAAAATTGAAAATAATATCTGAAGTACTTCCTGATATATTAAAAAAAACCGCTGCCCAAGGAATCACTACTTCCACATCCAGATTCTCTATCCAAGACACTCACAACGAAAAAACTTTGTATGTGAAAATAATTGTTTATGGAACTTTAATAATATAATATTTGAAATTCTCTACCCCAAAAACCCATAAAACGATACCACACATCGGTAGTGGGGTGGGGGTGGTGATAGGGGGGTGGTAGTGGGGGGTGGATGAATTAAAAAAATATTTTGAGGTTTCTGGTTCCTGTACATACACTAAATCACATTTTTTTTCATCCCCTTTAATAAGGAGGTGGGGGTGGTAATGGGGGTGGCTAATGCCAAAAATTTTTTTGAGACCTTAGCTTCTCTTATATATACTAAATACCAATTTCATGGACTCTTACCTGCTTGATTTACCTATTTACCCCAAATTTACCCCAATTTACCCTCCAAATCTTCGACGGAACAAGATGAAAATATAATCTAGTTCTAGATCTCGTTAAAGTACATATGTGTACCAAATTTCAAGTCAATATCTTAAACGGTTCCAGAGTAAACGTGCGCACAAAAAAAGTTACAGACAGACCGACAGAAAATTTTTTTTCGCTCAAACTTAAAATCTCGACGTTTCATGACATTTTAAGCCTATTTGGACAATAAAAATTTTTTAAAAATTTTTTGTCGTTACTATACTTCCACTGGACGTGGAAATAATAACAATTTAAAAAAAAAATCAACACCCTGTAACAAAAAATTTAACCCGTTACGGACATATGTTAATATGAACTTTTCTTCATAGAACGACCTAAGGAATTACACCCTGAAATATTAGCACGTCGTTAAGGAACACCCTGTACTATTTATATTTATATGTTAAGTATCTGAATATATCAGGACTCTATCCTAATGTTATATATTATATATTAGTCTTTTGTGCTTTTTTGTTTATATTTGTTTACATTCTTTTATTTGAAATGTCGAAACACTGCGGTGTAATTTCTTTGGATTTATAAAATTACTATTATTTTTTTTCCCGAGTAGTCCGCTGCCGGACAGGACTTCCGTGGCCTCGGACACCACATGGTAGCCGCGCCGGAAAATTCCTTACAGTCACTCTCCACACCTGTGGAGCTAGTGACTGTAAATACCTGAATCGTGTGCCCTAAGTAGACGAAGGGACCCCAATATAACCGCCTTCTGCATCTGGCCTACCTTATTATTATTATTATTTTATTATTTTTTTTTACTTGAAACCAGTCGCCTTTCTCCCTGCCTCCGATACCAGAGAGGGTACGCTGGTAATACCAGTGACCACGTCCTATTATTATTATTATTTTTATTGCAATTTCATAATTTTCAGTGACTTTGGTTAACATTATATTTTGCTTGTAAAAAAAAATAAATCCCATGATTAATAAAATACTGTTGTCTACCCTGTACAGTAAACATACCATTTACGCATCTAACAGCGAAAACATCACCCTGTACGTTTTACGTTACAACTTGGGGTGTTTCTAGTCTCGTCAGCGCCACCCAGATCGAAGTGAGGTCTTTGTAAATCATGCAGCATCACCCTGGACCTAACTCACACGCATCCAGACGTCTTGCAGGGAATAGAGTAGAATCGGCTGAATTTCCTAGAGTCCATACGCTTCGAATAAAAGATAAATAAACGATTTTCGCGTAGGTTTAAGTGAGTGCGAATTATTACTTATGTTTATGTTGACTTAGTGAAAATTGTGTAGTCAAGAAGTGTAAACTGTGTTCATTGTTAAGGTAAATAATAGATGTTTGTTTTTACGATTGCGTAAAAGTGGCAGAAAACGACTTATTTGTTGGGTGGGATTTAAATGATGTTTGGGGCAACTAGTGGTTGAAATAAATATTTCTTGGGGTTTTCATTGTTGGTAGTATCATAAGTATTAATTCACATCATTAAAGTCGCATATTTTCTTGTATTTTCGATATAAATAAAGACAAATTTTCAAAGCTGAAAAAATAAAAATATATAGTGTACATTTATCAGCATTGACCCTAATTGACCTGCATTATCTCCGAAAATGAGAAAGTTAGGGGGGTTTGAAGTGCCCCAAAAAGAAGCTGTCATAAAAAAATGTACCTATAAACTTGTCGCCTCGGAAATGGGCTCTAGGGGGTTTTTTGGGTCGCTGATCATGAATTCGTCCAAATTGAGGAATTTCACATTCTAGTATGGAATTCGTGCCACTTTTTCGGGCGGAAATTTAAATATGAATATTGTGCTGCGGTTTTTTTGGGTTGCTGATCATGATTTTGAGGTCCAAATTCAATAATTCCATATTCTGTAATGGAATTTGTGCAATTGTTCGTGTCGAATTTCACTTTAAAGAAAAAAATTATGTATGAATATTACGAGTATTTCAAAATAATTTTTCATGTCAATTTTACTTTGAAGAAAATGAAGAAATTCGTGATCAGCGACCAAAAAACCTCCTAGAGCCCATTTCCGAGGCGAAATATTAATTTTATAAATTTTTTTATGACAGCTACTTTTTGGGGCACTTCAAACTCTCTTAACTTTCTCATTTTCGGAGGTAATGCAGGGATCAATGCTGATGAATGTTCCTGGGGGTCTAGGGAACACGTGAAAAAAGGAATTTTTCAAATCGGTGCTGTTCCACCACTTTTCCACATTTTACACTTTTTTCCGGCTTATTTTCTGGATTAATAGTGCTTACCAAGTACAGTATCTTGAATTTTGGAAATTTTTTATTTTTATAATATGAGGGGAATAAAACTAAAAGTTTAAATCGAGTAAAAATGAACTGCTTTACTATAACATTTTGGCACTTTTAACAGATGATAAAAGTATCTGGCGGGATACATTTTTCGATAAGAAAAATGCATTTTATAAAAATGCATGAAATGTAACTTAAAATATTACAAAAAAAATTGATTCTTATCACCATTGTAAAGCACATTCAACGAGTTACAATTTAAGTGAAAAAGAAAGATTTAGTGTACCCAAATGTCAGTTTTTGTAAAGGTTCAAAGATTATCAAATATCTTTATTAAAATAAAGCTCGGAAACTAAATTTGAATCTTCTCCGCATTCCATAAAACACTTAATCACATCATATTTTTCACCATTACTAAATTGAACTATTTTTAACAACTTACTCACAATTAACTCACAAATTAGTTTTTGATAATTACGATTATTTCGATTTTATTTTTTTACCATGGGAGACAACTTTTTTTATTTTGTGTGCCTGTGTAATTTTTCTTCAAACGTCAGAAAACATGACATTTCTTAACTCATTTTCTGACATTAAAGTTTGTTGCCATTAACAACGTACTACTAGCTCTACAGGTGTCATTTTTTGAGGTACGTAAGTTTTATCAAAGTATCACTTACAGCTCATAGGCAAAAAAGCACAAAATTTACTTTTATGCCCTAGGCCAAAAAAGTAAATTTACTTTTATGCCCTAGGCCAAAAAAGTAAATTTACTTTTATGCCCTAGGCCAAAAAAGTAAATGTACTTTTATGCCCTAGGCCCAAAAAGTAAATTTACTTTTATGCCCTAGGGCAGAAAAGTAAAGTATTAAGAAAGTTAAATAATAATGAAATTCTGGCACCAACGAAGCACAAGTATTTTTGGCTGCCTCCTGAATGTCGATACTTTCATCATAATCCATATTTTTATTGCAACAAAATGGCTGAGCGAGTGATTGGGTTCCCTAGACTGCGGGAGTAGGCTGTGGGCGACATTGCAGTTTCGGCGCGTTATCGGGCAACTTCAATTCGATAGTTTTCCAACAATTAATCTGATTAAGGTATTATTTTGTTAATATATGGATAAAACGCAAAAATGGCACATCCCTGCTCCCAATTGGCGTAGACCGTTTTTTTTCCAAATCGTTTACCTTTTATGAGGTTTTGATACATGCCAATAATTTTAATTTTCGGGCAAAATATACAGTGTGTTTCACTTCTTGTGAAGACATCCCTGTATCTTTTTTATTTGTCTCCGAATTCATTTCAAATTTTTATCAGCCATACAACTCCATAAGACGACTTTATTCAACACATAAATGCCGCCTAGATCTAAAACACTGGCCTACTGCGATGAAAAGAAAATCACAATTTTCGAGAAATCATAGTAGGCTTAGCGATAGATACAAATTTTGTTAATAAAAGTTGTTCGGAATCACTTGATATGCCGCCCTGTAAAATTTTGTGATAATCGGAATATTTTCAAAAAAAAAATTTCTGTTTCACGTCTCGTGAAGACACCCTACCCTGTATCTTTTTTATTTGTGATCGAATTCATTTAAAATTTTTATCAGCCATACAACTCCATAAGACGACTTTATTCAACACATAAATGCCGCCTAGATCTAAAACACCGGCCTACTGCGATAAAAAGAAAATTTTCGAGAAATCATAGTAGGCTTCGAGATAGACAAAAATTTTGTTAATAAAAGTTATTCGGAATCACTTGATATGCCCCCCTATAAAATTTTGTGACAATCGGAATATTTAAAAAAAAAATTGTTTCACTTCTCGTGAAGACACCCTTGAATCTTTTTTATTTGTGGCCGAATTCATTTCAAATTTTCATCAGCTATAGAACTCCATGAGATAAAGAGAATATTTTACAGCAAATGAAAGTCATACACAATTATTATTGAAATTATTTATTATTTAATTACACGTGTATGCAAAATTTCAGCTCGGCTGGATAACGGGAGGTAGGTAAATTTGATTCATTCATACATAATACATACACACATAATATAGGTTTTTAAGTATTATAAAACCATTGAAAAAAAGAAAACGATAGTATATTTAAGTTAATGTGTAATAATAAAAAGTGTCCCTTTTTGCGTTTTATTCGGTTTTATTGAATGCCGATTTTTGTTCATAACTTTCATTTGTTGAAAAAAGTTCTCTTTAGGTGTTAAATAAAATCGCCCTATGGATTTGTTTGGCTGATAAAAATTTGAAATGAATTCGGCCACAAATAAAAAAGATACAGGGTTGCCTTCACGAGAAGTGAAACAAAATTTTTTTTTTGGAAATATTCCGATTTTCACAAAATTTTACAGGAGGGCACATCAAGTGATTCCGAACAACTTTTATTAACATAATTTTTGTCTATCAAGCCTACTATGATTTCTCGAAAATTGCTATTTTCTTTTTATCACAGTAGGCAGGCGTTTTAGATCTAGGCGGCATTTATGTGTTGATTAAAGTCATCTTATGGAGTTGTATGGCTGATAAAAATTTGAAATGAATTCGGTCACAATTAAAAAAGGGAAACATTCCAGAGAAGTGAAACACACTGTACATAGATGAGTAAAAAGCACGTTTTAAAAAAAAAATTAAATAAACAAAATAATGATTTAAAAAAAAATTAAAAATGTTTTTGTAAATATCACTGAAATGTACATACAAAATTACAATTTGAAAAAAATTCAAGACGTGATGCACTTACAAATTTGATGATTCATTTAATTTCCGATTTAGCTATTGTTTTTTAGGAGTTGTTATAAACATGTCAATTTGTAAGGCATGGTGATTTACTCTATTGGCTTTATAATCTCCTGAAGTTTCCTGAAAATATACAATTAACAATCAGACAGAAAATAACATTGGATTTTCGTATTCCCACATAGAAAACCTTTTGATCCGTGTTGTACAAATAATTATTGCTGCATCTGAAAATGATCTGGTATATAAACGAAAATATAAATAATATACGCCAACAATAACTTTACGACCAGCGATTCTGTAAACCAATCAATCAAAATCCGTTGCTAATAGCTTTTTAATTTAATTTTAAATATGCGTGATTCCTACTGGTTTTGTGCGTTAGTCACGTTGCCCATTGCCATTAAATTAGATTTCTTGTAACTGCCTTAAAATTTCATGGTCCTACCAAAAAGTTGTTTCGCTTTGTTTGACAAAATATTAACAGTAATATTAGTGCAGGAAAAATAAATTTTGACCTCGAAAAAACTAGTACAAGCAAGGAATTTGGTGGAGATGTTCCACTTGCCATCCTAATGAATATACTAAAAGTCCCCTAAAATCAAAGCTGTGCTTCGCCCGCCATATTGAAAAATGGTGGCCCATTTTCAGATTTTTGTATATAAATCCTTTACCGTTGCAGATAGGAAAAAAGTTTCGAATAAAAAATGTAGGCAATAATAAAACAAACAATTTTTGATATTAACATTTTTTTTTCTAAATCGAACGGTTTTTGAATTATGAGGTGCAGAATGTTATTGAATTTTCAAAAATCCCAATTGTATCAAAATACACTGTAAAATGTGTGTTTGTAGGTTGTAAGTAAAACAAAAAACATTTTTTTAGGTATATTACCATCACAGAAGAAAAATATACTGTAATTATGACGCCTGTAACAAATACAATAAAATACGAAAATATATTATAACATTAGTTCGTCATTATCAATGTCGTCGTCAGGTAACATATCTTCTGAGTTGCTGCAAGATAATCCCTGGCAATATCCACACATGGCAGAACACTTGCTGGTGAGCACTCACAACGTTTTGTGCATCCCGATTTGTAACCACAGGATATGAGCTTCAGTAAATTGCTAGGGGCTGGATCTAAACATGTCAAAACTGGTTTCAAAGCCCCATGGCTTTACTGCCAACCCCAGACAGTCGGCTCTAAATTATTATCCATCCACTGCTGGACTTGAGGTATGTGCGATATGAGTGATTGGCAGCTGCTACACTTGTAGGAGGCAGCACTGCCAAGTTAAATTTGGAATATAATTGCTGCTTACTGATCAGACGATTGTATGAAAAATATCTATACGCATCAAGCCCCATAAAAGGCAAGCAGAAATTTTTCCCCTGAAGCTGCAATGTCATCTTGGGATGCAAATAATGCAACAGTCTGACGCAGATTCGGGTTTTGTTCTAAAAGGCGTAAGCCTTTAATCTTGCTCTTTCTAAAGGGCGCGGAGGTTGTGTCACAACCTGTAACAACATGTATGAACATCAGACAGTGTAAATGTCGTGTGCAAATTTCGTTGCTTTGGAATGTAAAAAATTGACCTTTTTTATTCCCTGAGCCTGGTCGAAGGAACCAAATATGCATCTCATCTGTTGACAATGTAATTAGGAGGACTAATAAGTCGGTGTTCTGGCCAACAACAACTACTCGAGAACCATGGCTTGCTTTCTTGATAACTGATGCTACAATCGATACATCAACATCAGCTTCGACCTCTTCTACCTGGACACCCCGACTTCTTAACTGGACGGCTAGATATTTTATAAGTTTTTATTTGCACTGTTTGCAAGAAATTCCGTTTGCGTTGTTGTGGTGACAGTATTCAAAGTATTCTCACTTACGTTTTTATCTGCTGATGTCCTTCTTGGCTCTCTTCTTTCTTGTTGGTTCCCCTTCGTTGTTGGGTATACAGGATAACCGTCAAATACCACAACGCAATTACCGCCATACCGACTAATGATGTGTGAGCCAGACAATACTGTGAAAAATATGTCCCCCATCTAGGACGTAAATACAGTTGTCTATTTCTGGTGATTCCTCCATTTTAAAAGCTGCGAAATGATGATTTCTTGCCTTTTCTCATACCAACCTCATTGAAAAGAGAAGTAGGAGAAGGTGCGAGTTCATATTTGAAACATTCTTTTAGCTTCTTTGTTCCTTTAACTACACACAAAATTCGGTTGAATAACTGTTGTGGGTTCACAGCAACAATATTTTCTCTCACTTTGATCGATGAGTTCATTGACGATATAGCCTTTACTTTGCTATTTCTTCGAATTGACAAAAATTGTCCCCAATCATTGACGGCATTGAACGTAGGCCCTTCTGAAGTGCTTGATCGCAGTCTATAGTATGATCTATTCAAAAACCGTTCGATTTAGAGAGAAAATGTTAATACCAAAAATTGTTTGCTTTATTATAGTCTACATTTTTTATTTGAAACTGTTTTTTCTATCTGCAACGGTAAAGGATTTATATACAAAGAAGATTTGAAAATGGGCCGCCACTTTTTAATATGGCGGGTGCAGGCCTGTAGCTAGAAAGTGCTTTCAGGGCGGGCAAACAATTTTTCAGGACGGGTCCGTAAAAAAGTCCGAAAAATTTTTTGATGAGCGGGAGGAGAAATCCAAAAAAAAAATTTTTTTTGTCCCGAAAATTTTTCTGATGAGCGGGGGGGGGTGAAATCCAAAAAAATTTTAATCCAAAAAAAACTTTTTAATCCGAAAAATTTAGAAATTTTTTTTTTCAAAATATTAAAAAGACAGTTAAAATTGTCCCCATTACGATCACCGTAGGTCCTGCCCCCCCCCTCTAGCTACAGGCCTGGGCGGGTCACGCACAGCTTAGATTTTAGGGGACTTTTAGTATATTCAATAATAATCCACTGCATTTAGTGAAAAATGAGCTGCATCTTCAGACCAATTCATACAAAAGCAAATGTTGGTTTTCCAGGTAGGTTCTGGTATCCTTAATAAGGTCTCAAAAGTCCCTGAAGTGGGAGTGTAAGGATAAAATTTGGCAACGCTGTAAAGGGCTAAAATCGTGCTCGGAAACGAATTTTTCAAGATATCTCGGTTTCCATTGCCTCTACGATAAAAATACATTAGGCCAAGAAAGCTATGGAAATTCTCTATAAGAAAGATAGAGGGTCTTTTTTTTCGTATACACAATAGTTTTCTTGAAAAATTCTAGTAAGTCATATCTAAAATGTATTTGTGGTAGTTTTTATTGCACGGAGGGTTAAAACATAAAAAAAAAATTCTAACATGTCATGATGCTCATAGGATTGGAACTGCTGCAATGGAGAAAAAAATTGGCAACAATTTCTGTGATATTAAATTCTCACTTGCAGATAGAGTGCTTCCACTATTAACTGTCAGTAGCAATGTTAAAGTCCATGATACCACAATGCCCATTGATCCATTATTGTTGTTTCCAAGGATTACTGTCATGAAGAGAACAAATGAAAAGCTTCGCGCCTACTTGGAGTATGAATTAGCTCCGTATCCGGTGTCACTCTTTGACGAAGTTGGTATGCGCAAGACGAACAAGTCAGCTTTCTATGACAATTTCCAGCCATCTGAATCTGAACCAGATCTCCAAAATGCCACTTATATCGTTGATGGGGGATTTCTCTTGCACCGAGTTATATGGCATCAACATGAAACCTACGGTGCTATTTGCCAAGCATATGTTAATTATGTGCAAAATCATTTTGGCTCGAACTCTATTATTGTTTTTGATGGTTATGAAAATATTAGCAACAGTGTGAAGGCTATGGAGCAGCTTCGCCGGTCCTCAGAAGCTTCATCTGTTGACATTTACTTTGATGAGCAGATGGTTGCAACTGTAAGCCAAGACAAGCTCCTTTCCAATAATAAAAATAAAACCAGATTGATTTCGATGTTGACAGAAAAGTTTGAGGTAAATAATTATATTGTTAGACATGCTGAAGATGATGCTGACATTTTGATAGTAGAAACAGCGCTTGAGGAATCATGTAAAAATACTACGGTTGTAGTTGGGGAAGATGTGGATCTTCTTATAATTTTAACTGCTCGTACACCTATTAGTAAAGAAATTTTTCTCCTCAAACCAGGCAGAGGGAAGGTCCAACGAAAAATTTATTCTTCAGGAAGCTTTGATCACCATAAAGATATTCGAGATCACATGTTGTTTCTGCACGCATTCTCTGGGTGTGATACTACATCTGCTCTGTTTAATAAAGGCAAGACTGCAGTTTTGAAAGTGATGAAAAGACGGCAGGACTTGAAACATGTAGCTGAAGTTTTCAGCAAGACTGGTACTTCTCCTGGGATAAAATTTTTCCTCGCAATCTATAACGTTCCAGTTAAAGAAGTTTCCATCGATAACTATCGGTATTCTTGCTTTATTAAAGCTGTGAGCAAAAGCAAACCAGTGAAATTGAAGTCATTACCACCCACTCATGACGCAGCTCAACAGCATCTATTTCGTGTTTATTTTCAAGTACAGAAATGGTTGGGTAATGTATTGAATCCTAAAAAGTGGGGATGGATGTTGAAAGATACCATATTGTGGCCAAAAACAACATTCCAACTTCGTGCGCCTGATTGCCTTCTGAAGATGATTTTCTGCAACTGTACGAAAGGTTGTGGACCATTGTGTGGCTGTCGGAGGTTGGGACTTAATTGCTCACCAGTTTGCGGCAACTGCCATGGAAAATCTTGCTTGAATGCTGAACCGATTGAAAACTCGTCAGAAATAGAAGCCGCCACTGAAGCAGAGACTGAAAGTTCTCAGACTGACTCGGATTTCCTCGAACGAATCGATGAATTTATAGAAGGAGAAAACGGACAAGAAGGAAATTATTAATTTGACAACATTTTAATTAGTATGACAGTCGTGGATTAGGCCTACCGGGGAAACCACATAAAAAAAAACCGCGCCTAGTACTCAACCTCAAGGGTGGTGTGGAATAGAGTACTTAAATTATCCTTAATATCCCATAAGTTCAAATTCAATGCAAGATTTTCAAGAACACTATTGCGTATACGAAAAAAAGACCCTCTATCTTTTTTATAGAGAGTTTCCATAGCTTTCTTTTTGGCCTAATGTTTTTTTGTCGTAGAGGCAATGAAAACCGAGATATTTCGAAAAATTCGTTTCCGAACACAATTTTAGCCTTTACAGCATTGCCAAATTTTATCCTTACACTCCCACTTCGGGGACTTTTGAGACCTTATTAAGGACACCCGAACCTACCTGGAAAACCAACATTTGCTTTTGTATGAATTGGTCTGAAGAAAAATCCTAAATAAGATGACAACTGCAACATCTCCACCAAATTTCTTGCTTGTAGTAATTTTTTCAAGGTTCGCATACTTTTAGGCTTATTTTTCTTGCACTATATAGCGAAGCCGGGTGGGTAATGAAACATTTTGAAAAATTTAAGCAAAAAAAAATGTCGACGAAATACTACCCAATTTATCCAAGTATTCAAGTAAGTTGTATGACCAATAAATTAATTTAAGATTTTAATTGACTTAAAAAATTGCGGCTGGCAGTATTGTCCTTGACCGAACGCCATAAAAAATATACTACCCAGTAGCTATTTTTTTATATTTGTAGTTTATGAGTAGAGAACAGTTTTTTGCAACATTTTATCAATTAAAAACAGTTTTGTAGCTTTCTCTCTCTCTCTCTCTCTCTCTCTCTCTCTCTCTCTCTCTCTCTCTCTCTCTCTCTCTCTCTCTCTCTCTCTCTCTCTCTCTCTCTCTCTCTCTCTCTCTCTCTCTCTCCCTCCCTCCCTCCCTCCCTCCCTCCCTCCCTCCCTCCCGATATTGTTAGTTAACCATTTTTTTTTTTTGTTGAATTTACCCATACTATTTCTTTGAGTGTGAGAACTAAAAAATATGATCAAATTCCACTGAATAAAAATACTACTATAATTATACTATTTTAAATGCACGTGAGAGGTTAACATTGCTATATTTGATTGACGTGCTTATTTTTCAGATAATCTTCTATATCCCATCTGCTCAAACTTACGGACACTACAAATCCCACAGTAGACATGTTACTTTTGTGACAAATTACAAAAATGTCCATGACTGATAAAGCAGTTTCTACGGAAGACCTCTGCGCCGAGAACCAGAAGCAAAGCGCTTTATTGGGAGTAGCTCGACTCGAGGCCATCCTTCATACTCTAGTGGAAAATAAGGTCGAGGCCTTAAAAAATGGCAATCAAAAGGCACCCAGTGTTCATCAAAGTCCCAGAAATATTTTCAAGCGTTTAAAACTAACCTCAACTCCTAACAAAAGTACAAAAATAACTGAAGGGGATACCCAGAAGGATACGAAACAGAGCAAGTTGAAGATACGGCATAATCATGTAGTTAATATGAGGCAGTACAAGAGACCAGGTGAGTTGTTCTTCTCTAAAAACTATTCGATTTCTTAAAATATAATGAAGATCTATTAGTGAAGTAATCTAATAAACACCACAAAATTCAAACTCCTCTTACAACTTTATTATGTTTCACCAGACACAAATTATTTAGGAAAACTTTGATGTTAACATATAAGTTGATGTGATTTATACCGATTTTTCCAAAGCCTTTGACAGATATGATTACACAATTTCACTTTCTAAATTTCTCTCCCTTGTTACTATCGTTTTTTCAAATAAGTTACTTGTTAAAACACAATATGTAGAATGTCGAGGTTTCAAATTCAAACTATCTCTGGGGTTCCGCAGGGTTCCATTCTGGGCCCTGTCTTGTCCGCTTTATTTACCAATGATATAGTGGATGCCTTGGATGTTGATATCTTACCTATAAAAATTTTTGCCGCAATAAATTCAGTTACTGACTGAAGAGTTACAGGTTTATTGATAATAATAATAAGTGGTGTGATGCAAATAGCCCCCCGCCCATGTAGGGAAATGTAAAGTGATTTTATACAAGAGAAAAAATGACATTTAACAGGCATATTGAATAAATCGTATTCTTCAAATAAAAACTTTGGTTTTGTTCTTGGAAAATCTAAAGGTGTTAACTATGCAAACTATTCGATTTATGAATTACCTAAAATGTAGGATATAAGATTCTACCTGAATTGGGCTTCAAAATGGCGGATGAGTTTGTGTTTCGGGCGATAACGAATTTATCAAATTATTCGGTTTATGAATTGCTTAAAATGTAGGATATAAGATTCTACCTAAGATGGGCTCCAAAATGACGGACGAGTCTATGCTTCGGGCGAGAGCGAATTTATTAACTTATTCGGTTTATGACTTGGTTAAAAATGTAGGACATCTGATTCTACCAGAATTGAGCCTCTATATTGACGGATTAGTCTTTCTTTAGGGCGAGGGTGCAGGGTAGATTTTGATTCTGCTACGCTCAAAACGTAAAGAAAAGTGTTTTTTTGCACGATGGGGTTTATTTAGTTACCCAATTATTTTTGGAATGAAACCCGTAGAACATGAATCCTTAAGGATGTACCTATCTAATAAAAAAGATGATTTCACCTTCCACTATTTACTTAGGTATCCGTTTTCCTTCACTCATCGGTTTCACAGTTCGCAAGTTACAACAATTTGAATTCGATGTTGAATTTAATCGATTACTTCTCCTTTGTATTTTACAATTGCTTTTAACGCAACCATTTAAATCTTAATTATACGTGAAAACATGAAAGAGCTTCATCGCCCTACTTATTATGCAATGATAGAAAATTATTTCACAAATCCAGATTGTTAGTTTATAACTTGTACAAATTAAACCTTTGATAAGTCGTTTATACATCTGCGTTATTTCGTGTGAATTTTGTACAAACAAATACATTAATTAACTTGTTTATCTCTTTCTTTCAATTCAACAATTATTTTCAGCTTTAAGACAAGAGGTCTCAATATCATCTCCAGAAAGTCAACATTACCAAAGTAGGGTAAGAAGCTTCGATGCCTCCTCGAACAGCGACGAAGACAGAAATCGATCGATGCATTATGACAATATCTATATCGACAACAGTTGTTCGTCATTGGCTGAGAAACAACCCAGTTGTTGTTGTAACAGAGAAATCAATGGGCAAGTGTAAGTGGATCTATTAATTGTTTTGACATAAGGAAGGTCCCCCAAATACCATTAAAATTGTAAAATTTTCTAGATTTGCTAGACCTAATGGTGTTAGATCGGGCGATCTAGCAGGTCACGCTAGATCCAAATCGCCATGTACATGTTTCCTCAAAATTGTTATTTAAGCTTCCTAATACCAGGTGAGGTCCCGAAAGGACCCATGTTTAAAATTTATAAAAAAAAAATGTACAGAAAACATATATTTTTTCATCAGGCTCCGTGACTTTAATCCTCAAACTATTGGGAATTAATTGATATAAAAAGAAAATAACAAATATGCGTTAAAAAATGAGCACGGAAATAAATTATATAAAAAAAACTAGCCGACCCAGCAAACGTTGTTTTGCCAAATAAATTTTTGTCCAAAAAATAAAAATAAAATTTCTGGATAGGGCCACCCTTATCACCTAGCCTGCGACCTATTCTCAGACCTACCAAATATACACCAAAAATTTCATAAAAATCGGTCAAGTCGTTTCGGAGGAGTTCGATAACAAACACTGTGACACGAGATTTTTATATATTAGACAAGATTGGTGTCGTAACGGAACTACTAGAAAAAAAGAGATTACGCTGTTAAATGTGTCCTAGAAAAAAAGATCTAAAGATAAACACAACCTGCATGAATTGCAAAAAGCATGTTTGTAAGAATCATAGGTCAAAAAAGTTTTGTTCCAACAATGGGATTAACTAGACAAAAAAAGTTTGTATTATGATAATTTTTCAAATGAACTACCCAAACCACACTGAATTTTTAAATTTATTTCATGTCAGTTCCCTTTTTGACAGCAAATATATACATATAGTACAGTCACTTGGTGTCAAAAACAACCCAACCGCGGACTAATTCTTGGAATTTTGTTTGCGGATTCTTAAACTTTAAATATTAAAAAGGAAAGATGTGCTTTTATATATTACCCCCAAGAGGGTGAAAACCACCCCAAAGTCTAAAAATCATTAATTAATGAATTACTGAGAACAGATTAATGAAAATTATATTATTTGTGTTTTTAGGGGTTTCTGATTACGAATGTGAAGTCAGAAATTAAACATTTTATGTTGCACCCTCAAAATGGCCGACATAAAAGGGGTAAAATGGATTATGTTTTATTTATTTTGAGAAAAAAAAAATTTGAGACATAAAACTCATCCCCTAATAAGAAAACTAATTGCTCTTACCCCCAAGAGGGTGAAAACCACCCCTCGAGTTAAAAAATATGTATAAAGGATGTACTGGGAATTTATTAATGAAACTAATATTATTTATGATTTTGCCGATTACGAATTTATGTCAGGTTTTTGTGTTAAGATGTAGCAAATTAAAAAACAATAATTAATATTTTCGAATGTTATTAACTATATAGAGATTTAACCAACATTTATTATAATTATTTTTCTACATGTTTGAGTCATTTTCATTTTTATATACAACGTGATTTACCATAATATGCGGAAAATAAAATGGTGTACTAGTTTTCAATGTGGGAAAGCCCCTGCAAAATTTTAGAGTGTTTTGAGGTAATTTAGTATATTGAATTATTAGTAAATTTGCGAAGATACACTACTGTTATTGACTAGGTAAGGAATAGGGCGACGAACTTACTTGAGATGTTTACATTTCCTTAATTGGCATAAAAAGTGAAGCCGGCGCACAGTGGGAAAAATATGCCCTTATTTGGACAGCAGAGATTTCAATCAAATTAAATTTAAAAAATGGCAAATACTCTTAAGACATTGTACTTTAGAGTAGTACTGCGGCAAAGTGGCTTTGGATTAACCTAACCTAAAAATCGCAGATATTACTTCCACATCCAGTGGAAGTATAAAAACGACAAAATTTTTTAAAAATTTTTATTGTTCAAATAGGCTTAGAATGTCATGAAACGTCGAGATTTTAGGTTTAAGCAAAAAAAATTTCTGTCTATCGGTCTGTCTGTAACTTTTTTGTGCGCACGATTACTCTGGAACCGTTTAAGATATCGACTTGAAATTTTTTACACATATGTATTTTAACGATACCTGGAACTGGGTTATATTTTCATCTTATTCCGTTGAATGGTTGTGGGGTAAATTGGGGTAAATAGGTAAATCAAGCAAGTAAGAGTCCATAAAATTGGTATTTAGTATATACAAGAGAAGCTAATGTCTCAAAAAAAAATTTAGCATTAGCCACCCCCAATACTACCCCCACCCCATTATAAAAGGGGGTGAAAAAAATTATTTCATCGTAGATGACCATTCGAAAGCTTATTTTAAAGAGGAAGATTAAATGATGTATTTATTAGAAATAAATTGAAAATTTTTTTGAATCCTATACATAGTCTCAAAATTTGCCAAACAAGTTATTTTTTAAGTAACCTAAAATATTTCAAAATCCTGACATGATGGACCAATTCTGAGGCCAGATTCGGATTCAGCGCGAAAAATTACTTCGGAAATTGGACAATGTTAGGGTTAAAACTGAATGAAGAAAAAAAAAATTGAGGCCTTTGGTTCTTGTACACATACTAAATCACATTTTTTTTCACCCCCTTTTATAATGGAGTGGGGGTAGTAATGGAGGTGGCTAATGCCAAACATTTTTTTGAGACATTGGCTTCTCTTATATATACTAAATATTCTGGAACCGTTTAAGATATCGACTTGAAATTTGGTACACATGAGTATTTTAACGAGATCTGGAATTAGATTATATTTTCATATTATTCTGTTGCAGGGTTGGGGGATAAATTGTGGTAAATGTGGGTAAATAGGTAAATCAAGCAGGTAAAAATCCATATAATTGGTACTTAGTATATATAAGAGAAGCTAATGTCTCAAAAATATTTTTGGCATTAGCCACCTCCATTACTACCCCCACCCCATTATAAAAGGGGGTGAAAAAAAAATGTGATTTAGTATGTGTACAAGAACCAAAGGCCTCAATTTTTTTTTTACTTCATTAAGTTTTAACCCTAACATTATCCAATTTCCAATTTATTTCTAATAAATACATCATTTAATCTTCCTCTTTAAAATAAGCTTTCGAATGTACATCTACGATGAAATAATTTTTTTCACCCCCTTTTATAATGGGGGGGGGGGTAGTATTGAGGGTGGCTAATGCTAAATTTTTTTTGAGACATTAGCTTCTCTTGTATATACTGAATACCAATTTTATGGACTCTTAACCTGCTTGATTTACTTATTTACCCCAATTTACCCCACAGATCTCGTTAAAATACATCTTAAACGGTTCCAGAGTAATCGTGCGCACAAAAAAGTTACAGACAGACCGACAGATATTTTTTTTGCTCAAACCTAAAATCTCGACGTTTCATGACATTCTAAGCCTATTTGAACAATAAAATTTTTTTAAAATTTTTTGTCGTTTCTATGTACAATGTCTTAAGAGTATTTGCCATTTTTTTAATTTAATTATCACCAAACCACTCCGGTTAGTGGTTTGATAAATTTTTCACTTTTCGACACTAGCTCCTCGAATATTATATGTCTGATTTTAGCTTTATTTTTGAGCCCAATTTTACATCTATTTTATTTCAAGCAGAATGCATTATGAAGACGACTACATCTCCCTGAAAATTGACGGATATGGCGACGTAGAAACTGACGCCATCATGTCCGAGGAAGCCCTGAGAAGAGCAAGGAGAAAAAGAAGGAGAAGAAGAAAACGTCGAATGAAGAAACGTCTCGCGATGCACCACGCTCATTTGGTGGACCCGATCGAGTTGCACGACAGTTACAAAAATTTAACTGAGGACGAATTATCACGACGAGCCAAGTGGACGATCGTGGCTACTGCCTGCCTATTACTGTTCATGTGCCTGTTGCTGGTTGGAATCACGCTGAGGATGGCGCCTATTATTGACGAAATGGGTGAGTTTTTTCTTTTCAAATTTCTTTGAAAGGCGTTTGAATTGGTTGGCCTTCCCAATATTATTGATTGTGTTCTTAGATCGATAAAAATAAGAAATATAAAAGAAAAAATAGATAAATGAAAATTTGTGCAGAAAATATACAGTATTATTATTGTTTTATTATAAATGTTTATTTGTCTTATAACAGAGTGCGGAATTTAGTTATCTGTGACGTCAGACCAGTGGCAGGAGTGGCTCTATACCGGGTGTCAACGGAATCATTAGTTTCTTTTCAAGATATAGTCTTAAAGGACCCCTCCCTAAACCTAAGGGAAAATGGGTCCCAGTCAAATTGGAAGAAAATTTGGTATAATGTAGTTTATGATGTCCTGACCAAAAGTCTTAAATTAGCGAGATAGAAAAATGGACTGTTTTCGAGTTACAGGGGGTCAAACATGCGGAAAACGAGTTCATCGAATTATTGATTTCACATAATTAAATATCACAAATATTATGGTTATATAGTGTGCAGTCAAGCCATCAAACCACTTAAATTTGTTTTCCTCAAGCTGTCACCCATAACCAAGGGATCTAATGTAGATGGCACTTGTTTGTGTGCGTTGTTCCAAATTGTATACATACATACACAGTTCTTAAAACGTGCTGTATAAGTTCCGATTTCGACGGTGGCGAGAGAGAGATGCATAAAAATTTTTGTCTGATAACCGGAAATCGTTATCATTTTCGCTAAATTTATACACCTTCGTGAATATATAATCGTATGTAATATCACTAGTGCTTAAAATTTTATCGAAAATTTTTTCGAAAGCGTGTTGCCTGGTAATATAAAGAGTGCAAATTGGCAGTTTATTATCTGATTAAATCCCGACCGCTTTAGCGGGAGGGATTTAATCTTTGATAATAAACTGCCAATTTGCACGAGTTATATTAACTAGGGGCAACTTAGCTTGAGAAAAAATTTTTAGACAAAATTTAAAGCACGAGTGGTATTTGTGGAGAATATTTCACGAATAAATAATTCATTAAGTATATCTTCAATATTATGTTCAGTAATTAATTGCCTTCAGACGTTTCCTTGTTGCTTTTCAGAGATTACTCACCTTTATCTTCAATTTCATCATTTACGTCACAGAAAAATGCATTTCCAAAGCGACTCATCTAATAAAAAACAAAGTAGGTTTAAATTATGACAATCAAGAAAAACAATATACGTTAAACCATAGGTACTGTAACTTATAAGACTAGTCATCACAACAAAGCACGCTTCGACCAATCACATTACCGGTGAAATCAGACAAATTGCATATTACCAATCTATCCCTTTTACGTTCTAAGGCTGCCGGCTCAGATGGTATGGTACCGCCATCTAGTAACGTTAGCTTAACTTAGTTACTAGCCTAAACAGTGAATTGAATTATTATATTAAAGTGTTTATTAATATATATTTATGTATTTAATCCTTGTTTCTAATTTGAGAAGTTTGATAGTTAAGTTAAGGTTTACTTGTTTAAGTAGAGAGACTTTAAGTACAACGAATTATAATGTATATAGTGATACTGCAGAGTTTTGATTTTCCAAATAAGTGTTAGCTGCTTTGTAATGATTGATGAATTACCATACGTAAGTTAAGTACCTACATTTGTGTATTTATCATGAAATAACTGATTTGTCTGCTTGGTAGATATTCATATTTAATTTTAGTTGTGAAAATTATTTTGTAATTATGTTAAGTATTAAGCCATTGAAAGCTGTGTACCTATAACTTGTCCCGAAGTTCCACACAGCATTGGCTTTTTAGGTTATTAATACAATACTACAATTTACAATTTACGTTAATAATTAGTAATAAGCTAGACAAGATATTTATAGAAAACATTTAAAAGCACGATTTGTCCTATTTGCCGAAAACATGTCACGACACAAAACGTCAAAAAATTTTCGCAATATTTGCCGCTGCAGCGACCTAAAAAATTAGAGCGATAAATTTTGCATGTTGGTCCTGTCAAAAGCAGATCTAGCTTGAATTACCACTAATAATGACGTTTGATTGGTGCAATGTTGTGAAAAAACGGGCTCTCATTGGCTATAGCGTTAATGAGTGAAATAATCAAATTAAAAAAAGAAACTCGGGAATGCCGCACGCACGTTTTCTAACATTAAGTTATCAATATCGATATTACTAATTAAATCTTTATGGTGAACTTTGAAAATCAGGTATATGATAATATTCATACTAAGATTAACGATAAACACAGTCAGCTGCAAGTATGTGGGTGGAAAAGTCATCAACTGATGCAAGAAAGGTGATGCGCACTGCCTCGCAGGCGATCAACACTCAACACTGTTCTGTACCAGCTGACGACTTTTCTACCCAAACACTTGCAGCTGACTATGTTTTTCGTGAATATCAGTATAAATATTATCTTATACCAAATTTTAAAGTTCGCCGAATAATTTAAATTTTTTATGTTTTTGGACCTGTTTGATCGATCAGCTGACGCTAAATCCACTGCCCCCTGTCCAGCTGACTATGTTCTATTTTCATTAGATAACATAATCTTCGCCTCATATAAGTTTCAGCATTCGCCGGATAGTTTTTTTTTCTCAATTTTTTTACGTGTTTTCAACCCCTGACAGCCACCCCCACCGATACCCAACCAGCTGACGGTCCATTCATTGCTAGCTTATATAAAAAGAATCCATTTTTCATATTGTCAAAGTTCGCCGGATAGTCAGTCATTTTATACACGGGCTCCGGGCCTATTAGGTTAGTGTGACTGGTTGCTTCAGAACTATACCGCTAACCCGAATTTTGTTTCTTTGATGTTGTTTTCTGATGAGTCGAGATTCACCAACAATGAGACATGGTAATTTTCAGGAAAGATTTAGAGTAAATGTGTGGGCTGGGGTGATTGGAACAAGAATTATTGGACCTATTTTCTTTCAAGGACCTTTGACAGTGGAGAGATATTTAGAATTCCTACAAAATCATATTGAAGAAATATTGATGGACTTACCACTTGCAGTTTCTGAACAAATGTATTTCCAACAAGATGGGCTCCGCCTCATAATGCCGCTCGAGTTATGGTCCATTTAGTGAACCGGTATAATGGGCGAGTAATTGCAAAATATGGACCTGTACGTTAGTCTGCCCGCTCACCAGATCTAAGCATTTTAGATTTTTTTTGTGTGGGGTTATGTGAAAAAACGAATATTTTTATACACCCCCTTAAACACTTCCAAATTTCAAATTTTACAAAATCGCATTCGCGAAGTTTTTGCAAGTATAACTCCTGCTATTTGCGAAATATTATGCGAAACACCATTGACCGAGCCAAAAAATGTCAAGAAGAAGGGGGGATGCACTTTGAACATTTGCTTAATTAATCTTTTAATGTTTTTTATTGTTAAAATAAATAATTTCGGACAGCACACTTCTGTTATTTGCAGCGTTGTTTTGTTGACAAAATGAATGTTTTGAATCTAGTTTTATTCAATTTCCACGGCATACTTACTCGATAAGCGTATTTTCTCAATATTTTAATTACAGGGCTGGCTCTAGGGGAGGGGGGCGAAGCGGGCGGCAAAATTCTAGGGGCGGCAAATTCTTCAAATCCACAGTTACCAAAAAATATAAGAAAGCTAGGAAACAATTGTTTCACTAATATAGTAATAGTAATGTTAACTTTATATAAATAATTTGTTATTGTTAGTTTTTTTTTGTATATAAAGTAGGTTACATACATACATTTCTTATATGTGATTTTATTTCTTGTCTAATTTCTGTGGTGTGGTATTTTTTTAAGTTTTAATACGGTTAATTTTTTCAATTACTTTATTTTACCCTTGTAAATACATATTGCTGAATATCCAAAAATTACTGTAAACCTTATAACTAAAAAAACAAACCATCAAGAATATTCAGTAGGTGACTCTTAAAATGTTATAAAAAATAACGACTGAAAAGATGGGGGTAAAAATGAGACAGACAGGTAGCGGGGTAAATAAAAGACAAGGTGATATCCAACCCAGATTGAAAAAAATTCAACTTAATTTTTTATTCAAGTTTGCTTTGTACATTCAGAACTGTTTTATGTTATCCAATCAGGTCCTATGCTTACTGTTAATGCGGGAAAAAATATTATTCAGTAAACTCTTTAATTCACTTTTAAAAAATTTTTGAACGCACCTTAGTACTTTTTTGGGGATTTTATAGTTTCACTATTTGCTATCCGGCAGATGTCAACTAGAAGTGTCATACTTGACATTTTGTGATCAAGTTTATTAATCTGCTAGTTTCAAATCATAAAAAATTTGATTTTAACGAAAAAATTAAAAGCGGAGTAAACAAGAGAATAAAGAGACCAAATGGGAAGACTAAAGCAGGCACATTTCAGCTTCCTAATTTAGGAGAAGCTAGCCCTTCTGCAAGCCCCTTCTTGTTTAGTAAAAAATCTGAATAAATTACAAATAAAAGAAAAAACCTTCCTCTGTCTTATTTTTGCACTTCCATTTGTACGTCAATAAGAATGTGAATAAATCATGTATCATTCATTTGCCCTCCACTGTCTCTTTTTTACCCCACTTAGAGGGTAAAACTGTGACACTGTTTATTTTTGTTTATCGATTAATGGTACTTTTTAGTAAAAAAATACATAGAAATATAATTTTTCCTGTCATTTTTACATATGATACCAATCTTTCATTAGATATGACTCGATTTTAAGCAACCGAAAAATTGAAAGATGTCATTTTGTCTCATTTCTACCCCGCCTGACCCTAGTTATTTATATAAGAGAGGGGCGGCAAAATGAAACTGTGCCCGGGGCGGCAAAATACCTGGAGCCAGCCCTGTTTAATTATTATCCACCAAACAACTTGTGTATTTGGGTTAATATCAAACCGATTTTCGATCAATGGATTTGTCGTGAAAATTAGTATTTAACTACTGGGTGTCTAAAAGATGTTCCCATTTGAAAAAGTTGACATAATAATTATAAATTAGTGATTTTGGAAATTTTGTTTTGTCGTAGCTACTGAACCAATTTGAAAAATTTCACGTTTACATTTTTCTCTTATTTGTTTTGGTACACTTGATTGATTTGAGTGCATTCACTGTACTCTAGATGCAAAAATAAGAATAGCCCTAAAAAAATCAAGTAGCCTCAAATTTTTTTTAAAACTCTCCAGAATTCAAAAATGTAAAAATACAAAGTTGGAGTCATTTCCGGGGAAACCGGAAGTGATGGAAAGGTGACAAATTATGAAAAATTTGCCGTTTTTGGTATATATTACCTCTGCAAAATTTAAGACTTACATCTTGAAAACTTTGGGAACTATAACTTGTGTAATGATTCCGTTGATGCCCGGTATAGGTTATCTTTCAGCGGGTACAGATATAAAGAATACGATTTCTTTGCAAATGTGTCGGAAGTCGGAAAAAGAAGAGTGTTAAAGAAAAACGTCAAGAAATATGTTTTAAAGTTCATTAAATTTCCATCAGTTCATCGTGACAAATCCAGTCCATTTTTAACAAAAATTGGCCAAAATATAGAGTTTAAAAATTATGGCCCCCTTTCAATAAAAAAACAAGAAGCCTCCTTAAACATTATTTAAGGATAACCATCCTTATGACACATAATGAAACATAATTTATCAAATACAAAACTCAGTATAAGCCAGTATAGTACCAGTAAGGCGTTATTAATAGAAAAGCAACTTCATCTCGTTAAAGTATCGTATACATGGAACATTGATTTTCAGAATATATGCATATCTATACATAGACAATACCTTTTCATGCAAATTTATATTCAACAGGGTTTATGAGGGGTTATAAATAAGTGATGGGTAGCTTATAAATATACCACAATAGGCAGGGCGTAATTTGAAGGTTTATAAAATACTGCGGATTTTATATACATCTATTTTGAAACGGCCAATGGTAAATAGTACATTTTGTTTTTAAATATGACAACCCTAGAAGGAGCAGCGAATTTTATTCAACATGAAAAATATTAGCGAAACTTTCATACCGATATTTTACATTCAATGGGAGGTTATAGTCTGTTATTGTTTCCATGACAACCAAAAAAATTTTCGAACATTTTTGACTGGAGATGTTACAGCGATCAGCGACGTCAACGTATTGAAATTATTTAAAAAGCAATAAATGAAAAGTTAATGTTTTACTCATTTAGAGTTTTAAAGAGAGTAAATGCAATCACACATTCACACACATAAAAAACCGCTGCCCAAGGAATCACTACTTCCACATCCGGATTTTCTATCCAAGTCACACAACGAAAAAATTTTGTATCTGTATTTTGTTTATGGAACTTTAATAATATAATATTTGAAATCCTCTACCTCAAAAACCCATAAAACGATACCCCTCATCGGTAGTGGGGTGGGGGTGGTGACAGGGGGCGGGAGTGGGGGGTGGATAAAGTAAAAAAATATTTTGAGATTTCTGGTTCTTGTATACACATTTTTTTTCTTCCCCTTTAATAATGGGGTGGGGGTGGTAATGGGGGTGGCCAATGCCAAAATTTTTTTTGAGACCTTAGCTTCTCTTGTATATACTAAATACCAATTTTATGGACTCTTACCTGCTTGATTTACCTATTTTCCCCAAATTTACCCCAATTTACCCCCCAACCCTTCGACGGAACAAGATGAAAATATAATCTAGTTCTAGATCTCGTTAAAGTACATATGTGTACCAAATTTCAAGTCAATATCTCAAACGGTTTCAGAGTAAACGTGCGCACAAAAAAAGTTACAGACCGACAGACAGAAATTTTTTTTTCGCTCAAACTTGAAATCTCGACGTTCCATGACATTCTAAGCGTATTTGAACAATAAAAACTTTTAAAAATTTTTTTGTCGTTACTATACTTCCACTGGATGTGGAAGTAAAATACAATTTATGTGGATAAACAAACAAAGTTTGATAAATTGTTATTTCCCATTTTTGCTTTTCGTGAAAAAAATTTATTTAAAATAACATTTAATCAAAAAGTCTACAAATAGTGAATAAATCGTTCGAAAAAAATTGCATATGGGGTGCATAAAATGCATCTAAAGTGCATAATTTTTTGAAAAATTCTAGAAATTGATAGAAAACCGTGAAAATCTCGTGGGAATCGCTTTCCGGGGGCTTTCGAGGTTGCTGAGTCCAAATCTGACATCGAAACTTACCAGGGATGCTCGGGGGTAGGAAGGGGTGAAATCGAGTTAAAAATTCAAAGTGCCACAAAATCACGGGGAAATCGCTTCCCGGGGGCTTTCGAGGTCGCTGTGTCGAAATCTGACATCGAAACTTACCATGGATGCTCGGGGGTGACTCTTCGGGGGTGGAAGGGGGTGAAATCGAGTGAAAATTCAAAGTGCCCAAAAATCACGGGGAAATCACTTCCCGGGGGATTTCGAGGTCGCCATTTTGAAAGTACAGCCATTTTTTTAGGACATGTCTTAAATTGTTCCTTAGGATTTAATCTTTATGAAAAACATTGTCCTCAAGGATTGGGGGGGTGCACGGAATGTTAGAGTGGGCTCCCGTAGTATTACGTTTTATATTGAATTTTATATTTTATTTTGAGAGCTGAATCATTTATCTGGAAAATGGTAACTCCTATCCAAATATTGCATAGAAACAAAATTGTAGAAAGTTTTATGCACTTTGTTTTTTGTGCAGAAAGTTTTTCTCCATCTTTTTTAGTATTTGTGTTAAATGACAAAAACCATATTTGCAAATTTTTTTTTAAATGGTCGCCATTTTGAAAGGGCAGCCAATTTTTTTTTAGGACATGTCTTAAATTGTTCCTTAGGCTGTAATCCTTATGAAAAACATTGTCCCCAAGGATCGGGGGGGGGGTTCACGGGCACTTAGAGCGGGCTCCCTTAGTACTATTATGCAATTTTCTTCGAACGATTTATTCACTATATTATGTAGACTTTTTTCCTAATATTTTTCCGAAAATGATGCCAAAAACCGCATCTCGATCCGAGCTGTATTTCAAAATTTAGTTATTTTTATCTAATTTCCCTGGTCTATTAGGCAATGACTTTAAAATAAATAATTTTTTTTCAGGTTTGAGAAAAAATGGTTAAAATATTGTAAAAAATTAAAGTTTTACTAGATGGTCGAATATTAGTATACTTATATAAAATTGGAAAACAACTTTTCTTTTTAATATTTTTCGAGATTTTGAGAAATAACGCAATTTTAGCTAATTTAAGCTGTGATCGAATAATGAAATAATCTACAAAACAAACAAAAGTTATGTCTATATCTCGAAAACTGAGGCATGCATAATGTTCTTCTTATCAGCAAAGGATTCTACTCAAAAAAGTGCCTCAAGAATGTGTCACTCGATTTTTGATTCGACACTTGGTAATTGAGATATAGAGGTCATCCATAAATGCCAATTTTCCAAAAACGCTCTGTAGCTCGGTAGTCGAAAAAGATAGACGATCGCGCTTTGGTCCACTCTGTACACCTAAATAATAATAAAGGCTTATTTTTAAAAAGCTTTTTTTTCCATTTAATTTTTTGGAAGTAGGTTAAAAAATCATTCAAATTCTTTTAGTAACAAAGCATTGTAATTTGTAAAATATCAAGTCTGAAATTACTTCACAAAACTTTTTGGATTCGCCAATACCTGAAACTGCATCGGTTATGAGTCACAGCGTTGCTTCAGATCTATTACGTAAATAACGACCAAAATATGTGGATTTCCCAAACAAAAATATCAATAACACAATCATGTAAATGGGCGTAGAATAAACTTTTTCACAGTTTACAACATTTATACTTACTGATGGCTTACTCATCGTTCTTACGAATTGTTTTTTCGTAATTTACGTCCTATTGAGTTGCGTCTACATTTTTGTTATGTCAAAACATCGCTATTAAATTCCTACATGATTTAATATTAGAATATACTCGTAAAACTGAGAAGACTATCTGGAAAAATGATTTTAAAAGTTCTTTTTGAGATTGATTAACAAAACATTTAATCTTGGATTGGATTCCAAAATGCTATATCAGAAAACATTATCACTAAGAGATTGGCTTTTATTCTATAGGTAACATTTAAGTGGGGCATTTCAGTGATGGTTCTTAAAAACGGCAAAAATGGAGATTGGCCCTTTTAATACTCTAGTCCAGATATTGTTCTCAAAAATGGCTAACTTTATAAAAAAACTTTCTTAACAAGACTTTTAATGTTTCATCTCTACTACAACGTAAAATTATTTTCAATTATACAAGGTGTCACAAAAGCCAATTAAACAAGAAAGTATATTTTTTTTTAAATGAAACACCCCGTATTTTATTGGCGCCAGTTAAGCCTCCAAGGGTCCTATATTACACCCTAAAATATTTTGCCAATAAGATGCAGCGTTGCCAAGTTATGATTTTTTTTTCCTGTTTTTTTTCCTTCTGGCAATTTACAAACATTTTACTGCCATATCTTAGCGATTTATTAATTGTTTTTTCTAAAATGTAGATTGTTATATGATAATGATCTATTTACTGAAAAACATTTTCGAAATAAATTATTATTATACCGGGTGTCCAAAATATTTGTTTACATATCTTGATATTTAATTATTATTTTTCTCAATTTTTTTAAATGGAATGCCTACATGGATGAATAAAGCATACAGTTCCCATATTTTAGTATCATATAAGTACTTTATTTTTATTTCAAACGGTTTTTGAGATATGATTATTTGAAATAATTTTTGCGTAAATTGAGGTACTGTCTGCTTTAGCATTAAAATCTAATATGGCTTTGGTTTTTTGTTTTGCGTGTGTTTTTCATATTATGACATTTCTGTAAGGTGTTCAAGGTTATCGTGATTAAGTTAAATTAATATTGTTAAGTAATTCTTAAAAATATGAATCATAATTATTGTCAACAAGATTTGATAGATATATGCTATTGGTGAATGTGATGGAAATTGTTTATTGGCATCAAGAGTGTATCGTCAAAAATATACCGATAGAAGGTGTCCTGGTGTGAGGTCTCTAGAAAATTTAAAAGAATGTTTTAAACGTACTGAAAGTGTTGCATATGAAAAGAATGCGAGAAGACGAACTATATTAAGTGAAGAAAATGAGCTGGCTATAACTTTAGCGATAATCGAAAATCCTACGGCAAGTGTTCGGGAGATAAGTAGGGATTTAGAGGTCAGTAAATCTAGTGTATCCCTATGCCTTCGCAGAAATAAGTTTCACCCCAATCGAGTCAGCTGCATCAAGAGTTTTTGGATGTGGATTTAAATCGCAGATTTAATTTTTGCCAGTGGGCTCAAAACCAAATTGGAGAAATTGAAGAATTTTTCAAATTTGTGTTGTTCACGGATGAATCAACGTTTCATCGTAATGGATTTGTGAGTAGGCACAATTTACATTGTAATGACAGAGAAAACCCTCATGTTGTACAGAAAAATCATTACCAGCACAACTAGAGCTTAAATGTTTGGGGAGGAATTGTACATGATTGTGTTGTTGGTCCTCAATTTTTTGAGGGAAATGTGAATGGAGCAGTCATCTTGGATGTTATGCAAAATACGTTTTCACAAATGATCGAGCATATTCCTGGTTATAAACACACCACAGATAGTAGACAACCCCCAAATCGCTATTGCTAAGAATATGTGGTTACAACTTAATGGTGCACCACCACATTTTAGTAGAAATGTTCGTCAGGCCATTAGTAACCAGTTTCCTGAAAGGTGGATAGGAAGAGGAGGTCTGATATTTTAATAAACTGTTAAATTTTATCGAATTTATTATTTGATTAAATTATGTTAGGACCAACTGCATGGCCGCCTAAGTCACCCGACCTGACTTCAATGGATTTTTTCCTTTGGGGATTTGTGAAATCAGACGTTTATAAAATAGAACCAACGACTCAAAAAGATATGATTCGTCAGTGATTCAATCATATAAATGTTGATATGTTATACAATGTAAGGCATTCATTTATCAAGAAATTTCAGTGTTGTGTGGGTCAAAATGGTGGACATTTTGAGCAATCGTTAGGCTAGTTTCAATATCGTGAAAAAAGATATTTCTCAAAAACCGTTCATAATTATTATTAAAAGAAAGTGTACGATATCAAAATATGAGAAATTGTTTGCGTTATTCATTCATGTAAAAAAATTGAAAAAAAATGTAAAACCAAAGACCAAAGCCATACTATATTTTAATGCTAAAATAAAGAGCACCTTAATTTACGCAATTTTTTTTTTAAATAATCATATCCCAAAAACCGTTTGAAATAAAAATAAAGTTAAAAAAATTGAGAAAAATAATAATTAAATATCAAGAAATGTAAAACAATAATTTAATTGGCAAAAAAAAACAGGAAAAAATCATAACTTGGCAAAATACTTTAGGGTGTAATACCTTTGGAGACTTAACTGGCGCCAAAAAAATACAGGGTGTTCCATTTAAAAGAATTATACTTTCTTGTGTAACTCGTTTTTGTGACACCTTGTATAATTGAAAATAGTTTTACGTTGTAGTAGAGATGAAGGAGAGAGAAGACTAACTGTTTAATGTTTTGTTAAAAAAAAATAAGGACAAGTTTGGGAGCGTTTTGTTTACATTTTCGCGAAATCTGGCTGCATAAAATCCCTGCATAAAATTGACAGCGAGATTCCGTTTTTAAACTTTTGGTTTTTAAAATTTTATAATGAAACTGCATGGATGAAAGCCGTGAATTAAGGTGGTACTCACGTAAAAATGGCACGATAATACCATAAAAACATACATTTTGTTTTATTATATCATTACAATAACTAGAATATCAATTATCGATAAAAATAAACGCGATATTTTCGGTAATTGTTTACGTGACGTAGAAAATATTTGGCACTGTTATAATCACTTAGGTAACACAGAAAGAGTTATTAGCAAAAGGAAGTCATAATAACATTTTTCGAAATTTTCCAACAAAAGCAATAAAACCCAGACACCCACTTAAACGTGTTTACGCCGTAAATTTTTCTAAGTAATAAGTCTATCTTCAACGAGTTTAATGAAAACATGATCTATAATTAGTTAGTATTTAGGTTAAAAGGAGCGTGTTTTAATTTTAACCCGACAATGCCAGTTTTCTTTGCACTTATTTGTTATTTACTTTCAAGTAAACATAAACATAAATATAAACACACCACACCATACAAACGAAATTTGTTATTTTCTTGTAGCAGAACTATTATACAGGACGTCCCAAAAGCAAGGGACAATACTTTGGGGGCGTCTGTTTGGGTCAAAATAACACTCGAAGTGCCTAGATTTTTTTTATAATGTTTTCTTTCGGAGCTATTAGCAGTTAAAGTCCGCATAAAAAAAAATCGGGAGATTTTTCGCAATCGAAAGAAAATTCCAGACATATATACCGACACACCCACAACAGCCATGCAAAAAGACACTTCTTGGCGTTTTTGGCATAGTAGAATCAGAATCCGCTCTCAGCCCTCGCCCTAAGACTCATCAGCCATTTTGGAGCCCTGTTCATTTGAAGCAAATCATATATCGCAAAATTTTATAAATTCGTCCTTTCTGAAGGCGAGCCAGACCCGTCCGCCATTTTGGAGCCCAACTCAGTTAGAATAGTTTAAACAAATCGGAAATCGCATAATAATTTAATGAATTCGCCCTTGTCCGAAGGTCAGACTAGTCAGCCATTTTGGAGCCCAACTTGGGAAAAATCAGATGTCCTTCATTTTTAAGGAAATCATAAACAGCACAATTGAATAAATTCGTACTCGCCCGAGGGACAGACTCGTCCGCCATTTTGGAGCCCAACTCAGCTAAAATCAGATGTTCTACTTTTTTAGCCATAATTTAATAAATTCGCCTTTGCAGGAAGGGCAGACTCGTTCGCCATTTTGGAGCCCAATTCACATAGCATTAGATGCCTCGAATTTGCAAATAAATTATGAAACCGCATAAGTAAGTAAATTCCTGAAAAAAAATTCGCGCGCCTTTCATTTGTCAGCTTATTAATATTATTTACAATTAATAAAAAAAATAGTAACCCTAGTTTTAGCTTACTCAGTATGATTTTGGGCTTTTTAGAGGTTTATATGACATATTAACACATTTTAGAGAGTTGCAGGCTAAATGTAAACAGTAAGAATAAGAAAAATATAACGAAACACTGTTGCCCCATCTTTGTTCAAACATGTCTGCCATAGTTAATAGAAAAAAACATGGCTAAAAAATTAATAAAACCGTTTATATTAAGAGTTTGTGGCTTTAGGAAATATTTTTATAAAACAAAAGGTTTTGTTAAATTCCAATTGCTCCACTTTATTACTATTTTAAAGCCTGTAAGACTTTATCCAGCCTTATTACTCTTGTTTAAAACCCTTGTCTCTAACAATCTCTAATCCAAATGTACTTAGCCTAGATAACATAACCTAAAAAAACATTATTTATTTCGTGTGTTTTTGAGTGTGCGATCACAAAATGGCGTTTACTATGCGTTATATGCCCCCTCTCTCAAAGTTTAAAGGCGTAAATGGGGGAACCAAAGGATTTATAAGTGCTTTATAAAAACCAAAAAGTTTTAACGTAGCTTAATAAAGCTACCAAAGAACTATTAGGTTTTAAGGAACTTTTACCAATTATCGTTAAAAGCAAATAGTATTTATGATAACTATTGAGGGTAAGACTACTTAAGAGTTATTAGTTTTTTTGCTTGATCATAAGGAGTACTTAAAGATCATATTTTAAAACTCCCGTAAAATCTAAAGATTTATAGATGTCTACCACAAAACTTAAAATATTTAAAATTCACTATAAAACTTAATGAGTTTATTGCGGTTTTGAATAATGCAGCAACTAAGTGGCTATAAAACTAATAGGTCTTAAAGGGCAAAGAGGTTTAACCAATTGCTTTAGAGATAACTTGAAGGCCTTTTTTAAGTACATATTATCTGCAGATAAATTGGTATGCACAAAAGAAATAATAAAACCCAGTTCAGTTTATTTACCTTCTTAAATCTGCGATAAAATCCGATAAATACTTGTCGGCATTTAAATTGTTACTTGGACGGAGCTCCAAGATGGCAGACTTACATTTCCCAATTCCTTAAAAAACTTGTTTTATTTAGATAATTTTCTCTTAGCACATTATATCTTCGCATAATATATAACTACTTCATCCGGGCCACTATAATTCTTAGACACTTAACACGTAAGAAATACGAAAATATTTACCATTTTGCTAATGGGTCCAATCCACATGCCGACAGCGAGTTTATACCTACTAATAGCTAACGAACTTTTAATAGAACATAATTTTAAAACAAGGGATTCTCAAAGGAAAACAAACATCAGGCAAATAAACTTTTAGATTTACTTCCTGTTGGGAGTAAAAATTTTTAATATCTAGCGAAACTTGTGCTTTGGTTATGATGCCTTATGATATTCCTCCATAAGTAACAGAGGCACAGAAATTTTGGAAATTCAAATTACTTTTTTTTTATGAAGAATGTACTTTATGGGTCTATAGACTTTCAAATGTAGTTAATTCGACTGTATAGACTGGTAAAATATAGGTATTAATTGAAATATTTTGAAATCGTCGTGACAAGATCCATACATACCAGACAGAAAAAGAATATACTGATATGACCATCCGAAATCGAGAAAATGAAAAAAACTGAGAAAACTCAAAAAATCCATACCTCTAAAGGACATGATAGACGCAGTCGAGGGGTAAACCGCGAAAGAAATCTGGTGTACACTCAGAAGGAAATCCGAGGAAATCTGGAGGAACTGGAGGAAATCTCAGGAAATCCGAAGAAAATCTCAGGAAATCTTTTTTTTTTATTTCTCCCCCCTCTCATCAAAAATTTTTTTTATCAAAGAGGAAATCTCAGGAAAATCCGAGGAAATCTGTGTAATCTTCGTCAAAGAGGAAATCTGGTGTACAATACATCTTATGGACCCATCCTTTCTCTTAAAGACATACGCAAAAATCTTCGATTTTCCATAATCGTTCGTTGGCTTGGCTACACCTAACTCAACAAAAATTTCAAAATATTTGATCATTTTAGAAAATTCAGAACTTTTCGGAAATTTTTCTAGATCAGTATAATTTTTGAAATTGTCTACCCCTAAACACCCATAAAACGATATGCCACATTGATAGTAGAGTTGGTGGTGGGGCAGGTTGATGGAAACACACTTTTGAGGCCTTTGGTTCTTGTACAGGCACTAAATCACAATTTTGTTCTTACCCCCCCTAATAATGGGGCGGGGGTGGTAATGTGGGTGGCTGATGCAAAAAAAAATTTTTGAGAGCTTGCTTCCCGTACTTATAAGTCATTTTGTGAACACTTACTGGCTTGCTTTATCTATTTACCCGTTCCAGATCTCGTGAAAATACAGTGTACCAAATTTAAATATAAACGGTTCCAGAGTAATCGTGAGCACAAAAAAGTTACAGATAGACAGGCAGACAGATATAGAAGGACAGATCGACAGACCGATAGACAGAATTTCTTTTTGTTCAAATTTAAAATATCCACGTTTCATGATATTCCAAGCCTATTTGAAGAAGAATAAAATAATTTCTTTTCCAATACTGGACGTCAAATTAGAAATCCCACGCCATTATTTAACAGAGAAATTTCCAGAGTAATTTTTTCACCTGGGGTACCCACCAGGAGAAATATTTCCGGACATTTTTGTGGATGCTATATTAACGATACAAAATTAAAGCATCTGATTGGTTGTAAAATGCAGGTGTTAAATGAAAAAAATAAATAAAAAAAATCACGCGGAACATTGATATAGTAAAGACTCTTGACATTCCTACATCATTCCTCTTAGTTAGAAAGTGCTGTAGTAATTCTGCACTACTGTATATTTCCAGGACTTTCACGAAACCGTTGGATCCTTATTTTCCATTTTACTTTTATAAATAATAAACAATAAAGCAAAACCTTACTTCGCTCTGGCTGTCTACGCCACTGACTGTACTCGAGAATTTGTTTAATTTAATTCAAATAATCACAAGCATTTTAATGTATTATCCAACACCTTGTAGACGAAAAAGCATAAGTTTGTTTATATATCGGATAAACCTAGTTTGATTCGCTATTTATATCCATTGAAAAACTATGATAAACAATTTACACCAGTTAAAATTAAACTCTTTTACTAATGCTTCTCCTCAGTTCAATATTAACGCTCAGCAAAATGTGTAACAACGTGGATGATAAGAAAAGTGACAGGTTACGAATACGGTCAAACTCGACCAGAGATTCACTTAAACAGTTGAGTCACCTACAGGGAAATAACGGATATATTAGAAGAGCCCTGTCAATAGAGGATATTTATCTTTTCGGGGGTAAAAAGGAACGAAGACCTTCAAAATCAAAGAGGCGAAAAAGTACTCAGTTTTGCAGTGAACATTCCAAGCGAAGAAGCGTCAGATCTAACTCTCGAAAAGGGTCAAGATATGGTTACGACTCTATTAAAAGAAGCTCATTTAATTACGAAAATGAACTGGCAAAAACCTCTACTAATTCATCAAGAAGAAATTCATCCAACGCTCAGGAAATACCAAAGAACGACGTTGGAGAAATATCAAGGAGTAACTCTCAACGAAGCTCTAGGAAAAATTCTACCAATCTGCATCAGTTTTCGAGAAACAATTCCCAGAGGAGAGATTCAGTGGCGAGTTCGCGAAGGAAGAGCAACTCGCTGCATCTGTCTGAAAAAGAACTGTTGAAGCATAAGAAGAGGAGGAAACTCGTATGGATAATCATAGCAACCTTTTGTGTTTTGGCTTCCGTTTGCATTTTGGCTGTGGTCGTGTCGTTGACACATCAAACTACGATGGTAGTCAAGAGGGAAAATGCCACTTTTAATTTTACGTACTACACTTTTTCCCCGCACTCCGAGATACTGTGTGAACACGGGGACGCTAGATTGTGGTAAGAATTACGATTTTATGATTGTTTCTTAAGCCATCTATCTATATGTTTAAAACACAAGCCATTTTCTTTTCCTGCTTCGCCAGCGCCTCCCACTGGACCGGACTGTTTCTTTTTTTAAAATAATGCTCTTTATCCACAGATGTGTCATCACTAATTTTTATTTTCTTAAATTTTTATTTTCATACGAAAAACGAAATGAAAGTTCAAATGAATAAATGAATCACAGCGCTCGAACACAGCGCCCCTCCTACATCAAACTGCGCATATTCAGGTTGTTCAAGGCAAAGTTTTAACAATTGATTTGACGCGGCCAGCGCGTCTATATCAGATATTCACTTCACTCGGCTTCCTCACTTTTGTTTTATACATTTCTAAGATAAAATATTTTTTTCACTATCGATCTAGTAAGTAGCCATTATGATATGTCTGTTGAGGGAAGTAGACTGATCTTACACAATGTTTACGTGGTTGTCATAACAGCAGGGAAGTAATATTTTTTCCCAAGGGAAGTAACTGAATAAACGACTACTTAATATTTTATTTTAATTTATTAACATTAATCGTAAGTACAGCCTGTACAATTGGAAATACTTATAAATCTATTACTACTCGTTAATTCCTCAGATATTTTATCTAAGTTGACAATTTCTGTATCTATATTTGATGATAAATTATTTTTTTGTCGCAAATTTCTATAACACAGCCCCACAAAAAAAAAATTCAGACCAGCGAACCAGACCCATATATTATGTATTTTCCGTCGTTGAATCCGAGGTCAAAAAAATCGTACACCCCCAAAATCATTAGCTAGAGCCAAAAAACACCCCTGGAATGGGGTAAAAAGAAAATTAAGCTACGAGAATAGTTGTTACATCTTAATCAATCGAATTATACAAATTAAAGTTAAACATCAACAGTTAAATAAATATGAAATACACCCCCAGGGAGGGGCGAAAACTACCCCCCCAAATATAAAAAAATCGATCCAAAACAGCAATGACTGCTGAGAAAGCTCGAAATGTCTAGGTTTTGTTAAAGTGATAAGAAATTGCATCAGGTCCCACGTAATCTTCATAAACTGCCCCTAGAGGGTTGAGAACAACCACCCTTAAATTTAAAGGACCCGAGAAAAACAAAAAAAAAACGTACAATCCAACAGGATTTCTATTTTCATGTAAGCTTATGTATCATCAACGTCCTACAGTGTTTTTCTCGTATCCTTTAAACTACAGGTGGTTGTTCTCAACCCTATAGGGGCAGTTTATGAAGATTACGTCGGACCTGATGCCTGATGCAGTTTCTTATCACTTTAACAAAACTTAGACATTTCGAGCTTTTTCAGCAGTCATTGCTGTTTTGGATCAATATATGGGGGTAGTTTTCGCCCCTCCCTGGAGGTGTGTTTCATATCTATTGTATGTACGCTGCTGTTTAACTTCAATTTGTATAATTCGATTGATTAAGATGTAACAACTATTCTAGTAGCTTAATCTTCTTTTTGCCCCATTCCAGGGATGTTTTTTGGCTCTAGCTAATGATTTCGGGGGTGCACGATTTTTTTTTGACCTCGGATTTGGATTCAGCAACCGAAAATACATACATGGGTCTGGTTCGCTGGTCTAATTTTTTTTTTGTGGGGCCGTGTAATTGTTTTGGCTTGTCAACAGTCACTACCTTGACAGCGGAAAGGCTTCTATTTAATATTGCCTCAACGAGATGAAAATACTACCAAATTGTTGTTTAACGTTAATAAAAATATGTTAGTAAATAAAAGCATGTACCGATAGTGAAAAAAATTATGTACTTTACATGGGAAGTAAAGATTTACACTACCTTGACTGTCCGAATCTCTCGCTGACGCTCGGGATTCAAACCACAGCCTCGATAGTGTAAATCTTCCTTACTTTCCTTGTAAATTAATATACTATTTTTGGAGAATAATTTTTTTAATCATGGAGCGACATTTTATTCCCATTTTAGATGACGGCAATTGTTTATTTGTTAATTTGTTTATCTTTTAATATAATAATAATAATTTTACTAATAGCATATGCTAACAAAATACCAATATATAAAGAAGAAATATTACTTAACAGAGCAGGTAGTACAGGTTTATTCATTATATTTAGGCCACTCATTATTATCGTTATTATTGGAAATAGAAAAAAAAGTTTCGAACGAATGTTGTAGGGATGTAACTGTAATGTAACTTAATAAGATAATGGAAGTACAGTGGCGTGCAGAAGCTATCATATTTTTTTTAATGGAACGTCCTGTGTATTGTTGAATTTTTAAATTATTCTTTTTTTTTTTCGATTTCAAAAATATGACATATGATAGTCCTATCTTTAACCGTTTTCGAGTTATTGAACATTGAAAATCGTATTTAAGCTATTTATTATACGAAGGGAAATTACAATTATTAAAGTAGTCTATGAAAATGACAAGTATTCTGTTATTATGAAACAGATTTAATAACAGAATACAACTTCAGCGTTTTACAAAAAGGGTAAAAATAAATTTGCTAAATTATTCGAAAATCTTAGAGATTTACAAGATGCTGCTATTATCTTTACTGATGAAAATGCTGACGTCACTAATATTTTGCAATAGGGCCCGTGTCAACTTGGCTTCACTGATACATACCTACACTCGATGCTAGTTCAGAACATAAAAAGAGTGTATTTCCAAGTATAGTTGTGATAAGTTGCAAAAGAATGAGGATGTAACAAGTAAAATTGAAAATTAAAAAAAAAACCCGATCAATGTATCTAATCGTACCAGTTTTTCATATGATCGAATCAAAATGAAGCCTAAATCATGTTCAGCTACCATAATTGTCTGCACATTTTCAATTTTACTTCAATCGGGCAATTTCTAGAGAAGTTCAACATGGCGAATTCAAGATGGCGACCAAACATCAAAATCTAATATGGCCTATAACCTTCTCGACAAAATACTCTTTCAAATAAAAAAACTACATCAAAATCGGATCACCCGTTGAAGAGATATGAAGCCACAGACATACAGACAGGCAGACAGACATACAAACATACGCGTCAAACTTATAACACCCCTCTTTTGGGGTCGGGGGTTAAAAAAAAGATAATTCACTAGTACCAGTTACAATGAACCAACCACCAGCTTTTGAAAATTTATTGAAAATGATTTTTTGTTCATGTGAAACTGGGTGTAGCTCTGCTTGTGGATGTAGAAAAAGTGGCTTAAATTGTTCTGTAGCATGTTTACTATGTGAAGGAGATAGCTACTTAAATGCCCCACCAATGATATTAATGAATGATATCGAAAACGAAAACGTCGGGGACAATTAGTTTACATGACTATCCTTGTAATAAAAAATTATAATTATTAATGTCATTAAAATTTATAATAATTATTATTTAGCATAAGTTGTCAATACATTATTTTCTATAAAATTTGTATTATTTAACGTTTCTTTCATTTATTTCGCTTTTTGGAGCTTCTGCCATTTTCAAATTAATTTTAAACAGTTTCATTTTTTTACAAATTCTTTATAAACAACCTCGAAAATTATAACAATCATTATTTTATTAAAAGGAATATTTAAAAATTCCGATACTTGCGGTAATTTTCAATGGGTAAACTTTTTAGTTTATGGCATTAGAAATCCAATAAAAAAAATCATTCAGATCCATTAATTATAGCTGTGTTCCGTCATTTTTCATTTATAATGACTAATTGCACTGGACTATACAGGGTGTCTCACCAGAAACCGCATCGATCGATATAGGGAAAAATACGGACCAGACAGTTTTGAAAATGTAGGGAGCTACTAATGGCAGTGTGGCCAATCCAACTAAAATAATTACAAGCATCAGGCACTTCCGGTTATACCAACTTACTTATTTCAAATAGATATATATTTTAGAGCTTTCGAAAAGAGCATAAAATTCTGAGTCAAAAACATAACAACATTTTAAAAAAATTTTGACAGATGTAATGGTTTACAATAACCTTTATACGTTTCTTCGCGTAAAAGATACTCATTTGCTTTTTGGCATGTAGAAAGAACACAAGGAGAGCTGCACTATACAACTGAATTACATTCAATAATAGTATACCAAGTGTTCCATTTTTGACGTTACATTTTGTAAACTTCAAACCGCGAAAACTTGTTTAAGTCAAATGGAACACCCTATCATCTTCGTGGGTGTAATTTAAACGCGGTGGCATTTTTTGACATAAGAGAATGATGACACTACTGATTGTTTCTAATCATGGCTAATTTGATAAACCCCCACAATGCGTATATCAGAAAATAAGGAATTTTACAGTTACAAAATATAACGTCAAAAATAGAACACTTGGTATAGTATAGTATTATTAATTCAATTGTAGAGTACAGCTCTCCTTGTGTTCTTTCTACCTGCCAAAAAGCAAATGAGTATCTTTTACACGAAGAAAGTTATAAAGGTTATTGTAAACCATTACACCTGGCAAAATTTTCTTAAAATGTCAAATATCTCTGAAACGGCTGGGTTTAGGCATAGGGTATCCTATATATTTTTTACTAAAAATTTCATGCTCTTTTCAAAAACCCTAAAATATATAGGGTATTCCTTTTAAAATAAGCAAGTTGGTATCGACTTCTGGTATAACCGGAAGTGCTAGATGGCCACACTGTCATTAATAGCTCCCTAAATTTTCAAAATTGTCTGGTGCTTACTTTTCTCTATATCAATCGATGCAGTTCCAGGTGAGACACCCTGTATATAAAGTTACATCATATATTTTAAGTTACTGGTGCAGATAGTGCAGAGTTTTTGAACAAACCTATTAACAATTTCATAGCGCAAAATTTAACAGTTGTTTCTTTTTCAGTTCGCAAGGAAAATGAGGAGTTTGTGAACTCACTGAATAGAAGAAACTCTTCAGCTCTGTCCGTCCATGATAATGTAACGTGAGGTACATCTTGTTAATTTCATCACCCACTTATTTCATTTTTAAATAAGTTGTCTCTTCAACTAATAATTGACAAATTAGGAAGGTTGAGGAACAAGGTACCGCATTTGAATTTTTTAAATTAATGATTATTTGTCAGTTCCTAATATACACTAAACAACTTTTCAGTAATAATAATAATGCACTTATTCAATCTAAAAGTGCTAATACTTAAAAGATAATAATAATATATCGCCCAAATATAAATAAAACGTAAACTGAAGGACTGGTAAAAAAGTAACTAAAAAACTGCTGAAAACTGATTACAATTAAACTAAGTTGCCTTTAATATTAAATATACATTAATATAACTTCGTAATATACGTATATATTTATATATACTACCAAGTTCAAATATTATTCTAAATATTTGTATTCCACAGAGGCAGGTTATAAAGTTTATAGTATACGTTATGATAGATGTTACGTTACATTTTAACACCGTGAATAAAAACTTTTTATGATAATAATAATAATGCAAGGAAGAATTATTAGTAAGCCAACTGCAATTAGAAAAAAAGGTTGCTTTTTCGGAATTACTCCTCGTTTAGTTCATTTGAATGAAATATTTGGCATCGTGCTCCAAGTACGACCAATTGAGGCACTTTCTTTAAATTTTTTTAAAACAAAACATAACACCGGCACACAAAAAAGTCGTGAACTTGAAACAATAGTACAGTCGAATTGATTTAATTTATTTCTTTTCGGCGACAACATTCCACTTGAAATTTTATTGTTGATTCTTATGTATTATGACCTCCTGATTACGAAAAAAATATTTGCGCCAAAAATTCCTTGTGCGTCATAAGTTATATGCACTTTTTGACGCTCTTTCACAGATTTTCAACTTATCTGCTTAATATATCTTGTACTAGTAATCGGATGGGAATTTTAAAAATACTGGCTAATTTGATATAAAATTCTTAAAAAAATATAGATATTTTTTTCTTGAAAACTGAGGACGTTTGACATTTTCATAGGTTTTTTTTTACACTGGCACACACACAAAAAAAGTGCACTAGTGCGTAAAGTAAGACACTTTACGCACTAGGGTGTAAAGTAGATTGTTTATATTTTAATGTATAAATATATTATAAAAAACGCGCACCCTCAGATTGAACAAAACTTTACTATTAACACGCAGTTGTATTTCTGCAAAAAAATTGCCCCCCTCCAACAATCGTTGAAAAAAGCACACTTTTATTGGACTAATACTATTCTTATGTAAATGTCCTCCTCTTTCGATGGCTGCAGTTCGTTTAAAAAAAAACACCATCGTCATCTGCACAAAAAACACAATTTCGTACCTAATGTATTTAAAAAAAATACCTCAAGGTTTAACGTGGTTATAGTTTAGATAATCATTTCAACCCTCTTTTAAGAACATTTTCCCATCTTCCCCCAGCTATCAAGGAGTTATTCCGAAATTAAAACTAAATTACACTGACCCTAGTTTTGAAATTAAAACTAAAGAAATTGATTAAAATTCGAAACTCGTAATTTCGTTCGAATTAAAGAGGTCATAATAATTTATCGAAATTCAACGAAATTATGGTTCCAGTTTAGTTATCTTCATTGCTTAGAAAATTGTAGGCACTCTATCTTTTGCGATGTATAATGCTATTAGTGAAAATACTGCATAGGCTAAAGTATATACAAATATTTTGGAAAATACGTACTAATAATTTTCAATGGAATTTAAACCCTTCAGTAGCTGCTACGTTTACACAAAGTATGCTTTGACTTCGTTAAACACACTAAATAATCAACGAAATCTGAATGTGTAAACTTAGTGCGAAACTGCGAAAGTTTCAAAGGGCCTAGAACTGAACCGTGAGGCTCACTATTAGAAAATTAATAATTGTTAGCGATCGTTTGTAGACAAGGTATATATTACTGTATTGTATATTAGTTGCGTATGTGTAAAATTGGCCTAAAATTTGTGCATTGTGAAAAAACAGGGTATGCGAAAATAAGACTATAAGACAATGAAAATATGATAATTTGTTAATTCGATTGGCAAGTAATTAATACGATTTATTGCTGTTTTTCTAATGTATAAATTGCACAACTTACAAAGTTAATTCGTTCTACTTTAAAATTACAAAATGCTACTAATTTTCGACACTAAGTCACATGTGATTGTTTCTTTATACTACCAATGTCAAAAAAATGTAATTTTACGATTAATCAGTAATAATTATTTGATGCTGATCACTCTTACTGTTAATTAATATTTGAACAAAATTAAACTTGTAAACGTTGTCCTTTCAATCACGGTGTATGATCAAGTCAAGTACAGGGTGATTCTTTTATCAAGGGAAATGCGGTTCTCTTGTGAACTACTGAAAAAACAAATGCCTGACGGTGGGCGTGGCAACATTTCAAACATATTTTCCAGAAACAATTCAATTTTACCCTTATAAGAGGGTAAATTAATATTATTCTATAAAATAAAATAGGATTTGAACGAAATAACTCGTCATTTGTTAATGACATATCTGTCACTTACAATAACATTTTTTTTGTTTTAAATAAAAAGAAACAGTGTTGTAGTTATTTAGTAAAAGTTAAGATCAAGTACAGAAAATATTTATAAAATTTTTACACAGAGTGAAAAGGTGGATATGTTTTTACCTTTATAGTCCAGAGGAATTTAGCATTTGACTTGGACAAAATTAGTAAACATCTTAATTTTTGCACAGACGTTGTTCGCAAATCCACAAAAATTCCAAGATGGTTACCCAATATATTGAAGGTCAAAGTTTTTTGCATATATCTCGCGTCCTATGCATCGGATTCCCATGAGGTCAGAATTAAGTTATCTACAAGTTGTTTTTTTTATTTTTCACAACCTCCCCCCTATTTCGAGATATTCAAGGTCAAAGTTTCAAAAACATGGTTTTCGCGAATATCTCGCGCCAAAAAAATCGGACAGCAATAAAGTTAACTTGAAAGTTGTAGATAATTAAATTATCTACAAGATTGGCATTTTGCATTTTTTCCCAAAACCTCGCCCTTTTCGAGATATTCAAGGTCGAAATTTAAAAAAAAAACGGTTGTCCATGAACATCTTGCTCCCTATGCATTAGACCGCGACGAAATCTACATACACGCAGTAGAGAACTTGAATATCTGAAAAATTGGTAAATTTACAGTTTCAAAAAATATTTTTCAAATTGCATTCATTTCCACACCACCTACGAGGTAGAGCATGACGCGTTTCTTTACATGGATTCCCCTGTGTATGTAGGCCTAATCCATGAAAGTTGCGTCGATTATTATATAAGGTACTCTATATTCATTAATCCTACTCTGACTCATACTCAACTTCATTGAGTTCCAACTCATTCTGTAAACTATCATCATCGCTAACATTATAATCATTACTATCATAAGAATCAGAATCCTCATCATCGGCATTGCTAATTTCATTGTCATTCGTTGTTACAATGTCTGAGCATTCGAAATCAGCTATAGTACAGTCACTGAAGGTTTTCACCTCCGATTTCGTTGAACCTCCATCGATTTTCATGAAAATTTGTGAGTAGTTAGAGGATACCTCAAGAAACAAAAGTGACATAGTGCCAACTTGCGCTTTTACCCTGGGGGTGGATGCCACCTGGGGGTGGATGCCACCCCCTTCTCGGGGGTGGAAATTATTTTATGAAAAATAACCCCAGGAATCGATAGAGGGACCAATTCTAAGCAAAATTTGTTATATAAAGTTATTAAAATAAATCAATACTTTTTGAGTTATTAAAGATCAAAGATTTTGATTTTTCGTGAAAAAAATGCATGTTTTAAAGCGGTTTTTCATAAATAACTCAAAAACTATAAGTTCTTACAAAAAAGTTGTCATTACCAAAATTGAAGCTAATAAAAAAACGAATAAATTCCTTGTTTAAAAAACCTTTTAATATTAATTCAAAGTGAGCTATAGGTAATTGAATGTATATTTTTTTTCGGCGAGTACTCAAATCTAAGTATTCAAGCTTAAATAACGGGAAAACGATGCATTTTATAAAATATACTTACTGAACACTTTTCAAAGTACTCAGAAATACCTATCAAATGAGCTGTAGAAGAAGTTGATAGCATCAAAATTAAGCAAGTTATGATGAAAATCAGAGGACCCTTTCGAATTTTTTAGGAAAAAGTGAAAAATAAAACCTACGCCATTTCCACAAAAATTAAAATTTATAGTAATCCCTATAAGACTTTCTTTATTTTAGCATACGTAATGACTTTTTGAGTTTTTTTTTTAACAAAGATTTTAGTTTTTTTTAATTTTTGTAGGATAAAAAATAACCGAGATAGAAACGTTTAAAGCCTAAATTTTACTGCGAGAACCATGTAACCGGGGCCCTTTAACCTTTTATCTTTTAAAAAATAAGGGTTTTAAAAGATTAAATTTAATACGATCTTATAGCCCTTTCAAATGGTTTTTGGATGAACCTGATATAAAAATTAACGGAGTTATTGTAAAAAAACCAATAACATTTTTTTGGAAAAATTTTTTGAGCAGAGATTTTGTATGCATATATAGGAAAAAAGATAGATAGTAAGAAGTAGACGTATCGATATACATGTGTGAGTGTGTGTATGTTTCTTTTGAAGATAGAAAACGTGAAAGGAATTCTGAACATCTGCTCGAAAACATAGTGGGGCTTTTTAGTATGCTGTGTGTCTTAATTAATAAATTAAATTTTTATAAGTCACATAAGCACTGAAAAAATTGTTTCCAACATTAAATTATGCTTTTTCATCAATTTGTGCATTATTTTTATGACAAGTGGTAGTTTTTAAGAGTGGAAAATTTCGCAATAAATAAATAATTACTTTAATACTCAGTAAATGAGATTTCAATTCAGTAATGTATTATTCAAATGATTAAAGTTTCTTGAAACCAATTTTTTCAATGATTCTGCATTTGGAGTGGTTTTTAAGGGTTGAAATTTCACAGTCAACCAAAAATTATATCATAAACATTAAACAAACCGTTTGTGTAATGTTAATATGCGATTTCATATTTCAGAAATATAAAAAATGTTTTTTTCATGATTTTCGATTTGAGGGGTGATTGCTAAAAGGGTTGAAAAATTAATTAAAATCATAAATCATGCATATAAGTGTTAAAAAATATTTATTTTATCTAATTAAACGAGATTACATTTTTAACAAAAGGGGTGGATTTCACCCCTAAAGCGCAAGTCGAGCATATGTCACTTTTGAAGTTGAGGGTAAAATATACTCAATCCCAAATTTTCATGCAAATCGATGGAGGTTTTCCGAAATCGGAGGTAATAGTTGATTTTTACCTTCATTCACTGTACTACTATTTCAGTTCAAATGTTTTTTACGTTTGTGTTACATTTTTTAATTATTTAGGAGGTTTTAATGTTATTCGATTCGACTAATCGGCATTATTACCATTTTAGCTGATATAGATACTGATATTATTTGATATTATTTTCCAACGAAAAGTAATAAAAGTGGTACATTAAAAAAACCCTCAGTTTGGCGCCCCGGGCAGTTGCCCGGGTTGCCCGGCTCTTAAGCCGCCCCTGATTGTCTGTTATACCTTTCACCGCCATCTCGCTTCGGAGAATATTGCCGATAATAATAATAATGCTTCATGTACGTCCGATGCATAGGAAACGAGATATTTGCAAAAAACGGTTTTTTAAACTTCGACCTTGAATATCTCGAAAAGGGCGAGGTTTTGGGAAAAAATGCAAAATACCAATCTTATAGATAAATGAATTCTCTACAACTTTTGTGTTAACTTTATTGCTGTTCGATTTTTTTTGGCGCGAGATATTCGCGAAAAACCATGTTTTTGAAACTTTGACCTTGGATATCTCGAAAGGAAGAGGAGGGGGAGGTTAATTCTCTACAACTTTCACATACCTCAAGGGCATCCGATGCATAGGACGCGAGATATTTGCAAAAAACTGACCTTCAATATCTTCGGTAGCCATGTTGGAATTTTTGTGGGACACCAAGAACGTCTGTGCAAAAATTCACTAATTTTGTCCAGGTTTTGTCCTCATTTTCCCTGTAGTATTATCCTAGGTCAGTCCCAACCGACCCAAATTTTGAGTCACAGGCAATAGGAATATATCACTTTATACAGAATATAATTTTCTTTAATGATTCACAAGAAAAACGCATTTCCCTTGATAAAAGCACCATGTATATACGCACAAATTTAGGAAAATTATTTATCTCGAGGGCCTGTAAATCTGCTGGCACAAAGAAAAATCAAATTGCAGTTTTCCTACCATTTTGCTCATTTAATCAAAAAACGTCTTAAACTACGTAAAATTCTTAGACTTTTTGAAGACAATCAATGTTGTCAATGTGTCTGTTAACATTTAGTTGACCACAGTTTAGATCATACCTTTTATACCCCTGGAATCTATTGATGTATATATACGTAATAGATTTGTTTTAGAGAATCGACCCAATTTTTGTAAAGACTTAAACTCGCCCTTACTATATAAATAAATGTACTGATGACCCTCTTAAGTGTACTAACTATAATAACTGTAAACCTGCCCCTACTTTTAGTGTGTTGCTCTCATACTATGGAAAATGTATTTTTTTCAACAATGTTCAAACTCTTATAACCTGGATGTTAATTAAACTACATCTTCTCAACATATCACGTGATTAGTGACCGTAGGCATAAGAATCTTGTGCCCAAAGTAGACGAACATACCTCAAGATGACTTAGTATTATTTGTATTACTATTATTATAATTGAAGAGCTGTCAGTTGTCATTATTTTCGAAAATTTAAAAAAATTAATGTACATAACACCTTCATCCGTTCATAAGTTTCTCTGAAATGAATAAGAAATTAGTGAATAAAAGTGTTAAAAAATTAAACATATTTTATTATTATTAAAACATTGTACAATTTTTAGGTAGTCGGACAGTTCTACGGTTTTGAGCCACAGTTTGGTCATTTCCAAGTATGTTGTGATAATACGGCCTGTATTCTTCATTTATGAATGGTAATTGTTCTTTAAGATTGGCCAGTTTTTCTACACTTAGGCTGCCCTTGTTTTCATTAAACACCGTTAGAGCAATACCGTCGGAATTTATCTTATGCATATTCCTTTTCTTTAAAATATCGACTTTGTAAAATGGAGTCATTTCATCTAGTGATGTAATAGTAGCACCCATAGGTGCCATTTTATACCGCCATTTTATACCGTCGCGAAAATAAACCTTTTCATTATTCAAGTTTTTCTTCGTGTTGTACAAATTGAGATTTGAGGCAATTCCATCAATATCCTTGAAATGATTCTTCATATCTATGACAACGCCGCCTTTGGGAGTTCTTAAAATTTCTCGATACTGGTCCGGAACGTAGATGTTTTGATGTTTCCTTAAAATTTTCTCGACTCTGCCAAAGTCTCTGTCTGAATCTAAATATGAATGTCCCACCTCCGAAAATTTATGGTCGATAACTTTAAATTCTCTCTTTAAAATCAGCAACTGGTAACGTGTAATGATATTGAAGTTTTTATTTTGTCCATCACAGGAGTCGGGCCATATTATAATGTGATCGATCTTTTTTTGGAAATATTCATTGTAAATTTGTGAAAAGGTGTGTAATCAACTAGCAATTTCTAGGCTTTCACGGCTGGCCATATCTTCAGTCCATGTGAAAAAGAACGTTTTTTTTTTCAGTATTCCTCAATGTATGTATGCCAAGGTTGTAAAACCACATTTGACGAAGGCAAAATGCTTTCGATATACTTAATTTTGACAGCGGCATGGTTTGATAAAGATCTAAAGTAAGAAAGCAAATCGTTCTATCTTCTGTAACTTTTGCTCCGTCACGCTTTTGTTGTTCGAAAGCTAGTTTGTAATTTTCTCTGTATTCTTTAGTATTATTTCCAGCATCATATTTGGGAAAAAATGTGAGTCATTTCATGATCTCAATTAAACAATTTTGAATACCATGGACGTAATTTCAGCATTTTTATTGGGTAGGCAGGGATTTTTCAATAGATGTAAGCATAGCGAACCCTGTAATTCTTAGACGATAACCTTATAAACCCAAATGACCTTTGACTTGATTGGCGTAATTATCATACTTATTATTTTTTCTGCAAGAATTTCGGAATTCGCCAGATTTGCCTTAAACAATTTAATGCTCTTTCAAAATATTGGGTGGGCAGAAGCCATACCAGATATCAGTTTTGCTCTTGTCATAAAAATTTCTACGGTCCAGCCCTCTTCTACTTGTCAGCATAAAAATGTTTGTACAAAAATCAACACCGCAAAGCGTCACTTTCCAGTATTTCTGATTTACAGATTAATTTGCTAGAATACTTTGGTAAATTCGTATTTTATTATTGCGTTTTATATTGATAATGTTTTGTTTTCAAAACATTATTAAAACTTGCCTGGGAAGAAATTGCCACTATGTGACTGATTTCTGCTGAATTGCCAAAAGATATAAATGTGTTTACAGCAATTAGATACTCAAGTACCATCTCGACTCTTGTACCATCTCATACCATTTCGAAATTGAACGAAATGAATATATGGATTAAAACACTATAAGCACTATTTCCAAATATCAGCCAATTTATAAACATTTTACATGATTCATGAAATCGTTTATTCATTGCCATTTGTAATATCAGTTTACTACAACTGGCCATTTTCACTATAATAGTAAGAAACACTTAACACAACTTGTCACATTAATGTCAATATAACAACTTTAAAAGCAAAGTGTTTTGGAATAAAACAGTTTAATATCGCACAGTAATGGATAAAGGTGGTATGTGATCATGACACCTTTATCCATTAAATTATATAAAAACCTTATGTACATAACACCTTTTTCAAACATTAAAACGCATTTAGGAAAGGTTTATTACCCCAAAAACTTATTGAAATAATAGATTATAAGTTAAAATAGTTGTTTGTGTAGAAATCTCAAAATTTTCAAAAATGTCACATAACACCTTTATCCACTTAGCTCTTCAATTATCATTCTTGTGCAAACTGTGTTTTACAACAAATTCTATAGGGAGAGAGCAACAATACCCTTCTAGCTATATAAATGTGATATCTCTATTTACCCTCCAAACCTGTGTCAAAAAAACGAAGTAAATGTTAAATGTTGTCGAAAAAAATGTTAGATGTGAATCCATATTAAGATAATCGAAAATTGTTATGATTAGTGTACCATTAGAAAATATACAGGAAAAATTTAAAAACATAGACAATCATTTATTATACAACTCAAAATGTTTTACGAAGCAGCCAAAGTTGGCAGGGGTGGAGACATTTTCTGACCCTGCTGCGATTTTATATGAGTATCTGTGTTTGCAGATACACTGTTAATTTAGACAGATTTATATTACAAACCGAATAATAATGTGGCAAGTTACATTTCGGTGGATAAAAACGAAAAATGTAATTTATCGCAACTTAATGTGTCTTTAAATGTTAGATTATATTTTACTGTCAAATTTATTATGTATGAAAAGTAATTAATATATTATTAATTGTTTACTGGTTTGTTCTTTTAATTGTATACCTTGTAATAATCCCCAAAACATTTGTGAAGCCAATATCCAGCATCCTGTAGAAGTAAACATGTGAACGGGCACTTTGCAGAGTACTCCAGTCAAATAGGGAAATTTGAGGGATTTTTTTTCGGCATTTACAGTTTTAGGAAACTACCAGGATACCTATATTGGTTTTTGTCTATCTACCATAGTTTTAGATAGTTTTATTTGGTCCAAACTGTAGTCTTCATTTTACCTCAGTCAAATTTCGGGGAAATAACTGACATAGTTTTGAAACTTGGCATAGATGTTCATTGAAATCTACTATTAAACATATTAAAAGTCCTGAACTCAAACTGGTGCGCTCGAGTCGCCATCTTGGAAAAATGGTGCTCCAATTCATTTTTCTGCTTATATCTTGCTAACCATTAGAGATATCGGAATTATGTTTATATAAAAAATAAAACTTATAAAATTATCTACAATGTGCATTTTTTCCATATAGTAAGTACAAACACGAAAAGCGTATTCATTTGATCAACATTTCTAAAACCGTAAATATCGCTCGTAGACAAAAGAAATATTTCGAAATAGCTGAATTTTGATGGTGACTGTTTACATAATAACAAATAACAAAAGTGTTCTATGTCTTCGTTATTATACTCTTCGCAAATACGAAAACGAAGAGTATATTCCATTTGATCGGCACATTTCTAAAACCGTAAATATCGCTCGCAGAAAAAAAATTTTCATATCATTCTGTTAGTGAACGAATTCTGAACAACTTTCAAAATGCCCGTCTGTCCGTCCGTCCGTCCGTCATGTTTCTTATAAGCACGATAACTCAAGAAAGAAAAATCCGATTATACTGAAATTTGGACAGTAAGTTAGTGTTAGCTAGAGGAAGAACCCTTTTGTTTTTGAACAAAATCGATCGGTAAATAAAAATGTTATTAATGATTCAAATTTGAAAAAAAAAAATTTGATTTTTATATTCTTGTAATTGAATAGAAGTCTGGTGGAATGATATTTCATTTTAATATCTAAATATTTATATATTTTACAAATATACATGTAATATATAACCGTGAAAATATGATTTCAGCTCGTGTTTTATGATGTAATTTACATTTTTTTACGTGTAAAGTGGTGGTGTAGTTCTTACGTTTTGACTCAGAATCTAAGGGTCTCGGGTTCGAAACCCAAATGGGGTTTGATATGTTTTTTTTAATTTTTACTTTATTTTATACCGAGTCTTTTACCAACTAAGTTCGTACTATAAAATTAAAAATGTGTAAAACTAACATTATTTACAAAAAACTGCGAAGAGTATCCTATAGAATGTGTAACAATTATATAAAAGGTTCAGTGAACAGGCGAAGAGTACGTTTTTAGCTTGTTTGTTATTATGGAAACCATCACCACACCAAAAATCAGCCATTTCCAAACGACGGAAATTAACATTTTTTGCACTTTTGGGGTACGCTCCTGCGTCGTTGTTCTGCCGTACAGTAGCCAGACGGCGTTTTTCGTGATCGTCACATTTCAAGATTTCATAAAAAACTAGTTTCCATTTAAAAATGACGTCAGGAAATTTTCCACTGGCTCCGTCTAGAAAGGCATCCTACAGAATGTTGGACGATTATATAGACTTTAAATACTACTCTGTAGAATGATATTCATCCTTCTCTGCAGAATCAGGATTAAAATGTGCCAGAAGGGAAGTAAGGTAAGATGGGGGAAAGAGGGGAAATGGAGAAAAAGCGAGAGATGCCGTGTAGGTGCGGGCATATGCTAGTTATGAAATATTAGTCGAGATAGTTTTAAAACTACACCTTCGGTAACTAGATTGGTAGAAGCGGTGTTGGTGAATGGCCTGCATACTCCACGCACCTATATCCTCTTGTTTTTTCTTGAGGCAGCAAAGACGAAGCTTGTGCGGGGACATCCAATAATTAGGCAAATGCAAGAACGATGAATTCTGGGCAAGTTTTTGTTTAAATATCTGTGAAATTTCGTGGTCTTTGGTTCACCCCTGGGAAAATTAAAGCCTAGCAATAATATTAAGAAACATTTTATTAGATAATATCAGTACAAAAATCAACAATACCTAAAACTGCAAATTTATGAAATCCACCTAAGTATATGTTTAACAATACTTAAACATCTCTAAGTAAATTCAATTTGACATTGAGTTTCCGTTTAAGTTATTACATGTTACAATAGTATAACATTCATGGTACACTTGATACAAGCATTCAGAATTAAGTTAGGTAGTAATTACTTATATTAATCGCTGTCGTCGTCGTTACGGCCCCGATTTAGTGGTCGTCGACTTTCCTCGTCAGAGCCGTATATGACGTCTTCATCGGAGTCGTTTATCATGGAGAATGCTGGATTGTCCTTCGTTATTCCTAGCTCTAAAATAACATTTTTATCTTTTAAATTATTGAAATCAGAGCAGAAATGATATTAATATATACAGGGTGAACCATTAATAATAGGCCATAGTTCAAGGATAGATTCTTTGGATCAAAATATGAGGATATGACCGAACATGCTTTAGTAAATTGTTGCTATGGAAAAAGATACAGGGTGCCAAAATTGTAATTTTTTTTCTTTATTTTGCAATATCTCAACAACCTTTTGACCGATCTTCTCCCAATTTGATAATGAAACATTTTTTAAGCCAGTAAACAATAATGTATGTATCACGCCACGCTAGCCCATGGAGGGCGCGTCATGAGCTATACCTGATGATGAATATTTTATCTCTTTTTTTTTACGAAACGTTGTGGCACTTTTGACTAGAAAATCTTATGCAGGAGTTATTTCTACGTAAAAAAGGGTTGGAACTTGATAATTCTAACCGTTTTCGAGAAAACTGCAGAAAAGATCTTAAGAATTCTTTGAGAACAATCTCAATTTGAAAAGTCTGTTTTGGTGACGTCTTAGTTCTGTCAAAATGTCAAAATGTCAAACTAATGAAATTGTACGTAAATGACAGAAATAAGACGTCACCAAAGCATACTTTTTAATAAATGCAATTTGTCCTTTTCAAATTGAGTTTATTTTCAAAGAATTCTTGAGATCTATGCGGCATTTTTCTCGAAAACGGTTGGAATTATCAAGTCCTGTCAAGTGTACCTTTTTTTACGTAGAGATGACTCCTGAATGATATTTTCTAGTCAAAAGTGCCACTACGTTTCGTAAAAAAATTAGAGAAAAATCTTCATCATCAGATATAGCTCATGAGGCGTCCTCCACTGACTGGCGTGATGTAATACATAAATTATTATTTCTCGGCTTAAAAAATGTTTCCCTACCAAATTGGAAGAAGATCGGTCAAAAGGTAGTTGAGATATTGCAAAAAAAAAAGAAAAAAATTTTTGTGACATTATTGACAACATGTGTTGAAGATTTCAAAACGCACATTTTAATCAAGCTTGAAGATAGCAAAACCAAGGCAGATCAGTTATTTGTAATAGTACCAGGTAAGCTCGAAAATGTTAATCTATGTGAACATATCAGAGGATATATGGCTCCTCGACCAACCACGATCGTGGCCTATGTAAATGATTCCATCAGGCCACCGCATTGCACTCGAATCCGACTGTGACGTCACGAAAGGAGTCCTTCGGTTTTACAAAGCTACTGGGCTGCGGGTGGATTTCGCGCGATTTTGCAAGATTAATATTTTATTTTTTCGTATAATTTGTTTAGTATGAAGTTGAGTATGGATTAGTGTCAACTAATTGGGTTTCAATTTGTACTGCAGTAAAATGAAAAGTGAGTTACTTAAATATTTAATGTGCCTAACATAGTAATAATTCAAATAGATGGAGAGAAATACTATAAATAAATGATTCAACCTCCTAATACTTAATAATCATAAAAGTTATTGAAATTTGATCTTGATTTATTAATGTATATTTATACTGTGAACATTATGAAAGTGCCCTTAATTAATGAATGTCAATTAAACTCAGGTAAGAATGCCCCGTCGATGTTGTGTGCCAAGATTCAAATCAAATTACAATAAACAACGATATACTACTGTGTTTCGCGTTCCATCGGACAAGAGCCTGGCAAAAAATGGTCTCACAGCATTCACCGAAAACATTTTATCCAGAATAAAAATTCAGTAATCTGTGTTAATCATTTTAGTAAGCAATTTTTAATTACTGAAGATTCTGTCAAAAGAGATGATGGAACTCTTCTAACACTTCCTCGAAAAATCCATAAACTTTGTGAAGATGCTGTTCCTACAATTTTTAATGAACGACCCAAATCCAGAGTTTGATATCTGAAAGATTGAAAATGACTTTCTAAACATAAAGTCAAAAAAAAATATTAGAAACGAAATAGACAGAAACCTGCGATAGTTGTGATATGCAAAGACTGCAACTAATTCGTATTTGTTTGACATACTTTTCTAATATATTGTTGAACAATTATTCTGAAGTGACAAATAATCATATAAGGGAAGAAAAACAAATGAGGCGTAATAAGAAAAAAAAGGTCATTGTTAAGAACGCCGACTTCTTGAATTTCTCCAATTTTTTTGCACAGATGTGTTTACAGACGTTATAGTAATCGTTTCTGATAGTTGAAATGTTGTGCTTATTTTGGAAAACTACCCCCTACAATGGGGGTAGTTTCGAAAAAAAAATGCGAAATATCGGAAGTAGTAAGTAGGTGTATTGTCCTCTAAATAATTTTATTTAGGGTAAGGACAATAATTTTTTTTATTAAAAATACCAGGGGTAGTTTTCCAAAATAAGCGGAACATTTCAACTATCAGAAACGTTTATATAATATCTGTGAACACATTTATGCAAAAAAATTGGAGAAATTCCAGAAGTCGGTGTTCTTAACAATTACCGGAAAAAAAATACTAGCAATAAAGAGATTAAAATAAACTCTGATAAAAAAAGAAAAGTTGATAAGTTGCAATCTCTGTAATAGGAATTAAATTTAAAATAAATATGTTGTACATACTTGTGTATGTACTGATCTTTTAATATTTATAACAATAACTGTTGTGACATTATTATAGAGGCATTTTAAATTTTTGTCACCCACAATTTATTGCTGTTGTTATTAAAAGTGTTTATTCTATTTTGAATCAATAATCAATCAAGTGTGTATTTTAGTTTTATAGATATATTTAATTTTATAGTATAAAACTCCACGATACCACAAAAGAGGGTTTTATCAATTATACTAAAGAAAAATGTACTGTTCAATCCGTCGGAATACACAAAATCGGTAATGTGCCAGAAGTGGTGGCCAAACATCTAGGTCTAGAAAAGTCTTCTTTACTGCTTTAGATGCACCTCGGCTTCCCTTCTAGCAAATGCAGTAGCTAATATGGAAGGCAAAAAAAGACATGAGGGTTAGCGCTCACCCACATTGGTGGAAGTATATTGATGATTGTGTAAATACCAAATTAACATTAAACAGAAGATCCCAGGGAGGCAGGGATGGCTTAAGGGCCGGGCAACCCGGGCGCCGGCTCAGAGGGGCGCCAAACTGAGAGCAAAAATTGTTTAATTTTTGTTTATACCCTTTTATTAGTTTTCTTTGGAAGAAAATGCCAAATAATATCAGTATCTATGTCAGTTAAAATGGTAATAAGGGGCCATCCATAAATAACGTCACGCTCCGGGGGGGAGGGGGTCCGTAATTACGTGGCTAAGTGTGATAAGGGGGAGGGGGGTGGACTCAGTGTGACGTAACGATTTTTTTTTATTTATCCCCCCACTCATCTTCGGACTAAAAATTTTTTGGATTTCTCCCCTCCCCGCTCATCAAAAAATTTTTTGGACTAAAACAACGGAATCGAAAAAAACATAAGGGGAGGGGGGTCTCTATAAGCGTGACGTAATTTTTTTGGGGGAGTCTAACTCAGCGTGACAAAACGTGACAATGGGGGGGAGGGGGTCTAAAACCTCAAAAATTGGCGTGACGTCATTAATGGATGGGCCCTAATGCAAAACAGTCGAATAATATTAAAACCGCCTAAATAATTCAAAAATGCAACACAAACATTCTTGTTTAGCTATGAGATAATTCACTACTCATACCTCAAGCTTCCCGCCCTATTATTGACTGAGACGGAGTCGATTATTAAAGATATTGCATAAACAAAGGCCGGCAACATATACTTTCATTAAGAAAAAATTCAGAACACTCAGAAAATTGTTATATCAACATCAGCTGTTTGTATTTCATATCTTACATAATTTACTGTTTATAAATAAATAAAATAATATAAATGGCAATTTGTTTTGTATGAAATATTAAAACAATAAAGAGGAACCTTCCTCGGTGATTCTCTCATTATAATAGCATTCAGATGGTGTAGACAAAAAATTTTATATTACAAATTAATTACACAGGTTTACAAAAAAAAGATCTTGTCCTAAGGTTCTCATCTAATTTTTCTGAAGTATTTTGAGGCTCTGAAGCTAATTTTGAACAAAAAAATTTTTTACTGTCGGGTCAGTTTCCTTATACCACCTAATTTGTTTTTGTGCGAAGCTGGTTTCAGCACGTCAAAATACTTCAGAAAAGTTAAGTCAGAACCTTTGGGACAAGGCCTTTTTTGCTATTTTTTTAGGGGATAAAAGGGTGGATTTAGGGGATAAAAGGGGTGGTAAAGGGAACTGACATGATAGAAAAAATGTTTGTGTCCAAAATTGCCTTCAGCGTCTCAAAACACGTCTCTCAGGGAGGGGCACCAAAAAGTGCACCTGCCCGGGTAGAAAATTTATCTTGAGCCGCCCCTGCAGGGAGGTATTTCGTGAAGAACCTAATATATCTGTAGAAAGTCGAGAAAACTCAAGAATTTCTGGAGTAGTAAAGAAAAGCAACGAAATTTTAGAAATGAATCAGTAGTATTTGCTATTTTCATATTTAGTTGCAATGTAAATGTAAATAAATTTAAACATTATTTTACTAGTTCTATAAATAGGTTCTCTATAGCCAAGAAACGTAAACGCCAAGGATAGCCAGATCAGACAAATCTGTCCGCACATTACTATGACGTAGCTGCGCGCCCTACCAGCGCGCGAATTACAGTTCTCAACTTACAAAAAATTTTTAAAACCTTGAAAGAAATTTCACTTTCTTTTTTAAACATTTCACCAGTTAAATTTTGAACAACTCCGGGACCCTTACGAAAAGATTCGCATGATTCCATTTTTTAATTTTGATTTAATTAATTTTTAATTTAATTTAAAAGTCATGGAAACGAAATGCCTGGTTCAAGGAAATATACATTTTTATTTTTCTATACGGTGGATATTGATTTTTGATTCACAAAAAAATTCTGATAAAAAATTATCTTATCAACAGTGGATTCTGATTCAATTTACGGAAAAATCTGATAAGAATGATCTAAACAAAATATTAAATTATGAAAAATATGTATTATAAAAAAATTAACACTCAGTATAACAAAACATCTCGGAAAAATAGGTACACATATAATAAAAAACGTATTGTTACCTAGTAATTAATTTTGCAAGTCTCGTTCATAGTCGGTCTCGATAAAATGAAACGAACAAATCCTACTTCTATCTGGATTAAAATCCTGCCTTTTGCACGTGTTTATTCATTCACCTCTTATGGTTTTGGACACCAGATCTTTGGGTTTTGGAAAAACGTGGAAAATAATATTTTGACCAGTAGATTTCTTTGAACAATACGTATTATTACAGTCATATACTGCACACCTTGTTCCAGGCATTTTTCTTCATGCTATCTTAGCATGAAGAATAATAGCAAAATGTAAATCTAATACATGAATTATTCTTTTACCTTCTATAATATATATGCCGTAGTCATTTGCTGAAATACGTCATTTCACGAAAAGACTAGGCACTACATGAACTGCCGGCATATCATGCAAATTCTTGAGGTTACACAATATGCCTAGACTTTTCATGAAACGCACTTGACGTTTAAAATCATTCTACACGATCTGCTGCAAATTAGACCGGCAGATTGTGTTCTATTACTTGCTGCCTATTTGTTTTGTTTATTATGGAAAGTAAGAGTGAAAAAGATCATTACAAAGAGTACTATGAAGCAAAGCCGAATAAATATACCACCAGAAATTAAACGAGGTGCGAAAAATATTTAATTAATTTTAAGGTTAGGTTAGGTTAATATGTTATATTCGTAATTCGTAATTTCCTTAGCAATTTAAAACACGAAACGTACCAAATAAATCTTAACCTAACTTCAAAATCAGTTAAATCTCCATTTTTCTCACTTTCTCTCTTTGTAATGATAACTGAACAAGTTTTCTCGCTCTCAATTTCCATAATAAACAAAACAAACAGCTCAACATGGCTTTCGGGCAAATAAATCGACCGAAACGGCAACACAACACAACACAATCTTATTAGTCACTTCATGAACAGTTAACATCTAATTTGCGGCAGATCGTGTAGAACAACTTTAAACATCATGTACCGAGACGACCACGGCGTTTCACAAAATGCCTAGGCAGATTGTGCAACCTCAAGAATTTACATGATATGTCGGCAGTTCATGTATTGCCTAGGCTTTTCATGAAATGACGTAATTCATCAAAAGACTACGACATATACAAAATCGCCGTAGAACACTAATAATAATAATTGTCTTTTAAATCCTTAAAGGTCAAAAAAGGTGCAAGTAATGGTATGTCCCTGTTTGTGCACACAATTTCAGTAATCAAGAATGGTTTTATATAACTTAAAGAAACGTATAAAACACAAACGAAAATGTACATATGAGATTTACAAAGAAAAAGCAGTAAATAGGTAGACAAAACTTAATAATCACGCCACTAAACTCAGAGAGACAATGCCCTCAGAAACGTAAAAACAGATTTAGGTCTCGCCGTGGCGTCACAGCGTTGCCGACAAGTGGCGAACGTGGCAGCATAGGGAACTGACTATCCTTCTTCTGTTTACTGTTCTTGCTCCATGGTCGCAAAACTATGTCATAAACCGTACTTTACAACACAGTCGTACATAGAATCATAAGCGTGACTTACCATGTATGTTCGTATTACTAGGGGAATAAACGTAGGCCATGGCGTAAAGGTAAAAATTAAGCAGTCCGTAAAATGACATGAATTGTGACGAATTGGTGTAATGCGTGGACAGCTGGGCCACGAAATTATCTTCTAGTACTCCAACTCCGAAACGTAATACTGTTATAACGCAGCTTATTATTAAAACTACCAACATTAGCAACGTCAAAAATTTTAATCTAAGACCTGAAAACGATAAAAATTGAGTAGAAAAGAACTTCTTGAAAAACGTGAGGAACTTACCAAAAAACGGCATAGATCTCAGTTCAGTATAAGCTCTTAGTATCAAAATGAACAGGTAGATTAAGTAAATCACTCCAAAAATGTAGAAAAATGCTTGTACAATCTAAAAAAAGTCATAGTGGTCAAAATAAATTTTGGGAGAAATTGCAACACAATTTTTTTTGCACTATTTATATTCTAATAAGTGTGTTTTATCGAAATATCTTATTTTGGGTATTCAGGAGATAACCCTTCTATATTTAATGACTAACACTCAGTATGAAAAAACGTAAAATCAGCCATTCTTTCCATAACGAAAGGGTGAGCATACGCACTACGTTGTAGACATTTAATTTGAAAGGATTTGGCGGCTCTGTTGATTTTGGCTTAATAACTATTATTCTACTAATAAAATAAATTATATTTTAATGAAATTTTATGCTTTTAGTATAGTGTACAAGCTTCTATTGCTTAATAAAATCTACCACATAGTGGTAGATTATGGCAATCCTGCATACCATATGATCTGTGACATTCAGTTAAACGCGGCAACAATGGGATAACACCAAAGTAAAAGAACTGAAGGGACGAGGTCATTTCATGTTTGTAAAAAACTTAAAAATACCTACTAATTTGAACAGTAAAATATACGAGGATAACATAATAGCAATTAGAATCACTCTGATATTTGTTAATTATTCATAAATCCACACAAACTATACTACTCATTTTAAATTTTATTAACGCGTGACGTCAATGGTTAGAGGTAATTTTATTGTTGTTAGATTGCTGCCCTGTCAATACCAAAGGTAATACTAATATCACAGTAGAGAAAAGACCAGTAGTTTCACTCGCAGCGGTCCCTTTGATATTTGTTGTACTCGATTTTATTTTTTTTAATCCACTGCGCATCTACTGTTTGTATCCCACGCATTTCGTCGACAGTGGCGACTGTTCAGAAACGTAAACAAAAACAAGCTAAAAATGTACTCTTCGCCGGTTTACTAAATTTTTTATATAACTGTTACACATTCTATAGGATACTCTTCGCAGTTTTTTGTAAATAATGTTAGTTTTAGACATTTTTAATTTTATAGTACGAACTTAGTTGGTGAAAGACTCAGTGTAAAATAAAGTAAAAATTAAAAAAAAACTATACCATACCACATGTGGGTTGCGAACCTGGGACCCTTGGATTCCGAGTCAAAAGCGTAAGAACTACCTAACACGTAAAAAAATGTAAAAAATGTAAATTTTTACAAAAACATAAAAATCAAAAAAAAATTTTCAAATTTAAATCATTAATAACATTTTTATTTACTGATCGATTTTGTTCAAAAACAATAGGGTTCTTCCCCTAGCTAACACTAACTTACTGTCCAAATTTCAGTACAGTCGGACTTTTCTTTTTTGAGTTATCGTGCTTACAAGAAACGTGACGGACGGACGGACAGACGGACATTTTAAAAGTTGTTTAGAATTCGCTTCCTAACACAATGATATGAAAATTTTTTCTGTACGAGCTATATTTACGATTTTAGAAAAGTGCCGATCAAATACAATATACTCTTCGTTTTTGCGAACAGTATAATAAACATCCGCCCCACCCTATATCATCACTGCCGTCCACTGTCGTCGTGCCGTCCACTGCGCATCGAATAGTTTAAGCCCACGCGCATCGCATGCGCACTGAAAATCTTATACAACTGTTCCGGCTGAGTCGGACTACTGGTCTTTTCTCTACTGTGCTAATATTTTACTTCTAGTTTTCCAGTTTGCAAATAAATATTGTATGGATTTTAGGAAATGCGAAGTGGCACATATTTTCGGCCACAACTTTGTTGTTTTTTGTGTTCGAGAAAAATAAAAAAAGCGTTGGAAAGCTCGATCAATTTTCTTTAGAATTGGTGTCTACAAATATTTTGAAAAAACTGATAATTAGCGAGATTCTTGGGAAAATGGAAGAAATTTCAGGTTTTCCTATAAAATGCATGTGAATCTTAAAAAAATCATTTTTCCCAGAAAAGTTTGCTTTGAAGGGCCGAGATTAATGGAACGCCTAGGTAATACATGATATTAAGAGTACATCGTAATTGAGATCAATTTCAGTCAACTACCGATTAATTACGGTGACAAAATTTTACCGAAAAAAAAAAAAAAAGTTCTCAATTCCGTCCCTTCTATTTCCCTCATTTTTGTCGCAAGACAAAAAATAAAAAAAAGAGTTTTAGCAAATTTAATTGTGTTTAAATTCGTTAGAATAGTTTTTTGGCCTAGGAGCCAAGGTTAAGGAGTTACCAACTTTTTAAACAAGAAATGTGCGATTTTTGCTGGACATCGCTACATATTTCAGTATAAATATATCCGAAACGAAAAAAAAAAAAATCAAAATTCTGATGAAACCAAAAGATTCGTAATGGAACGAACTCGTTTTATGGTATTTTTACCGTTTCAGAGATATCGGCGAAAAATAGTTAAAGAAAAGCATGCTTTTCGGAACTGAAAATAGCGCAAAAACATGCAATCTTGAACTGTTCATATTTTTCGAAAAACACCCGCAGGAGGACCGTACGATGCCGCGACGCAAACAGGAAGAGTTCTAGTTGATCCACATCGTAAATTGCACAAGGCAAATTGAAAATTCGGCTCGGCATGAACGAATCAAAAGTGGCATATTTTGACATTTAGCAAAACGGCAAAACAAAATGTCAGTCACACATGTCAGTATGGTAATGGTGAAGTTTGTATTTCATGGCTGCCATACAAATTTACTGCTTGAACTATTGCGCATTCCTAACCACTGACGTCACGGTTTCAGCGGGAACAACATTTTTCAAATTATAAATTGAATTTAAAATTATTTAATGTCCTACAAGTCTGTAATTTTGCAATAACCACCCTATTTTGAGATACATTAAATGAAAAATAACGCCCTAGGGCGTTATGAATATCTATAACGCCCTAGGGCATTATAAAATTATAATACAACCCAAAACAAGCAAATTATGATAGCGTTATTGACAAACAAAATGCGTTGCTATGCAATGGCGGCGTTTACAAACAATTTTGATTTTTACTCTCTTTTAAATCAAATCGTTCTGATCATAATAGATGTCAAATTAATAAATCGTAAATGTCAAAAAAAAAATCGAATTAAATAACAGACTTGCAGGACATTAAACGTTGAAGGCATCACGGGTGTTATAGGATAATGACGCCCTCGGTCGACGTACATTCCCTCGGGCCAGAGGCCCTCGGGATTGTACACTGCCGACCTCGGTGCGTTATTATCCTTATAACACCCTTGGTACCTTAATAACTATAACGTCCATAAGAAAAATTGCCGTTACATATACTCAGTTATTATTAGTCCTAGATGCACATTCAATGTAAATACAAATTATGAAATAACCCCAGATGCGACATTTATTAAACACAAGCAGCTATTGTGTTTGATGGTTATGAATCAGAAATCGTAGAAATTATTGGTATGATTTTGACTGAGAATACTCACATAAAAATTGGAAGTGTCTACGGTATGGTTATAGGTAGGATCTTCCAACTCGTTCACTCTCTGCCACGTAGATAAGATGACCGCTGGGAACCATAACATTGCAACCACAAACAGTTTGGGCATGTAAAACGTTATGAAGTGTCTTTCATTCTGAAAATTACACATCGCTGTAAAGTTACGTTTATTGCCAAAATTTATATCACAAGAAACTCACAATAGGAGTAAATTTTTGTCAAAAATACGTACAAATGAATTAGGTATTTATTATTTACGAAATAAAAATAAACTGAGCAACAGTACCTGTCGAAGCCCATGATAAATACATAACCAGAACAGCAACAACGCACACAAAAATGTAGCTTGAGCAAAGGCATCGATCATGCCAGGTATCCAAGAGTTCACCAAAAACGACATCGGAAACACCGGATCTGGAAAACACTGCATGAGAAAAACTTACATTTTCGAGACCAAGGGTAATCTTACTGTCGTAAGCCATCAGCCAAGGTAGCAGTATAGACATCCATTTTTGCTCGATGGACCAATCGTGTAATGGATATTTCCGCAGAGTGTGTTGGAACCAGCACTGAAACCAAAACGGTATGAAGATAGTGACCTAGGTATTTCATAGGTTACTTACCGTAACAATAAATGTAAACGTCAGGAATATAAACCTGAACCAGATTTCGATCTGCGTGAATCCAGGATTGTAAGTTTTAAACTGGAACAAAGTTATGTTATTATTTATATACATATGAAAATGCACAGAGAAAAATGTAAAACATAATTATCAAATTCACGGTGGCCTACATAAGCCAGTCACATAGGGAACCCACCTCGGAATGAAAGATAATAAGCTAGGTATAAACTTATACAGTGCGTGTAATTTCCCATTAGGCATGTACATTCACGTAGCGCGAAAGATATGACAACACTGCTGCCGTAAATTCCTCCGTCGGGTGGAGCATCCCAGAGCTCTGTTATTTCATTTCAGCCAGCTGGCACGCGCGATGTTGTAATTTTACTCCCTATGCCTACCGCCCCGCTACACGCACGGTATAAATCTTTGTTTTGGCATTTTATAAGTTGGCTCAAAAGTCTCATAGAATCTCGTGTGCGCGAGTCAAGATATTCAAGGTCAAAAATCGCAAGAATCGTTTCTTTGTAAATATCTCGTTTTGTATGCTCTAAATGATATTTTGATCTATTATAAAAGTTGTAGAGCATAGAATTCTCTAAAAATTTTGTTTCAAGCAATTTTTTTTCATACATTCAACCGTTCTTGAGATAGAGCGCGAAGAGTGGGGAGCGCTTAGCCGTATATATCGTAACTCAAGGTCAACTGTGGAATCCAATAAATAATACGATTTATAAAGTTAATATTAAAAAATTTTTATTATTCAAATAGGCTTTGAATGTCATGAAACGTCGAGATTTTAAGTTTGAGCGAAAAAAAATTTCTGTCTGTCTGTCGGTCTGTCGTTTTTTGTGCGCACGTTTACTCTGGAACCGTTTGAGATATTGACTTGAAATTTGGTACACATATGTACTTTAACGAGATCTGGAACTAGATTATATTTTCATCTTGTTCCGTCGAAGGGTTGGGGGGGTAAATTGGGGTAAATTTGGGGTAAATAGGTAAATCAAGCAGATAAGAGTCCATAAAATTAGTATATAGTATATACAAGAGAAGCTGAGGTCTCAAAAAATAAATTGGCATTAACCACCCCATTACCACCACCAGTATTAAAGGTGCTGAAAAAAAAAATGCGATTTAGTGTGTGTACAAGAACCAGAAACCTCAAAATATTTTTTTACTTCAGCCACCCCCACTAGCGCACCCTATCACCCCCACCCCACTACCGATGTGGGGTATCGTTTTATGGGGTTTTGCGGTAGAGGATTTCAAATATTATATTATTAAAGTTTCATAAACAATTATTTCCACATTCAAAATGTTTTCGTTGTGAGTGACTTGAATAGAAAATCTGGATGTGGAAGTAGTGATTCCTTGGGCAGCGATTTTTACTATTTAATACATTATATCATAGGTATTATGCATAAGTCAAACATCCGTTCAATACTATTTACTTAATTTATATACATAATAAAATATTATAGTGAAATAGTTCTATTACATTTTAATTATATTTTTATCTATCATAAAACATTTACCAGATCCAAACTTGGTTAGGGAATGATTTAGAACCTCAGGAACGGGGCTGGGTACTGCAAAATGAAATCCTGAACCCGATAACAACATTATTACCACCAGCATCAGACGAACTGCTCAGTCTCAGTACAATATTTTGCAACTGTAAGAATGGTTGTGGTTCGCGCTGAGGATGCATAAAGTCAGCGTCAGCTCTTCGGCTTGTGGTCATTGTAATGGACAAGCATGCCTCAACGCTTCATCATATCTAAATGATCTCGATGAGAAAATGAATATGAATCTGAAATCCTTGAAGCTTTAAAGTAGAATGTAACAGACAACGAGGATGATGATAATGAATTTTGAAATTCAAGTTGAGCGACCGGAAGAAGACGATGATGAAAAAGAAGAAAATTAAATTGCATATTTGCTATTAATAATAAAAATAACAAAAAAAAAAAAAATCTGGTGCTGGTGGTAATAATGTTGCTATCGGTTCCAGGACTTATTTTTGCATAACATAGCCCCATTCCTGGGGTTCTAAATCATTCCCTAACCTAGTTTGGATCTGCTAGATATTTTATGATAGATAAAAATATAATTAAAATGTAATAAAACTATTTCACTATAACATTTTATTATTTATATAAATTAAGTAAATATTATTGAACGGATGTCTGACATGAATATCTATAAATATAATATATTAAATAGTAAATAATCAAGGTTTTTTCATACTTATAATATTTTTAATAAATAATTATCTTTATAAATCGTATTATTTATTGGATTCCACAGTTGACCTTGGGTTATGATATACGGCTAATCGCTCCCCACTCTTCGCGCTCTATCTCAAGAACGGTTGAATGTATAAAAAATTGCTTGAAACAAAATTTTTGGAGAATTTTATGCTCTACAACTTTTATAAGAGATCAAAATGTCATTTAGAGCATACAAAACGAGATATGTTAAAAAAAAATCCGAGTGGCAACAACTTTGATTCAAATTTGGTTGTAGGCCACCGTGAATTCACATTTTTTACCAAAAATCCTATTTATATGGTAGTGTTGATACTCTGGAGTATATCAAATAATCTCAGAAGATGCTTATACAGTATCTAGATTGAAATAAAAATGAATAACATGCTTTGTGAGCGTCAAAAATAAAGGGATAAAGAGCCCAAAAAATTTTCTTTATTAATTTTCCACTTTAATAGGTGGGATAGATCTTCATATTGTATAAGGACTTAAATATTAAAACATACGCTTGTACTTCAAAGACATATTGCAATAAGAGTACAGCGACTTAACAGCAAAATTCTATATAGAAGGAAAAATGCTAGAGACTTGGTATATTTATAATAATAGACCTTACAATTAACATACAAAAAGTTTTCTGAAATTGACCTTGTGCTGCCGCCGGCATCTTGGAAAATGAAGCCCGATTTGTGGTTTTATGATTAAACTGTTGCAGATATCAAATTATACTTTAGAGTATATAAAATTTACATCAAACATAAAAAATTGTATCTGTAACAGTTTAAAAGTATAACAAGTAAAAAAATTAAACTCGGCCGCCATTGACAAGATCGTGACCGTATCACATGATTAATTAATCTTGTAGTATGTTCAATAGAAGTGCTACGACTAATGATTTCTATAAAGTCAATGGTAGTTGGCAGAAATACTTACGTAGAAATATAGTTCGTTTATGTTATATCTTGAATGGAAGGCTTCCAGTCCAAAAAAGTTAACAGTTATAATGTAATGTGTATAATCTAAAAATCCTAAATGTAACACTATAAATTCATCACAACTTTGCTTCTCGCACAATAAGTGTCTTGTCCTGAAAATAAGGTTGAAATTAGTAAATGAAGTGGAAGTATTCGCAATTCCAGTGTTACTCCCCCTGGCGTTAAGCATTGGAACTACGAAATTGACGTCATGCCGGAGTTAAAACGTTTCGTAATGCAACGTTGCCCTTTCAGGTTTATTATTAAAGTATGCTTATCTATATTAGCCCAGCTTAGGTCGGTGGTATTGTCAGGGGAATAGCGAAGGGGAGATATGGGAGGGGTACTTAAAACTTTTTCAGACTTGGCAAAAGTTTTAAGTTTGAGATATAAGTTGGCAATTTTTATTTCGGTGGGAAAAATTTTTTTGGATATTCTCTCCGCTCAACAATTTTAAATTTTTTTGGGAAAATTTTTTTTTTTTTGATTTTCCCCTCATCTCATCAAATTTTTGGAGGAATTTTTATTTATTTATTTACAGAGTTGGTTGCTTAAATTTATGAGGTTGGCAAATTTGAAAAATGACCCCCTAAAAAAGTTGGTTCGCTACACCTCTGGGTATTGTTGACATTGTCACATTGTGAAGTGAATTAATTGCAAAATTATGGCAACATCTATAGTGAATCCAAGAGCAATCAAAATTGTTGTATTCATGAGTGCAATTCGATTGAAGAAAATAGGAAGTTTAATATAATATATCCGTTTTTCAATAGTAGGGCAGAAAATTTTAATGACCGATGAATTTGAAAAGTCCGAATACGCGAAAGAAGGAAACTTTGGCAAAACAAGTTGTATATGGGATAAAAGCCAGCGATCATATGTCAGTATGTTCTTTGCATTGCAAAGAAGATTGCCGTGGTGTCACTCAGCACGGGTCACCAAAGCGGGAAAATTAACTTGAATCGCCAATACCAAACTGAACTTTTTCCAAGTATCTTGATAGCAGCTACATGCAAATAAAGAACGTCTGTTATGATGATAAAAGCAGATTAAATAACATACTTTTTTTTAATTTCTATTTAACACTTTCACTGCCGGCACCGCCCCCCAGGGGCGTTCATCCGATTTTGATAAAAACGCCGTGACCGCCCGAGAGGCGTTCTTCTATATACCTAATACATCGTTGCACTAAATTGTAATTAATTTAAAAAAAAAGAAAAAAAATGAAAAAAAATGAAAAGAAAAAATGAAAAAAAAATTGGAAAATTTGAACTTAGTAGAGTGTCCACTAGCTAATCACTAGCTAATACAAAGATTAAATTAACAAATTGCAAAAGAAAATAGGTGGCACACGATAAATCGTCACTAATGAGCTCTGGCAGTGAATGTGTTAAATTCACCGAGTTACGGTGGGAAATGCAAAAAAAATATGGCTTTCAAAAAATAAGGCTTCTGATAAGCAGAATTTGTTTAATAGTCCAGTCAATGAAAGAGTTGTAGAGGACATGGAGGAGGGGAGAATTTTCCTCTTCAGGAATATGTTGGGGGCAGTTTGGGGGTAAACCACGAACTTCATAAATTAAACTGGACACATAAGGTCCAAACGCTGACACCCCCCCTGCTGGCCGCCATGATAGGTTTTCAGAACGTAAAACACCGTACAAAAATAAAAGTACAAAGGCGATGTTGTCAGATTTAATCTAGTATTATCCCGTTGGTTGTTGATAGGCAAATGATTGTCAGATTTTAGAAATAATTTTATTAAAATGAGAGTATTAATGAGTACTTCTGATGATAACTTACTGTAAGTGTTGTAGCAGTCTCACATTATGAATAAATTTCTTGTTATTAGAGAAGATGAAGTGGCATTTTGGGAGAAAAGTATTCAAGTTTATTGAAAATATAAAACATTTGGCAATGCGCTACAAAATAACGAGCAGTAGTTGTGATTCTTACCGAGTATTGCCAACCTCAAATAAGTTGACAGCCTATCATGGCGACCATGGTAAGTGGTGTCACGAGCTTTTGTTTGGGATATGTGCGTTGTGAAGTCCAGTTTAATTTATGAAGTTCGTGGGGTAAACATACTAAAAGCCCCCGCCCCTAGCCCCACCGCTTCGGGAGGGGAGGGGGCAGGGGGAGGACATGTTCCTATTTTCGATTCTTCGCTTATAACTCGGAAAAGATGCGTCGTACAGGAAAAGGTAATCTATGCAAAATTAAACAATTAAATTTCCTACAAGAATGTCTATATCCATTTCCTTACTATGTGTTATAGTTTACGAGATATTCGCCAGCCAAAATCGATAACCATGTTATCATCATCTGGAGATGATTATGAGTTATAAAACATCACCTGATGATGCCAACATGCTTGGCGAAAGCAAACCTTTCCAGGTGCTAAAATAATAACATTATTTACCTATTATTGTGTTTAACATCCAAAATAGAAACAGGCTTGTGATCCTCCGTTAACCCTGATATCCCAACAGATATTTCGAACTTCTTATTGATAATTTCACCTGAAAAACATACAGAATGAAGTGAGACAAAGGTGCATAGTTACAGTAACACACTCACCGTCTGTATTTTCTGTAGACATTTTTGCTATCACCCACAACTGTTGGGCATACGTGGACATTTTTGGGGTCCTCATAATAAACGGACCTGTGGCTATTTCTTTTCTATTTACGTTAGAATTTGTACTGTTACTTTTCGGCAGCAACGTAACACCATCGACTTCGGTGGTGAGAGTGATGGGGGGACCTAAAAGTGGGGAATTCAGAAAACCGCTTCCACATTTTTACAAAATTAATAGCAAAGTATAAGTGAGACTAGAAGAGCAAAATAGTCGAAAACGCGAAACCCCTGAAATCGACGCATGCTATGCAACTGTCAAACATATAAGAACACCTAATAAAACGTATCTTTGAGATCGCGATTTGATTGGAAATTGCGAAATGGAAAAAAAGGCACCGCGTCATGTTTTTTACTAAAAATACTATTTTCACATTTTTCACGTTCTGGCCCCTCTATATCTGTCATTTGTGTCGTAAAAACTTGATACTTTGTTATTACAATATTCAAATCTTTCGCTTTCCAACGGTATATGCAGAAAATAATACTTTCGTACTACTACCTTTGCAAGCAGGGCCGCCGACAGCTTTACCACATCAAAACCCCATCAAATCATAAATAATTGATGAGCGGGGGGGGGGGGGGGGGAGAAACTTGAAAAAAAAAAAATTGTCAAAATCTCTGGCGGGCGTCCACTATGGGCCCCGCGGAAGCCAACCGGCCCCCGCGCTAAACCATTGATGAGCGGGGGGAGAAATTAAAATTCATTAATATTGAAATATTTATATAATTTTGTTTTTTTGAGAACTGCTAAATGTGTACAACTGAACGCCTAGCCTATATGACGTAATATAGCCGGAGTAACGGGCTCCAGGGATTTATCCCCCCTGCCTCCCCTGCCCCCCCTGTCTGCGGCCGTATTTGCAAGTGTCATTTCTTGACGTCTGTCAGTATTATGAAAGTATCACTTGCAGTCCCTGGCAAAAAGAAATTTACTTTTATGCCCTAGGGCAAAAAATTCACTTTTTTGACTTGGGACAGAAAAGGAAAGTTAAACAATAATGAAATTTCGGCACACATTTTTGGCTGCCTCTTGAATGTCGATACTTTCATCATAATCCATATTTTTATTGCAAACACTCTCGTAAATACCCAAGAAACAATTTAAATGCTATGTGGACTTAAATAAGTTTTGTAATAGCTTTATTGAGGATGTAAGTTTGCTAAATGGCTTTATAGCGGTAGTATAGCAGGCCAACAACTATTTCAGCCTAAGTAGTTTTATTAAGAGTTGTAACAACCTCCTGGAGACTGAGTTTCAATACCATTTAGCATTTGTTTTAAATCAAGTCTATTGGCACTTGTAAAGGTTTTATGGTGGTGGTTAGCACTACCATGATAAAATCATTTGGCCTAGGAAACCAATTTACCTCAGAGACAACGTTCATAAAACCAGTATGCCTAAGAGTTTTAAAGGGGCACCTGAATATACTAATTATAAAACTGCTATAAAGCTGTATCGGCTTGTATAATGCCAAATGTAACATAAGAACCATTTAGTCTGGACAAATTCCTTAATAAAACCGCAAAAGCTGCAATTTGACAGGTGGATAAATATATTTTTAATTACTTTTGTGTGAAGTACCTCAAGAAATTAAATATGGAGACGCATTTTCCACAAAAGTGGATGAAAAGAAAAAAACGGAAGGCCAGAAATAACTATTTGAAAATAGTAAATAACACACCAGTTTCGATGAGTAAGCATAAAACAGAATATGATTCACAAAACAACTGATAATTGAGACCAGTATCTGTCATTCAATTACAAGACGAAACGTAGAATTACTTCGAGTGGATTTGATATCAACGCCAACATATTCTACTGTACCACTACTTTTTTGTCAACATCAAGTGTCCGTTTTTGTCTTCTAACAAGGATTTTTGTGTTAACCGTATTCTGAATACCATATTTTTAACATGATACTTTAAACAATTAGAGCCACACGACACTCTTTTATTCACATTCCAATGCAGTTCACTGCATCTGGGTATAAGGGCATATAGCCGACCCTTTCAGAGCAATCACAGCCCAGCTAAGGTAAGGAAAAAGTAATTAACAAGTCTGAGGTTATATGTAAATAAACGCCAAAAAAGTCAAATATATTTGGGCATTAGGATTTACGGTGGTTGTGAATAAATCGAACAGATCTTAATATTGGTCAAATGGTGTTAGACAAGACCAATTGGTATTAGACAATACCAAATGGACTTAGATTAATGTAAGAAGACTTAAATTGGTTGTAATAGCAAATGCTCTTGTACGAGAGCCTCGTGACAATCTTAGGATCAAATACTCTTATTATGGTATTGCCGTAACCAACAGGTTTTAATCAAAAATCACCATTTTTCTACAAAAATGTAAACAAAAACTGTCATGTTGGAATTATCCAAATGAACAATTACTTAGTTGCAATTTTTACAACAATTTATGGGTAATAAGGACTAAAATCATGATTATTGTTGCTAACGTGTGATTTAAATTGATGTCAACAAAAAATAAACCTTTTTTTAAAAATTGAATTTTAAAGTATTTTTTGAAATTTCCAAAATTTTCAATATTTTTCAAGGGCCTCCGTATTTTTCGACCTACTAGTTGTGATATCATAAGTACAATTTAATGCGCAGGTAAATTTTCACTCACGGTGAGTACCTACTGAACTTGATAATTTTAACCAGTATAGAGAGACCAGCTGAAAGCTGAACAACAGCAAATGCTTATTATAATATCCATTACCAACGCGTGACTAATTTGCCAACATTGCCAACTTAGTTTTAATACGATGGCAAGCATAAAACCTTTTTCTTAAAAATAACCATATTAACAGAGCAAATAGCCTTTTTTAAGTGCAGTTCTAAAGTATTTTAGTTTTATGATGACTTTACGAAGTGGTTTTATAATAGTTTAAACAACGGTTTGTAGATAATCCCTTAAGGCCAAAATTATGCTTTTAGGATTTATTGTTGGTTTTATGAATAGTTTTATCAAGGTCTTCAGAACATTATAAAGACTGTTTAGAATAAAACCAATTGGTTTTAAAATGACTTTTAAAAAAGGCTCTCAGAACTCTTTTAAGAATGGTCCCTCTTAGCTTTATGCAAGGCTTTATAAAGGTTTAATAGCGTTTGTCAAAGATATATAGTTTTATCAGAAGTTTTATTAAATTGACTTCAAGATGTTCTGAAGATCACGATAAAATTTAAATTGTTACTTGGGTAACTTGAATGTGAGAAATTATTATGAAGTTATGAATCTGACAACTTACTGTCAGTAATCATGGCAACTAAAAAGTGTTCATAGCAAACACACTCCAATTAGAGTCTAAGCCAAATCATAAATGAGTTAGACAAATCTTGAAATATAAATTTATAATTTTGAATGAATTTTTTTAAAAATTGTAATATTACTAGTAGTACGAAAAAAGTCGTATCAAAACTGTTCAACATAAATTATTCTTTCAGGGAGTGCTTTACAATGAACCCATAATGAACATATCATTTAAAAAAAAATCCGGTTCTTCGTTTTTGAGATGTTCTCATTTAAAATAAAAGCCGAGTATGAGCACTCACCATTTACGTACCTGCAATTCCTACGAAAATCCCTAGTCCGAAACAGGCAAAAAATGCTATAAAAACCATAACAAACTCTCTTTTATGCATGGTGTAAAGCCTCATTTGCACTGACCTAAAAACGACAAGAAAATATTTATATCCAACCACAAAATGGTTTCGACAAACACCAACTGAACACCATACTCGACGCGCCTTTCGTCAACCAGGTAGGCATCATCAGCAGATTACGAAAACTGAACTATTTGTTAGATGTAACGCAACAAGATATGTACCTTTCACATCTGTCATGGTGGTATGCGGGGGCAATATATTTATCAAATTCACTAAAAATGTCACTAAATTGTGACAGAGCACTTCGTATTTTCGCTGGCCATCCTCCGGAAGGTAGTTGGTAGGCATATCCAAAAGTGGTATTATCCGTCCTTACCATTACTAAAAAGTAAAGTTTATACAATAGTGGAAGACCAGACCCTCTGAATTCGACACCCTCTATACAACTCGCGAACACCCACCTAAAAAATAGGTAATCTGATGTAAAATAACCTGCTAAACTTGATTTTTGAATTCGCCCATTGATTTGAGATTGCCAAAATGACCAAATTGGCAATTTTCTAAAAAAAATAAAAATTATGGGTTATTTTTTGTTTTTCATATAACACGTCATATATTTTTTATTTTACTTCAGAATTTTTAAATTTTTTTACATAATATTCTCTAACTAGTCTTTGATATGTTGAAAGTAAAAAACTTTACCTAAAAAATAATTAGTTGGCAAAAAAAAAATAACAACTTTTCTTTGACGCAAAATCTTTAAAATTTGTAGAGTAAAATGTCCGATCGAGGTATCTTTTTTATTTTTAAAGTTAGGTGCCTACTATAACCGAAGAAAATGTTCCGAATGAACGAAATAAAATCTTTTATAAGAAGTTTTTTTTTGAAATTTTGCTCACTTTTCGAAATATTGATTGTTTCAGCGTCCGAACGAATGCGCGCTACTATGAATCGGCCGCAATCGCATTTAGAGGTAAACGCAGACACGTGCCGGGTGATTATTATTTTCCAGTGTCCATTTATGTTAAGTTGAAAGTGCTTTTTGTCTCAGTCCTTATATTTAGTGCGTTATAAACACATAGTTTGGCATAATAAATTATAATTACTCGGATAGGAAATCAAAGGAAACAAGCTAAAAACGTACTCTTCGCCTGTTCACTGGATTTTTATATAATTGTTATACATTCAATAGGATACTTTTCGCAGTTTTTTTGTAAATAATGTTACTTTTGGACATTTTTAATTTTATAGTACGATCTTAGTTGGTAAAAGACTTGGTAAAAAAAACTATACCAAACCCCATTTGGGTTTCGATTCCGAATCAAAAGAACTACACCACCATCTTACACGTAAAAGAATGTAAATTTTTACATTATAAGACACGAGCTAAAATCATATTTTCACGGTTGTATATTACATTATGAAATGTATATTTGCAAAATATATAAATATTTAGATATTAAAATGAAATATCATTTCACCAGATTTCTATTCAATTACAAAAACATAAAAATTAAAAAAAAATTTTTTCAAATTTAAATCATTAAGTAATAACATTTTTATTTACCGATCGATTTTGTTCAAATAAGGTTCTTCCTCTAGCTAACACTAATTTACTGTCCAAATTTCAGTACAATCGGAATTTTCTTTCTTCAGTTATCGTGCTTACAAGCAACGTGACGGACGGACAGACAGACGGACATTTTGAAAGATGTTCAGAATTCGTTCACTAACACAATGGTATGAAAATGTTTTGTCTGCGAGCGATATTTACGGTTTTAGAAATGTACCGATCAAATGCAAAATCCGATGACATTTCTGTGGCTCTAAAACAATATTTAGAACAGAATAATTTATTTTTATCACTAAATCCAGTTTACCATGCACAGTGTAGAAGATCGTATACCCGAACTGCTTATAAAAGAAAATCAGAAATTGTAAATCCTAGTACAGAGAATACAAGTAAAAAGGACATTTCTGCAATGTGCTATTTACAAGACAGCCTACCAAATTAAGCCCAGAATTCCAAATGTTTTAGATTTTGGATGCTACCTAAAGGAGGAAATCTTATTTCCAAAGATGATTTCAAAAAGCCCAAAACCCAATTTTATTGAGTTAACTCCATTTTGTAAATGTAAATCATATAACTGTACTACAAGCTGCAAGTGTAGCAAAGCAAACGTGCAATGTAACATAAGTTGTTTATGCGAAGGAAAATGTAATCTTTAGTACCCACTTCCTGTTATAATTAATGAAAATATATTTTTTAATGTGTATGTTTCAAGATTATGTACATAATTTTATAACATTTAATTGCAAATAGAAACTAAATAATCCGTAGACTCACTTGATCGCTTAAACGACACCACAGATGGGCGACGTTAACAGAAGTTATGCTTTAAATTAATGCGGACGAGTTGCGCGGCCGCATTCAACAGCGTCATCTCGTTACATGAGCCGAATTTCAAAAAAATCTCTTTATAAAAAAGTTTGTTTAAAGTATATTGAACATTTTTCTCGTTTATACTATAACTCTCTCTTTAAAAATAAAAAAGTTTCCTCGATCGGGTATTTTTCAATGCAAATTTTAAAAAACCGCGACAATAGAGGGTAATTATATATTTTTTAGGCACTATATTATTAGTTACACTATATTCTTTGCCGTCAGCCTGTCCAAGAATATTGGAGGGATAATGTGTAAAATATTGGTCTAAATCGGAATTAAAATAAAAAAGATATGATGTGTTATGTGCAAAACAAAAATTAACACATAATTTTAAAATTTTTCAAAAAATTTGCGAATTGACCGATTTGGCAATCTCAAATTAACGGGCGAAGTCAAAAATCAAATCCAGAAGGTCATTTTACATAATATCATCTGTTTTTTAGGTGGGTGTTCGCGAGTTGTATAGACTACTTTTAAAATGCTTCCTACAGATTGGCTGCTCTCTACAACGAAATGTAAAACTGAGAATCAAGTTCATTAGTGAGCACTGCTTATTCAGATGTAGCCCTGTTAATGAATGTTCAATAATGGGATCTAGAGGGGTGTGGCGAGATCCCATTTTTTGACTTAAAGGCTGTGTTTGGACTATTTAGGAGGTAAACAATAGCAATAGTCTCCGAACATAGAAGGTGCAGAGGGGCACGAAGAAAGTCCCGGTTTTTGGTTTTTCGCTCATATCTCGAAAACGGTTAGCTCTAATCAAAAAGTGGCTATATGCAAAATTAGAGCTGACTAAATTTTCTACAATAATGTTTCTATTAATTTTTTTCGTACCTGTTTTGGTTCAGTAATGGATTGTATATCTTTTAACTGTATTCTAACTTCATCATAAATTTATTATAAATTGAAAAAAATTTTTAATAATCATCGTAGAAAAAAATTGTTTGTATAGATATCTGTTTCATAGCAGACCGAACTCAAATATCGAATAAAAAATGTCTTTGTGTCTGTAAGTGTGTGTGTGTGCGTGTGTATGTATGTGTGTGTATATACCGTTTCTTGTAATTACGATAACTACTGTAATACGATAATTTCTGTTAGACTTAAAATATTTAATTACAATTTAGAACACATGTAAAACAGCATAGTACAATAATCCCTATCGAAATTGGGCCATATCTGTAATATATGGTGATAACCAGAGGCCGACAAACTCTCACTCTTACGTAAAATAGGTTTTATTTTAATTTCAGAGCAAATTGCATTTCCTTGATTAAGCATACAAAAATATGAAGATGTATAAGATTTATAAACCGCAATATACCGGGCGTATGTTAGGTTCAAACCAACTTTATTTAAATTAGATGATATATCAGTGTTATTCTAAAATATGGAACATGGTATTTCTAATAAGATTATTATGAGTGAGAGTCTGTGGGCCTCTGTTAACACCACGTCAGTGGCGTAACTAGACGTCATGGGGCCCCAGGGCAAATAATTATTGGGGCCCCTAGTAGGTATATTATTTTCTTAATACTTAAAAAAAAATTTTTCATCCCCATTTTTTGATGAGCTACTATACATTTTTTTTCATCCCAACTTTTTTTTTTATGAGTGGGGGTGGGGGGAGGGATCCGAAAAAAACCAGGCGCCGACTGAGGCCCTTGGTGCCCCGGGCCCCGGGGCAATGCCCTGGTTTGTCCTGCCATAGTTACGCCTCTGCACCACGTATTACAGATATGGTCCAATTTCAATAGGGATTATTGTACTATGTTGTTTTACATACATTGTAACATACCTGTTACAATTTTTGCCGTAGTCAAAAATCCTATTTTATTTCCGACCATATTTTGAGTATCACTCAGTAAGTTACAAAATTTTACCGTTCATTTAATAATAAGTACTATTGTGAAACACATCACAAAAACTTCTCATTTTGTATTCTTAAATATTTCTACAATACAGCACCCCCTTTTTAAATATTTATTGTACTAATTAAGAAACAAGGTTACCATAGATTTCTTTATGGATCTACATTTACTCGTGGTCAAACAATACATTAGTTTCCATTACTAATCTATTACTTTAAATATTAATAATACTACCAAAATCCAGATGGCATAAAGCGCTTGACAGAACTGTTGTTTTTTAAACCATACTAGCTTTCCTTGTAATTGAAACTTAATTGGTATTCATTTTACTATTCTGAACTGTCAATGAAAGTTGTGCGACTCAATTGCGATATCTCCAAGACTTTGTCTAATTCTGATGTATCGTCAATTATCTAGTGCATCAATAGATTTTGAGGTAAATTAGTTTTATTATTATTCTTTTATAACATATAGGCACCTTCTGTGCTATATATTTTTTTGTTCAATTGACCATGTGAGTATTTGTAAAATCTAATTTTGGTTTCCTTCTTTCCTATGATGGCGTTATAGTTCTGGCAGCTTAAGTAACAATTATTAAGTAAAAATTATCAAGTAAAACTATTAAGTAAAACGATTAAGTAAAATTATTAATTAAAATTACTAAATTAAAATAATTAGTAAAATAAAATAAGTACTAAAATAAAATTAGTACTAAAATTTTTGATGAAGTTACATTTGTTTGAACAGAAGAATTTATGAAATTGAAAACTTCTGGAGGGTTTAATTTGCCGAAACAAATTAAACAATGTTTATGTGGAATTCAGTCCATAAGGAAAATTTAGTTTGTCTAGCAATTAAATTGTGAAGATTCAATAAAAAGAAATTCTTGGATTCATTTGGTATATTCTTCCACACGGAGCACGTGTCAGGAGGGAAACATTTCCTATTGTAAAGAAGCCAATTAAACTTCATTTCCTAGAGATTCATTTTCGTAAAATTAAATTTACTCAACTAAGCCGAACTATTTCGACAATCAAGTACAGGTTGAAATTTCTTGCCAACGTCTTCACGCTGTAAGCATCGAGACGACGACGTGGTCCACCAGGTCTAACGAGACACCTTAGGACACGGTGAGAGTTTTGTGTAGTGTTAAATTTTATTGGTGAATTATTAACATCCACCTGGTGTTACATATATTTTTATGCAGGCCATGAGGTCCTTGATCAGCATAAATTTCGTTCTTGTTTTATTGCTGTACATTTCTATATAATTAAGATTATCATTTCATCTCTTTCTGAAATTTGGAACATTTTATTAGTTGTAACTATTTTTGATCGTAACTTTGTTGAACATTTGAAATTGCTATTATTTCTTTTTTTTACATTTATGATTATGTAATTTGCTCACGTAAATTTTAATATCGACCTGAATACTTTCTAAACTACTAAATTCATTTTTAAGCCCTCCTTTTACCAGACACGAATTGTGTGACAGGTGTCAAATAAAAAGTGTGTAGTGTACTTTCCCCTAAATAAAATAAGAGCCACAAGGTCGACCTAAAGGTAAGGAAACTCACGTTTATCTCTAAACAAATAGCTAGCCGAGAGCCGGGGTTCTTCTGGTTGTCACGTCGTTCTTGGGACTTGTCCCGGGGATAACGAGGGAACCTGAAGGCTCCAAACAGGCGTTCACTCCACCCAACAACATCGGGAGGAGCGAAAACGTAACAACATTCCAAATTGTAATTAAATATTTTAAATCTAACAGAAGTTATCGTGTTTACAAGAAACGGTATACACACACACATACATACACTTACAGACACAATGACATTTTTTATTCGATATTTGAGGTCAGTCTGCTGTGAAATAGATATCTGTACAAACATTTTTTTTCTACGATTCTATACAGTTAAAATATATACAATCCATTACTGAACCATAACAGATACGAAAAAAAATAATAGAAACATTATTGTAGAAAATTTAGTAAGCTTTAATTTTGCATATAGCCACTTTTTGATTGTGGCTAACCGTTTTAGAGATATGAGCGAAAAAACAAAAATCGGGGCTTTCTTCCCCTGCACTCCCCCATCTCGTTTGGGGACTTTTGCTACGTTTACCTCTTAAATAGTCCAAACACAGCCCTTAAGTCAAAAATTGGGATCTCGGTATTTCCCTCTAGAAATCATTCATTGACAGGACTAATGTTCTTTCAATGTGGATTTATCGGAATTTATTTATTTTAATGTCAAGATCTCTGCGGATTTTTCATCTCTAATACATCAATCTGTCAATATCAAAATTTTTGAAATTCTACAAGGGTTATAACAGTTTTTTGTTAATGCCAATATAATTCAAAAATGCCATACCAATAATAAAAAATTCGCAGAGGTCAAACTTCTACTCCAAATTCATGGTACATATTTTAATTAGTAAACAAACAAATAGGTGACATTTTTATATCAAAATAAACGATATTTATCTGATTGCTATACTATAAAAAATCGCGCTATTGAGAACCAACCTATCTATCTGTCCCATTTACTACTGTAAAATTTGGCAAATTTTGCTGTAAAATACCCCTTCCATAAATCAACCCAGCTTTGCTTCAATCATGCTCTTGAAGGAGTCCCCAGGGCCTTCGAATATGTACTTTGCAAGTTATAACAACACTTAAAATTGTACTTACTGTTAAATATGTAGATATTTTGTATATTGCGTACACTAAACACAAAAATATATACACCAAAACTCCAATGTTTACAGCGCTTCACAAAACACTTTCACAGGGAAAATAGAATCATATGATATCGGCCAAGGAAATGGATAATATATTGATTAGATGCGCAAAGACAGTATCTTGAGTTTTCACTTGTGGCGCATTAAAAAGCACCACACGGGGCATACGAATAGTATCATAGGCTAAGTTATCTACAAATTGTGTATTGGCGGTTTTTCTCAGTGTGATGGAAAGTCGTTTATTTTTCGAAACGTTTTTCATACCTGGGAAAATATTAACTAAATGTTACCAACACTTTTAGGAGTAGTGGTTAACGAACACTTTCTATACCTTCTATACGTAAAGTTTTCGTTACGGAAAGACCACTAATACAGCACTGCATTTATTCTATAATATGAGTAATTTTAAATGTATCAACGCAGGAGTGTCCCGTTGAGATTTTCTGTGATCTCTGCAGGGTATTCGGTTGCGTTGATCGCAAATAACTTCTCAAACTCTCATCAGAATACGGAATATTTGGAGCTGCATTAAGTTGGATAAGCATATTCCTAAAAGGGCGTAGTTATGTAAGTATTAGCAATATTACAAACAACAATCAAGCGGTAACAAAATATGAATATACGAAAGTGAAAATGGGTGTTCCACAGGGTTCAACATTGGGTCCTACATTGCTTTTGCTTTGCATAAATGTACTGAATACTTTAACATTTAATGCATATGTTACAATATACGCTTGTTTTTGCACAAATTAGATCAAATATTAAAAACAACATAATATGTATTAGAAAATCTGAATATCTGGTTTAGTAACAATATTTTGTGCTTTAATATGCAAAAGACACGCTGCATATGATTTCACAATTGGCAAAAAAAATGCTCAGATTTTAGATTATCCTTCAATAACTCTTTTGGGAATGTACACTTCTGTGCAATAAAGTCCCGTACATTTGAAAAACCGCTGCCCTAGGAATCACTACTTCCACATCCGGATTTTCTATCCAAGTCACACAACGAAAAAATTTTGTATCTGGAAATAATTGTTTATGGAACTTTAATAATATAATATTTGAAATCCTCTACCCCAAAAACCCATAAAACGATACCTCACATCGGTAGTGGGTTGGTGACAGGGGGTGGGAATGGGGGGTGGATAAAGTAAAAAAATATGTTGAGGTTTCTGGTTCTTGTACACACACTAAATCACATTTTTTTTTTCATCCCCTTTAATAACGGGGTGGGGGTGGCAATGGGGGTGGCCAATGCCAAAATTTTTTTTGAGACCTTAGCTTCTCTTGTATATACTAAATACCAATTTTATGGACTCTTATCTGCTTGATTTACATATTTTTCCCAAATTTACTCCAATTTACCCCCCAACCCTTCGATGGAACAAGATGAAAATATAATCTAGTTCTAGATCTCGTTAAAGTACATATGTGCACCAAATTTCAAGTCAATATCTCAAACGGTTCCAGAGTAAACGTGCGCACAAAAAAAGTTACAGACCGACAGACAGACCGACAGACAGAAATTTTTTTTTCGCTCAAACTTGAAATCTCGACGTTTCATGACATTATAAGTCTATTTGAACAATAAAATTTTTAAAAAATTTTTTTGTCGTTACTATACTTCCACTGGATGTGGAAGTAAAATCAAGTAATCCAGTTTTCACTAATATTAAGTGGTGTGAATCAGTCTTTTAGACGATTGTCCAAATTAGAAAGTTCGTTGTGAGAATTCACGTCTCTAAATTCAATTCGATAGGATATATAATATGTTTAACAATTTACGAACAGTTCTTACCAGAGTATATATTCACAAATGGAACCTAGTTAGCAATGAAGTCTGTTTTTGGAGATGGCCCACCCATTTTCCATGGCCTCCTAACAAATATATTAAATTTTTCGAAAATGAACCACTTTCTCTAGAGACAAGTATGACAGTATGACATGTGATATACAGTTGGATAGCTAATTTAAGTTGTGATCGAATAATGAAATAATTTACAAGATGTTCCATTTAAAAAAACACAAGTTATGTCTATATCTCGAAAACTGAGCCATGCATACTTTTCTTCTTATCAGCAACGGATTCTACTGAAAAAAGTGCCTTAAGAATGTGTTACTCGATTTTCGATTCGACACTTGGTAATTGAGATATAGAGATCATCCAAAAACGCTTTGTAACTCGGTAGTTGAAAAAGATAGACGATGGCGGTTTGCACCATTGTTTGTTTCTCGAAAATCGAGCTCAGGACACTTATATTGTCTATCTGCCATAGTTTTAGAGAAAACCTCAAATCCCATCTAATTTGGTCCACCCTGTACACAATAGTACACACAGTTGTAAACTTATTTTAAAGTATCTTAAGCTTTTGACACAAAAAATTAGATTATGGAGAATACGATCCTAGAGAGTCGCTTTTGGGGATGTATTTTTTGAGGAATCGAGGTATTAATGCCTGCTTCCCTAACCGTCCACCTCTCAGAGGCGGAAACAAAGATGTTACATTTACTATTAGAAAAACCACAACACAGAAGAAGTTTTCATAACTTTCATTCGAGGTGGGGTATATTTGGAGGCGAGCGAAGATCCGTCTTGACCTTATAAAAACGAAAGGTTAGCAAGTATCAAGGAGGGGTAAATTAAGAAGGAGTGCTTAATCCCTATAAGCACTGTTTACCAGCGAGCAAAAGAGATGGAGATAATATGTGACGCAAATCGTGCGTCACTGGTAGTAAAATGGCGACACTGTGATGTATAGTCTCTTTCATGATATTGGTATGTCGAAATTCGTATCGTAATCATGTTCAGTGTTTGCAGTGTTTATTTGTTGGTTAATTATAGCTTTTTATAAGTATTCTTGTTGTTTTAGTGTAGTGTAGTGTTTTATTAGTATTGTGTATAGATATTGTCCATTTTAAGACATTTTGAACAATTTTGAGTGTAATATTGACATTATATATATTTTTCATTCCTTATTTATATTAAGGCATTTAAAAAATATATATTGTCAATATTACACTCAAAATTGTTCCAAATGTCTTAAAATGGAGGTAGTTAATTGTATTATTTTAGTTTTTGTTTCTTTTATGAAGAATATATAACTGTTAATACACCATTATTTTATCATCATTATTTACGTAAATACCAGGCAAGGGAATATGTACAACATAAATTTAATATATATTATATTATCATCTGTTATTAAAAAACACAAGAATATACTGTTCAACTGCTATAATTAAATTTTTTGGTGTAACGACAGGATACCTAGCTTAAAGCACAGTAAGTAAGTGAAGAATTTCCTGTGTTTGTTGAATATGCCACAAATAATAAATTATAAACAATATTTAGAAGAATGTTTTGTACCCGAAACTATAATATATAACTTTCAATAAAGTATACACAGGGTGTCCCACTTAAAATTCCCAGTGCCATATCATATCCTTGCTAACTAAAATAGATATTCGAGTTGTGTAAAAAAGGTTTCACTAGAATATATAAATTACTTCGGTTTTGCGTAAAAATGTTCTTTCTACAAATTAAGGTAGGTATTGATATGGCGTTGCGATTAAAAGAAATTGTTCAATCCCAAGAACTCTGATGTGATATAGGGCGTTACATTCTATGCAACTTTTACGTTTTGAACAATTTTCGAAAAGTCACTGGTTTTCGAGATATTTGAACTTTAATATACTTTTACTTTGTTTAAGTAAGAAAATAGTTATAACTTTTTTCAAATAAATTTTAGACGTTAATTCCTTTGGAACATTTTTCATAGTAGCTCAGATTGATTTAGATATAGTAATAAAATAAATAAATAAAAATTGAAAAACGAACAATAATTAAAAACAATTAGGCAATCCAAACCACGTGATGCGTTGTGGGCAAACATCTGGCAAGCGTTTGTTTTCATTCGTTAAACGTTTGTTAAAGAGTTGGGAGGATCCCGCTGTTTTCTTATGGAAATTGAATTTCAGTCAAATTGGCTACATTTTTAATATATTGTAGATTTCGACTTTCCGATCAAAAGGCAAAAGCTCTCACTGACCCAACTTGATCCTACGTCTAGTTTCTGAGACAAGTTCAAAAAATTTACAAGCAGTCAAGTTAAGAAATTTCCGACTTTATAATTTTTTTATTGTATATTTTATACCTATTGTATTACTTTCTAATAAAGTATTTTCGAGTGTATTTTGCACTAATATAATTTTTTCGAGGATTTTTTGTTTTTAAAAAAATTGTGTAGAACAAAAAAAGTTTGAAAAACTTTTGCGAAGGCATAGGAAATTCTACATAAAAATAACAAGTGAAACAAATTTTTGATCACATTGGCTAAAACATCTCGTATAAAATTTGTGTCTTCCTGACCAAAAAAGTCTTACTGAAAAACTTTCGGAAATAGCTTCTTTGACCTCTAATACCCCATCGAAGTATTACAAATTCAATATTTTATATTATAACCATATTATAACCATTATTATCCACCTATAGAATATATCGTATTAGAGGCCAAAGGATCTCTTTCTAAAAGCTTTTGAATTTTAATAAGACTTTTTTAATAAGAAAGACACAAACTTGGCATGAAAACAGTTTTAGCCAATTTGACTGAATATTTCTTTCATTTGATATTTCTTGGATTTCCTGTGCCTTGCCCGAAATGTTTCTAACTTTATTTTTTTTCTACACTATTTTTATTAAAATAAAAAATTGTGTGAGTAGAAAATATTCTAAGGGGCTATTAGAAAGTATCACAATATAAAATATATTTTATAAAATTATAAAATCGAAGGTTTTTTAACTTTTGACCGCTTGTACATTTTTTGAGCTCGGAGCGTTGGGACCTAAACTGAATTTAACTCGTCGTGTGCAATCATGGTAGGAATCATTATGAAATATCAAAGAAAGATCTATTGTTTCTGGTATTTGACACATATATACATATGTATGTTTTTATTAATTATTAAAATATTTATACTTTTTCATTGTGTTTTCTCGAAAAGTGTCAAACATCATTTACACCATACACTTATCGAGTACTTATATTTAGGTATTGTAATTAGATAAGTAAAGCATGGTAGCTTATATATTTTAGTCTCCATTATATTGATAATTGTGTATATTTGTATATTGCAAATTTTTTAATAATAAATAAATATGTTACGATTTAAGGTATTTTGTATTCTTTCTTATATAAAATATCTGGAGTGAATTATTGAAATAAATTTCAAAATTTTGATACAATCAGTTAAATTCAGCAAATTTTCTAAATTAATTTAAAAATATACCTATATATTTAAAATTTATTTTCAAACCTTGAAAAGGCCACAGAAGTCCCACAAGTAGTGACATTTACATTAAGTGCATAAATATTCATATTATACAAACTATACTAATTTAATCATAAATTTATCATATTTAAATTACTAAAATACATATAGATTACAAAAGTACATATAAAAGATATGATATAATAACACAGTAAAAAAATAAAAGGCTCATTGCACTCTTTTATCAGTTTTTTCTTTTTTGTACAGATGAGTTTTAACTACTTAGTACATATATTATTTTGCCATCTCTTTGAAAAAATTACAATTATTAGTACTTTTTATTTGCAAATTTAAATTGTTGATTAGCTTAAATGCTTTCCACGTGATTTTATTTTGCCCAAATCTCTGTGACGGGTAGGTATGCAAAGATTGTTTGCTGCTTTTGTATAATGGTCCGAGTTAATTTTTGGTACCTATAATATCTGTTTGAATTAGGCTATTTTTAGGGCTGTGTGTGTCACTGCAATGAATTTATAAAATAATTCACAAATCAATTATTTTATAATTGCATACAGCAAAACTTCTAAAAAAATTATAAAAATAATTTCCTTCAAAGTCTAGAAAGTGGTCAAATTTAAAAAATTAGCTTAAAAGTCAAATTATCATTGTGTGCCTGACGCCTAAACAGGTTTGTTTTTTTGTCACATACTGCAAGAAAGCGTAAATATCAAATGTCAACAAAATTTTCTCAACTTTCATCATAATTTAATATCACTTCGTTTCGTTTAAACACATCTATAGCTTATATTTGGGACACTGTGTAATTTCCACTAATTTTGGACACCCTATACATACCACCAAGTGCGTCATAATGACGATTTTTACGTAACGGCCTTTGATTGGCTAGTCTCGATTAAGCACTCCTTGTTAATTTACCCCTCCTTGAGCAAGTATTGGAATCAGTCCGAAAAAACACACGATAACTTCACGCAATTCTCTTTACCTATGAAAGTATCGAGAGTTGCCTAACTTCAGATCGTACGGAACCGCCAAGTTATGTGTTCAAAGTGCGAAGCTAGAAAAATAATCGATGTTTATTCAATTAGTTAAAATGATAAATAATAGATATCTGCGACTAAGTAGGTATATTTAATTATACTTAAATGATGTTTACAGTGATCGGCCAGATCTCAATTGGATTTTTTTGTTTACTTCACAGTTCATTACAAATAAAGAATTATTTTCACGTCTACTGTAACAAGGCGTATATCTGTACTAGTAGGAGGTCTATTGTGGAATAGTTTTCAACAGTATAATATTATTTTTTGAAAATTGTTATTTCCTTATTTTGCAACTAAAGTCTGTATTTAAATTTTTCTTTGATTCGTAGGTTAGAGTAATATTACTTCCACATCCAGTGGAAGTATAGTAACGACAAAAAAATTTTAAAAATTTTTTATTGTTCAGATATGCTTAGAATGTCATGAAACGTCGAGATTTCAAGTTTGAGCGAAAAAAATTCTGTCTGTCTGTCGGTGTGTAACTTTTTTTGTGCGCACGTTTACTCTGGAACCGTTTGAGATATTGACTTGAAATTTGGTACACATATGTACTTTAACGAGATCTAGAACTAGATTATATTTTCATCTTGTTCCGTCGAAGGGTTGGGGGTAAATTGGGGTAAATTTGGAGTAAACAGGTAAATCAAGCAGGTAAGAGTTCATAAAATTGATATTTAGTATAGACAAGAGAAGCTAAGGTCTCAAAAAAAATTTTGGCATTAGCCACCCCCATTACCACCCCCACCCCATTATTAAAGGGGATGAAAAAAAAAGTGATTTAGTGTGTGTACAAGAACCAGAAACCTCAAAATATTTTTTTACTTTATCCACCCCCCATTCCCACCCCCTGTCACCACCCCCACCCCACTACCGATGTGCGGTATCGTTTTATGGGTTTTTGGGGTAGAGGATTTCAAATATTATATTATTAAAGTTCCATAAACAATTATTTCCAGATACAAAATTTTTTCGTTGTGTGACTTGGATAGAAAATCCGGATGTGGAAGTAGTGATTCCTTGGGCAGCGGTTTTTAGTTAGGTTAGCGGTTACAGATTCAATAAATGGTTGAATTTTTGTTATTATTATTATAAAAATCATCGTGGCTGAATGGAGACATCCAAAGCCAACAAAGAAAAAAAAAAGTTTTTCCTCATAATTGAAAAAACTTTGTTAAATAAAATTTTCAATGAAAATGTAAAAAAAAGGTAGTTTGTTTAAAGTGGATTGCATATTTTCTAATTTTTAGAATACCCTGTATAATTTATCTTAACTTTGACAACTGTTCATGACTTCCTAAGACAAACAAAACTTCTTATAAACAATGACTTTTTCTCGGCAAATAAAAAATAAGAAAGTTTACAAGAGGGCGGTATCCCATCCGGGGACACCGTAAAAAAAATTAAAAATATCTTATCAGGCATTTTTATCGGAAAATTTTATTAATAAAAGTTATTCAAGAATTACTCCAAAAGCTTGAATTCAAAGTTTGATAGAATTTTAAAAAAACATTTAAATTTGCAGAGAATACCGGGTGTAACAGAATCATGGTACACCCCCCGTGAAAAAGTGAAAAAAATCACTTGTTTGTCTAAAAGTACCGCTTATATGTATACAGGATATCCCAAATTTCAATCAATTACACAGCCCCACAAAAAAAATTTTTGGAACTGCTATCGAGACAACTGTGTAATTTTCGCCGCTGAATCCGAATCCGAGGTCAAAAAAAATCGTACACCCCCAAAATCAACCCCTAGCGCTAAAAAAAAACACTCCCTAAACATGGTAAAAATTACTTAACGCTCCACGAATAGTCTTAAATCTTAATAAATCGAATTAAATATAAACAGTCAAGTATATAATGCTTAAACACTATTTTTCATTGAAAATTTTATACCAACCATTATTAGCCAATTGGACACGTTTATTTTGTCATTGTTGCTATGACAACCATCGAATTTTTTGGAAATCACTCTTACCCATGAGCACCTACCTATGTGATTAATAAGTGGAAATTACCCTGGTTTGACAGCAATGACAGTAAATAAACGTAAATTAATAACAAAAGTTTTTAGTATAATATATTTATTTTAGACATTTCATTTACACCTTATTTTACTAGAACGCGGGGAAAGTAAATGAACGTAAATTAATAACTAAAGTTTTTTTATAATATAATAACAAAATAACATAAATAAGTAGATTAATTTTTTTTAAACGTAATTTTATTTAATAAGTAGATATTACTTTAACTCTTATAATTATTGGAAATATTAAACACACAATTGTTATAAACATTATTCGGATGTATTGTTGATTCTTGGCTTTGTTCAACTTCTGTGAATTCATTTTACCTATGGCTTTGACTGTTTCCCAAAGAATGTTCACCTCTCATAGCGTGAATTATATTTCGGTGATAATCCATATCCATCTGAAGGTAGGGCTTTATGGACTGGGAATTGCTGTGACCGGTAATCTTAATGATTTGTTGTTCCTGAACACCATTTTTTGCCAAGTTTGATACTGCCGTGGCTCTCGCAGAATGATTTGTTACTTTGATTCTCTTAACATCAATTCCTATTTTGGATGCAGATTCTTTTAACCATAAAGCAATCGTGTTTTTACCAACAGGACTATTCTTATACCATCCTTTCGAAAAATTTTCATTCCAGTTTGGATTGGGGGTCACAAATAATCTATCCACTGTTAGATCTCCACGTTTTCCATAAATTTTTCAAATAGTCGTACAGGGCATTCATCAAAATTTGTTGTGTTTCTTACCAACCACTTACTATCGGCTAGTTTTCTTGATCCGCCTTGAGTTGTTTTAGTAAACACAGGGTTATATTCAATTCTTCCTGTGGACTCTCCCTTATGGTCTATTTCTTTATGAAAATGTTCCACTTTAGCCATTGTCCCTTCACCACCTCTCCACGCGAGTTCGTGTGATATTACGTGAAAAAACTTTCGCTGCAAGCCAGCAGATTCATTTTCATCCCATATTTTTAAAATTTTAGTATACTCTTCATTAGTAAGAGCAGCAGCACTACTTTTTCTTTTTGTGGGATCTCTTTGCAATTGCCGGCGTTTCGCATCACGCGCAGCTCTTGCTGCAGCAAACTCAACGTCTGATAAAGGATTAAATTTGATATTTGTTGAAGCACATTTCTTGAACCTAAAATAATATTACATTTGTGAATTCTAACCTCTCCATCTAACAAAAATATTTTAATGGTATATAAGTATTTAAAACAATCAACAATTTTTATCACCTTCACAACAGATTCTTTATAATCTTCCGAGTTTGATTTCTTCATGTTAAACCCCCAATCCTCCAAAACTGCAGCCAGTTCTATGACAGAGGTTCCTCCTTCAATTTTGTATGATTTTTCTTGGCAAAATTCTAAAAATTGTTTCCATATAGTTGCCTTAGATCTTTTCGTATTTGTTGGAATTAGTTTGTCCACCTCTTTTTTGATTATCTCAGTATTTTGCTGTCCAAAACGCGACATTTCTCTCAAAAGCGGAAATAAAATAAATCACACCACCCTATTAAAATTTCTGTCAGTGAAATACGTCAAAATGCCAGTCAAGGCCATCTTATTTATGCATCAAATGCGACACCGGCACGAGCCTACAAGATTTTGCAAACATTTCGAAAGTTCTTTTTTGTCAAGTAATTTTGGTATAAAATTTTCTTACCGAATCTCCCTCGCTCTTGAATTAAAATCCGGAAATTTTTTCTCGCTCACGAATTTTTAAAGAAAATTTCCTTCGGCTGACGCCTCGGGAAGATTTTCAAAAAATTCGGACCTCGAAAAAATTTCCGGAAATAATTCAAGCACTAGGGAGATTACAAGTGAAAATCACCCCCATGAGTGAGTGAAAACTATCCCTTATACAACAGGAAACTTAAAAAAATGCAGTGATTGTAAAAAAAGCTTACGATGTCCAGTTTTTTTGGAAAGAGTGAGTAACTGCATTAGTTCCGATGCGATGCTCAAAATCTACCCCCATAGAGTGGCGGAAACCACCCCAGATTAAAATTGTAAGGAAAATCGGGGAAAAAAAAGGTAATAACAGAAACAATGAACGCCCCAATAAAGAGTCCAACTTAACGTATACTTAATTCGCATTCAACACTCGCATGAGGTTGTTAATGCGCCACCTACCGGCTGGTCAAAAAACTATATGGTCAGAAAATTATATAGATGTTTTTTCTGAATTTTTAGACATTCTTTTTAGAGGCCATATAAATAAGTAATAGTATTTTCAGAGAATTCTTTTTAGGAGTCATCTAAGCAACTGCAATTTAATTTGGGGGTGGTTTCCGCCACTCTATGAGGGAAGTTTTTGAGCATCGCATCGAGACTAATGCAGTTACATACTGTTTCTAAAATAACTGGGCATCGTAAGCTTTTTTGCAATCACTTCAGTTTTTTTAAATTTCCTGTTGTGTGAGGGGTAGTTTTCACCCACTCATGGGGGTTCCAAAACTTCCAATTCCAAATTTTTGTTTCTGTGGGGCTTTTTTGGAACTGCTATCGAGACAACTGTATCCCTATGTAATTTTCGACGCTGCATCCGAATCCGAGGTCAAAAAAAATCGTACACCTACACCCCCAAAATCAACCCCTAGCGCTAAAAAACACTCCCTAAACAGGGTAAAAATGACTTAACGCTCCACGAATAGTCTTGAATCTCAATAAATCGAATTAAATATAATCATTCAAGTATATAACGCATAAATACGGAGTTAACACTACTTTCCATTGAAAATCACTCCCATGAGTGGGTGAAAACTACCCCTCACACAACAGGAAATTTAAAAAACTGTAGTGATTGCAAAGAAAGCTTACGATGCCCAGTTATTTTAGAAACAGTATGTAACTGCATTAGTCTCGATGCGATGCTCAAAAACTACCCCCATAGAGTGGCGGAAACCATCCCTAAATTTAAATTGCAGTTGCTTAGATGACTCCTAAAAAGAATTCTCTGAAAATACTATTACTTATTTATATGGCCTCTAAAAAGAATCGTCTAAAAATTCAGAAAAAACATCTATATAATTTTCTGACTATATAGTTTTTTGACCAGCCGGTAGGTTGCGCATTGAGTGTTGAATGCGGATTAAGTATACGTCAAGTTGGGCTCTTTATTGGGGCGTTCATTGTTTCTGTTATCACCTTTTTTTTTCCCGGTTTTCCTCGCAATTTTAATCTAGGGGTGGTTTCCGCCACTCTATGGGGGTAGATTTTGAGCATCGCATCGGAACTAATGCAGTTACTCACTCTTTCCAAAAAAACTGGGCATCGTAAGCTTTTTTTACAATCACTGCATTTTTTTAAGTTTCCTGTTGTATGAGGGGTAGTTTTCACCCACCCATGGGGGTGATTTTCAATGGAAAGTAGTGTTAACTCCGTATTTATGCGTTATATACTTGAATGTTTATATTTAATTCGATTTATTGAGATTTAAGACTATTCCTGGAGCGTTAAGTCATTTTTAACATGTTTAGGATGTGTTTTTTAGCGCTAGGGGTTGTTTAGCGCTAGGCGGTATACAAAAGCAAAAAGCAAATAAATTGTCACAGTAAGCTTTTCAAAATTCAAAATTAAATTTTCGCACTTTTTTAAACGAATATTAAAAGCAGTATAAAAAAAGCGATCGACATTTTCAATTCTCAAAAAAAAAAAAAAAAAAAAGGTGGAAATGTTCAATTGTTCAATTTTTCATTTTTTAATGTTGTTTGCATTGAAAAATGTATATTTCAAAATGTAACACCACAATAAGATCAGCTTAATGCTTATTGTTTTGCTGACAGAGCAAGAAATATCACAGTCGTATCGAAATTTATATTACATTTAAAAAACCGCTGCCCAAGGAATCACTACTTCCACATAAAGATTTTCTATCCAAGTCACTCACAACGAAAAAAATTTGTATGTGGAAATAATTCTTTATGAAACTTTAATAATATAATATTTGAAATCCTCTACCACAAGAACTCATAAAATGATACCCCACATCGGTAGTGAGGTGGGGGTGGTGATAAGGGGGTGGTAGTGGGGGTGGATGAAGTAAAAAAATATTTTGAGGTTTCTGGTTCTTGTGCACACACTAAATCATAATTTTTTTTCATCCCCTTTAATAATGGGATGGGGGTGGTAATGGGGGTGGCTAATGCTAAAATTTTTTTTCAGATCTTAGCTTCTCTTGTATATACTAAATACCAATTTTATGGACTCTTACCTGCTTGATTTACCTATTTACCCCAAATTTACCCCAATTTACCCCCCAACCCTTCGACGAAACAAGATGAAAATATAATCTAGTTCTAGATCTCGTTAAAGTACATATGTGTACCAAATTTCAAGTCAATATCTCAAACGGTTCCAGAGTAAACGTGCGCACAAAAAAAGTTACAGACCGACAGACAGACAGAAATTTTTTGTTCGCTCAAACTTAAAATCTCGACGTTTCATGACATTTTAAGCCTATTTGAACAATAAAAATTTTCAAAAATTTCTTTGTCGTTACTATACTTCCACTGGATGTGGAAGTAAAACTAGAAAAAACAATACGCATTTCTATTTACAATAAATTTTAAAAAACAATAAGTATACTCCGTATTTGTCTGTTTACTACTACTTTTTACTTTATTACGTACAATTTATTGAAATTGTTTATAAGCATAGCTTGTATGTAAATCCATTGTGTCATTCAAACGTTTAAAAACGACAACATTGCGACATGCATATCAAACTCTTATGCAATTATCGTATAAATAAGAATAATTGATGTTAATTATCTCTTGAGCAAAGCGAACCGGTTATATCTGGTTTAGTTGAAATCTAGTTAAATGACCTAGCAATAAAAACGAGATTAATTGTTATCGCGGACGTTCCGCAAAGGAGCCCTGAACCACAGATCGACTACAAATTGAAAATTACGATTCGCGGATACAAAGGTTTTGAACCTTGATTTGTTGAAAAAAAAATACACTGCGAAAAATGTTTAAAATGTTAATTAGTAATTACTAAGTAGAATCTTTTGTTGCAAGTCACGTACGTTGTTTTTTTGGTGCATATATTAATATCACAGAAATTACTTATTTTTTTAATATAACGTTCAGTCACATATTTCTAAATGGTGTCTTCAACTGCACATTAGCTCTTAGTAGAGTGCATTAATACGCTTATTGTGACTTCCGTGGGGGTTTCCTTGTCACAAGCTGAATTTGATATAAAATTAATGATGTTTCAAAATCTCAAATCCGTCAAAAAATGTCCTACTCAAAAGGTCATTACAATCAAAAAACGAGTTATAGCTTAGTGACTTAGGTGTTGTGATATTTCCACTTTTGAGTAATAGCAAATCCTTTTAACCATGAATAGAACTAGTAAGTCAAAATAAGTAGATTTTCGAAAAGACCAACCTCGAGAAGTCATGCCTGCTCCCCCTGCCCCCCCTCAAAGGGGCTACCTGTATCTGCCTATACATATATTTTTTTCTCAAAAATGGTAGGAGCTAGATGAATGATCTTGGCGCCATTCGATAGAGTATAAAATTTTGCATAAGACCCTCCATTTGCTTTTTTGCTATTTTCTTTTTTTAAGGCCCCACAGCAAAAAAAAGGGTGAGGAGCCTTCCAACAGCGACACATGTTTGGCTATACCTCTAAAACGGCCCAATAAATCAAAAATCATAAACTTTTCATATAAATTATGTTATTTGTGAATTAAACAAACATTAAAGATAATATTACATTAGAATTATGAAGAAAATTTTTCGGTCTTGTAGTCGAACATTTAATAGAACATATAAAACTGCATGAAAAATCCAAAAATTCGCAACGAATGTAAATTTGCAAATTAGAGTTCAAAATCAACGGAAATGTTGTTTTTTTGATAATCTGAATCTATATGCAAAATTTGGTAGATCCGGTAGAAGTAATGGAAGTATATTAACTTACAAAACCGCAATTATAAAATAATTCCTTATTTAAATTAGTTTTTGTCGGACTAGCGATACATACCAATGTTTTTGTAGAACACTATTTTATTTGGGCAGAGAATACACTAACATGTGTTATTTTTGTCCTACAGTAATGAGAAAAGTGTTAGCGTGGAACTGACAAATTCCGAGCGAAGAACTGAAAAAACAACATTCAATTTGTAGGACAATGTAACAATTTAATTTTAAAAACATTTATGAGGCAATAGTAAAAAATCAGCTGGTTAGTAATTATTCTTTTTTATTTGGACATGTTGGGGGTGGGGGACGTTTCGGGCAAATCATCGATTTTGTAAGACAAACGTTTTTTCGTGTTTTTTATCAAATTATCTCAAGATTTAACTAAAAAACTAACTGTTAGTAATAAAATTTGAACAATCACCCAATCAACATATACCCACACAGCAGAAGGAGATTCTTAACATATACATATCACATTCCTCTAAGTATATGGGATGTACTTAGTATATGCAAATAAGTTTCAAATTGTCTGCAAAACAGATGTCATTTGTCTCACCCCTGCGGATCATATATACGTACTTAGCAGATATCTATGAATAAAATATATAATTTTTATGTACATTACATATGTACTATGTATGTCCAAAATATATACGCACGTTTTTAAAATATGATATGTATATACGCGCATGTACATGCATAAAACATCCAGATATAAATGTACCTCTGATTTACTTCTGGAGGAATATACAGCATAACGACATATTTGTCAAGTACATATAAGGTATATTACGAATAATCAGTCGCCATTAGGCATCTCTGAGAGTGAGAAACGTCGCACTGTCGCACACAATTAGAGAAATATTATGTTTTGAGCCCATCCGTAGTGTAATGGAGCTAAGGCTCTCCATCAGTAGATGCCTGCCTTGAGTTATATTAGTATGCTTTCTATTTGCCAATGTTGTCTATTGGATAAAGTTAGTTCGATGTAAAGCTGCAGCTTGCAAATTAAATCGATGGTGCCATCTAGCGGATTATAGATGTAACTTCCAAGAGTTCGAACCGAGGTTCGAACTAACAGCCATTATATACATACAAGTATGTCCTAACTATGTGGGTGGTAGGCATATGCGGAATATATGCATGTTTGTATGTAGTAGGTATATACATATTAAATATTTACACGCAAGTATGTCTTAGGTATATATGTTTTAGGCATATACAGAATATATACTTGTTGGTCTATACTCGGTATGTACATATGGAACATATTCATAATGGCAGGTCGTATGTATATACGTAAAAAGATATTCATATACAAGTATATTGTAGGTATATCCAACAAAGTAAAAATACATATGTGTATATTATAAGTACATACAGAACAGAATATACCCCCATGTATATTTTATAGATATACCATTCTAATACGGTATATATTTTTCATATTATGGACCTAAACGGTATATACATATCATGTCGAATGCTATATGGGTATACACCCAAGCGCAGTTTATTAACTACCACTACCGAGAATTTTCGCAGAGAGAAAAGTTGGGAGTCTCGTCAAAACGAAGCTACTCACGAAAAAATTCAGCTTGTTAGTAATCATTAAAAAAAGGGGGCACTGTACTGTGGACCACAATGTTAAGCAACTTATGTTACAAACTATATGACTTATTTATTCTAAATCTCTTTTATTACTATTTTTTTTGGGGGGTCATTTATGATATTTAAATTATCTGACCCTTGGGAAGTAAGGTTTTACCTCAAACATTTTCTGTTGACAAACAGACCTAGTACATTTATTGGCAATGTTAAGCAACTTATGTTAAAAACTACATGGTCTATTTAGTCTATATCTCTTTTAATTCTTTTTACCACGCTTACATTTTTTGACCTTTGGCCCATTCGATTATAATTTCCGGACTTTAAAACTAGCACTGCACATATATTCTGAGAACTGATAAAGAAATATAAAAACATCTGAACTACAAGCCAATTTAGCTTTAATACGTTTTAGTACAACATTGTAGATCAGGTATATCATGGAAATTATTATCATTAGAAGTCGCAGAATCGAACTTTTCATAATATAATTTCGATTAACTCCGACTATTATTAATTACTGAAGAACTTAAATCGCTAAGAGCTCAGATGATTAGATTTAATAATAATAATAATACAAATAATGCCCAAATGCGCGATATATCTACTAAAGTACTCACCAAGACGAGTTTTCCATCAAAAATGCTTTTAGGTTTGGTCGTGTGAAAGAGCCAATAAACGTCTTAGGTATTAATTTTTACTTTATTATACGTAATAATATAGATAATTATAAATAAACAATATAACATAACGTTATCAAAGAGAGGCAAATACAAAATATTTAAAAAAATTGAAAATTCTAAAAATAAAGCAAAAGCGTTATGGCAAATTGTGAATTAAAATTTAACCAATACCAAAACATCCCAAATAATAAAATAATAGTTAACAGCAAGGAGATAGTCGATCTATTTGGTGCTCATTTTTCAAATATGGTAAAAGATAAACTAGCAAATCATTTTACAGAAATGTCGAAGGAGTGTACGAGCCCAGAGTTGAACGAAAATGTTTTTCAGTTCAGTAAAAATAGAAGAGGTAAGAGATGCTATTTTGCAATTATCTGATAAAAAAATCAACTGGTATTGTTGAGGTTCCTACCAAATTAATAAAAGACTACACGAATTTGCACTATGTTTACCTAGTAAGTCAATTTTGACGGGTAAGTTCCCAAATAGGCTAAAAACGGCATTAATCATACCTGTGTTTAAAAAGCGAAATGAAAACCAAATTAACAATTATAGACCCATGTCACTTTTAAATGTATTTTCTAAGATAATTGAAAAAGTAATCGCAAATAGAATTGTTTCATTTCTAAATGAAAAGAATCTATTAACATCGTCTCAGCATGGCTTTAGAAGTAACTTTTCTACAGAAACTACTACAAATTAATTAATTCAAAATGTATATGAAGACCTAGACGCCAAAAATCATGCAACGGGAGTTTTCTTTGACCTCTCAAATGCTTTTGACACTTTAGATTTGTGTTTTGTTTCACACAAATTAAATATGCTAGGTATTAGAGACAACCTAAATAAGTGGATTGTATCATACCTCACGGAAAGGAAAATCAGAGTCAAAATAGAAAACTTTTTCATATAAATATGAGCTAAACATTGGAACACCCCAGGGTAGCATGCTGGGTCCTCTGATATTCCTGCTATATGTAAATGATCTACCACACTATATAAACTCTGCAAATGTTTACATGTATGCGGATGACACAACTTTTATATTTAAGGCAAACACTCCTGAATAACTAGAGAAAAATGTGAACAATCTTTTACATTTGTTCAGTGAATGGTGCTTTAGAAACGGGGTTATATTAAATTATGGTCAAACTGTATTCATTTTACTACAAAACAAAAAAGGACGAAGTATATTTACATAGTCATTCAGTATTGCTTCAACCAGAAATAAAGTTTGTGGGAACTATAATTGATGCGAATCTCAGCTTTACTTTACTTTACTTTACTTTACTTTACTTTACTTTACTTTACTTTACTTTACTTTACTTTACTTTATCTCTCAAGTCAAGTGAAACATTTATGTAAAAAATTGGGACAATCCTGTTTTGCCATCACAAATTTAAAAAATAGTTTGGACAAAAAATCGCTCCTAATTGTCTATTATGCCCTAGTATACTCTCAAATTTCCTATAATATAATTTCATATGGAAACAGTACAGACATGCAAAGAGCATTATAAATAATGCAAAAAGAATCATAAGTTTATAATTTATAATTCCCATATTTTCTATGGGAATTTTAAAACATCAGAAAGAATCAATTTTTTCACATATAGGACAATGTTGGTTATCACTTTACACGATATAGTGTATAGTATGTAATAGTGTTTTAAACAAGTTTCGAAAACGAATCTTTTCACACGAGTGAGGCAGTTTGGTGCAACGAGCCGAAGGCGAAAAATTAAAAAAAATTATATACGCAACGACTTTGACGCCATCTTGATCAAGACCCTTACGCATATCATCTCCCAATTTTTTCCCATATCTTGAGTTGCCATTTCTGATCTTCTAACTATAAACGTTAACATCTGGAGGACTTTCTCCTATTTTTTAACATAACGTCAATGGGACTGGCCTTCATCGTCACCCAAACTTTCTTTGAAAGGTCAAATTTGAATGATGGCCTAATAATTAGGAAAGAAATATTTAGGAAAATACCCAAATTTTTATAAGTTCACTGTCAATACATTTCTTTATTTCCTGCATACGTATAATGGAATAAATATGCATTATGCATTATGCAAATAAAATAAACCTATACTTCTCCAGTAGCTTCATAGCTTCGTTTAAACACTTTTTGCTAAAAATAGCCACGCAAGCAATGTAAAACATAATTAGAAGTAAATAAGCAATTAAACAAGATAAAATTGACGTAAAAACATTTATCTTAAATACTTCGAGGGGGGTATTTAAATAAAGAATTTTTATTTTTTTATTTGAACTGAGTATAAACAACGTTTTGATAATGCAATTTCGTAACCGATAAAAATATCAATGTATAAACACTTATCAGTCCCAGGGGGGTCTCGTGGTTTAAGTAATGTAACAGAAGGTATTAGGAGCAATTTATCAGAAATGAGTTAGAGCCAGAAAGATTTTGATTATGAGATTAATTTTTCTTTAAGTTTGGACCAAAACTAAAAAAATCATGTACTAATCGATGTTGTATTCATTATTTGTGACATATTTTGAAATGTACACACAGGTTAAACCCAAAATCTCCTTTTTTAAAGTTTCGAATTCTTCAATTGTACAGTATATACGCGACCGATAACTTTTATAACTTATAACAAGAACTTTTATAAATCCGGGATAACCAAGCACTGTTGTTCCGTGTATACGCAGATTAAATGCTCTTCCAGAGTAAGTGTAATAGGAGGGATCATCACAAAGCTGCAAAATCTTATGGTACAATTTGAAAAATGCCATATTATGGCTTTTACTGAGTATATTTTATGTTGTTTTCTTTAACCTTCATACCCTAAAAGGTTGGGGGATGATTTGGTGATTTTCAGATGTTTTTCTTTATTCAAATGTTAAATCTTATAACTATGCCAAATTTTAAATTTCTACACGACCACTACAATTTTTCACCTTTACGATGTTAGGGGCGACCTTTTTACAATTCTCGATTACTCTCTATATTAGGAACTCCAAAGCCTATAACTGTGCCTTTCAAGTGTCTGGCTAATATTTGTGGACATACACATATGCATACATTCAATTTTATATATAGTATAGATGTTCAACATGTCAAAACTAACTAACTATGTATACATGCCTAATTACTAATTAGTTAAATTATTATTAATCAAAACATAAATTATTGGTATTTCCATAAGCGAAATATTTATTTTCTCTTATAGGGAACACCTTTATGTATGATTTTTTTCCTGGTGGCATACCTAGTGCAGGTTCAGACACTTTTGTAAAGTGAGTAAAAAAAAATATTTAGAAAACCCCAAGGAACATACGGGATATTATTAAAAATAACGGCCTAACTTCCAATCAGATCAGAAGTGTGATATATGCTACCTTCTTTATACAACACACATGTATGAAATATTAAGTAGCGTCACTATACCAGACCTCACAAATCTAAGTCAAATGCCAAGAAACTGGTGGAATGTTTCCACATTTCGTGATCACTCGGCATACGAAATACCCCAAATGTATTTATATTTTTGTAATCAGTAGCCAATACAACACTGTACATTCTTTTTTTAGACAGTAACATCATATCACACTATAACGGCGTACTTAAACATTCCATATTCAAAAATATATTATCATATGATGCAAGGTTCGATTTATTAACAAACATATTTTTTAGCTATGGCGAAAATCTTTGTTTCTATGGGGTTTATGGCGTGTTCCGTGATAATGTAGAAGAACGCACTACCGGGCGTCAAAATGACGCGACACCAATTTATTTCTCAGGGGGCGCCAGTCGCGTATTACCCCGTTCTTCTACCTCCCAGGCGGGTTCGAGATAAGATGACTTCGGTAGCCGAAAAGCGGGACCAAGGCTGCACTACCACAGATCGGAAACTACGCTCTCTCTGGACCCGAATTCCCTCGTTAGGGGTTTAGGCACCTCTTAATTTCCTGAATTTTTGCATAAAAAAATCCCAACCGAAGAATTTCTCTACGGAGGGATTAGTTTTGGTACGCGAAAATCGCGTTTTGGTCCATTAATAACGGAATATATTTCTCAAAAAACGCATAAAAAAATCCCTATCGAACCTCCGTACAACAACCAGAAGGTCGAACGTTAATGCGAATTAACTCGACACATCCGGTTTTCTATACGAAAGTTCCAGGGATTATAGACCGTCAACAGGCCTCAAGATCAATTAAGAAACATTAGTTCAAAGAATCCGTTTATTTAACAGAATTGGTTATACAAAATTCTCAAGAAAGAATCGTGCCTTCCCCAATCAAGGTAGTGACTTTCAGACCATACAAGCGAGAGCGCTCGCGCTAACGATCGATTAGGTAGAAAAGATTCATACGTACCTTCTCAGAATCAAAATGCGAGCTTTTAGAATCATTTCAGACTCTGGGTAAATGAATAATTAAGGCTGACTGAAATTAACTTAAAAAAGTTTTACTAAATGAATTTAGTTTCGCTAGAGACTACCTAGCTTTAAAGTTCTTGTATCGTGGAAATTCACGTACTCAAACACATTCTGAGGACTTATTACTGCATAAGTTGAGTGGCGTTCGATCAGTCCACGACTTACTAACCCTTATCACAGTCGATTAATAATATCGATTTGGCAGCGTCTCACCTTCGAGCGACTATTAGGCAAAATTGAATTTTTGGATTTTTATGCACAAGGCGTTTTCCTCTATAACTTTGTCATTTGAAAAGCCCCGTTATTGGCTTTTCTACCATCACTTTGTCTGGACCACTCAACGCGCTCGACCAAATTGCGAGCCGCTGGGTCAATCCAAACTCTTTCTATGCGAGAAACCGGCCTTGTACATGTGCATTGATTTTTATCAATTTTTGCTTATCGGCACTACGCCGGCTTTGACAAAATCTTCTTTTTTGCCTTTCGGATGCAGTGCATCGTTAAAATTTTATGCTCATATTTTAGAATTGGGCTTTCAATGACTGTACCTCAAAGGTCAATGTCTTTGGTTGAGGAATAAAAAATAAAAAATAATTTAAAGTATATTTTCGTGGTACTTTTTAAACTGACTTTGTGGTACTTTTGAAAAATCCATTTAAAGACCAATTTTTGCGTACTTTTGAAAAATCGATTTTCGAGCCAAATTTCAAGGTACTTTTGAAAAACTAATCTGCGGGTGAAATTTTGGCGTCCTTTTGAAAAATCGATTTTCAAGCCAAATTTCAAGGTACTTTTGAAAAGTTAATCCGCGGGTGAAATTTTGGCGTACTTTTGAAAAATTGATTTTCAAGCCAAATTTCAAGGTACTTTTGAAAAGTTAATCTGCGGGTGAAATTTTGGCGTACTTTTGAAAAATTGATTTTCAAGCCAAATTTCAAGGTACTTTTGAAAAGTTAATCTGCGGGTGAAATTTTGGCGTACTTTTGAAAAATCGATCTTCAAGCCAAATTTCAACGCAGTTTTGAAAAATTAGTCTGCAAGTGAAACTTTGGCGTACTTTCGATAAATCGATTCTTGGGCCAAATTTTGACGCCCTTCCAAAAATATTATTTTTCAAAGTCCAATTTATGGTACCTTTGAAAAAGTATATTATTCATAAATCTTTGTCATCATATACTTCTACTCTGATATTCTGAACCAAAAACATTTTTCCTAAGTGAAAATTCGGTGTTTCTTCGAATTTTCGCCTGGTCATTTCCAACGCCTTATAGAACCCAAAACGGTCCTTGTGGACTGATCTGCGCCTCTGCAGATTCCCAAAAATGTCTTTAAATGAAATTTTTGCCTAAGTCGAATTTTGATTATGTCTTCAACTTAGGACGATTTTGGAGAGTTCTACAACACTCCCCTCCTTTGGTTGAATCTTTTCTACTCATCGATTGCCTTCAATTTCCATATTCACTTGTATGTCTGTATGCCTTCATTTGACGGTCTGACCTATGGTACAGATGTTTAAAAATAACGGCCTTAATTGGGGCAGACGACTGATTCGCCTATCTAACTTAAAAATAAATACATTTTTTAAACAATACGCCAAGTTGATACAACATTTTTATCAACTTAATTACACCCGCGTCGAGGTGCGAAGCGTAGCACAATTTTGATTAGCGTCCACTCTCACTAATTCGTTGCACTCGCTTTTTTTTTTTTTTTGCCCTGGTCTCGCTCTTGCTTGACTTCGGTCCTTTCTAGAAGAGGCTGTCTATATCTCCATGCCGCAGCTTGGACGGTCCTCGCCTTTGAGTTCCAGACTTCACCATGCCGCGCCCTTGCGACAGGCTGGGTCATCTTTCCATTTCTGCACATGGAAAATGCAGTTCTGCAACTAGATTGACTTTTTAGCAAGTCGTCGACTGGGACGCGTCGACTAACAAACACAATGTGTTGTTTTTAATGAAATATTTTTCTAACATGAATTTTGTTAACTTATAATGGTTAGAAATTGGTTCTTCGTAAGGTAGATTGAATCGGCTTACGATACTCGTGCGGTCATCACTACTTGTGAAAAAGTATAAAAAAAAAAATTGAAGCGTCTTCTTGAGCGAAGAACGGCTTCTGAAACTCGTCTCGTAGTTTCTACTTCGTAAGGTAGATTAAATCGGCTTACGATACTCGTGCGGTCATCACGACTTGTAAAAAAAAGTATAAAAAAAAAATTGAAGCGTCTTCTTGAGCGAAGAACGGCTTCTGAAACTCGTCTCGTAGTTTCTACTTCGTAAGGTAGATTAAATCGGCTTACGATACTCGTGCGGTCATCACGACTTGTAAAAAAAAGTATAAAAAAAAAATTGAAGCGTCTTCTTGAGCGAAGAACGGCTTCTGAAACTCGTAGTTTCCATTTGGGGTATACGTTAATTTTGTTGACTTAAAATGATTAAAATTGAAGTTGTCTTCTTGCATAAGAAAAACAGCTTCCGAAACTCGTACTGATTCGTACTTATGCCTACGTCCATTACTCGAACTTGGCGGCTCTCGCTCTTGAGAAGCTAGGCTTACCGGATCGCGCTCTTGCGTCGGGTTCGCCGTCTTTCCATGTCTGCTCATGGGGTAGACTTTAAATTTTCGATTCGACCGCATACAGGTCAAAATCGCCACTTAGAATTTTGAGAAAAAATATAAAAAAAAGCGAAAACGGCTATTAGCCGTGGTCGACCTCAGAAATATCTAGAGGTGACTCTTCTATATCTGGCTCATCTCGAGCATCTTCGGGATCTCGACTTATTACATCCGGCTCATCTTGGGCACTTGCGGGAACATTGATTTGAACTAGTGTGGTATCGCTACGTCGCTCTGACCTGGGCGCGATCTCATTGTCTGATGAGGAAGCGTCGTCACTAAGATGAGTTTCATCCGGACTATCTTCTGATTCTTCAGACAATTCCAATTCAACATCGGGGTCTCCCTTAGGTGCCGGCCTGATGGCATCGACATGTAACCTCGTCGAAGTTACCCCCTTGTGAATGAGGTAAACTTCATTAGACAATCTCTTTAAAACCTTGTGTGGCCCACTCCACGACGGTGTGAAGGTATGATCCTTCCTGATCCTTTTAGTCATTACCATATCTCCCACTTTATATACGACCGGCGTTACCGCCACTTTGGGCGCGTAACGCCATTGGTAATTTGTTTGATTTTTACGAATTTCCTTGACTCTTTCAAGGCGGGGAACGTCCGCTTGATTACGACGTTCTTGTCTATAAGCGAACATATTCCAATCACCAATCTGCGGTAATTCATAGCCGAGCACTACGAAACTGGGCGTATGCCCCGTAGCGGCGTTTTTTCTTGTTCTCAAGATATATGCCATCTGACTAACATGTCGATCCCACTCGTCGTTGGGTGAACCATATAATAAGGTTTTTAAGATCTTCTTAGCTTCTTGCACCCTCCTTTCTATTGGATTAGCCTGTTGGTGGTAAGCTGCTGTGAAGAATCTTTCAATATTGTTACGTGTACAGAACGTATCGTAAAAGCCGGAATTGAAGTGGCCTCCCTGGTCGGAAATGATGACCCTCGGAACGCCATATCTCGCCACTAGTTCCTCTTCGATAAATTGTGCTATTGTTTTTCCACTGACTTGGGTGAACGCCTTGGCTTCGACCCACTTACTAAATACATCCTCTACCATTAATATATATCGGTTATCTGCATCTTTGGTTCGCTGAAGCGGTCCGATTACATCGACGCTTAGAACTTCGAACGGATGCGATGGAGCATGGCTTCTGAGAGGAGCCTTCGGTTGTGACTGTCTGCTTTTTACGGAATTACAAATAATGCACTCATTTAAATATTTGTTAACTAGTCTCGACAAATTATTAAAATAATAGCGGCCCGAGATGATTCTAACAGTTTCATCGCGGCCGGGGTGACCTACTTCCGGTCGGTCGTGAAAATGAGATATTACTCTCATGACCATACGTTTTGGTACGTATAATTTTTCTATAACATTTTTGCCTCTCGTCCAAAGTGTGCCGCCTATCACTTGTCTTGTATTGACGAATTTCACCTCTGCCTCGGTTTTATCTGCTTGTCGCACTAGAGTATTCCATCGTTCAATTTGGTCTTGGATATCTCTGGAGTGCGTTTGCGCTTCTCTGACCTGATCGTTTAATTCCAATGTGGTAATCACTGATATTCGTTCCTTGTACGAGAATTTTGGTGGGTACATTCTCTCCTCTTCGTCGTCTGCTTCGACGTTTGGGCCTTGAGGATTCCTGCTAAGATAGTCAGCCAATATATTTTCCTTGCCGGGACAATGTTCTATGGTGAAGCTGTATTCCTGAAGTAATAATGACCAACGAGTAAATTTCGTTTTCTCGTCCTTATGCTTATTTAACCATAGTAAAGCTCGATTGTCGGTTTTGACTATAAATGGACGGTCTGCCAAATATATTTTGTATTTTCTTATATAATTAACGACGCTCAAACATTCCAATTCATTAATATGGTATTTTCTCTCCGTCGGAGATAACGTATTACTAGCATAAGAGACGATGTGCTTCTGGTCATTATCCCCCAATTGATATAATACTGCAGATAATCCTATTAAGGATGCGTCCGTCTGCAGTATGAACATTTTATTGAAATCTGGCCGGTGCAGTCCTAGAGGTTTATTCAATACTTCTTTTAGTAAAATAAAAGCTTCTTGGGCTTCCGGATTCCACTTGAAGCGCCAGTCTTTCGAGAGTAGTCGGGTCAAGGGCTTTGTAATTATTGCAACATTAGGGATATATTCACGTACCCAATTACATAAACCAAGGAAACTCTGAAGCTGGCGCCTCGTCGTAGGGGCCGGATAATTTTGTATCTGTAATATGTGTTTTTCTAATGGTTGAGTGGTGTTGGCATTTATTTGATGCCCGAGATAGGTTATGCTTGACGTGGCTACTACACATTTTTCCGGTGACACCTTTAAATTATGCAAACGCAGGCGTTCAAAGACGGCTCTCAGATGGTTTACATGCTGTTCTATATTTTCACTGTAGATGATAATATCATCGAGATATACTTTGCAGAAATGATGCAAGTAGCCGGTCAATACGTCTCTTGCCATAAATTTTTGGAATGTACATGGAGCGGTCTTCAATCCGAAAGGCATCACGTTAAATCGGTAAGATGCTCCATCTAATGTTGTAAACGTAGAATAGTTTTTTGACGACTCCTCAAGAGGGATTTGCCAATATCCGCTCTTGAGGTCCAACACCGTAAATATGTTGGCGTTTCCTAGATCCTTTATACTCTCGTATATCTTTGGTAAGACGGATGCTTCGTCTTCCGTTACTTCATTTAAGTGACGATAATCAATGCAGAAGCGAGGCTTCTTGCCGGGCCTTTCAATTATAATGGGAGGCGAACTGTACTGAGCGGTACTCGGTTCTATGACCCCGGCTTTCAGCATCTCTTCAATTTGATCGTACATAACTTTTTTCTTAGAAGGAGACATGGGGTAGGGTTTGATATTGAACGGGCGGTCGTCTTTAACTTTTATTTTATGTTTCGTTGTCACCGTGGTAGCTTGGGTAGGCACCGCGGTGAACAATTCAGCGAATTCCTCGAATAGAGGTTTTAAATTATCGTTTCCGATGATCAGTTCTTCGGGAAGCCGGCATTGCTTCCTTGCTTGATGTGCTGCTTGATTCCAGAAGACGGTTATTCGCTCTTCAGTGCCGACGTAGACACATTTACGTTGATAATCGAATACGACATTGTGAGCATATAAAAACGGGGCTCCCAGAATGAGCTCTTCATTTAAATTTTGAATGACCTGAAACGTGGTCTGAAAGGGTACATCTAGTACATTAACGTTTATGGTCGTAGTCCCGAGGGATTCTACTAAACCATCGCCACAAGCCATAACAAAAGTTTGGGGAGCTGTAAGTTGATCAATGTCGTTCAAAAATTTCGGTTGGATAATATTCCTTGTCGAACCTGTATCCAATAAAGCGTTAACCGCTCGATTATTAATTATAATCTTAATGCGAGGCAGAGGGAAAGCGTCGTTGGTTTGATTGATAGATTCTAATGGAGTGAATCGGTGGGGAGATAGGTTGACTTCTTGATCCTTAAACAGGTAATTAAGGTCAGGAAGGTCATCGAAGTTTTTTAATTTAAACTTCTTGCTTCGGAGCTTCCCCGAGGGTCGCTTCGAGCCTGCTGGGGCCTGGTAGGCGGGGCTGGTACAGTTCGGCCTGGGCCATCGCCTCTGACCCCCGCTTGGTTTCCCGTATTCATATTACGATAGGGATTGTTTGGGCATTCCGCATGAAAATGCCACTGCTCCGTTGGGCAATATCTGCAAGGGCGATACGGGACTCGGGAGTTCCTTACGTCTCCAGTACCCCTTCTCGGTATATCCCCTCTAGGCAGCGAGGAAATATTATTTGCAAAATGCACCCTTGGTGCTGGCGGATTATCTCTTCTTTGAGATCCATTGAATGGTGTCCTAGATGCACCAAAGGAACTGGAGGACGGCTTCGCTAATGCGGAGGGTTCCGTTCTCCAGTTACTGCTCGATTGCTGATTCCCTTGAGCTGAAGCGGTAGAGGTGGACGCTTCTCGGTCTTTGCTTTTCTTTGCATTTTGCAGAATCTCGAATTCTTTATTCTCATCCATGATTTTGGCCATTTGTTCGGTCATCGTCACTAGTGTATTTGTATCTAGTATGACGGCACTCTTTAGGAGCATTTTCATATCAGGTCTCAACTGATTGAAGATGGTAGCCGCCTTCATCGCCTCCGGCTTAAACGGATCGATCCTCTTGAAGAGGCATACCTTCCTTGAAATAAATACTGACGTATTTTCCTCGGCATCTTGTTTCTTGCCATATAAATTAGCTACTGCTTCGGTGAGTACTTCACCTGAATCGTAACGGCTTCTGAACCGCTCGAGGAATAGAGGATACGTGGTAATTAGGGTTCGGTATTGTTCGAACCATTTCCTAGCATCGTCTTTGAGCTGTTCTGATATTTTATACAGACGGTCGTTATCCTGCGTAATTCGTACTCGGACGAAAAATTCCTCCATATGATGAATGAAGGTTTCAGGGTCTTCGTGTTCGAAGCCATGAAATTCCGCATTTGGATGCTTCGACCGATACTTATGCTCGTGTGTGGCTTCGCTTAGAGCTTTGGCAAGACCTGCTGCCATTTGGGCGAACACTTGTTCTGAGGAGGGCTGTATGACTCCTTCAGTGGTACTCGGGCCAACCCCCGAATTACCCAGTACATCCTCCGCGCACGGCCTCTCTAACCCTCTAGAGACGTTGTCCATCACAGATGTCGGCTCGTCGTAAAACTGGAAAGGCGTTGATTCATCCATATCCTTTCCAGAAAGCCCTGCTGACTAACAACGCCCCACGTTGGGCGCCATGTAGAAGAACGCACTACCGGGCGTCAAAATGACGCGACACCAATTTATTTCTCAGGGGGCGCCAGTCGCGTATTACCCCGTTCTTCTACCTCCCAGGCGGGTTCGAGATAAGATGACTTCGGTAGCCGAAAAGCGGGACCAAGGCTGCACTACCACAGATCGGAAACTACGCTCTCTCTGGACCCGAATTCCCTCGTTAGGGGTTTAGGCACCTCTTAATTTCCTGAATTTTTGCATAAAAAAATCCCAACCGAAGAATTTCTCTACGGAGGGATTAGTTTTGGTACGCGAAAATCGCGTTTTGGTCCATTAATAACGGAATATATTTCTCAAAAAACGCATAAAAAAATCCCTATCGAACCTCCGTACAACAACCAGAAGGTCGAACGTTAATGCGAATTAACTCGACACATCCGGTTTTCTATACGAAAGTTCCAGGGATTATAGACCGTCAACAGGCCTCAAGATCAATTAAGAAACATTAGTTCAAAGAATCCGTTTATTTAACAGAATTGGTTATACAAAATTCTCAAGAAAGAATCGTGCCTTCCCCAATCAAGGTAGTGACTTTCAGACCATACAAGCGAGAGCGCTCGCGCTAACGATCGATTAGGTAGAAAAGATTCATACGTACCTTCTCAGAATCAAAATGCGAGCTTTTAGAATCATTTCAGACTCTGGGTAAATGAATAATTAAGGCTGACTGAAATTAACTTAAAAAAGTTTTACTAAATGAATTTAGTTTCGCTAGAGACTACCTAGCTTTAAAGTTCTTGTATCGTGGAAATTCACGTACTCAAACACATTCTGAGGACTTATTACTGCATAAGTTGAGTGGCGTTCGATCAGTCCACGACTTACTAACCCTTATCACAGTCGATTAATAATATCGATTTGGCAGCGTCTCACCTTCGAGCGACTATTAGGCAAAATTGAATTTTTGGATTTTTATGCACAAGGCGTTTTCCTCTATAACTTTGTCATTTGAAAAGCCCCGTTATTGGCTTTTCTACCATCACTTTGTCTGGACCACTCAACGCGCTCGACCAAATTGCGAGCCGCTGGGTCAATCCAAACTCTTTCTATGCGAGAAACCGGCCTTGTACATGTGCATTGATTTTTATCAATTTTTGCTTATCGGCACTACGCCGGCTTTGACAAAATCTTCTTTTTTGCCTTTCGGATGCAGTGCATCGTTAAAATTTTATGCTCATATTTTAGAATTGGGCTTTCAATGACTGTACCTCAAAGGTCAATGTCTTTGGTTGAGGAATAAAAAATAAAAAATAATTTAAAGTATATTTTCGTGGTACTTTTTAAACTGACTTTGTGGTACTTTTGAAAAATCCATTTAAAGACCAATTTTTGCGTACTTTTGAAAAATCGATTTTCGAGCCAAATTTCAAGGTACTTTTGAAAAACTAATCTGCGGGTGAAATTTTGGCGTCCTTTTGAAAAATCGATTTTCAAGCCAAATTTCAAGGTACTTTTGAAAAGTTAATCCGCGGGTGAAATTTTGGCGTACTTTTGAAAAATTGATTTTCAAGCCAAATTTCAAGGTACTTTTGAAAAGTTAATCTGCGGGTGAAATTTTGGCGTACTTTTGAAAAATTGATTTTCAAGCCAAATTTCAAGGTACTTTTGAAAAGTTAATCTGCGGGTGAAATTTTGGCGTACTTTTGAAAAATCGATCTTCAAGCCAAATTTCAACGCAGTTTTGAAAAATTAGTCTGCAAGTGAAACTTTGGCGTACTTTCGATAAATCGATTCTTGGGCCAAATTTTGACGCCCTTCCAAAAATATTATTTTTCAAAGTCCAATTTATGGTACCTTTGAAAAAGTATATTATTCATAAATCTTTGTCATCATATACTTCTACTCTGATATTCTGAACCAAAAACATTTTTCCTAAGTGAAAATTCGGTGTTTCTTCGAATTTTCGCCTGGTCATTTCCAACGCCTTATAGAACCCAAAACGGTCCTTGTGGACTGATCTGCGCCTCTGCAGATTCCCAAAAATGTCTTTAAATGAAATTTTTGCCTAAGTCGAATTTTGATTATGTCTTCAACTTAGGACGATTTTGGAGAGTTCTACAACAATAACGCGGGTCAGATGGTGAAATTGAGAAATAATTCCATAAGAAATTTATACAAAACATTTCTTAATTTCTTGATTATGCCAAATTTTTGTTTGCAACCATGACGTGTGTATATTTACAGAATGCATATCTTCTTAAAATGAATTTGATATTTCAACAGTGCTCTGAAATTTCACGGAAAATGCTGTCAAGTGAATTTTCAGAAGACCTTTTTTAATTTTTTATCCTTTATTTAGGTTTTACACAGCAGGAAAAAATTCGTCGTTTTGCATTTCTAAAATACCCAACAACTAATTTTAATGCAATTCTGACGGAATTTAAATTTTTTATCACAAAATTAAATTACCACCAAATTATCGACTGAAGAAAATCTTGTTTTCTATTTTTGCTCACCTTGTACTGGACGTAGCTTGTTTAAATGGGACTATCGACGTATCGCCATACTTTGTAGTTTGAGAAAAACTTCAGACATCGCTTAGCCAATCCAGAATAATAATTATATATACAGAGTGTTCCTTAATGGCGTGCTAATACTTCAAAGTGTGAAACCTTGGATCATTTTATGAAGAAAAGTTCATATGAACATATGTCCGCAACGGCTTGAATTTTTTGCTATTGCTGAATTTTTCTTTTTTAAATCGTTATTTATTAATATCTCAGAAAGTACTTTGGATATTATTTTCAATTTTGGTATATGTTAATAGGATATAAAACCACATATTCTAGTTAGAAAAGTTATTTTATCACTCCACCAGTGGCGTCCCTGCATGATAATAATAATAATAATAATAACAACTTTATTCCATAGTACCAAAACATGTCCTATGATATTTTTTACCAAAAAAGTGGTACGCCACTGACCTTTTTCCATGTGGATATTTTTTCTGATTAGCCTGGTCAATTCTACATGAAAACGGTTTCTTGCGTTTTTCTCGTCGGAAATGCGACAATGCATTACGTATGTAATGGTAATACAACAAAAGCCAGAAGTATGTATCAGGAAAGATATCCTAATCGTACCTTGCCAGATGCCCGATTTTTTTTCGACTATTCATCGCCGTCTTTATGAAACTGGTAGTTTCCAAAAAGGTACTTCGGAAGGTAGACTTCGAAGTGTCAAAACACCCGAAATTGAGAAAGCGGTGCTCCAGGAATAAGGAATAGTACAGGCCCTGTACTAGAGTCCCGTAAAAATTTTAGTACTGATTTGTCTAACCAACAGAACCGAGTGAAGTAGATATAGCAGACTCAAAAAAAGTTGGGTAGACATCACCATATTCTGGACCGGGTGTTTTAGACGTCATTTTCCAAAATGGCCGACACCGATTTTATTTTGTATATATTTCTGCTCCTGCGACAGTCATACTCATCATTTAGGTGTCTAAACATGTTTTTAAGGGCAAGGAATCGATTAAGATGGTTTGTGAAGTTGCCTGACGCTATTTATTAAAGAAAATCAGTACTATTAAATAGTATATTTCATTAGGAGTCTGGAAATAAGGATTTTTCCGTGCGCGTGTGACAAATGCAAGCACGGAAAAATCTATTTCTGGACGTGTAATGAACGATATTTTTTATTACACTTTTTTTTGAAAACGATAACATAAAAACAAAATATAACAAAAAAAGACATACGAAAGAAACTTGGAACATTTTTATTTTCATAAGTTATAGGAATAAAAAATATGATGAACTTCGTTATTCATTACACAAGCGGAATAGTATATTGTGTGAAAGCAATACATTCCCGGACGACGACGCAAATTGTTGGCCGAGGCGCTAGCCAAGGCTAACAAGCATCGAAGTCCGGGAATTTGTTTTCACACCGAAGTACTCATACTATTTTTTCTGAAATCACAATTAATATTATTATAAATTAAGGAATTTGTATTAATGTACAACATTTTTTCATTACAATCTAACTGCTTACTAATAACTGCAATTTTAATGTCAGTTAGTTTGTCTGCGTGTATTCATTTAGTGTCTAAAATATACATAAGAAACCGTAAGGGAATGTTACTTTCCCTCGCCTAGGCCGGGAAAGTAACATTCCCGTACGGTTTTGTTGATCGTTGCTTGGCAACGAATCTTTACAGGTCTGTTTTCTGATAGTTTCTTAGTAACGGACTAAAATACTGGAATTGTGCATTTTTCGATCTTAAATCGCGCTGAAAATGTAGACATTGCCGATCGATTTCATAAAAACACATATCAGAGCTACCACCAGGGCCGTAGCGAAGGGGGGTATGGAGGGTACGTTACCCCCCAACTTTGCCAGACTTGGCAAAAGTTGAAAAATTGAGATGCAAGTCTACAATTTCTATTGAAAATTTTTTTTTAGATTTTCTTCCCCCCTGCTCATCAATATTTTCGGCGGAACTTGGTAAAGGTTGGGTAATAGTTGGAAATTTGAGACGTAAGTTTTTTTTTTTAGAGGAATTGTTATTTAATTATTTACAGAGTTGGCTTTTCAGTTTATGAAGTTGGCAAATTTGCAAAAATAACCCCCCAAAAAAGTTATCTCGCCACGGCTCTGGCTACCATCCTCATCTTTTTCAATAAGAAATGGACATATATCCGAAGATGCTTTTTTGTTTTACGGGAATGCTTAAACTTATCACAAAGCTATTTTCCTGATAGAAGTCTGCAGCTGACAGATTGTGGATGGTGCAAAGATGCAAATGGTGTGCTAAAGCCTGATCTGTGCCTTAACAAAATGCCTTCTGAAATATTAATACAGTGCAGTTGTACAGCACGTGCTACTAGTCGGTGTAAATGTAAATTGCAATATTTCATATGCACAGAGTATTGCAAATGTGGTGAACAATGTAGAAGATAGACTGAGAAAAAAGTATGTTAGTTTTATACTCAGTTTTCCATAACATAGTCTCTACTTCTGTGTCTATAAAGATTGTTCAAATATAATTAAATTTTGTAGTCTAAATATCACTTTAAGAATAAAATATCGTATTCCACTTTTGTTCATATTTTTATTTAAAATCCAAAATAACTGATTTTCTTTAATAAATAGCAGTAAGGCAACTTCACAAACCATCTCAATCGATTCCTTACCCTTAGAAACATATATTTAGACACTTAAATGATGAGTATGACTGTCGCAGGAGCAGAAACATATACAAAATAAAATCGGTGTCGGCCATTTTGGAAAATGACGTCTAAAACACAATAAGGTGATGTCTGATGATGTCTACCCAACTTTTTCTGACTCTCGTATATGTACACGATTATTCATTATATTTAGGCCACCCTTTATTATCGCTATTATTGGAGATAGAAAAAAAGTTTTGGACGAAAGTTGTAGGGCTCTAACTGAACCTCTTCAATAAGTTAATGGAAGCACAGTGGCGTGCAGAAATTGAGAGGTACAAGAAGAAATAATAAATTTTTTAATGAAACGCCCTGTATATTGTTGAATTTTTGAATTGTTCTTTTTTTTCTGATTTCAAAAATATGACATGATAGTCCTATATTTAATCGTTTTCGAGTTAATGAACATTGAAAATCGTATTTAAGCTATTTATTATACGAAGGAAAATTACAATTATTGAAGCAATCTATGAAAATGACAAGTTTTCTGTTATTAAATCTGTCAGCGTTTCATATAATAACAGAATACTTGTCATTTTCATAGACTACTTCAATAATCGTAATTTCCCTTCATATAATAAATAGCTTAAATACAATTTTCAATGTTCAACAACTTGAAAACGGTTAAAGATGGGAGTATCATATATGTCTTATTTTTGAAATCAGAAAAAAAAGAGCAATTCAAAAATTCAACAATATACCATTAAAAAAATATTACTGCTTCTTGTATCAATTTCTGTACGCCACTGTGCTTCCATTAACTTATTAAAGGTTAAAGTTACAGCCCTACAACTTTCATCTAAAACTTTTTATTCTATCTCCAATAATAATGATAATAAAGGGTGGCCTAAATATAATGAATAACCCTGTACACACATTAAATCGCAAATTTATTTCTTTACCCTCTTTAATAATGGGATGTGGAAGGTAATAGGGGCGATAGTGAGGGTGGCTGATGCCAAAAAAAATGAGACCTTGGCTTCCCGTACATACATTAAATGCCAATTTTATGGACTCTTACTTGCTTCTTTTACCTGTTTACACCCCTACCTTCCAACGCAATAAGATCAAAATATAATCTAGTTCCAGATCCCATTGTAATATGTTGCAACCCCTTAAAAATTTAAGGTTATGTTGGTTACTAAAAAGTAGGCAGATTTCAACAGATCGAATGTCTGAATGAATGTAGTGTATTTGCACCTACTCGAGAAACCTACCAGAAGTTAGTTCTGGTGACATCTGGAATTATCTAGAGAATGGTGGCGTCATCACAGAAAAATCGAGATCTGTCATTTTTAGGTATAAAAGACCGACCGCATTCTCAGCGAGGAGTTCAGAAAGTTCAAAAAGTATAGAAAGTGAGGTTAAGACTTCAAGGATAAACAAAGTGATAAACATTGTGATTTTAGTCAATAAAGTGTATTTAAATTAATAATAGTATTGTGAAGTATCCAGTAAATATTTAATAAAGTGTGTTAGTGGACATCTCTTGTTATAATTTTTGGAACCCACGGATTTTGCGAGGGTGGTTTCCTAAGGGTGGAAACACGTCACACCATTATAATACATAGGAGTAAGAAGTCGGGATTTTCTCGAAAAAAAAAGCAAAATTGTCCCGTTTTCGAGGGTGCTGAACACGAATAACAGGGTGAAAAAAGCTTTTAGTCATGCGCACCCTCTGAAACGGCCAAAAACCACCAACCACCTCTTTTGCTTATTTCTCATATGACACCTTTGCATCGACTATTTTTCAGGGTTGGCATGTTTAAAACAAAATGTTTTAAACAAAGTGTTTAAAACATTGCACTGTGTTTTAAACAAATGTTTAAAACATATTTAATACACAATGCGATGTTTAAAACACAGTTTAAAACACAGTACGATGTTTTAAATAAATGTATTATTTTGGAGTTTGTGGAAAAGCAGGAAAAGTGCCGATCATGGTCCATTCCGACAAAAAATTCCGATATAGTGGTCACATGCACTAAACTGAGCATTTTATTTGCAGAGTGCTGTAAAATCCATTTAAAAGCGCCATCTGACATCAAGTAGTAGTGGCAGACATAGTGTGCCTGGCACCATTTAATTTTAGTTGAATATAGTTTTAAACGTTTTAAACCTGTTTTAAACATGTTTTAAACATATCATTTAAAACTTAAAAAAAACATGTTTTAAACAAAAAAAAAACCTGTTTTTTTGTTTAAAATGAAAAAAAAAACTGTTTTTTTCCAACCTTGCTATTTTTTGCAGGGATTCTTTGTTTTTTCATGGGAACATAACAGATGGTGAAAGGTGATGTCAGGTAGTAGACCGCAATCGTCCTTAGCCGTAAAAAAAACAATTTTTCACTCCTTGACAGGGTAGATTTCACCCTTAAGGGCGGTTGCAGTCTGCCATCTGACATCACCTTTCATCATCTGTTATATCTCCATGAAAAAAACAAAGAAGCCCTGCAAAAATAGTCGATGCAAGCTGTCATATGAGAAAAAATCAAAAAGGGGTGGTTTTTGGCCGGTAAGGGGGGTGCGCATGACTGAAAACTTTTTTCACCCTGTTATTCGTATTCAGCAACTTTAGCACGATTTTGCATACTTTTCCGACTCCTTACTTCCACTATATCAAATTTTAAGTCAATATCATAAACCGTATATGCATAATAAACAATTTTAATCAATATCTGAAGGTTCAAGTTTTATTTTTCCCATTTTAAACCGCAGAAATCTCATCTCATTTCAGATAAATCACAACAAGAACAGTCATTTAGTAGAACCAAACAAGAAATAAACAACTTCACGAAACAATGAAGAAACTATGACGAAAAATTCACAAACATCACGTCATGTACACTGTATAACAGTACTCAGTACAATCTACAACGTGGTCATCCCCTCCACCGCACTAAGTTGGCTTAATTCCCCATATAATGAAATGCGAACCGATCCTACCTACAAACAATAGAGAGAGACGAGCGTTGAACCAGTTATTTAGCACATAAACTACCTATATATCATTCATAATTTATATCGGCTGTTTTCTACAACAGTGCATCGAAACCGCAGTGATCGTTAGTGAATTGTTATTGAAGGAAAATGGGAAGCTCACATTCAGCTTTAAATTTCGGAGCTGGGCCGGCAAAATTACCCAGAGAGGCAAGTACAATGTGCATTTTTTAAATAATAATCATTAATTTTATTGATAGACATCGAAATATATTTTGACAAAATTTAATGATGTATCCATCAAAAGGCAAAAGTTTGTTGTCCCTCAGTATGAGGAACTATGTTCTTTCACTCAACCTCAATATCAGTCAACAGTTAACAATAGCTAGTACTAGTCATGAACTGTTCAGTAAACAATTTTATTTTGTTTAGTAGAACATTATAAGCCAGCAGTTATTCAACAAAATTTTGCAAAGTAAGCAAATAGAAATGATCGATAACAATGCATGTTGCATGGTTAAAAAGTGAAAATGACCAGTAAATAGCTCAGACGACAGAGAACATTTTATAATAAAACCTACAAAAACTTACAAAATGAATAATTTATTTTTAATGAGTTCGTCAAAGTGTACAGAATAATATCCTGAAAAGTTTACATTCCGTTTGGATGCAGAACATGAAAAAAGTAAAAATATCATCTTCTTTCATCCATTTTTAAAAAATTTGAAATTAAGTCAGGGTAGGAAAAAATAAAAAATACAGGTGGATAGACCATGTGTTTCTGAACAAAAAATGTCGTATTAAAATTTATCGCTAAAGCCACGATATTTCTGGAAAGAAATAGTGAAGTTACATTGTCACTCTGCGCGGCCAAGCGCACGGATATATGCATACTGTGACGTGTTTCCACCCCTAGGAAACCACCCTTGCAAATTCCGTGGGTTCCAAAAATTATAATAAGAGATAACCACTAACACACTTTATTAAATAATTTACTGGATACTTCACAATACTGATATTAACTTAACTGTACTTTACTGACTAAAAATAACAATGTTTATCACTTTGTTTTCACTTTGTAGTCTTAACCTCACTTGTCAATCAAAACTACTACTTTCTATACTTTCTGAACTACCCGCCGAGAATGCGGTCTTTTATACCTAAAAATGACAGATCCCGATTTTTTTGTGATGACGCCACCATTCTCTAGATAATTCCACATTGTCATCACTCTAGAACTTCTGGTAGGTTCTTTCTTGAGTAGGTGCAAATACATTCTAGGGGTTGCAACACATCACACTGCCCCCTTCTTAAGCCTGAACGTCCCGGTCAGGCAATTCAGCCTCTTTCACATACTTCACCAGTCTATCCAAGTGTACGATCTTCATCTTGGACTTTTTGCTTCGTTGAATCCGGTAGACGACATCATTAATTCGGATAATAACAGTATACGGTCCATCCCAAGGAGGTTGAAGTTTCGGGGATCTCCATTCCTTCCGCTGTGGGTTGTACAGCCAAACCAGATCCCCCAAGTTGAATCCCCCTGTACTGGCATTCTGATCATAGCGAGCCTTCAATCGGTTACTAGCTTTGGTCATCTGCTGTCGGTCATTCTTCGGCTGTTCTCGACTTCCATTTCTGTAGTTGCTCATGGAAAATGGTTCCCCACTGGCAGCACAATGCTTACACTTGCGACACCAGGCCTCCACATCCTGGCGGCTATTAACCCAATAGAACCGCTCCCGTGCTCTACTCAATGTCTTGTTTATGCCGAAGTGTCTGCTGCACGTTTCATTATGCGCTTCCTAGAGTACTTCTGGTACACGACACCTGGGAATCACTAGACGCATAGCAACCAGCTTCTCATCTAGGCTTTCCCATGCTCTCCTCAAAAGCCCGTCTACGACCGTAAGTGAGTCCCATTGTGACCATAAGCCTTCAGCCCCACTTCTTTGTTTGAGACATCCTTCCATGCTGGACCCGTTCCCCCTTCTTTTGCTCTCAACATGGGTCCGATTTCTACATCGCGCAATTGCTCTTGCCTCAGAGTTTTCTTTGTCCAACTGTCTGGAAGATCGACCTTGACAGTGTTGACTTCAACCATGTTCGGCAATTTCCCCACCTGAGGGTAGCGCTTACAATCTTCCTTGTCTGGTTTTCTGGATAATGCAGGAGTTTTGACTGCCTTCGTTGTCAACAGCCTGGTTTTCTCGCATTGGTCGTTCACTTTTGACAGAATAAATTGTTCGTTCCCAATCCTTAAGACTCGCTTTCCTACGTCAACAATAAATCCATACTGTTCCATGATGTCCAGTCCCAAAATGAAGTCATCTGTGATGTCAGCCGCGAAGACCCTCTGGCCAAACCTTAAATGTCCAATCTGCAAACCCAGGTCTACATCTCCATGAACCGTAGCCCTGTCTCCCGTAGCTGTCCTGACGATCACTTCATTTTGCCTCTTGTTTCTATGGGCATAAGATTATGTTAAAATAAAATAAATTTAACTGTCACGTCAATATTGGTAATGGAACTTTTCAGAAAAATCTCGAAACAGCACGAAAAAGTCTTATCCAGAGTCTTTTGTCACTATCCAGTTCAGAGAATTTAATAATCTCCACTAATGTCCAAATAGAACAGTTCTAGTAATTTTCATGCACTAACACAAATGAGTCTTTCAGTGTCTCTATCAATTCTCAGTTGAAAGGATTTAATTATCACACTACTGTCCTAATAAAATGTTCTACAATGTCTAAAAAATGCACTTCAAAAATACCCCTCGAACAATGTCCAGTAAATTAGTCCTCTGTGTTAGCACTAACCCTCGAGAATACTTCTCGAACACTTCAGCACAACTTCAGAGCTCCTCTTGTCATAAAATTCCGCTTTCTGACACCAATTTGTGACGTGTTTCCACCCCTAGGAAACCACCCTTGCAAATTCCGTGGGATCCAAAAATTATAACAAGAGATAACCACTAACACACTTTATTAAATAATTTACTGGATACTTCACAATACTGATATTAACTTAACTGTACTTTATTGACTAAAAATAACAATGTTTATCACTTTGTAGTCTTAACCTCACTTGTCAATCAAAACTACTACTTTCTATACTTTCTGAACTACCCGCCGAGAATGCGGTCTTTTATACCTAAAAATGACAGATTCCGATTTTTCTGTGATGACGCCACCATTCTCTAGATAATTCCAGATTGTCATCACTCTAGAACTTCTGGTAGGTTCTTTCTTGAGTAGGTGCAAATACATTCTAGGGGTTGCAACACATCGCAATACTATGGAATCTCTAAAAATTCTTAGCAGTTCTAACGAGTAAAATAAAACTTTTTTCTCTTTCTGATTACGCATTTTTAATGTTTTTCTTAGTGAATAGGAGGATAAATAGTGAGTATGGAGGGAAAATATAAAATTATGAACGCATACACAGACACCACACATAGCCGCTGAACCTCTTGCATGAATTTTTACGTGCCTGTCACGGCTTCGTGCATTGGGTATATTTGTGAACACGATACCAGTGCTGCGCAAATTTATTCTTTTTAAATTAAATAAAATTACTAAGTTTACTACATACAAATATACCGGATGCGCGAAGCCGAGATATATGTTATCTTCTCTAAGTAATTTCACTCTACATCTGTTCAAAACGCTAGCCCCTAATACGTGGGCTTCGAAATCTCGGAGAGGATAAAGAGGTTATCAATTAGGCTGCTTCACAGGTTACCAAAATTAGTTTCAGGAATTCAATTTGAAAATAGTAGAGTGAAAGCGAGAGAGGATTTTCCGAATAACGTTCATACGTGCACGTCACAAAGTTTATATTTCAATTTAAGTTAAATTATTTGCATTAACGCTTTAATAAATTATTATATTACACAACAAAAAAGAAAGAATGAGTTATTGTCATGTATAATATAAATTAAATAAGCAACATGCTCATATGAGCAAGGACGTATTATCCATGGTCATTTTAACAGCTGAATATGATTTTTATCACTTTTTAACATTATTAAACAACATATAAAATTTCAACTTTGATGGTCATTTTTTTTTCAATAATTTTTTTACGCGTGGGTGGCGTTCTCGTAGTTCCCCACACCGCGGGTGCGCCAGCTGACCGCCGTTTCTTGTATGTACACACAATAAACTACTATACATGTGAAAATGCCAAAAATGTGTCGCTGTCTCCCGGTCTATTGGAATTAGCTCAAAAATAAAAACTCCCAAAGAGGAGTCAGAATAATCAGAATTTTTCTAAATTGTTTCGTTTCGGAGATATTGACTTGAATATGTGGCGATGTCCGGCGGAAAATTGGAAATTTTTTGCTTAAGACCTACTTCCTACATAACTTCTAAGCGGTGGTTCTTAGCCAAAAAACGCCCTAACGAATTTGTAAAGAATTGAATTATCTAAAAGTCTTTTTTTAAATTATTGTCATAATCCAAAAAGTAATGAGCTAGGAGCGGTCAAAGTGGAGACTTATTTTTCCGGAAAATGCATACGTCATAGCTAAATTTGTAGAGATACGACTTTCTGAAGTGTCACAAAATGCTACTTTTGATTCGTTCGTGCCGAGCCGAATTTTCGAATTTCGCAGTGTAATTTACGAACAGGTTTGACTAGAAGTCTTCCTCTTTACGACGCGACATCGTTTGGACGTCCCGCTGGTGTTTTTCGAAAGATATGAACGTGTCCAGATCGCATGTTTTTGCAATTTCTTCGGCTCCGAAATGCGAGCTGTTTTTTAATATTTTTCGCAGATATCTCTGAAACGGTAAGAGCTAACTCGAAATAAAAAATAAGGTCAAACGAGTACTTTTCATTACGAATCTTTTGAACCAATCAGAATTTCGCTATGTTTTTTCGTTTCGGAGATATTTACTGAAATGTCGGCGATGTACGGCAAAAAATAAAACTTTTTGTGTTTCAAAAGTGCCGGTAACTTCTCAATCTTGGCTCCTACGCCAAAATACTACTCTTACTGATTTAAATAGAATTAAATTTGCTAAAGTCTTTTTTTTTTTAAATTTTTTGAATTGCGGCAAGAATGAGGAAACTGGAGGGGGCGCAGTTTGGACTTTCTTTTTTTCGGGAAAATTCCGCCACATGGTCACCGCAATTAATCGGTATTTAAATTAAATTGATCTCATATACGATGTCCATTTAATATCATGTATTACCTAGATGTTCCATTAATCTCGGCCCTTCAAAACAAAGGTTTCTGCGATTTTTTTTTTTAAGATTTACGTGCATTTTCTAGGAAAACATGAAATTTTCTTCATTTAGTCGAACACCAGTTTCCCCCACCGCGAGTGCGCCAGCTGACCGCCGTTTCCTGTATGTACACACAATAAACTACTACATATGTGAAAATCAGCCTTAATGAAACGACTCTCTCCGAAAGGTAGCTACCTCTCGCGCTATATGTAAGTATATTTTTACCATCCATCCTTTGCTTGTATTGTCTAAAACAAAAAAGCATCACAAAGCTACAATTTCCATCTTCTAAATGAACCAACACTCATATAGACTGAACAAATTTTGATTTAGTGACATGTAATTCAGTGCGTCGGTGTCACAGTCATGCGTATTCAAGCGCACACACGTATGTATCTCGCTCCGAGTTATAATGTAACACTTGACTATTTTTTTCCGGGAAAACCGTGGCTTTAGCGATAAATTTTGGTAGAACATTTTTTTGTCAATAAATACGTGATCTATACATCTGTGTTCTTTATTTTTTCCCAGCTTGACCTAACTTCAAAATTTTTAAAAAATAGCTGAAAAAAAATTTTTTTCTCTTTTTTTTCTTATATTCTGCATCCGAGCGAAATGTAAACTTTTCAGGATATTATTGTACACACTTTCACGAACTTTAAAAAAAAATTATTCATTTTGCAAATTTTTGTAGGTAAATACCTCCATCGACTGGGCTATATTTTTACTGAACACCTACTATTTTTTAGTGAACAATTAATCTATGACCTGTGACCTCAATAGAGCTTTCCACTGCGTTGATCATAATTTGCTTTCGTCCAATATCGAAGATACAGCTTTAAATTCGATAAACCGTTACTTAAATAGCCGGTCTCAATATGTTCACTTAACTTCCACTACTGACAGTTCCAAAAACTTTTCGCAGTCTGAAATCAAGAATTTTCAAATGGGGCTACTCCAGGGCTCCACTTTAGGCCCTATTCTTTTATACTTTACATTAATGATGCAGAAAATTCAGTAACAAATACAAATTCAACCACATCTGACCTTGTATCTTGTTAACATGATACTAGATGCAATGCTACTCTTTCTAATCTAAATAAAGTTTTGAAACTTGACAAAGCTGTTCATTAAGGCCTACTATTAAATATATTAACAGACCCGAAGTCAAACTAATGCGCCCGAGCCTTGAAAAAATGGTGCTCCAATTAAGTTTTCTTAACCATTAAAGATATCGGAATTATGTTTATATGAAAAATGTAGGTTATAAAATTATCTACCAAATATATTACAAACATGTTTTCCTTAAGAGAGACAAGTGCGAATTTATTAAAAGACAGTAAATTAGTGTTGGCTAAATGAAGAACTTTAGCGTTTTTTGTTAAAAATCGATCTGTAAATATAAAGGTCATGAAAAATGCACGAAAGAGAGATAACACATCATATACATCATCTGATGCGCTTGGATTGGTAATATTCAATCAGTTACCTGCTAATATTAAACATGCAATGCATGTACTAACATGCTTTTGATCTTTTCAATTCAAGCCATTTTGGAGCCGCCATTTTATTTATTAATTTTCTAAAACCATTGGCTGAATATTTGTAGACTAAAAAACCGAAATTTTAGCGAGTTATAGCATTTTTAAAATAACTTTTCACAAAAAACGAATTTTTCTAAGTTTAAAAAAAATTAGCCGGTAAAATAAAGTGGTAGAAAACATCATGTAAGATTATAGAAACCCATTAAAAACGTTTTTAAGCAAATTCATTTAAGTCCGATCGATACAACTTACTTTGTCTATGTGATAAATCAGTAATGCACTCGGTAATGTAAATGGAAGCAAAACTAGTTTTAAAATTATATGCAGCAAACCTGTGTCTTAATTGCAAAAGTGAAAGTTATATATTATTTTATACGAGCAATATAAGTACTTCGTTCTATTCAGATTGTCTGAACTTTCAATCTTTCTTATTTCCTCATTTTTATTAGACAAATTCTGTTTCGCGATAGTTGTACATTTCAGAGCCCTGAACATCTACTTTGTATTGAGTGAAAGGACCACCATTTAATCCGCCCCTAGCGGCACCAATAAGTAATACACAGTGTGTCCCAAATTGAGGAAGCATGTACTGCTATCTCGCTTAATAACATATGTAAAGCGAAGCTTAAATGAATAAGGTTTTGCAGATATTAGTCAGTCATTTAAAACATACTTTCAAATATATCTACTATATACTCCATCCCAAATATTTTAAAATTAGAGAAAGAAAGTCTGGCAATTCAGCCCATAAAAAGTGCTAGTGGCAATCTTAATATGAACCTGTTACTTCCCTAAAATTGAAATAATATACATCCGAGAAATACTTATAACAATATTTGGAATATTTAACGTTATTCCGAATTTTAAAAAAGCTAAAAGTCTTAAAAAAATATTACTTTTTTAGAAACTCTACATAACACACACATATTTTCTACATAACTACCGATGTGGTCTGATCATGTTTCTTGAGTTTACTTATATCCTAGGATCGAACAGAACCTCCAAAAAAATATGACATATCATTAGATTATACTATTATCTTATCTCATCGAGTGATATTGGTGTTTTATTTCGGTGTTTCCCCGATTCTCCTATACTTTATTAGCACTTTATAACATTTCATGAGTATGTGACTATAGAATCTTATCCATAAATAAATATTAAAATTGTAACTTGTAAAAAAATATATTAACTTTTAAAATAACATTTTATAAATTCAAAATTTGTTATTGAATTTTTTATGGAATTGTTTTTTCATAATATCTATAGTAACAGAAATAAAAATATGTAGGTAAGTACGCTACAGTGACCACTTAAAATGTAACAACCCCCAACAGTCTTGATTTGACCTTCCTACACACTTTCCTGTGGAGATAATAGCGCCATCGAAAGTATCAAAGCTAGCATTCGGCGGAAAATTTTAAGTTGAATTCGATAGGGGTGAGGCTAAGATGCACCAGATGCCCTTCTGGATACCCAGATTTTTTTCTAGAGCCATATCTCGAGTCATAAGAAATTGAAAGTATTTAGGATACTGTAGACTCTCTAGATCTCCAATCCCTCGCCCAAAAAAAGTCTGACTTGGCAGCCAATTAATATTTTTCAAATGTTATCGTACTGCTTGCACTAATTATACGAGAAATGTAAAACAATAATTCTATGGAATTGTGGGTCATACGACACTGCTATCGGTAAACATATATGGCCGATTTATCAACTATTATAAATAAATTTGTAATTGATATTTGTTTTTAGAAAACATATTGTCATAGTTTCTTTACATTTTACTATAAATCTGACGAAATCTTACTTGTTGACATTTACATTTTATCTTACTTGACCCAAGTCTATCCAATATCTTTGTAAACTTTACAAATGGGCGTAAAAAAATAAATTCTAGCAAGATCTCGTAGGTTAAAATCAAATAGCTTATGTTCTTGTCAATTTAGGTAAACGACATTAAACTGTCCATAACTGGTAGATTCGGTTACAAATCAGAAATAAACAAGTGATGTATATCGTATTACATGTCTCCATCTCGTAGTAAAAAAATTTGTATGTGGAAAAAATTGTTTATGGAACTTTAATAATATAATATTTGAAATCGTCTACCTCAAAAACCCATAAAACGATATGTCACTTCGGTAGTCGGGGTGGATGAAGTAAAAACAATTTTTGAGGCCTTTGGTTCTTGTACACACAGTAAATCACAATTTTAATTTTTTTACCCCCTTGAATAACGGGGATCATGAGGGTAGCTAAAGCCAAAACATTTTTTGAGACCTTAGCTTCTCTTATATATACTAAATACCAATTTTACGGACTCTTACTTGCTTGATTTACCTATTTACCCTTATTTACCCTTCAATCCCTCAATCCTAATATAATAATAAGCAGAGGCATAGCGAGCCAACTTTTTCGGGGGGTTATTTTTCAGATTTGCCAACTTCATAAACCTAAGAACTCTGTAAATAAATAAATAATAATACCTCCAAAAAATTGATGAGCAGGGGTAAGAATTTTTTTTCTTTTCCACCGAAATAAAAATTGACAACTTTTATCTCAAATTTCCAACTTTTGCCAAGTGTAACAAAGTTGGAGAGGTAACATACCTCCCCCCTCGCTACGCCCTGGAAATAAGATCAAAATATAATCTAGTTCCAGATCTCGTGAAAATACATATAACATGTGTACCAAATTTCAAGTCAATATATCACGGTTTCAGAATAATCATGCGCACAAAAAAAGTTAGACAGAAACTTTTTTTGCTCAAACTTAAAATCTCGAAATTTCATGACATTCTAAGCCTATTTGAAGAATAAAAATTTTCCAAATGTTTTTTTGCGTTACTATACTTCCACATTTGTTTGTAATTTAGCTAACAAATGGCAATATGTGGACGTTTCAATGTTTTAAATTGCTGTAGAGTCCATGAAAGTCTAAATAACAAACAAGGGCATAGATACTAGAATATAAAATAGTTTTTTCTATGTCGCTTTTTTTTCGGGTAAAATTTTGAGATGAGGATGATTTTTTTGGACTTTTTCCTCCCCGCTCAGGGACGCACCCAGAAAATTGCTGAGGGGGGCTACTACAAATAATAATAATATGATTAATACATTTAATATATTTATTAAACAAAAGATTAACAGGGAGTATAAAACTATAATACAAAACAAAATCAATTCGCTCATGATGTATATATATTGCCACGACCGCGCAATCGTATATTTCGTACAATGTATTTTGCTTTTATATTGTTTTTTTGTTTATTTATATTTCATTTTTACTTTAAAATATGTGATGCTGGCCTCCGGGGGTGGGGTGGTGGTCTTAAGCCCCCAAAGCCCCCCCTCCAGTGCGCCTCTGTCCCCGCTCATCGGTTTTGAGTTGAGAAGAAAAAAAATTTTTTTTTGGATTTTCTCCCCCGCTCATCAATTTTTCACATAAAAAATTTATTTACGCCTTTAATAACAAAGTAGGCCTTATTAGTTAGACTTGAGACAATGCAGACGAATCAGAGCTGACCAGGTTTTTGATTGCCCCATTACTGTAAACAATGTTCATGAAATTATATTTTCACAAAAAGTAAATCACGGTGGGTCAAAAAAATTACAGAACATTTTTTAGTTTTTAATATTTTGGTATTCCCAAGAGATGTAGTTAGAAATACATTTTTGTTAATAATAACATTAAACTAAGATATCGTTTGCAGGTTTTGACAGAGGTCCAGGCCGAGTTTCTTTCATACAAGAACTCTGGAATGAGTTTGATAGAAATGAGCCATAGGTCCAAGGAATTTTCGAAAATCAACAACGACGCGCAGGCTGCCGTAAGGGAACTTTTGTAAGTAGAATTTATACAGTTAAGAAATAAAAATGTCGAATAAAACTTAATCAAAATACGATTTCAACGGAGGTTATTTCCATGCTATTTATTTACTCATCTAGAGTTCTCAAACAGAGTCAAACGCGTTTAGAGAAACATAAAAAAATGTCGTCTTTCATACGTTTCTGCTGGATCGACTTTTCAATGTGGCATGTGCGTTTACAATGCGGTTAAAATGCCATTCTTGCTTTTTCGATATCGACATCATACTAGTGGAGTCAGATTAGGACTAAGAGATTCGCAATGTGAATTGTCTAGTCAGGGCAGTTTTTTTGTTTTAACGTGTTCAGGGCATCAACTTAAGCTCACAGTTCAGTTTTGCAGTTTCTGCGAAGTCGGCGTATTGTTTATTTAAACAATTTAATTTTTTAGACCGTATTTTTCATCGGTTTCCTTTGAATATCTCGAAATCTATAAGTCCTATGGAAAACAACAAAAAGAAGGAAAATGTTCGCTATGAGCTGTACAATAAAAGGGCATAAACTATAATTAATTCCAATTGTTATTATAATTTTTAAAAAATTGAATATTGCAAAATTATGCGTTTCTCAACAAATCACTGTTCTTTCAAAAATAATGGATAATATTCAATGAAATTTTGGAGAAATATAGCTCTTATAAAGTACAATCACCACTTGAAATTTCAAATCAAAATGATCATTAAAACGGCTCAAATATACAATTGTTGCAAAAACTTTGCATCCTAGTGAAATCCTGCCATCTAAACCAAAAAATGTGAAAGATGGCTCAAATTGTAGCCTTTTATAAGTAAACGTGTTCAGAATACGACGTCCTACAAAAAAGCTTCTATAAATTTTTCCGATTATCCCATTGGCTTTTCCGGAAAAGCGACTTGAAATGTATATATATATGAGTTTTTTCGTGTTTTTTTTTATTTTGAATGCAAATATCTCAAAAAGTGCTCGATTTTAGGGTTAAATGAACATAAGTAAACTTGTTCAGCAGAGATTTCCTAAAAAAATGCTCGTATACATTTTTCCGATTATCCCATTGGTTTTTAGGGAAAAGCTTCTTGAAGAATATATATTATATATTTGTTTTTTCGTGTTTTTTTTTTTCGTTTTGACGTATATATCTCGCAAATATATAGAACCTTTTTAGAAGTTTACTGATGTTCAATTAGCCTTAAAAATGCGTACTTTCCGAGATATATACGTCCAAATGAAAAAAAAAACACGAAAAAGCAAATATGTATATTCTTCAAGAAGCTTTACCGGAAGAACCAATGGGATAATCGAAAAATGTATAGGAGCTTTTTTGTAGAACATCTCATTCTGAATAAGTTTATTTATGTTCATTTAGCCCCAAAATCGCGTGCTTTTCGAGATATTTGCATGCAAAATAAAAAAAAAACACGAAAAAACCACTATACATATTTTTCAAGTCGCATTTCCGGAAAAGCCGATGGGATAATCGGAAAAATGTATAAAACCTTTTTTGTAGAAAACCGTATTCTGAATACGTTTACCTATGTTCGTTTAGCCTTAAAAACTAAAAATTGTTCTAAAAGTTGAGTATTTACTATATATGCAGAGAAACTGCTGTTCAAACTTTTTCTCTAAAACGGCGTTTTTTTCCTACTTTGAGTGGACTAATATTAGAAACAAAATAATAAGCATTAGAGAATAACCAGCCCAAATTTCAAGAGGAAACACAGATTTGTTTATTTATAAATGATCTAAACGTAAAAACTAACGTATCTCAGCTCCAAATGCATGTAGAGTATTAATTATTATTTCAACCGTTTTGCAAAAGTCCCGCATCGGCGTAAAAAATCCCGCATTAGTTATTAGTTTTAAATTTCGACCCCCCGCTGATCAATTATTAAACCTGGAAATGTTTTTCCATTATGTACCAATTAGCAATATTCAAATATGGTCACTTTATTCTTACCGTTTTGGTCCAGTATATTGCATTCTAAGTGCAAAAATCAAAGTAATTTAAAGTTGGGGTCATTTCCTGAGTAACTGGAAGCGATGGAAAGGTGTTAAATGAAAGATTTGCCATTTTTGGCGTGTATATCATCCCTGTTAAGCAGCCCCCCCCCCCACATCAACTCATGGTACCAAATGCACTGGCGGGCCCCCGCGTCTAATTGATGAGCGGGGGGGGAGAAATTTGGAAAAAAATTGTCAAAATCTCTGGCGGGCCCCCGCACTTAATGATACATGAGCGGGGGGAGAAATGTAAAGAAAAATTGTCCAAGTCTTATAATTAATGAGAGAGCATTGCGTTTACTAGCCTAACTGGGCCCCTAAAGTGGCCAAACCCCGGTACCGCGGTACCCACTGACCCCCCTCGTGGGGGTCCTGCTGTTAAGTTTTGGTCTTATACCTTGAAAACTCTGCAAATTTGGCTTATCTAATGATTCCATTGACACTCAGTATATCAATGTTTTATAAAAATTTACTTTTATCTGCTGACGTCGCACAGTGGGAAATTTTCCATTTTTTTGGACAAAAATCCGTCTACACTGCCCACATTTTAAAAATGTTCAACATAACTTCAAAAAATCCTATAAATATATGAAATTCTTGTATTTTACTTAAGTAAAAATGCGAATTTCTGTTTTTTAAAAGTTTTACTCAGAAAATATCCTTTACTACATGTTTTTTGGGTCGCTGATTAAGAAAAATGGGGTCCCGTTAACCAGAAATTGATATAACACCCTTAAAATACCGAAAAACACCCCCAATAGGGATTATTTCGAAATATTCTTATTAAAAATGTAAAATAGTCTAGTAAAATGTATTTTTTATATGATAAATATAAAACCTTAGTTATTCAAATAATAATTCAGTAAACATTTACCCAAAGGGTTAATCAGAGGGTTGAAACAACCCCCATCGACACCTAATTGTTTTTGAACTTTAGGATGCTTAAAATATGTTTACTAAAAATTGGATTGTTGTTTCACATTGCATAGATTGGATGAAAAATTTTCATTTCATTTTAAATATTTTTTTCCTTTCAAATGGAAAAAATGCGATTTCTAACTTACGAGCTTCTTAAAAACGTTGAAGAACTTAGAATTTGTTTCTACTCACATTGAATTGTTGTTTATTCACATTATCAAAGTATATAAGAATTGATTAATTTAACCTTTAAAATAATTTTTATTTATCAAACAAGGTTCGGAGACTGATTTTAGTGAAAATATCGAAGAAGACGTGATTCTAAAATTTCAAAAAAATTCGAAACCTATTTTCAAATTCTACAGCCATTTAAGGGTGGTTTTCACCCTTAAAGGAGGTTGAGATACACTCTCATAGTCACAATGTACTCTCTTACCCGATTTTGAAGCAAAAACTAAAAAATAACCATTGTAACTATATTTTTTGTCGAAATGGGGGTTGTTTCAACCCTCTGATTAACCCTTAGGGTAAATGTTTACTGAATTATTATTTGAATAACTAAGGTTTTATATTTATCATATAAAAATACACTTTACTAGACTATTTTACATTTTTAATAAGAATATTTCGAAAAAATCCCTATTATAGGGGTATTTTTCGGTATTTTAAGGGCGTTATATCAATTTCTGGTTAACGGGATCCCATTTTTCTTAATCAGCGACCCAAAAAACGTGTAGTAAAAGATATTTTCTGAATAAAACTTTTAAAAAACAGAAATTCGCATTTTTACTTAAGTAAAATAGACTAGTATTACTATGAGAAGATGCCAGGGCGGAGCCAAAATGCGCGAATATTTTTACCAGTGGCATAGCTTTTTCTGGGATATAGGGATGTGTAATTGCAATAAAAGTTTCGCGGTCAAGGAACAGTGAAAATGGAGTAGATTAAAACTTGTCAACTATCACGAGTGACCCTTGTTCATGAGAAGTGTAAGAATAGTAAGTTCTACTAAACTTTGCCTAATAAAGTTGTTTTATTATTATTACTGTCACCGCCGCTCTACTGCAGGGCACCGCCGCTCTACTGCAGGGCACCGCCGCCACTGGTGTTGACATTGAATGTCACGTAATTCTTTCTCATTGGCTTAGAATGATGGAGCGCACAAACTCGTTTCTGCGCATATTTTTTGCTGGCATCTTCTCATAGTAATACTACTTTACATGAATTTCATATATTTATAGGATTTTTTGAAGTTATGTTGAACGTTTTTAAAATTTGGGCAGTGCTCAAACATCGGGTGATACCTAACAATTATTTAAAAAAAAAAAATTCAAATCCATTAATAATTGCATTGTAGACGGATTTTTGTCCAAAAAAATGGAAAAATTTCCCACTGTGGCGTCGGCTTTAGTATAAGATACTCTCTACCTAGCTATGTGCACTTTTACAAACCGACATTCTCTTTAGGAAAGTCCCACCCAATTACAAGATTCTCTTCATGCAAGGCGGAGGATGCGGGGCTTTCGCGGCGGTCGCGCTGAATCTCATTAACAGAACCGGAACAGCTGACTACGCGGTGACTGGAACATGGTCCTCGAAAGCCGCCAAAGAAGCCGCTAAATATGGCAAAGTCAACTTGGTGTTCCCGAAAGCTGAAAAACCGGGCAGTATTCCCGACCAAAAGACCTGGACCTTGGACCCGAATGCCTCGTATGTTTATTATTGTGACAACGAAACGGTTGACGGTAAGTTCTAATAATAATAATAATAATAATAAAATGGCTTTATTTCGAAATAAGCGTATAGCATATTCCTAAACTTAGGCAAAGTCTAGCTTATTAGCTATTCAACTTAATCTTCTAAGTTGTTCTACATATAAATTGTTTGTATCATTATAAGGTCAAGGACATTTGAGAACTAAAGCATAAACAGTTTTTTTGACGAATATGATATTGAGCAAATGGTGTGGCCAGCATGATTTTCATATTTGAACCCTATTGACCACGTCTAAACGTTGTTGGAACGCATTGTCAGGCCCCATATAGAGGTGCATGGAACCCGATATTAATTTATATTGGTTATTAAGGTTTTGTTTTGTTTACGATCTTGTTTTTATTTATATAACATTTGATTTTATTAGTTTGATCCTTTATACCAACATAAGTATATACAGCGTGTCCTCCGATTGAGTTCGCTATAGGTGAAATGGATAAAAATTTTCGAATTTTTTTTTCATATTTCGAGGAATAACTTTCCTTAATGACATTTTCCTGTATTTTTACAAAAAAGGTACTTTACCTAATATGAAATTCGTTTTTGCTTTAACTGTCATGGCCTACATGATTTAAAAAAAACAAAAGTACACCCAAAATTACTTTTTAGATAAGCAGGGATGGACCTCCAAATATGAAAAAAAATTCGAAAATTTTTTGTTCATTTCACCTATAGCGAACTCAATCGGAGAACACTCTGTGTACAGGGTGTAATCAGTTTCATGTCATTAAAAAAAAACTGGTGGTGGGGAACGACTAAATGAACAAAAAAAACCTTATATAACATGGGGTCTAAAACCCATAGTTTTAGAAAAAAAAAAAACAAAAATTTCGAAAATTTTCAATAATATTGTTTGAGAACTGCTGAAATGTTGGGATAGGCTTTTATCTTCACGTATGTCGGCGCCTCTAACTATCAAATACGCTAATACGGCTCTTTAAAAGTGTCGCGCTCCTTTCTTAGAGGCCGCGCGTCGACGAGGACACAAGTTGATAATCACACTTTTTTATGGTTTTTTAAAAATAGATAAGGTAAGGTCTTTAGCGGTGCGGTAAAGGTGAAAGACGTCGGCGTTTTCTGAGTGCTTAGTAGATCTGAAGAAAACTATACTCTCCCTTGTGCAACATTTTAGTTTCTGTGGGCACTTCGTTAAGTACACACGTCGAACCCGTTCGTTGTTTTTGTATGTTGCTTTTGTTCTTTTTGAATTTTAGGCCACGTATTTACAGTTAAGATTTATTTTATTGACTTACAGTTCAAGTCGTTAAGTTGTACAGACAGTAGTTGTTCGTTCTTTTTGTGTTGCTTTTTGGATTTAGGGCCGAGTTTTTATTTTTATTTTCTTTACTGACAACGTTAGTTGATAGTTTAATGTGGTATTTTAATGTGCATAGAAACCATAAAAAATGATCCTAATTTACCAAATGTGTTGAACGGAGTGCGTATGTCCTTAGTTCGACGTGCCGAAAAGTGTATTGATGCAGAAGGAAGCCATTTCGAACAATTTATGTAAATCAATAATAATTTGGTAAGTTCTAGATTTATCGAATATTTTAATTTTCGATAACCTGATCGGCAATTCGTTAAATAAATCAGATTTTTTCCTAACCTAAAATACACATAATTGTTTTCTGTTATCGTATCTCAGACGTCTAAATCTTTATTTCCCAATGCCAAGCAATAATTTCTCATTTTTTAAGCTCTTAACCCAGAACATTCATTTAGGTTACAAATGTTAATAAATCACATTTAAATCTGAAAAATTATAAGCAACAATATTTTGTTTTAAATTAAAAAAAACACACATGTAAAGAAATGCTGTGTTTAAACCTCTACGCCCATCATTTGCTTGCAGTTCTGCAAAACTAGATAAAGAATTATTTACATTTTTATAAATGGTTCCGTTGAGGCGCTCATCAAAGGTGCCGCCCTTCTCTGCTTTGAAACCGCGGACCGTCGCGTGCCGACGAGAACTACACGTCCATTGACCCAGAAAGGCAGTGGTTCTCAAATGTTTCCTACCCTAATATTCAAATTGTTGACCTAGTTCAGTTTTTTTCAGTGTCCCTAGAGGAAATAGTCATGAAGGTTTTTTATTTGTCTAGTCAGTCCCCATTACCAGTTTTTTTAATGACATGAAACTAATTACACCCTGTACAATAAAACAAATATTTCGAAAAGAAAAACGAAACATTAGAACTAAAATTTAAAACCTGTTGTCTTATGTAGCTCAGGTATTGGTAAAAAGATCACGTGACATGATTATATACATTATGCAAATATTGTAAGCATCGCATATCAACCACAAACACCTACACGTGTCGAAATTACGCTTGTTTATATTTACCTTTAATAAACGTTTATATAAATATTGACAGGTGTAAGATAAGTAGATACAATAGAAAATAGTGCGAGAGAATACTTCCATACCTTTTGCTAGGATGGGAAGAATGGTTTTGAAAAAGAGAAAGTAAAATAAATAATTGCGAAAACCTAGGTATTTGATTCATATTTTACATGAAAACGATACAATTATTAACTTTTGAAGGGTGCTACTAAGATTAAGTACACCATTAATATATTACGTGATTACAAAAGGTAACAATATACAGGATGTAATCAGTTTCATGTCATTAAAAAAAACTGGTGGTGGGGAACGACTAAACGAACAAAAAAACATTATATAACATGGGGTCTAAAACTCATAGTTTTAGAAAAAAAAATAAACAAAAATTTCGAAAATTTTCAATAATATTGTTTGAGAACTGCTGGAATGTTGGGATAGGCTTTTATCTTCGCCATCAAATACGCTAATACGGATTTTTCAAAGTGACGCGCTCCTTTGTTAGAGACCGCGCATCGGCGAGGACACAAGTTGATAATCACACTTTTTTATGGTTTTTTAAAAGTAGGTAAGGTAAGGTCTTTAGAGGTGCGGTAAAGGTGAAAGACGTCGGCGTTTTCTGAGTGCTTAGTAGATCTGAAGAAAATTATACTCCCTCTTGTGCAATATTTTAGTTTCGGTGGGCACTTTGTTAAGTACACACGTCGAGCCCGTTGGTTGTTTTTGTTCTTTTTGAATTTTAGACCACGTATTTACAATTAAGATTTATTTTATTGACTTACCGTTCAAGTCGTTAAGTTCTTGATTACGTACAGACACTACTTGTTCGTTCTTTTTGTGTTGCTTTTTGGATTTTGGACCAAGTTTTTATTTTTATTTTCTTTATTGATAGTTTAGTGTGGTATTTTAATGTGCATGGAAACCATAAAAAATGATCGTAATTTACCAAATGTGTTGAACGGAGTGCGTATGTTCTTAGTTCGCCGTGCCGAAAAGTGTATTGATGCAGACGGAAGCCATTTCGAACAATTTATGTAAATCAACAAATTTATTGGTAAGTTCTAGATTTATTTCGTGTATTTTAGTGTTCGATACCTGATCGGCAATTCGTTAAATAAATTAGATTTTTCCTAACTTAAAATGCACAATTGTTTTATGTTATCGTATCTCAGACGTCTAACTCCTTATTTCCCAATGTCAAGCAATAATTTCTTATTTTTTAAGCTTTTAACCCATAACACTCATTTAGGTTACAAATGTTAATAAATCACATTTAAATCTGAAAAATTATAAACAACAATAAAAGCTCCAATATTTTGTTCTAAATTAAAAAAACACATATGTAAAGAAATGCTGTGTTTAAATCTCTACGCCCATCATTTGCTTGCAATTCTGCAAAAAGAGATAACGAATTATTCACATTTTTATAATTGGTTCCGTTGAGGCGCTCATCAAAGGTGCCGCCCTTCTTTGCTTTGAAACTGCGGCCCGCCGCGTGCCGGCGAGAACGAGTCGGTCGGTAATCTTTGCACTTTTTTATGACAATTTAAAGGGAACTAACTACACGTCCATTGACCCAGAAAGGCAGTGGTTCTCAAATGTTCCCTACCCTAATATTAAAATTGTTGACCTAGGTCAGTTTTTTCAAAGTGCCCCTAGAGGAAAAAGTCATAAAGGTTTTTTGTTTGTCCAGTCGGTCCCCATTACCAGTTTTTTTTTAATGACATGAAACTGATTACACCATGTATAGAAAGAAGCACTATCTATTTAAAAAATAACTTTTGTTTTTCTTTCCCCATTTACTATTTGATATTCGAATGACTATCTTTTTAGTAAACCTAACTGTTTTTTATACAGGGCCAGTCGAAAAGTGAGAAATTTTAAATTTTGCAATAACAAACACCCTATATGAGGCATCGAGCTAAAATCTTGTATTGAGGTATTTAAGACAACTGTGAATCGAATACGCTATCCAATTTGCCGATAAAAAAATTGCCTAATAGTCGATCCCGAAATTTCACCCCTTTTGGAGGAGCTCAGTATTATAGGTCTTGAAAATATCAAAATTACAAATTTTTAAAAACAGTCAAATAAAGCTCATCGAGCACCATCTCAAAAAAAAATTTAAAATTGGCCAACGCGTTCCAAAATAACGGGGTGTTGTGGTATTAAATAGAACACATTATCGGAGGCCAGAGTAGTGGTTAGTTATTTAAGTTTCTGTAGAATTGGAATGGCAGAACTCTCGCCACCAGTTTCGGTGCTAAGGATTTTTTACGGAGGGGCGAGATCTTTTGATAGCACCCCTTCCCAGTGGCGTACCCAGTTTTTTTGGGCGGATGGGGCACTGGGTAGGTAGTCGGTTTAAAAGTAAAAATGAAAATTGAGAGCGGGGGTTGCCTGAAATTAAAAATTTTCACATTCCCTTAGTTTTTATAAAAATTACTAAAATTCCATGATTTTTCAATACATTTCGTGACGTAGATATATCTGTTGTTCAATTTTGGGCGCCTCTTGCTCGATGGCGCGGGCAGTGTGCAGCCCTAAAACCGGCACTGCTCGCCACATACCTTTACTATTTAACAATTTAAATAAGTCCGAACGAAGAATACCTGCTTTTTACTGTTTTACTATTTTACAAGCAATTTGTCATTATAAAAAATTAGAAAATCTACGTCTTTGTAGTTTCTTAGAAAACCGGCTGAGTGTTTCTATCATTTCTCAGTAGTATTTAATAAATATCGGCATAAAATAAATTATTTCCACTTACCAAAAACGGCACAACACCCTTGTATCGCATTTCACAATTAAAGTAATTAATTATAAAACACAACGAAAATTACTAAACAATTTTGTTACCGTAGTAGAGAAAAACTAACCTCAAAAATATATAAATAAAACAAAACATACACGTTTGAATGTTAGTTTAAATTTCGCTCTCTTGATTGGTTGCGGAAATACCTAGGCAACTGTTTATACATGTTGTCCCAAGAAGAAGCGGCAAAATTTTTTGAATTCATTGGCAATCTCTGCTTATTCGAGCACCATCACCAAATAATTCAATTATTTCAATATCTCTCTTAAATTGAGACCTACAAGTGACTTTTGTTCGTAAACTAACACAATTAACTTCAAACTGACATTTGTAGGAATTGCTCATTTGTTTCCATGGCTTGCTAGTGAAAATGATAAAAAATTTCAAAATTCGAATTTTGTCTTGATACTCGGTGTCCAAGCTTAAAATAAGATTCTGAACAACTTTTTCTAGTAACTTTTTTCGATATCTCCAACGTGACGCAAAATATTAAGAATCTGTCCTATTCACGAGGTCACACCTGACATTTGAGTTGAGATTCTAAGGGCCAGTTGTACGAACTAAGTTGAGCCAAGTTCAGCTTGAACCAAGATCAAAATCCATGGTTACGATTATTGTAACAATCATAACCTTGGCTTTTGATCTTGGTTTAAGCTGAACTTAGCTCAACTTATTTCGTACAACTGGCCCTAAGAAATGCAGCTCGTAAAGTTCTACATCTGCACCAAAATTCAAATCTCTACTTCTAAAAATAAATTAAATACAGGGCTGTCTTCATGTTAAGTGTGTCACCCTGTATGCAGGATAACAAATTCACAATTAATCTGTAGGGGCGAGTTGTACAATCGTAACCATGGATTTTGGATCCAACTGAACTTGACTAAACTTAGTTGGTACTGTCGTGAGCAAAAAAATAGGAATAGGAATTTTTTTCTAATGTAAATCTGTCTCACTTGCGATGAATTTTGACAAATAACTGACATTGTCACAAAAATTAAAGTTAGATGTACACAACTAGATTTTAGCAAAAATACGTTATAAAGTCTTGTCCCATTTTTTTTTTTTTGGGTACGACAGTACAACTCGCCCGAAATAAGCTTAATAAACTATTTAGCATTTCCTTTTTTCTTTTCAGGAGTTGAATTTCCTTACATTCCAGAGACAAATGGTATCCCCCTAGTCAGTGATATGTCGTCTAGCATAATGACGAAAACAGTAGACGTCTCAAAGGTAAATATTAGACTCTGGTAGACTTAAGATTTAACGGCATTAATTTACATATGTTTAGATATATATTGTTATTAATTACAAAAATCACAACCAACTTAGATTATTATAAGCAGAGTATCAACATAATTTACCCAAGTAGCAAAATAACTTTTATAAAGGTTGTTAGAACTGCTATACAACATATTTTATAGAAACATGTAAATTATATAAGGCAGTTAAATACCATTATACAATGTCTATACAACCAAAAAGGGCCCACTTTTATACAACCTTTTGGTACTATAAGAATTCTTGTACAACCATTATAAAACTATTTTACGCGATGATTATAAAACTGTCCTATAAGTATATCCTCAGGATTACTTATACAATAAATTACATATGCACTTGGCAACTGCTATAAAATTATTGTATGGTAATTGTATAAGTGAGTTATAATGTAAACGGTATCCCACTAACAAAAATTTATACAATCATTTTGTTTTCTAGTGATGAAATTCAGAACAAAATTATTGCAACAATGGTTATATAACGCAAACATGTTGTGTAGTTATTATTTCGAATAACAACCTCAATAATGGCGCTCAAGATCCATTAAACATGGTAAAATCCCGTTATTAAACAGTGTAATTAACACGCTAGTAGCAAGAAAATTCTCTTGCGCGGCGAAATTTTCTGACAAAATATGTATATATTTTTAGCAAAAAACTGAAGGGCCTCAGTTTAGCATACGCGTTTGGTTTATTAAAAATTAAAAAAATATATTTTATTAAATTTAAAATGGTTGAATTTTCAGTTTAAACAAAATATTGATTAAATTGATAAGAAAATAATCTTTGCCTTTCTGAAAAATTAATTTCTAATAGGCATTTTTACATTTCTATGAGAATTCTGCATAATGGCGGCAATTGATGAACCGCTAAATCGTTAAGTAAATATGGCGTAATATAATACGATAATTTTGTCCCATATGAAACGTTATACAACGCTTTTGTGTTATTTGAAACTCTATACAATATTAAAATCCTATAATGTTGTTTCTATAGGCGCTATAAAAATATTCTCAAAATAAACCAACAAGTTGAACTTTAAAGGTTGCCAGATTTCAAAATATATTAAACTATTTTCTCACATATTTTTTATAGAGTACGACAATTTAAGTAATTGCAGAGATATAGTCAATTTTTTTTTCCTCTAATTTCGAGTTTATAGTATACGAATTAGCCAACATTTTATGAAAATGAAGTTTGCTACCAATTAAAAAAATCATAGTCAATATTTTTTATAGTGAAATTTTAGCATATTAACAGCTGATTGAAATGCTATCCAATATATTGTTATGCATTTGAGGGTTATTTACGCCAATTAGATTTAAATCCTATTGAGCAGTCTGTAAAATTTCTATTTCTCCGGCAATAGTTTGAGAGATATAAAGTGTGGGTGATAAATCCATTACAAACGATAAATAAATCAATCTACAAACTAGTAAAGAATAGTGATTGAAAACATGTAAAATTTTGAGCATGACGATTTGAGTGTTGGCCTGCTAAAGTTCTCGGATTCAATACCATGCAGAAGAAGAAAATGTAATTTATTGGCCAAACATAGTTTTCCCTAATTTTATCCAATTTTTGCATAACGTGGCAACCCCGTGTGTTTAACTTTCGATGTTATCCTGTAGTTCGTCCGCAAACCACGTTACAAAACAAATGTATCACGTAACGATTGTATATATTGCACTAAACAATTATTCTGTTCTGTTCTGTTGCAATCAACTCCAGTATAGAGTACGTAGACATTAGTAACCTAACTTACAAAATTGAACACATTTAGTTGGTATGTTTTGTTGTTAATTCAGCATTTTTTTAAATTTGCAAACTTTTGTGCCCCTGGAGAACTTGGTATCTATCAACTTCTAGCCTTTCACCCAATTTTTTAGCTATTTGTGGCAGATGACAATTTCCATTAAATGGAAATTATTTATAAGTAAATTTTTAATATAAAAAAGTCTGTTTTCAAAAGGATATGCATTAAATGTTGATAGCACTCCAATTTTTTTTTTACTTCGTGAGTTAATTGTGAGAGATTGTGTAGGTGTACATTACTTGTTATATCTTCACCATAAAAAATCTCTACATCTCATCGTTTTCAAACATCGATGCAGCTAAAAACAAAAACAAATGTATACATTTTTGAGGAGCATATTGCAATTGCACAAAATAACAAGAGAGAATGTTGATAAACATTACTGGGTAAAACCCAGCAAGAAAATCTTCTACCATGTCTATTGGCAGCTCTTCTACTGGAGTACCTATCATTTTTATGATGCCTGGCAGTGGGTAGATAATACTGTTTTATTTCCAAATTAGCCCCATGGTTGCAGTTAGATGAATTATTAGTTGCAGTTTGTAAAGGTCGACCAGAATTGTAACTCCCAAGAATTCGATGGTAATTTTTTTTTAACTGTTCTTTTAAAAAATCCACTTCTTTAATTTTCATCCACTGAGATACTGCTCGATATATTTTTTAAAACTGAGTAATAAAATTAGTCTAATTTTTATGACAAAATAGGGTTATGTGTAAACAGATTTTATAACGCAGAATTTCCGATAACTTTATCTTTGAGGACTACATTTTTGTTCTATAAGGTATTTATAATAGAGTAAACTGATGTACTTATAGGTTAATTATAAAATGATTTTATGCTTATTGTACACTGCTACTGCAAGAACAGTTTCATAAATTAGCTTAAAGAACTTTAATACAGCTTTTTATACAACTTCCATACAACTATTTTTTAATACAGAAATTAAAAGTTGTTAGAATAGGTATACAATTGTAATATAATTTTTATACGATGCTTTTAAAATATTTTTATAGATGGTTGTATAAAATGTTATACAAATGTTATAAAATTTGTGAGTAGTACAATAAGATTTTGTCCTATAATATGAGCTATAAGAACATTTACACAACAATATTATAGAAACGTTCTCTTATACGATAAAATTGTATTAATTTGATACTCTAAGAAATAAAACTGTTCTTCAAACGGCGCTAGACGATAACTATAAAATAATTCAGTTCCTTTAGGATTCCATTTTGCTACTTGGGTAGTGTCTGAACATGGCACAAATTAACGGTCGAAACGTTGGCCTTATTTAAAATTTATTGTTTGGGATTTTAATTCATATTACTGACTACAAGTTATTCGCGTATTATAATATGATATCAGGAAGATTACTTATAAATAATAATGAATTATTCATATTTTTTGAAAGGATTCAAATTACTAAGAACAATTTTTTTAAGAACAAAATTATAAACTCTGTTAACTGCACTAGAACTATTTGGCAAGTGGTAAATGCAAATCTTGGATCAAATGAAATCAATATCAGTGAACCTTTTGGATATTTGTAATTGTCTATGTATAAAAAAAGTCCTTATTACTTCTGTAGTGATATATACAATCACCAACTTTTTTAAACACATTAATTCGGTAAGAAAATTTAAAAAATATATAAGGGGCTACCTTCTCGACAACTGTTTTTACTCTATCCAAGAATACTACAATAAGTAATTTAAACTGCATTGTTGCATTATGTTTACATTTTTAGCTGCGTACTTTTAACACTTTACCTATCTGTTTTATTTATTTTAATCAGTTAATTCATAAGATCTTACATTTAATATTTATTATTGTTATGTTTGCCTATTAATTATGGATATTCTATCTTTTATACCTAATTAATGACGTTGTCAATATCTGTATAAGATGATACGGCAATAAAGTTATTATTATTATTATTATTTACAGTTTGGGATCATTTTTGGAGGTGCCCAAAAAAATATCGGCCCATCTGGAGTAGTTGTAGTGATAATTCGAGAAGACCTCTTAGGGAATCCGATGAAAGTCTGCCCATCAGTATTCGACTTTACTCACATTAATAAGGAAAATTCCGTACATAATACACCGTCCACGTTTTCGTAAGTATAGTTTCTAGTTGATTTTATTTATTGCTATTGCTAACAATTGCTATTTATAAGAACGATAGTCATGTTTCTTTAAAATTTTCCTGGTTGATTATTTGGAAACTGGTAATTCATGTTCAGTTTGTCTTATCGAAATAGTTGGGTCAACATGCACTAAAGCTAATACATTAATTTCTGTTTCTTCATCAACAATAAATCTTTCTCCAGTTTATACATTAAGTTCAGTTCTAAATTGATACTCCAACCGGGCGAAATAGTTTCTCGGAAGTTGTCTTATTTCTGTTCATACATAGTTGTATTATGTTGAGTCTCTCCATAAGTAATCAACATGTCAACTTTTTTATCTCTTGAATATTTCTCAGCCATTTTATATTAATTTACTTGTTTGTAACGAATTCAATACACTTACTTCAGATAATCAATGAGTAATATCAAGCCCACTTTTGTCTAATTTGTGTACCAAAAACGAAATTTTTATACTAAAAAACAACCAAAAAATTCAGGTCATACATTGACTCATGGCCATTCGGTATACCAAATCCTTTGCTTTTAAAAGTTTTTTTGAACTGATTGGTCTAAAATGAGTATAAGTTTTATAAAGGCTTATCAAATCAATCTCGCTCTATTACATGTATCGCTTGGCACTCTTGACACTTCAGTCATCATTATCCTCCTATTGTGGATTTAGTCAAGCATTTTGCTCTTGTTTTTTGCATCTCCGAATCTATCAAAATAAATGCTCCATCCTAATGTTGACAAATTTATTTCCGTAAAGATTTCAAACTAACTATCGGTTTCTCTTTTTCTTACAGAGTATATGTCATGGAAAAAGTTCTCCAGTGGATAAAGAAAAATGGAGGAGTAGAGGCCATGCAAAAGCTATCTGCAGCGAAACAAGACCTATTGTACAACGCTATTAAACAATCAAATTCATTTTACCACTGTCCGATTGATAGCAATGTTAGAAGTAGGATTAACATACCTTTCCGCGTGGGAGGACAGAGTGGGGATGAAAACCTAGAAGCCAAATTCCTAGAGGAAGCAGAGAAATTGAGGATGTTCCAGTTGAAAGGTCACCGAACGGTCGGTGGCATTAGAGCCAGTTTATACAACGCCGTGAGCTTAGAAGATGTACAACTGCTTGTTAAGTTTATGGAGGGATTCCAAAAACAACATGGTGCAACACAGAACTAAGTAGTTTAGGTACTCAGTAATTTATTAAAATGTTTTTTTTTGTTTAATATTGTAATAAGGTCTGATAGAGCTAAATGAATTAGGTAAGCGTGTGTATTATTATTTTTAAAAAGACTGGCTCATCTCATTTTGTATTTATAGCATTTTTAAGGTAATTTATAGTACTTTGTATGAAAATAAATGCCGTTTTTGTATAAGTTAAAACTGTGTTATTATTATAAAAATACAATAGGTACTAAGCTTCGTCTTATTCACGCCTTGCCAGATGTTTTGACCTCCATGCAATATCCTAGTTGGCCCACGTTTGCCAAATAGCACATCTGACGGCATTACGTCGTTTGACGCGGTTGCCTGTTCGGCACACAGCGTCATCAAAGCTTTTTTCCATCAATTATGTAAATAAAACAAAACTAGTGAGTCCGATTACTTGGAGGGTCATACTTGATCATGTAGAAGAACTTACTACCGGGCTTCAATTTGACACGACAACAATTTATTTATTAAGGGGCGCCAGTCGCGCTCTACCCCGTTCTTCCACTACCAAGCGGGTTCATGATAAGATGTAACTCGATAGACAAGAATGCATGCCAATCATATATATGAATGAAATTACCATGAATATGCCAGAAATGCAAATTTTAGGCAGTCGTCGCGTGCACAAGGGGGTGCAAATCGGTTTTTTTGTCTTTTTTTTTTTTTTTAGGTTTTATTTTCTTTTTTGTTTTAATGGATGCCAATAGTGCCAAACGAAAAGCCTTGAAAAAAATCCAAAATCAAGAACACCAAAAAATTTTACGATTTAATGTGCACATTAACAGTTGTTTTGAGGGCGGAAACTGCATGCCAATGAATTTCTGCTAGATTCTTTTTCACGGCTTTTCATTTGGCACTATCGGCATCCATTGAAAAAAAAAAAAATAAAAATAAAACCCAAAAAAAAAGAAACAAAAAAAACCGATTTGCACCCCCTTGTGCACGCGACGACTGCCTAAAATTTGCATTTCTGGCATATTCATGGCAATTTCATTCATATATATGATTGGCATGCATTTTAAAAATGTTGCACCTGACTGGTCATGTACCGCCAGTCTATTAAAAAGAGGAGAAAAAATGACTATATTCCTTGGTTCACCAAAGAACTGGAAAATGAAAAATGCATTCTAAAAAATTATCACTGGTCAGCTATAAATTTAGGTATCACGAAAAGTAGAAATTAGAATTTACTGACACCGCCTTCATGTATAAAAAAATTATTAAAGTCGGCGCGCTTAAAAATGCTCGGGATAACCATGTAGTCGAGTTGTGACGTCAGATGGCTGAACCGCCCAGTGAACACGGCTGTGAATGCAAGTTAGTAGAGTAAAATCTGGAAGTCGCTTAGTTTTCGAGAAAAAAAAAAAACGGCGGAAAAACGGTAGAACCAAATCAGAATTAGTGGAATTCTTTAGTAAGATAATCGTGTACACGAAATCATTTTTTACGACATTTTTTGGTTATCGAAAACTTTTTTGTTTCGGAAAAACTCAAAAAAATAGATTTTTAATGAAATATGTTTTTTAACGTCTCCACCGCTATATCTCTGAAAATATTTGTGCTATAAAGCTATTTTTTGTTTTTAGATTAAAGTAGACACAATAGCTCTTTGAGTAACGTCCCACGTGAACCCGATTTATTTTTTTTTTAAGTTGGAAAAATAATAGGAAACTCAAACTTGTTATTTTCAGTAGCGTAATTTTAGACAATCGAGAAAAAAATTTATTTATGAAAATTTGTATATACATGCTGCGTACAAATTGAAGCCAATAGTTGAAAAAAGTTTCTAGGATAAAAATTTTTCATGTTCCGTTCATAGTATTGAGTCAGCGATTTTTTTTTAACGAGCCAAAGTCATATTCTTGCGCACTGGGCTGTAGCAAGCCTGCCATCTGCAACGATCTGACGGTCCCGGTCGGGGTGTATGTAGTAGTTTAACTTATATCAATAGATACAAAACCAGTAGTGATCAAAAGCATCTAGGGGATCAATATTATTGTTCAATATTTCATATATTGTACAGTAGTATTGATCATATGTTGTTAAAATTAAGAAGTTGTACAATAAATATAAAATAGTCTCCTTTTAATAATAAGAAGACAGGTAGGTAGATATAAATACCTAATCTATAAATATCAATCAGTGTTACTAACTACCCACCTAATTAGTAAGTTTATTAGACATTTTTAAATGAATGAAAGTAAAAACTTACGCACAAAATGAGTTTTATCGTTGATTGAAAAGTCCTTTTCACTCAACGGTTTTATTGTTGAAATAAATTTTCTATTTGGATAGATAAATATGTAGTATGTAGTTTATGTAGGCCCTACCTTACATTAACAGCATTTTAATTCATTCATATCTCGAAATCTTTAATAATGTTGTTACAGGAACGACATTTGCACTCGTTGCAACATTTTAGGCCTTCCTCAAAACAAGCACATTTTCGATTGTCACAATTTTTATCCGAACAATGAATATACTTAATGATTTTCGACAACCGCCACTTCTACGCGACTAATCTGACCAACCCTGCATGCGAGGTGTATTAATTGCGTCCCAATGTCGCATTTAGCGCTGATAAAAAAAATCGCTGTTGCCACACGGTATACATTTTGGGAAAAAATATTGTGACGTGTTTCCACCCTTAGGAAACTACCCCTTGCAAATTCCGTGGGTTCCAAAAATTATAACAAGAGATGTCCACTAACACACTTTATTAAATATTTACTGGATACTTCACAATACTATTATTAATTTAAATACACTTTACTGACTAAAATCCACAATGTTTATCACTTTGTTTATCTTTGAAGTCTTAACCTCACTTTCTATACTTTCTGAACTACTCGCCGAGAATGCGGTCGGTCTTTTATACCCAAAAATGACAGATCTCGATTGTTCTGTGATGACGCCACCATTCTCTAGATCATTCCAGATGTCACCAGAACTAACTTCTGGTAGGTTTCTCGAGTAGGTGCAAATACACTACATTCATTCTAAGGGTTGTAACACATTACACTGCCCCCTCCTTAAGCCTGAACGTCCCGGTCAGGCAATTCAGCCTCTTTCACATACTTCGCCAGTCTATCCAAGTGTACGATCTTCATCTTGGACTTTTTGTTTCGTTGAATACGATAGACGACATCATTAATTCGGGTAATAACAGTATACGGTCCATCCCAAGGAGGTTGAAATTTCGGGGATCTCCATTCCTTCCGCTGTGGGTTGTACAGCCAAACCAGATCCCCCACCTTGAATCCCCCTGTACTGGCATTCTGATCATAACGAGCCTTCAAGCGGTTACTAGTTCTGTTCATCTGCTCTCGATCATTCTTTGGCTGTTCTCGACTTCCATTTCTGTAGTTGCTCATCGAAAATGGTTCTCCACGGGCAGCACAATTTTTACACTTGTGACACCAGGCCTCCACATCCTGGCGACTATTAACCCAATAGAACTGTTCCCGTGCTCTACTCAATGTCTTGTTTATGCCGAAGTGTTTGCTGGACGTTTCATTATGTGCTTCCTGGAGTACTTCTGGTACACGACACCTGGGAATCACTAGACGCATGGCAACCTGCTTCCCATCTGGGCTTTCCCATGCTCTCCTCAAAAGCCCATCTACGACCGTAAGTGAATCCCATTGTGACCATAAAGCCTTCAGCACCACTTCTTTGTTGGAAACATCCTTCCATGTTGGACGCGTTCCCTCTTCTTTTGCTCTCAACATGGGTCCGATTTCTACATCACGCAATTGCTCTTGCCTCAGAGTTTTCTTTGACCAACTCTCTGGAAGATCGACCTTGACAGTGTTGACTTCAACCATGTTCGACAATCTTTCCACCTGAGGGTAGCGCTTGCAATCTTCTTTATCTGGTTTTCTGGATAATGCAGGAGTCTTGACTGCCTGCGTTGTCAACAGCCTGGTTTTCTCGCATTGGTCGTTCACTTTTGACAAAATAAATTGTTCGTTCCCAATCCTTAAGACTCGCTTTCCTACGTCAACAATAAATCCATACTGTTCCATAATGTCCAGTCCCAAAATGAAGTCATCCGTAATGTCAGCCACGATGACCCTGTGGTCGAACCTTAATTGTCCAATCTGCAAACCCAGGTCTACTTCTCCATGAACCTTAGCCCTGTCCCCCGTAGCTGTCCGGACGATCACTTCTTCATTTTGCCTCTTGGTAATCTTTATGCCCGATATAAATCCTGGCCGTACTATTGATGACGTAGTACCTGTGTCGATGGTAAACAAACATTTTCTTCCGTTCACATATCCATGCAACAACAGACTGCTTGCGATTCTTCGAAGCTGGGAAATCTTTATTTCTCTGGGGTCACTGCATTCCCTAGCCAGAACAACCCCCTTGGTACTGTTTTCCTGCTTCTCTTCAAGATTCACAGCATTTACTCGACTCTCCGAATTCTGCTGTCGACAGTCTCGCTTCATGTATCCTACCTTGCCGCATGTAACATTTAATACCTCCGCTCGGCTTTCCTCTATTTTGTTGTTTTTCCTGCTTTCCGAGGCCATCCAATTTATCGCATAATTTGGTGAATATTTTCTGCATCTCAGTCAGCAAGGGGTTCTGGTTCATTTCTGGTTGCGATTCTTCGAGAGTCACAGCTCGCACTCTCGACCTTGGAGTATCCCTGTAAGCGGCTTCTACTTCGAGTGCACGCACCAAAGCTTCGCTACTACTTTGGTGTCTCGTCAGCCTCAGAACTCGCCTGACCTCTTCGTCCCTTATACCATCTAAAAAGGCCCCCACGGCTAATTGTTCCTGGAATTCTTTAGGTGCATTTGGATACGCCAGGTGTGCCAGTCTCTCTATCGCAGCTTCAAATTCTTGTAAACTTTCCCCAGCTTTTTGTGTTCGTGATTTTAGCTGGGCTTGGTATACTTGGGCGAGATATTGGTTGCCATATCTCAAGTCCAATGCAGCTTCCAAGACTTTGAAGTCCCTTTGTTTATCCACTGGGATAGTCTGAAGCAACTCTGAGGCCTGGCCCCTTAATGCCAGAACTAATGCCATGGCCTTTTCCTCGTTATCCCAGTTGTTCGCACATGCTGCTGCCTCAAACTGCCTCTTGTACGTCGTCCAGGAACTTTGGCCGTCAAAAGAAGGAGGTTTTAGTCGCTGACCTGATGATACCACCTGCTGGCTTCCTCTATCTCTCAACTGTCGTTTAAGCCGGTCTATTTCTCCCTTGACTTCTTCTTCGAACTTGTTTACTTTTTCTTTAACTTGACCGACTTCTGTCTCGACTTCATCTACTTTTTCTTCTACCTTGTTTATCTCTTCTTTGACTTCACTCTTTAATTCTTCGTTGGCAGAAATGATAGCGTCCTGCTGTATTTTCATTTGTTCATTCAGAATTTTCCTTAATTCTTCTTGGCGTCTTTCTTGTTCCTCTTTCTCCTCTTGACGTCGTCTTTCTTGTTCCACTTTCTCCTCTTGACGTCGTCTTTCTTGCTCTTCTTTCTCCTCTTGCTGTCGTATCTTCAGGTCCTCCATCATTTTCTTCAATTCATCTTTTTCTTCTTGACGTCTTCTTTCTTGCTCTTCCTTTTCTTCCTGGCGTCTTCTCTCTTCATCCTGACGTCGTTTTTCTTGCTCTTCCTTTTCTTCTTGCCGTCTTCTTTCTTCATCCTGATGTCGTTTTTCTCGCTCTTCCTTTTCTTCTTGGCGTCTTATTTCCTGGTCTTCCATAATTTTCTTTAATTCATCTCGCTCTTCTTGACGTTTTCTCTCCTGTTCTTCTTTGTCTTCCTGCCGTTGCTGCGCCATCATTTTTTGGAATTGTTTGAATAAGTCCTGTATTTGTTTATCGGATGCCATACTTCTAGTTTTTATAAGCATAAGATTATGTTAAAATAAAATAAATTTAACTGTCACGTCAATATCGGTAATGGAACTTTCCAGAAAAATCTCGAAACAGCACGAAAAAGTCTTATCCAGAGTCTTGTCACTATCTAGTTCAGAGAATTTAATAATCTCCACTAATGTCCAAATAGAAAAGTTCTAGTAATTTCCACGCACTAAATGAGTCTTTTTCAGTGTCTCTATCACTTCTCAGTTCAAAGGATTTAATTATCACACTAATGTCCTAATAAAATGTTCTACAATGTCTCAAAAATGCACTTAACACTATTTTCCTGTTCGAAAATATAACCCTCAAACAATGTCCAGTAAATTAGTCCTGTGTTAGCACTAACTCTCGAGAATACTTCTCGAACACTCCAACACAACTTCAGAGCTCCTCTTGTCATAAAATTCCGCTTTCTGACACCAATTTGTGACGTGTTTCCACCCTTAGGAAACTACCCCTTGCAAATTCCGTGGGTTCCAAAAATTATAACAAGAGATGTCCACTAACACACTTTATTAAATATTTACTGGATACTTCACAATACTATTATTAATTTAAATACACTTTACTGACTAAAATCCACAATGTTTATCACTTTGTTTATCTTTGAAGTCTTAACCTCACTTTCTATACTTTCTGAACTACTCGCCGAGAATGCGGTCGGTCTTTTATACCCAAAAATGACAGATCTCGATTGTTCTGTGATGACGCCACCATTCTCTAGATCATTCCAGATGTCACCAGAACTAACTTCTGGTAGGTTTCTCGAGTAGGTGCAAATACACTACATTCATTCTAAGGGTTGTAACACATTACAATATATTGTTTCAAAAACTTTTGTGATTATTAGGCTTTATTTTCTTCGCTGCATGTATGTAAATATTTTCAAAAATAAAATTTATCGATTGGTGAAGTTTTCAATACATAAAATATATATTTTTAGTTTATCTGATTTTTAGAGAAATGAAAGTGCGAATTGTGCTCAAACCATTTATATTGGTAAAAGCGCTACAGTGTGTACTTTAATTTGACACAAAACAAATTTCAGTACCTTTAATAGTTTTAAAGATATGGCGGTGGAAACAAAAAAAAACAATTTTATTTAAAAATACATTTTTTTACTTTTTATTGATTTAAAAAGTTCGAGACCACAAAAAAATGTCGTAAAATATGATTTCATATGCCCGGTAACATACTCAAAGGAACCGAAAATGTTTGACCTGGTTTTACGCCAAAAAAAAAAAAAGCAACGACACAGACTTACGAAATCGCTGCTCTAATATAGGTATCGGCGCACACCAAGTGACGTCACTCTACGGACTGTTGGCCGGCCGGGCCTGTTTCTATTCAAATGCGAATATCTCTGTGGCTATTGATTCAATTGAGCTGAAATTTTTTTCTGAGGCTATTGGTTTGTTATACTTTAAAATGAGGAAGAAAAAGTAGGAAACTGCCATATCACTAAATGACCCTATTGGTTGAGAATGGTGAAAAAATTAATAATGCAAAATTAGTTGCTAATAAATTTGCATCCCATTTCAGTACAATTTCCCAAAACAAGTTAAAAGAGCATTTTGAAAACTTATCTTTACCCTGTTCCACTACTACGAATAACGTTAAAAATTCTTTTTACATGAGTGAAGTCAATGAAAATGTCATAATCTAAAATCCTCAAATTCATCTGGTATTCATGGATTTATGAAAAAATTATTGACTGCCGGTATTCATGTGATTATAGCGCCATTAACATATTTAATAAATAAACCTATAAAAGAGGGTATATTTCCCCAGGCCCTGAAAATGGCCAATGTTTTACCTCTTTATAAAAAAGACAACCGCGATAATGTTGAAAATTATCTCTACTCAGAAACTTTTCAAAATTAATTGAACGAATCGTATATGATGGCTTTATCTCTTTCTTTGATGCACATATTATTACTGCAATTCAACATGGGCTTAGAGCAAACAGATCAACTGAAACAGCCTCGTATAATCTACTGCAGTTTGTATACACTCAATCTAAATGAAGGGAAATATGTAGCAGCACTTATGTTTGATCCAACCCAAGCATTTGATACTATAAATGTATATTTACTATCAGAAAAATTCTATAAAATTGGAATCAGAGGTAATTATTTAGATTGGATTAAATCCTATATGAGTAACCGAAAAATGATAGTAAAAGTTAATAACGAACAGTCAAAAGAAAGTAGTTTTGCTAGGCGTTCCCCAGAGGTCAGTGCTTGGTCCCCTGCTGTTTGTGTTATACATCAATGATTTACCTGAGCATATTACGGAAGGCATAGTAACAATGTTTGCTGATGACACCAGTCTGTGTGACTGGTACTACTTCTGAGGAGCTACTAGCCAATATAAAAATAGTCTATAATTTTTTATATGGTATCAAAGAAATGGATTAATTGTAAATAGAAATAAAACAATTAACATGTACTTTCATAAGAGAAAATTATTGAATTCTTCAGCATTGTCGGAAATAAATATAACATTCTCTAAGGAAGCTAAGTTTTTAGGTACTTGGGTTGATGAAAATCTAACATGGTCTAAACCAGAAATGGCAATGGGTTTTTTCCTCATTGGGAATTTCCCCGACAATGGTTTTTTTCCTGGGAGGGTTAAAATCAGAGATGGGTAAACTCCCGGAGTTTTGATTGCTCCGAAAGTTTCCAGGAAGCTTTCCTGGAAACTTTCCATTGGGAATATTCAGAGTTTATTTTATGGTGAAATCTGATTCGTGATGATCTGAGCTTCATTTTGATACCAAATAAGTGCATATAAATATATTATTTACATTACTTTTACAGACTTTTACCAAATGACTGATATTATATGACACTCGCTATATGTGCCCTGTGCTATATGAAGAATATGGAGCAAATTGGGTCGTTACCCAGTAATTCGTTTTGTTTGAATTATTAAATAATTAAATATAAATAAAATAATTTAAATAATGTGATAAATATGTGGATTATAAAATTAAAAATTTATGTAAATGTCATATGCAACTCCTATTTTGTGCAGACACGGAAATGTAGAAGGCAAGACAGAAATAACATCTAAATCTCATATTATATAGTTACATTGAATTAAAAGTGTAAAACGAATAAATAAAATAATAAATAAATGTTTATTTAATTTTAAATTTTAACACTTAAAAAAATAATAACAAGAAAATAATCAATCAATATTATTAATACTAATACACAGATAGAAATAATGTTTTAAATCAAGAATATTTGTTTCATATATACGCAAATAAAGGATTTTCTTCATATAAGACAAATACTTTTGTAGCGAGAAATAATAGGTTTGATTTAAAACTATTTGTTTTATATGAAGAAAGTATTTATTTGCGTAATATATGAAACAAATATACTTGATTCAAAACTTTATTTCTATCTGTGTACAAAATGAATTAAACCATCCACTATAACAACATATTATTCATCGAGAAGCAATAGTGCTGGTAAACAAATAAACGTAACTTATATGCCTGTCAACTCATCCTTGATCATAGCTAATAGCACGAAATTCGAGAAATTCTGTGCCAATAGTAATAATCCGAGCGGTGACTATATTAAACTCTACGTCATCAAACATCCGATTAATTTTTGATAATTTCGAAAGAATATCGACAAATTAAAACTGGATTTCTGGCATTTGAGGTTATGTTAGATCATCGTGGCGGCAATTTCAAATTTATGAGAACAACTGTAAATATTCGTGAAAAATTAGGAAACTTTCCCGGAATTTTGGAAACTTACGGAATATTCAAATATTTTTAAAGGAAACTTTCATTTTTATCAAAACTCCGTTCCGGAAACTTCCGAAAATTTCCTGGAAACTTTCCTTTGGAAAGTTTCCTTGACCCATCTCTGGTTAAAATGAAAAAAACCCCAGTTTTTTCCCACTTTTGAATTTATCTCCAATTTCAACCTAACTTTTAGACTAAAAGCTAGGTTAGGTTAGAAATTTTCCCAAAAATAGGTTTTTTCCTGGGTGGGAAAAAAGGAACTTCTTTTCCCATTTTTTAATTTGCCGCCAATTTTAACCTAATTTTTTGACTAAACGTTAGGTTAGAAATTTTCCCAAAAATGGGTGTGTTCCTGAGAGGGTTAAAAAATCCGTTTTTTTCCCATTTTTGAATTTGCCTCCAGTTTTAATCTAACTTTTAGACTAAGTTAGGTTAGAGCTAAATCAATGAAAAATAGCAATATGTTACGAATACGATAAAATATCCCTAACATATTTGGTATCAAAATGATGGTCTTTTAATGACCAATTCATTATGATAAAAAAAATGTTTTTCCTGGGAAAAACCCCAAAAAATAAAAATCCGGTTTTTATCCACCTCTGGTCTAAACATATCGAGCATGTCTGCTCAAAATTAAAAGTGCTTATTATAGCCCAGTAAATGAAGACATTTTGACTGGAAAAAATTACGAGAAAGCTGAATTTTTGTGGAGACCTTCATTGAGGTGCCCTTAGTATATCCCGAGAAGTTCGAGCAATTTGAGCCATGGGTATTTTTTTTTTTTTGAGGAGGGGGAGTTAAAAGGGAAATTTTCAGTTTTTTGCCATTATCTCGAAAAGTACCACTTTTTCAATAAAAATAGTTATGGGCAAAAATATTTATTATAAAATTTTACATTTTTTTTCGTAGGATCAATAGTTTTTGAGTAAAAGTTGCGGAAAGATACAATGTCTGTATTTCTTTAACAGTAACAAACAGTAGGTCTAATCCACATCTGATACTCAAAACAACCCTTTGCATAAATCATTCGTTCTCTTCTAGCAGATCTAATTCTGTGTCAACATCATCGTCCTCTTCATAAAGAGCTTCGTCAACTGGCTGATCAGTTGATGGTATCGTATCTTCAACTATATCTTCATCTATAGCTCCGTTGTTACTGTCTATTTCTTCCGTCGCGGCGTTCAAACAAGATTGCCCATGGCAAATACAGTTTTTACATTACTTTTATTGCCTTTTTTATTATCATGCAATATTTAAATGACTGAATGAAAAGTTGCAAGAAGCATATCTTCTATAAATTCCACCCCCTTTTAACATATAATATTGCTGTTTGGGGATTATCTACAAAGGCAAATAGAATATTTATAAAGCCAAACAACAGTAGAAATAGTAGAAACTAGAACTAATTTATCTCCAACCGCATTTGCTATTTGTTTTTCTGCTGCTTCCACTACTTGATTATTACTGTTTTTCTACTGCTTGATGACTTCTAACCATTTTTTAAATCGATTAATGTCTTTCTTGGATTTGGGAATGGATGTCTTTGTGAAACTTTGTCCTCATAATTAGACACACAACATTTTATGTAACCCATTTCACTGATATTTAGTTTTTATGGTTACAAGTAATTAGAAACAATTTAATATTATAGTGGAGAGCAAACACGCTATGTCTTTGAAATGAGTGATCCTACGAAATAAAGTGTAATGACCTTTTTTGTGTAGAATTTTATAAGAAATATTTTTGCTCACGACTATTTTTGTCAAAAAAGTGATACTTTTCGAGATAATGGCAAAAAAATTGAAAATCGACCCTTTAACCCCCTCCAAAGAAAAAACCCATGGCTCAAATTGCTCAAACTTCTCAGGATATACTAAGGGCATCTCCTCAATGAAGGTCTCCACAAAAAATCAGCTGTCTCGTAATTTTTTTCCTATTTTGGCCTCAAATTCGTCTTTATTTACTGGGGTATTATGCCATAATGCAATTAAAATCTTCCCTAGATTGCAATGGATTTCTCAACGTTTATTTCTCCTTAGGATAGTCATATATCATTAAACATTGTATCTTGAGGTAAGGGGCAGATATTAATGGAGTATTTGTCTGTCAAAAAAGGCTTATAAGGCTAATATTTAATTTAAAACCAACAGTCATGTAGGAATGCATTTATGGAGAACATTTGTTGACAATTTCCTGTATATTTATTTATTCTGAAAAGTATTTTGTGTGCCTCTGTCCACTTTGCTTATATTCGCCATCTTGCAAAAACTCTTGTAGCACTGAGAGTTATTTAATAGCAGCGAAAGTGTGAAGTCTCAATGTTAAATACCTTTTCACCTATTTCCTTGTGGGCTACCTTGTCTTATCTTCCTCCACTGGACTCCATTCACAACTATAAAAGTATTTAAGACTAAGGGGATAAATGAAACTACAGACATAATTTTTTTAAACCATTTACTAATGAATGTTTTTAAATAATATCTCAAACAAGATATAATTTAGTTCCGAGTAAAATTGCAGATGTAACGAAAAAAAACAGCCTTTTAGTCCTTGAAATTGTTGCACACTTCCACCAAAACACTTTGAAATGCATGAGTCCTTTCGGTCAATTAACATCCGGAGAGTCCGTTTAAAGAAAACTTGGAGTCCATTTTTCAAAAACCACTCACTCAAAATTTAACACATTTACAATATTTCCTGCCTACAAATTGCTATAACATTGCTACGGATGAGCTGCTGCGAGACTGCGCGGCTTGGGAAACAACAATTCGAAAAGGCAAAAGCTCATCAAGCTCCCGCGCAATCTCGGCGCCAATATGATACGCTCACCCACGTATAAACGTGCTCGTGTAGGCTACGTCTCAGAGAGCTCACAGACCTCGCTCTCCGCGGTACAAACGAGCTCATTTATTGCGTGTCACTTAGTAGGTATAAACGTGCCCGTTCGACGAGACTTTCCGCGTGGTTCCCCCACGCTTACTGTAACCAGTGTCCTATATTTACCTTGACAGTAACGAGAATTCAAGAAACTTTGTCACAATACAGACATAACGCTACTAATCTAATTGTATGGGTTATTCTCATTGAAATTACAAGATACTTTATACATAGAAGAGGAAAACTACCGTATCGGAAGCAGATTCCCCACGATTCAGAGTAGACAGCACCAAAATTAAGATAAAAATAAATATCGTAACAGATACAACCTTTGTAATACTACAAATCACTAATATGATAAAAAATAAATTATCTCAACAAAACGTTTATAAATTTCTCTTTTGCGAAATGTGCTTTCTTCATAAATATACAATTTGACATATAATAAACTTTTTAGTACTTAAAATAAGCCTATTTAAAAATTCTAGTCCTTTAAGGCGGCCGTCTCTTCTTTAATGTTATCTTTGACCTTTTCCGTTGAGGCGTTAACCGTCACCGCCGAACTGGCGCCTATCGCGGACTTGGCCGTGTTGTTCGCGGAGTTTGCACTACTTAACGCCACACTGTCGTTCATCTTGGATTCCTCCGCCTTCTCGTTCTGCGAACTCAACGAGTTATCTGTAACGAAGATTAAACTAGTTAAAGGTTTTACAGCTGCTTAGGATACAGGGCAAGGATGACCCAAAGGTCATCTTTGTGCCATATCAATCCAGTAAAAATAGACATTCAACCTTGGAAAAATTTGCATGGAGTTAAAAATCGGTACAGACCTTCAAAACATCATTACAAATGAAATATCAAAGGCCCCATTGATCTTATGCTAAAAATTTTATTCAAGGTCAAAGGTAAAAAAACGCAGTATTTTGCAAATACCTCTTAAATGGTAAGTGTTATCGTAAAAATAGTTATTACAAAGATTGTTATATGATCATCTACAAAAAAAGGTTTTTATGCCTTGAAAAATCTATTTTGCTGTAACAATATTCTTAATACCATCATAAAGCGACTAGTAGACTAAAAGGGCCCACCCTTATGAAGGTTGTTAAGGCCTCTTTAAATTAAAACTCCTTAGCGAGGCATAGTGCTTGCTGCTCTTGAAAACCTTGCTCGGGCCGTTCTTAAAACCTATTTTAAAGCTGTCAGAAGCTTTTCTATTAGCTTGCTGCATTTCTAGAAAACACCTAGAAGGCTACCTTAAAACTGGTTCTTAAAACCATATTAGAACTGAGAAGCTATAAGAATGTCCACGAAGGAATCCAAATAATTTTATTATTGCATTTATTTTTTCTAAACTGATTTAAGCAAACACACCATCAGACTTATTGAAGATAAAATGGAATTTGAAATGTATAAAGCGTAGAGCACTATAACCTCTCTAAGGCTGATTTAAAAGGTAATAAAATGCCATCAGGTATGACAAAAAAATTAACACCAACGGCAGTTTATCGTTAAAACTGCATAAGGCCCAAAAAACAAGAGCCCCTCAGAAATAATAATGATTTTAATATCCATACAAAATTTGCATAGACACGTAATCAGCAAATTTAAAAAAGTGGACTGCTTCTCGGTTCCCACGGAAATTTTCAGTCGTTTCTTGCAATTCTACCTTAATTTGCTAACGAAAAAGTGATAATTACTGATAATTATAAGTGTGAGATTGACCTTGAATATTTTTATATAACAAGAAAAACATGGCCAGCCAACCAAAAACCTAATTGTCATTTTACAGTCCTCTCCAGTGTTGCCAGGTCTAGTGAAATTTCACTAGATCTGGTGATTTTTTTTAAATCTAGTGATTTAGTGAAAACTTTTATGAAAATGCCCATTTTTAATGATTTTTTAATCATCCAATTTATTGCCCTCTACTGGTAGGTAGACAAACATTAAATTCGAGTTGCCATCCATTTAATACAAAACTGTTCATGTTAATCGCTACCACGGTCAGTAAACTCTACGGTTACCTCGATCAGCAGCTCTTAGACGAGAAAGACGCGCGGAGCGGGGAATCGAATGAAAGAGACAGACATATCTGATTTCCGTGCAAGACACAGACAAAGATGCCTCTAGGGTCTACAGCTGACGTAGGCTGTAGACCTTAACAGAATCTCTTTCATTTGACTCCGCGCATCTTTCTCGTCTAAAAGCTGCTAATTGAGGTAACCGCATAGTTTATTGACCGTGAATCGCTACAATCGAATAGCCTGGGCTCGTTACCCTCTAACGGCTCGTAGACAAACAGTACTTTCTAGTTACAAACCATTTAATACAATACGGAGTACGAAGTCTGGCAATGAAATAATCAGATAGAGGACGCTCAAAGCTATGCTGTGCTCAGAGAGCTCAAGAAAATTACGTGTCCTACAGACACTGCAACTTTTGAAAATTAAAGATGAGAGCTTTAATTTCAAATCTAGTGAAATTTTAGTAAGATTTAGTAACTTCTTAAAGCGTCGTCTGATAGCTTTTAAAATTTTGATCTGGCAACACTGGTCCTCTCATTAAACTATATATTCTAATAATGGTAATGACCTAGAACATTTACTCTAAATGAAGCCCTTTTAGTCTTTTTGTATACTATCACAAATAATCCCTTCCTTACAAAAATGCAAATGCACTTGGCGAAGATCACATGGACTTGATAAAAGCTCTAATAAAACGTTTGGGACGTTGACATTTGATACAAAAAACTTAAAACTTAACCTCAAAATAATTTGTATGTGTGTGTGTTTTAACAGTTCTTTTAAAATGGCCACTCTCTTTTATTTTCTTCCACCTTTCCAAAAAAGACTTAATTAGACATCAGTAAGTCGTGAAATGCTTTTAATTAACACACACACACACACACACACACATGCATCAACGACACTTCAGCCAGACATATTGTTTATTATTTTTATAATTAATGTTTTATTGAGGTTTTGGAAAGTGTTTTATGAAATTAAAATTTGCCTTTTAGATTTATAAAGGCCTTTTTTTCTTCATAACGGTTTCATCACAACATTTATCAAGGATGTTTTAAGAGTCTAGTTTTGTAATAGCCTTTTTTAATAAGGACTAATAGGCATTGAAAATGTCTAGTTTTAAAAAGGATTTAAAATGCATTTATTGCAAATATGTTAAAAACATAAAGAATAATTTAAAGCCTCTTTAAATGGAATTTAAGACGTTCATAAAACTAATTAGCTTTATGGAGAGTTTTACGTAGGTTATGATAAATCCATTACAAATACATATTATCCTAGAAGCAAATTAGCTTCATAATTAGGTCTTACAGAATGCTTTAAAACTTACTATTAAGAGCAAGTATACTTGAAGCCTAAAAGGCCTTAACTACAACATCAATAAAGCACATGACTATTTCCTAACCCTGACAAACCTTTCTTAAAACCTCCTCAAGCCCAAATGACTTTTAAATTGTTCCTTGGGATTTTAATAATCATTTTGATTTGAAATTTTAAGTGGTGATTGTACTTTATAAGAGCTATATTTCTCCAAAATTTCATTGACTATTATCTGTTAAAGAACAGTGATTTCTTTAGAAATGCATTTTGCATTATTCATTTTTTTTTAGTAATAATAACAATTGGAATGAATTATAGTTTATGTACTTTTATTGTACAGTTCATAACAAACATTTTCCTTATCTCTGTTGATTTCCAAAGGACTTATAGATTTCGAGTTATGCAAAGAAAACCGATGGAAAAAATGGTCTAAAAAATTAAATTATTTAAATAAACAACATGCCGACCTCGCAGAAACTGCAAACTGAACTGTGAACTTAAGTTGATCCCCCAAACACGTTAAAACAAAAAAACTGCCTTGGCCAGATAATTCACATTGCGAATTTTTTAGTCCTAATTTGACTCCACTAGTAACTATTTCTAAGATAACATTTGACACTCAAGAGATATTTGTAAAAAAACTATTTTTTTTACCATTGACCTTGAATAAAATCTTTAGCCCAATTGGAATCGATGAAGTCTTTTGACATTTTATTTGTAATGTTTTTAAGGTTTGTACCGAGGTTTGGATTTTTTTTGTCTATTTTTACTGGATTATATGTACATGCAAGGTTAACCAAATTCAATGGCATTTGAGATCTTTGCGTATAAAACAAATAGGCTGTTACCTGGAACACAAATTCAACATTTCTTAATAAAAAAACTTTGTTGTTAGAAAGATGCATTTAAATGTAAAGTAAGTGGCTAAGTTAAGGGTGGCGGTGCCGTGCTTAAGAAAATGATTTCGTAGTTCGAAAATTTCTCCTACATATCTGAACCGATTCGAAAAATTTTTTGACAGGCCTTTAGATACAACATTATAGAATGGTACCAGACTACTGAAAAGTCAAAAAAAATTTTCTTTTTTAGTTTTAAATAGTATAAATAGTATAAATAAATAGTACAATTCTATAAAACTGTCTCTAAAAAAATATCAAAAAATGTTTTTCAATCGGTTCAGGGATGTAGAAGATATTTTTGAATTATGTTCACGAAACCGCCCACCTTAACGAACAAAATCTGAGCTCAAAAAGTGTCACTTGAACGAATCATTTTAAGAAAAAAAATCATTCCTCATTTTGTATTTAAAACCACTCTTTCTAACACCCACTGTCATCGATACTTTCAAAGTCAGCAATCCCCTAATGCCCGAATAATTTACAGGGCTAGCTGATTCAAAATTTTTGGTAACTTTTCAATAAAAATTCTTGGTCTACGAAATTTGAAATTATCGATGACACTGTGTGGCAGAAAAAGTGAAATTAAATAGCAAGTGAAGAATTACTTTTTTTAAGAAGACAATTCGTTATTAATTATTTAATGACTGAAAAATGTTATTTTAAGGGGGTCGTAATTCAAAAACCGTAAATCAAAATGTCGTTAAATTTTGGATATAAAGCATGCTGATGCACTAATTTTTCTGTAAAAAATGCCTAATATGACTTCTCGATAATAAAAATGCATGCCTATGACTGAAATAAGTTTTGACTTACTCAAAAAAGATATAGTAAAGGTCTTTGATACCGATTTAAATTTGATTGAAATTGGATGACTAATAACTGAGCTATGAAGATGTTACCATGAAAAATGGGACAGGCTGTATGCACATAAAAAAAACATGAATTATTATTGTTGAATTAGAATCTCCAGGAGCCAGCCTAAAAAGTAGAAAATTTTCAATGGGTCCATTGATGTACGTTGGCAACTTGAAAAGTTTGCAACCTGTTAATAAAAGACTATATTTCTTTTTAAAATCAGCTTTACTTTCCACTTTGAAGTTTCCAGTTCCTCAGGATCAGTCGCAAACTAGGGATTTTTTGAGGTTAGATGCAAGTCAGACAGGGTTAAGTCAGCTAAATATGATAGATAGAGCAGCAAATCCTACTCCAATTACGCTTGTGCAGTACGTTGCATTATCTGAATGAAAATCGATTTACTTCTTTGATAAATCTGGTCTACTTCCCAAATTTCTTGGTGGATTCAAAAGTTAACCCTTTGGAGCCAGCTCATGAAAAATTTGAACTTTCTTAAGTTTAGAAATAGATGTTAAATCTGGTCAATAAGGTAGTTGAAGCATGATGACTTTCGTCATTGAAACGATTTGTATGGAATCTGCATTATCCAGATGAAAAATATTTTCTTTGTTAAAGCTGACTTGTTTTGATTAATTTTTTGGTTCAGTATGTCCAAAAGCTAACCCCACAGCTAATCTTTGAAAAAACTTGCATGCCAGCAAGGGATTTTTAAAGTGAAAATAGATGGAGTTCAGACGGACTCAAATCAGGTAAATAAGTAGGAAAAGACTGCAATCATGCTTCAATTCAACTTTCTGAAACAAACTTTTACACATCAGGTTGCAAACATTTCAACTTGCTCTCGTATTTCGCGAAGAATTCAAAACATTTTGAAAAACTTAAGGGAAAAAACCACTTACTTTGCCCACCATAGTACTGCCTATTTGGAGCTTTACTGTTAGGATTGTTCCTATGTTTCTGGTTGATGGAGTTGTTTTGTTGCATCTGTTGGAAGTTCACAGGCCTCTGGATGGGGGCTGGATACCTTTGAATCTTTTGAAGAGAAAGAATAACATATCAACAAAAAATATTTTGTTAAAGTATTAACACGAGGACAATTTTTTCCGTGTTTAGAAATAGAAAAACACCCTGTATAATATAATATACAGGGTGTTTCAGATATGCTCTAAGAAATTCCAACAGTGTGTTATACTTCAAGGCAATGGAATACAATTGACAACTTTCTTATAAATAAAGTTCTACGGATTCTACGTTATAGTATGGAGGAAATTTCTATGATTCACCAGTGGCGGATCTAGGGGGGGGGGGGGCACGTGTCCCCCCAGAAATGTGAAAGCCTCCATGTTAAGGTGGCCATGTCCAAGAGAGAAACATCTATAACAAGAGTATTACTATGAATTTTCTTCCGGTGCCCACCCCCAGAAGTCAATCCTGTATCCGCCCCTGGTTCACCCAACGGTTATGTAAAAGTTTAAATGAAGGTTGTTATAATGTAAGTTTTCTTAAATTGATGAGTAAACCACTGTTGGAATATGTTCGAGCAAATCATTGACATCCTATACTGTAGGAACGTTTTATTATTTCCGCAGAAAATGTGGTCGTACGCAAATTCTGGTCATTGTCTTGCATAAAATCTATCACAGTAATAGACCATTCTAGGTCAAGAAACTCTGCAAGCAAAAATAAAACAGAGCTTCTAGAATTTGTTCTCTGTTCTCGAAATGACAGTGAATATGAAAATTTAATTATTAGTGACAGTGAGAATATACAGTAGGGTGAGCCGAAAACATGAAAATTTGAATTTGCAAATGATACAGTTTATAATTTGTTGCTGTGTATGTAAAACTAATGGCTAAATTTTTAGCAAAATCAGTTAATATTTAGCCGCGCCCCCACGGCCTTGAAAATTAAGAAAAGGGCAGATTTTTCGATTTTTAACATTTTTCAAATTGACGTTTGAAATTTGTTTATGACCCTTTATTAACAGGGAGTTATCGCAGATAAATACCATATTTTCGAATACGTTATTTGACATCTAAGCATGCGCACATTTTTTGAGTCTACGCTAAACGTTATTTTGCGTAATTTGGAACAGATAACGTGTGTCTTTTACTTACACAGTATCGGTAAGTCTTGGAAAGTTCGGCGAAATGCTGTTTGTTGTTTATTGAGAGTAAATTCAACCTCAGCCCAAATAAGATTTCTTTCAACATATTTCTTAAATTATGACATAATTACATTTTCCACATCGGACTAGCATTGGACTAGCATCTAGCACAACCGTAGGTTTTATCAGGAAATAAGTGGATATATTACTTACTGTAAATAAATACCTATGCAATAACACCTGTTTTACAAAACGCTATATTAAATAGCATTAACGCAGAACATATAACGTTTACCTTATTTCAAACTGCGATAACTCCCTAATGTCTAAACATGTGTGGTAAAAGTTTTCTGAATAAAATGTTTTTCAGTTCCAGGGAAATTAGGAATGTTGTACTTAAAAAACCTTATTCTCATCAAATTCTACCTTTTAGTGATTCTAATTTCCATGGAAGTAAAAAATATTTTATTGGGAAAACTCTTGCCACACACGTTTAGACATTAATAAAGTCAAAAATCGAAAAATAGGCCTTTTCCTTCATTTTCAAGGCCGTGGGGGGCCGGCTAGATATTAACCGATTTTGCTAAAAATTTAGCCGAATTAGTTTTAGCATTCAAATTTTCATGTTTTTCGGCCCACCCTAATATACTATTATGCAGTGTTCGCCAAAAAGTCTTCACCATATGGGAACCTCTATTCTTGTCGACTATATCTTATTTCTGATAAAAGTTAGTACATGTTCTCAAACGAAAAAGGATCTACACAAATGTGTGCGAGTCCTGGCGCTTAAATCAGAAAATTATTTTTTTTGAAATTGTCTCGGGAGTAAACTACCTTTATTTTTGAAGATATCGAAAAGTGTTATTTAGAGAAGCCTTATAATGTGAAGTTATATTCAGATATCAAATTTGGTTGTTCTATTTTAAAAATAAAAATTTTCCACCATTTTATGCATAAATCCTGAACTATATTTTTAAATCTTTTTACGTTATAAATAATTCTCTCTATTTAATAGTTTCAGCCTGAGTAATGGATCAAAATCTACTTTGAAGAACTTTCAGCAGTACTTCTTTGACCAAACATGTCAAATTTTAGGTAGTTGGATAAAATGATTAAAAACACCCTGTATGACATAGTGAACATCGTTTCATGATTTGCTGAAATAGAGGAATTAGAACATTGTAGACACAGAACACAACCGCACTTCTTTTCACACATACTGTTTTATTAAAAAATGCAACACTGACATTATTTGAAATGGTGTAGCTAATGATTAAAATCTGAATAAAAAATTACATTTTCTGGCCTTTTGTACTTTTTTACTTTAAAGTATTCAGAGACTCTTCATTGGAAATGAGCTGATTAAACGGTTTTCCTTATACCCGTCAAATAGGAACAAATTTCGACGTTTGACAGAGAAACTTGATAAAGTCTTGGCAGAGATGTTCACTAAGGCCCACTGTTAAACATACTAAAAGTCCGCAACTCTATATCTTGCGCTCGTGCCGCCATCTTCGAAAAATGGCGGCCCGTTTAAGTTTTTGCTTATATCTCTTCAACCATTAGCAACATCGATATTATTAGTGGGGTCAGGTAGCTGAAAATTATACCAAAATATTTCACATCTGGCAACCAATGTGGTCCTTTGGATTCAGATAGTACATGGGGAAACGAGTCTAAAAAGCCCGGGACACAAATCTTCCTGGCCCTCCAGCGGTGTTGATGACGTAATCAATATGGCCACCAAAGTTTTATGACACGCTTCTACATTTCTCTATATGACTCGGGTTTGTATTTTGATATTAACCTATATTATTAGTGATTATTAATCAGGCTTTCCAACGGTATATTTGACATCATTGTTTATGTTCATAATACCAGAAATATTTGTAGTCCAGTGTTTGATGGTTTTTTGCTCAGAATTCTTTCGTACAAAACCGACTGACGTAAAATTTGGACAGTAATTAGGGAATGGCACGCCGACGTGTGCTTCTACACTAGAGGTGGAAATTATTGCATTCAAAATAACCGCAGAAATCGATAGAGGAATAAATTCTAAGCAAAAAATGTCCCATAAAGTTTTTTCGATGAGTCAATACTTTTTGAGTTATTCGTGATTGATAATGTTGATTTTTCATCTAAAAAATTCATGTTTTAGAACGATTTTCCGCGAATAACTCGAATACCTTACATTTTATCAAAAAAATTATTATAAGCAAAAATAAAGCTTATAAAATAATAAATCGATTGTCTTTTTTTCTTATTTCTGTAGATGTAATACGAACCGAGTTATGGCTCGTTGAAGGTGACTTTTTGTTCCCCGAAAACTGAATTCGAACTTTTCAACGTTAAATAACGGAAAAACGGAAAATTTTTGGAGGAAAACATATAAGGCATTTTTAAAAGTACGTGAAAATGAGCTTTGGTAAAAGTCGATAGCATAATAACTAACGGAGTTATAGTGAAAATAAAATGGTTGTCTCTTTTCCGGAGAAAAAATCAGCAATGAAACTAATGGCTTCACCGCAAGAATTGAAATTGAACGTAATTCATTTACAATTTACTTTATTTACGTACTAACAATATGTTCTAGGAGTTTGACCAGTTTGGGATGCCTAGATTTGAAAAAAAGTTTGATTAAAATTTGAACTGATTTTTGAAATTTCTTAAAAAAATTTCATTCTTTCACAATAACTCCAAAACTGAAGAAGATGTAAAAAATGCTATAGTACAAAAATTAAGTTTTAAGCTGAAAATTCTATTTTTTTTTTTAATTTCTCTAGAATAAAAATTAATTGAAATAACACCGTTATAAGTTTGCATTTGAGTACGAGGACCACCTTCCCGAGCCCTTTAAACTTAAAAATCTCAAATACGAAGGGTTCAAGAAAGTTCAACTTTACATGCCTTGTAGCCCTTACAATTCTCTGCAGAATGATTTTTGGAGCGATTGAATAGTTTGAAAATGAAGGAAGTTATCGTTGAAGAACTAATCGCCCTATTTCGGTGACATTTTCGGAGCATGTAAATTGTTTTATTTAACACATATGCCTGTATCTATATATGTATAAGAAATTCAGCGTTTCTCGAGCAGATGCGCTATGACTCCTTTATTAAGGCTACCATTAAAAACAGTGCTGTGCTTTTGTTTTTATTTTGATTTTTCCGAAACATTTTGCTAAATAACTTGTAATCCATTACATGTAGCTGAAAACGTGTTCTATATTTTGTTCGTCAAAAAATTACCTTTCGAACGGTATATATGATTTCTATTTTATCACAAACAGTAATTTTTTGACAAACAAAAAAGTATGGGACATGTAATGGATTTCAAGTTATCTAGCAAAATGTTTCGAAAAAATCAAAATAAAAACAAAAATTTTAATAAAGACACAAATATTTCTGGTATTATAAACTTAAACGATGTCAAATATAACGTTGGAAAGCGCGTTTTCTCCTGATTAATGATCACTAATATTAAAATACAAACCCAAGTTATATAAGGAAATGTAGAAGTGCGTCACAAAACTTTGGCGGCCATATTGATTACTTCATCAGCACCACTAGAGGGCCAGGAAAATTTGTGTCCCGGGCTTTTTAGACTCGTCTACCCATGTACTATCTGAATCCAAAGGGGCGCATTGGTTGCCAGATGTGAAGTTTCTTTCAGCTACCCGACCCCACTATATGTTTATATAAAAAATAAAGCTTATAAAATTCTCTACAAAAAATGTTAATGCATTTTTTTCATTTCTATTATTATACTCTGGAAATACAAAACCAAAGAGTATATTGCATTTCCACACATTCCAAAAAATGTAAATATCCCTCGTAAAGAAAAAAAATATGTTGTGAATTCTATGACAACACAATATTATTTTTCACTTTGAGCTATATTTACAATTTTTGAAACATGTTGATAAAAAGTAATATACTATTTGCTATTGTATTCGATATAATAGATAGGAAAAAAACGCAAGTAACATTTTTTGTGGAGAATTTTATAAGCTTTATTTTTTATATAAACTTAATTTTGACGTCGCTAATGGTTAGAGAGATATAAGCAAAAAACTGAAACAGAGCGCCATTTTTCCAAGATGGCGGCGCGAACGCGAGAGACACAGTTGGGGACTTTTAGTATGTTTAACAGTGGGACTTAATGAACATCTCCGCCAAGTTTCAAAACTTTATCAGTTTTTTCCCTCTAATTTTTTCCGTTCGAACGGAGTATAAGTATAAAAAAATGTCATACCGAGACCGTTAAAGTAAATCCACCTAGTACTGCAAGAAAAATTCATACATCAGCAGCGAATTTTTGTTGATTTTTTCCTTAAACGTTAATGCATAAACTGTCAATTTAACTACAGGTATTTTCTGCGTCTAACATTTTTGTCAACTTTATTGGATTTACTTGCGCATGATGATTAGCTAATGATTTTAAATTGTAATGAACGTTATTTTAAATAAAACAAATTTTTTAATAAATACATCGGTTTATTGAGGCTAAGCAAACTTTTAACAAATATTAAGATTTATATGCAGCTGACAAAATACAGACATCAAGTTGCTGCATATACACACAAATACGAGATTACACCTTAACTTACGTATTACAGAATATCAATGCGCGGAAAGCAAAGCTTGAGAACGCTCAACAGAGCTGACAACAGCCCAAGCATTTTTGATTCTCAAAGACATGAACAGTCATTTTTTAAACTTGTACTTATTAGATAATTAAACACTTTTTTGGGTTATTTCTTTATACGTTCAAATATAATTAATAATTATCGGAATTAACTAATGTAACAGAAAAGAACATAACATTCAATTACCCTTATAATACTCCTTAAAGATATAAACGTTTTGATAACTTACGTTTGGATTCTGCTGGCCACCTACACCTTGATATAAATTATATTTATGTTGTGCCGTTGGACTAGACTGCGGGGGCGGGTGTTTACAGTTTTGCCTTGATTTGGGGGAAGGGATCTGCGATCCTGAAATAAAAAGGAAAATATATAAAACACTGTTAAGTCCTAAGAGTAATTCATAAGTTATGTTACAACTGATTGGCAAAAAAACTGAAAAACTCGCATAAAACTCAACAAAAAAAAAAAAAGTAGAAAGACGAAGTTTTAGGTCCATCAAATTTTGTTTGTTTGTTAAGCTGTTTGAAGTCTACAGAAGCAAGTCCAACTAACGCAGACATTTGTAAGGCGTGAAACATATTTATATATATTTTTCATGATTTTTGCTCTTTTTTCGTTGTTTTCAAATTTATACGGTTCAAAAAAGTTTAAATTTGTTGAAAATGTATAGTTTGTTATAATTTAAACTTCTCTTATCATATAGTGTCATTTATAAGCATATAGGAGCTAGGGCCCAAAATTACATGTATAAGTGCATTCTATAGATGCATAATAAATTAACACTGGAAAAAACGGTTTAATATTTAAATTTTCTTGGAAAAAATTTAGTCGGGGGTTTTCAAGGTCGCTGATTACAAGTCTGTTGCGGAAATTGAAAAATTCAAAAAGGCTGACTCGAAATGGCGCGAATTTGAAACTTGAAAATGCGATTTCTGACATTATTTTTAATTTTAACTGATAACCACAACAAAAAAATGTGTTTTGTGTATAATTTTACATAAATATTTGTTTTTAATTTTTTTTTATGTTTACCCCCAAACACCTCACACCTACAATTCTCAGGAAGAGGATATAAAGCATACCCAAGCAGCATTCAAAGTGATGGGAACTGGCATCTGAGGCATCGGAACTTTAATATAGTAGGAATGACATAACTGTTACTCATTTTACGACTTCAGGGTAATATTCACTTTGTGGTATGCATTTGTAGTGACAATTATGTAGATTCTACTGAATTCAAGCATTGTATAGTTAAAACACTTTCAAGTAACTGCTGGAGAATCTGCAACGTCGCGGATACTACTCTGCATTACTTTAAAGCATCCTCAACTGCAAAGTGGAAATTGGTAGTAATGCCGACTGCACAGCTTTACCAAAGGACCACTTCAAAGTAACGATAACTTCAAGTGTGCAATTTTAAGTCCCCGGTACGTTATTGGGAAATTTTTTGGAACTTCAAAGTTGTCTAACTTATTAGTGACATTTTGAGTAAAAATGAGGTTATTTCTACGAATACAGGGGCTTTGAAGTCATTTTTACTACTCCCCACTAATTGAAAATGACTTAAAAGTTACATATACCTTGAAAATCTACTATAAAGTAATATTAACTTTTAAGACAATTTATTTAATTATTGGCATTGAATAAAATGGCGGTATTTGAAATGCTCAGTAAAAGCGAAATAGAGTTTATCGGCACTCATCCACGTTTTATAGAAAACGGAAGAAACAGTTAAACAGTAGTAGAAATAGTGATTCTTCAGAGTATGATGCAAACATGAAAGAATATTTCGCCACAGCAAAACCATCATCTTTGGCAACAAGTGCAAAAGTATTCCCTTCAACACAAGTAGAAAAGTAATCGAAAACTATAACAGTCTGCAGTGATATTAGTGATACTGTGTACTGCACGAAAGTTACAATTTGTCTTTTTAGAACACAGATTGACCCATAGTTCAGTTAGTGATCCACTGAGCATATTAAATGAATTTGCCGATTAAAAACTCCAAATTTACTAAATATTGTGTCGATGGGGAACGGACAATTTCGGTATAAACGGCATAAGACATTGTTTGTGTACAATAAATTGAACTGAATATATATACAAAAAAAAATAGCAAAAAAAGTATATTTCTTTTCTAGAATAACTTCCCTTCAAAAACTACAGAATAGAGGAATGAGTGATTTTGACATGCAGCCGATATACCTCAATCCAACATATGCTTTCTTCTCTTCAGTGGCTGTCTGTAAAAGATAGATTGCTTATTCCATGGCTATGGTATTTATTTTCAAAATTTTAAATAACTTAATACCCAAGTATTTAAATAAGTTTATATTTTATGCAAACCAAATACATCAACACCACACAAGAAATAACAACAAATTTTATATACCAAACCAAAATCTAAGTCAAACTAGGAAAATTATGTTATATAAAGGCCTCGATCAATATAACAAGTTGCCAGAGGATGAAAGGAATCTCTCTCTACCTGTATTCAAACGTAAAATTGTAAGCTACATAAAGTCGATTGATTAACTCCACTTGTTTTATATAAGTATTTTTTCCTCGTTATTTTTTAATTTATTTGTATATGTATTAGTCTGAGTGTGTAAGTGCGTGTATTATTTATTTATGTATAAATTATGATTCTTTATAATTACATTAGAAAAGTGAATTTGTATATTAGGATTTTCCTATTCAAATAAATACTTACTTACTATTTTTTGAATGAAATTAAATGTAAACTGATCACTAAAATATGAAAACTCATGTATTTTTTCCATTATACATCGTACATTGTACATCGTTTTCAGTAAAAAAAAACAAATATTTTATTTGCACAAATTTATTAACAACTGTATTAATATTAGATAATAAAAAGTACTTGGTAAAAATATAATAATTGTTATTTTTAATCCACATTCGTGTCCTTGTCCACATCACACACAGTGACACTTTAACAGTTATTACCGTGTTGCCAATTTTAAAAAAAAATTACCTGTCTCCAATTGTACCAACATGAAAATAAGTTGATAGCAATAGTTACCAAGATCTTATACCGTCATTGGTCCCATTTGCTACATCTAGGTAAATATAACTACACAGTGAAATTGTTGTAGTTCCCGTCACCACTTTTAAAGTAGCAACAACTATAACGTTGGTGGCATTTGCTACTTTATGGGAAATGTAACTTGTACGGAAATAATTTTGGTTTTTGCAACCTCTAAGTTACTGCAATTAAAATCGCCATTTTTCTGTTGTTGAATGAAGACGCCATATTGACACAGATAAAAATATAATTCAATAAAAAATTTCTTTTTATTATGGTCATTTACAAATATGTTTTCTAAATAGATTATTACTTTATAATATATAAAAAAAAAAAAGTTTTCCATACAAAATTTTGCAGTTTTGCTTGTACACATAATTTTTGCAAAAAAATTTTTTCCGAAAAAACCATTTTCTCGAGGGGGCGTCTTTTTTATCGAAGCATCACGATAACATTTTACAGAAAACAAGTGGTGGTTTTAATATCCACACCCAGGGTAAATGCAAAACATCATGATTTATAATATATGCTTAGGCATGTTGTATATAATCACCTTAACTTAGACCTTGGACATATCATGTGCTCAAACTCCAGTAAGTCATTAATTTGCTATTCGAATAACAGAGAGCCAAATATATTGTTTGCGCTCTCATTTCGGTCAGCTGAGCTGTTCCAAAAGTTAGTCATTTCTACTACTTGGTTACATCCCGTTTACGTAATAACCTAGTCCTCGACACGGTAACGGTAGAAGTACCGGAATAGTATTTTTCCATGTAATTATTATTCCCCATTTTGGTGAATACTTGGTAGAAGGATGGTTCCCATTACGTAACAGTCCTTAGTTGCGGAAACCTTTAAAGTTCTCCTAATGGCAACTATTACGTAGAAACTACTAAAATTGCTGCTTGGGTAAGGTAAGTGAGTAATCAATACAAAAAGGGGCGGGGGGGATAATGAAATTTTTGTTGAAACCTGATAAAATTTAATATTTTTCAAATTTATAGAAAAGGGGCTGTTACAGTGAAAGGACGAAGGTAAGAGGAGGGGTGGGGGTAAACATAGAAAATATGAAAATTTATACACAAAACACATTTTCTTCATGTGGTTATCATTTAAAATCGAAAATAACATCAGAAATTGCATTTTCAAGTTTGAAATTCGCGTCATTTCGAGTCAGCCATTTTGAATTTTCCAATTTCCACAATAGATTTGTAATCAGCGACTTTGAAAACCTCTGACCATACATTTTTTCCAAGAAATTTTAAATATTAAACCGTTTTTCTTCCAGTGTTAATTTATTATGCATCTATAGAATGGACTTATGCATGTAATTTTGAGCCCTAAAAGGCTCCTAACTACTGATGAATGACTACATGATAAGGGAAGTTTAAATAATAATAAAACAAATCAACAAATCTTAAACTTATTTGAACTATATAAATTTGAAGAGCAAAAATCACGAAAAATGAATTTCTTTGCATAAAAGTGCATATAAATATATGTTCCACAACCTACCAAATGTCCGCGTTAGTTGGACCTGCTTATATTTAAGCTTCTTTAGCCTATTACTTTTTAAATTATTCTCAATACCAGTTCTCCTTTTCCAGATTCTTTAGTTTGTTCACAGTAAAAGTAATATTTTTGCTAGTTTTTTAAATAATAACCAGTTTTCTTTGCCTTAAATTATTATTATAAGAATAATGTTTAATGAATTTTAAAATGAATATAAAAAAGTTTCCGTAGAATGTCATTACCAGGTTGCAAGAGACCTTTTTGATAACAAGGTCTTGTTTATAACATGGTAAGGACTTATAATGGAAACGACTTTATTTTTAATGGCAATCGTACAATATGGGACAAAAATTCTCGTAGGCACAATGCTCAAAATTCAATAGTTCGGCCGCCAGTGGCCTTTGAAGTCTAAAAATATAGAGTTCTTATATACCAATTAGATTCTTTTATTCTCCATTTTTTTTTTAAATTATTTTAACCCTTTTTATTAATCAATATTATTAATATTTTAATTTGTTAATGTTATTAATAATTCTCTAGTTATACATTTCTGTACAGAAGTTAGAAAATTTTCTCGCAAATAAAATATTGACTTTTTACTCTTTTTTTATTTTCAAAAAAAAAATAATTAAAAAAGTACAATTTTTTAATTAAAATCTAATTGATCTATAAGAACTCTATATTTTTAGACTTCAAAGGCCACTGGCGGCCGAACTATTGAATTTTGAACATTGTGCCCATGAGAACTTTTGTTCGGCATAACAAGGAGAACATTTTCCCAAAATTTCAAAAATATTAACTGAACGAGCCTTCTCCTATACTTTTGTGCGGGGTCCTTTAACCTTAACAAACCGAATTCTCAACAGAAAGATCGTACGATAAAAAAATTCTTGGTTTTCAATTATTTTTCAAGTTATTTTCTGTCAATTGCCCATAACTGCAATACAAAAAAATTGTGGGTGGTCATTGTCGATTAAAGGCAAAAAGTTGTAATTTCTTGTAGACGTACGATTGTTTTATTTGTAATCTGACAACTGCCAGTTATTCTAGCCACCTCAACTGCTTTATCACAAATAGATCTTAGTTTTTTTATCATCCATAAAACGAAAATTTTATAACTAATTTAATATATCTCATACAGTGATAGTAAAAGGAGTTGCTATGAGATTATTTTACAGCAAAACATTGCTATGCAATAAATACCATTTGCCTTTTATATTCTATTGTTAGCGGTTCCCCCTGTAGAAGTTCCATCCGCCGATGGAAAGATGCTACGTTGATGAAATAGAGGATAAGCGACTTGCCCGCCCGGGTGCCTGGTACATTAACTTGATCGCACTGGTCTGGCAAAGACAGTAGTCAGATTATTAATTATTATTTTTCAAGTTATTTTTACTAATTAATACTAGTCCAATATTCATAATTTTAGGAATTATTAATTGTGTGTTAATTGCAATTTAATAAATTTTATAACGTGGTTAAATTGAATTAAATTTTTTATTGTGTGATTGAAATAATTTATCACCCAATTATCGGCATATTCCCCCCTTCCAGCTATTTTTCTAACACTGTATTTCTTATATGGGTTTATTTATTCTAGATTTTAAGTTTTAGATAGCCTCTCAGTGAATAAATCAAGTTGATTTAGATCTGAACACCTCACTGGCAATTCTGCAGGTTTCCATCTACTAATCCATCAGTTTTGGAACTGTTGGTGGCCCAGTCTATTCAAGTTTACTTACCTTTTCAAAACAATCTCTATTTTGTTGGTAATCTTGGTCTAAACTTTCATGGATATTGTTTAGCTGAAGTTGCTAATACCATTATCGGCTTATGCCCATGCTACTATAGTTCTTTTTTTAAAGTTCCTGAACTATAAACCTCAATAGAACTCAGTCATGACCTTCTTGATACTATTTCTCCTCAATAAAGCCAAAAGTTTCATACAATGTGGGGCATGTATTGGTGTACCGCAAGAGTTACAAATCGAATACCTAAGATTGATACATATTGTCGAATTTTACAGAGGTGAAATTTTTACAAATTTTTCGAGACACCAATAAAGGGCTAAAAATCACTCCCACCCCAAATATACTATTAGTAATTAAAGAGACACAAAAAGCTTTGTAAATTTTAAAATCGGGCATCATTTTTGTTAGTTGTAATGGTAGTTTCCATGAAAATAAAATATTTAACGAATTTCGTGAGGGCTAATATTTTGTGAATCAAATATATTAATTATTATTTACTAAATTTTGATTATGAAATTATTCAAAAATAAAGTTTGATAAAAGGTCTTTCGACATCTGCACCAGGACCAATACTTCTACTGAGTTCGTGTAAATTTGAATTCATTGTGTAATCATTTCAATGAATTTCTTCATTTAGACAAAAAGTGATAGCGTAGAATTCTTTTACATTAATCAGCTGATATTAATTAACTGTACAACAATACAATTGGACAGCTGTAGGGTCATTTTGAAGCATACTGCAATCAGATATTGTTCTTATTGTGTGGACTTTCAAAGCATCAGCAAACATTAGTGTTGAACAGCTAATAACATTTATATCGTTGATGAATCTAGCAAAAAGAAGAGGCCCTAAATTAGAACCTTGAGGTACTCCGGAATTATTCAATTAGTGATTAAAGCGAAAACCTTTTACTTTTTGCTGGTCACTGTGGATTACGCTAACGACGAAACACCAAATCATAGACTTACCCGAATTAAAAACTGAGGAGAGCACCTCCTGGCTACTGGGGCTCTTCAACTGCTGGGGCCTCCCAGACTGGTCTCCGATCTGCTGGTTCCCGACCCCCTTCATGTAGGGTGCCGGCAGCCCGGATCTGAACTGTTGCGCATTTATAGCCGCCGCCATTTGCATCGACGTTGTCAGAAAGTGGGAATTGTAGTTCTGCAGGCCGGTGTTCGTGTGCGACTGGCTGTGAGTGCCGAAAACGTTACCCTGGAGTCCATAGCCCGCTTGGTGCTGCTGCAGCTGAGCCGAGGGCATCGTCGAACTGCCCGGCTGCTGGAAATAGCCCGTCTGGCCCCCTACAAAGAATTTCGTTGATGTATTAAGGTCGGGTGAGGCTATGGGGATGAGGTTTGCAGACTACATACAGAGAATTCGAAAAAAGCATGCAAAAAAATACACAGAATTAGAAATAATGGTATTTTATTATAAACAAATTCATCTACACTAACTACAATATGCTAGTCATGTGATTATCGGTTACATGTTACATAGATTCTTGGCTAAGTAGCATACAGAAAAACAAGCTATCTTTTTAAATAATAAATAAACTGTGTATTTAGAGCTTTGGTATACATAAAATAAATAATACTATACAGTGATCGATAAACTAACAGTTAATATATAAAAATATAAAGTGTATATAAATGATCTTGTTTGTTTTTGGAATTTCGGGAGTCAAGCACGCAAATATATACGAAAAGAAACTGAAAAAAGCGAAAACGGACCATCTAAAACGGTTCAAAATAAACACTCAATACGATAGGCCTTTCAACATAAACAAGCAGTTTTAGAAAGAAACATTAAAATACCTCCAAATATTGCTTTGAGGTCATAAAACTTTTTTAGTGATTTTATTGACTCGAGGTAACTTAAAGACTGTACGATATGCTCATCACCTGCAAATGAGATACATTCATGTAGTGATGGTAGTGGCTGGCCCATTAACTGCAAATCAGACTGTCAAATATTTTTCATGCCAAACGTAGATACGGTTAATAATATAATTCACTATTGAGTGACAAATGAAAAATAATCATGCTCTACTTGAAAGCAGAAAATTGGCCTGGTAATCAAATATTACTGATATTCACAAAGTAAACCAATAATAAAATATCAGACTTCTCCAATGCAAATAAATCATGAATGGTTTATATACAATGTAAAACAGGCTATGAATGATATGTGTAGATATACTCCATTCCAGATCAGTTTGCATTAAAGTTGATGCTTTCTTGACAGTTGGTCATAAGTTTCAGTTTATATGTCATATTAAACGCAGTCCTTTTTTGCCGAACTCGGAAACCAATTTTTAAGTAATTATAAATTTTAAGTTCCATATTTAGACCAGGCAAATTCAGTTTTGAGTATGAAGTATTTGGGGACAGTTATTTGTTTATCGCAATGGATCGCTCTATTAATGTAAAACTCAAAAAATACCATGGGAGCCAAAGCGACCATTTATAAAAAATGGCCGCCAGAATCGTTTTCTTGAAAATTACCCAGTTCAATAACCGTTGCTCGGATTTTAGATATATTTTTTTTATTCTATTCCCATTTTTTTGTACAATAAAAAATATATCTTTTAGTATAAATTGGACGATAACAGAAAAAAATACTTAACTTCAGACATTTCAAATATTAAAAATTTTGTAATCAAAAACTTTAGAAAAGCAATGTGTATGTATACAGGGTCCGCCACTTAAAACTCCCCAGGCTTGTAACTTTCTAATTTTTTAAGCGACGACCATGTTTGGCACATCAAATTGTAGACATTTTTAAAGACTTTAAACGTGCATACAGACTGATTAAAAAAAATTTTTTGAATAAATTGTTAAGAAAGGAAACTTAATTTATTTGAATATTTTTTTACCTCACCTTGTACATGAAATGTGTTAATGTTTTCTAATAAAGGTTTTAATTAGCTTCAATTTATGTTACAAAAAAAAAATTTTAAAATAAAAATTTTGCAATTTCCTATATTTAGTACATTTTAATAAAGTTTGTTTTTAAAAATATTTATTTCTTTTGTTTCTTGTTGCTGTTTTGTTATGTTAAGGATTGTTTGTGATATGTCTTTTACAAACAAAGCATAAAATTATTATTTATATTTTTTCAGTTATTTTAAAAGAAAAATCACTTTGTAATCGGAAGGAGTGTTTTTAATTTCTTTCTCTAAAACCAAAAAGAATTTCGAATATGACGTAATAACATAAATTGAAGCAAATTAAAACCTTTATAAGAAAACATTAACGCAGTTCATGTACAGGATGAGGTAAAAAAATATTCAAGGAATTTAAGTTTTTTTTCTTAACAATTTTTTTTTTTTAAATCACTCTGTACACATGTTTAAATGCCTTAAAAATATCTACAATTTGATGTGCCCAACATGGTCGTCGCTTAAGCAATAAGAAGGTTACAAGCCTGGGAAGTTTTAAGTGGAGGACCCTGTATAGACAACTATTACTCCGTTAATAATTGAGTCAGTAATATCGGACAGAAAGCAAATGAAAGCTAATTGTATGCTCAAGAACTTTTATTTGATTTATTTTTTCAAAAGCTTGCGAGAAATTTCAATACAAAACTAACTTTTTGTCAGGTTTAAATTTAATAGACTATAAAGCTCGGATTCGGAATGACGTATAGAAAAATGTTCAAAATTTTCAAACCCGCACATAAACAATTGCAAAAGTTATAAGCAAATGAAGATTGAAAAAATAACGAGTTTTGTAAATAACTCGAAAACTATTAGTATTTCAGAAATTTTAAAGACAGATTCTTAAAGAGGAAGAAATCTCCAACAAAAAGTCCCGACTCCCGAAACTCTATCTCTATTATTAATAATTTTAATTTAATGTTGAAAATAGAGCTCCGCGCGGCGAACACTAACCGAACACTAAACCGGCCATAATAAGTAAAAATATTTTTTTATGTTATTAAATATTACTTTAAAAATTAAAAAAAATTATGGTATTACTTAGACACTCAAAAGAACAATATCCCGTTGTAAAAAAATTTTTTCACTGATTTTTCATAAAATGAGCCTATTGTTAATTAACAAATTTTTTTAGAGTTTGCATTTGTATTTTAAGTCGGATAATTGTTAAACAAAAGCCACTAAAATTATTTCGCTTCGTGGAGCGTCAGCTATACTTTATGGGATTATGACATTGCGATGTTTTTAATTGTTATAGTCTATTAGTTATTAATTATTTAACCTAACAAAAAACTAAAAAATGAAAAAGAGAGGTTGAAAATTTTTTTTTATTAATTTTAATTATTATTACTGTTTTTATATTCAAAAGTGCTATAAGATCACATAAACTTTAAATTTTCATTGCTAATTGTTTAAACAAATTTTACAAATAGATAAATTACGTATTTTTGAAAAATGTTTTTTTGCCATTTTATTGGTTATAAAATTAAAAAAAAATTCTTAAAAAATGTTTTTAATTGTCTATAATCATTTTTTTTCCTTTTTTCAATATTTAAACAAATTATTAAGAAAAAATTCTATTCTTAAAATTTATTATTTGCAATTCTCTACAAGCTGGAAAAATGAAAATTTTTGTTGTTAATTTATTTGTTTATTTAATAAACAATTTGTTATTAACAATCGCCGAATGTATTTATATTTTTTTTAGACAGAAAAAAAAAATAACAAAAGCAACTGTATACATAAACATGTCAAAAAAATTTTCAATATTTTTTATAGAATTTTAAATTTAATTTTTTTTTTTGACATGTTTATGTATACGGTTGTTTTTATATATCTAAAAAAAATATAAACACATTCGGCGATTGTTAATAACAGATTGTTTATTAAATAAACAAATAAATTAACAAAAAACATTTTTTATTTTTCCAGGTTGTAGAGAATTGCAAATAATAAATTTTAAGAATATATTTTTTTTAATAATCTGTTTAAATATTGAAAAAAGGAAAAAATGATTATGGACAATTAAAAAAATTTTTTTTTAAGAAAAAAAAATGTTTTTTTAATCATATTTTATAACCAATAAAATTGCAAAAAAAATTGTTTCAAAAATACGTAATTTATCTATTTGTTTATAAAATTAGTTTAAACAATTAGCAGTGAAAATTTAAAGTTTATGTGATCTTATAGTACTTTAGAATATAAAGAGTAATAATAATTAAAATTAATAAAAGCAAATTTTCCATTTTTCATTTTTTGTTAGGTTAAATAATTAATAACTAATAGACTATAACAATTAAAAACATCACAATGTCATAATCCCATAAAGTATAGCTGACGCTCCACGAAGTGAAATAATTTTAGTGGCTTTTGTTTAACAATTATCCGACTTGAAATATAAACGCAAACTCTAAAAAAATTTGTTAATTAATAGGATCATTTTATGAAAAATCGGTGAAAAATTTTTTTTACAACGGGATATTGTTCCTTTAAGTCTCTAAATAATACAATAATTTTTTTAAAACTTTAAATTAATATTTAACATAAAAAAATATTTTTACTTATTACGGCCGGTTTCAGAGCATTTTCAACATTAAATTAAAATTATTATTAATAGAGACAGAGTTTCGGCAGTCAGGATTTTTTAATTGGAAATTTATTCCTCTTTAAAATATCTTATCTGAGTTATTTACAAAACAAAACTCGTTATTTTTTCAATCTTCATTTGTTTATAACTTTTGCAATTGTTTATGTGCGGGTTTGAAAATTTTGAACATTTTTCTAGATGTCATTCCGAATCCAATTAACACGTCTTTGAACTAGTGTATAAGTATCCTTTTCTGAAGTTATCCAATTTATGGTTAAAGACAATAATACTTCTCTTCTACTTCTCAAAAAAAGATCTAAAATCAGATTGACAGTTACTGAGCTACATAATTTTAATGAAACTTTTTTAAATTTTTAGGCTCACATCGGATTTTTGGGGCTTTTATATGCTTATCTTACTAACAGAGCGATCCATTGAGATAAAAAATACCTGTCCCCAAATACTTCAAGCCGAACCCATTTTAGTCACGAGATTTCCCTGGAGTAATTATTCCAGCAATTTTATATCTAAAACTAACTCAGTTAGGAAATTACATCAAAATTGAGAAAACAAACGTCCTGTATCGACAGAATTGACCAAGACTGTGAAAATTGACGAAAAAAATAATTGACCAGTCGCATCGTGATCACTACACTTAAAATTATCAGCCACACAAAAATAAAAAAAAAAACAAACGAGATCACAACTCACATAACATTGCTGACTGTCTCTATTAACAGAAAGTAATCTCAAAAACAGGAGAAAATCTTACAACTAAACACTAATATTGTCACCACACCAGAGATAGTTTAGTCAAAAAACAAAAAAACAAAAAAAAACTACGAAAAATCCTTAACTGTAGGAAGGAGTGTGTGTAAAGCGTTTGTTTTACCCAAAAGCACATTAGTTTAATACCTCCAGGAAGTAGGAAAAGCTTTGGTACCTGTAGATCCGGAATAATAGGAGGACGACGGCTGGAGACCCGGGACTACGCTGTTCTGAACAGGACCTGCGGGGCCTCGCTGCATCACGCCGGCACTTGGAGGAAGGTAGTTAGCCTGGATGGAAGGGTCGTACGTCATATAGACTTGTTGGCCTTGCTGTGACTGTTGCTGGTAGGCCTGACCCACACCACCGGCTTTCGTCCCTGTAAACAAGATAAGAAATGCACAGTTGTATAAACACCTGGTTTTTGTATAAAGTCTGTTTGATGTCTGTACGACATACGACATATTTAAATTTTATATGTTATATTTTATGCGATATTTTATGACAAATCTGATATTGTTCCTGCAACAAGATTTATAGTGAATAAATTTATTCTATTCTAATACCATAAAAAAATTAAAGAATTTTTAAAATTCACGCATTTTCCCTATTTTATTTAATATAGAGAATACTTCTTTTATTTTTTATAAGAATATTTCAATTAAAACGTCAAAATTTGCAGAAAGTGAAAAAAAAACAGGGAAAAAAAGATTTTTAACCCATTCAGGAAAAGCCATCTTTGGGAAAATTCACATTGAGGGAAAACTTAGATAACACTGAAAAAATATTAAAACTAGATAATTCTTCCTATCCTAAACGCAAGAAAACGATTATACTTAAGACATTGCAAATGGATTCAACAGTCACTGTTTAGTGCTATAAATTATGAACAGACTATATCTATGTTTATCTCTACAAACTGTGAACAGACTATATTCGTACCAGCCACGCGCCGAGGCGAAATGGGGGGGATGATGGAATGCAGACGCGAGACCATGAGGTTTTTGAGTTTTTCAGTTGTTAAGTTACAATGATTTTATGTACACAGTCACTATTGTTACAGTCCGCTTATTTTTCAACAATAAATGTTTGTATTTTTCGAGTTATAAAATTATTTATTTCAAGAAGACAGACAGTCACTTTATTAATTCTGTAAAAAAACTTCTGTATGCAGAAAAAAGTCATCAGGTAAGGATGAAGTCCCATGCTGCATAATAAAAGATGTAACAAAATATCTTCTTACTATACTGACATACCTTATTAATATATCATTTGAAAATGGCCACTGTCCAGATCAATTAAAATTAGCTTTAGTAATACCTGTTTACAAAAAAAAATGATCCAAATGATGTAACCAATTATTAGTACAGTACATAGAGGAAAAAAAATATGCAAAACTTCGGAATAATGTCATATTGAACGGATTTTGTTCATTTTTGGTAGTATAATAGTAAATGCTTCACAGAAAAGTTTCTATATTGTGCGGGGGCTTGCTAATTTATAGGGGGTGGCATATATTTATTGGAGCTGAAGTAGAATCAAATTTTAAGAAGAAAAGGTTCTATGCAATTTTTCACATAAATTGATAGTTTCTAAGTTATAACGACTTCAAAATTGCGATTTTAGCTTAAAAAAAAAGGTATTTCCAAACGGCTTTCGTCAAGTATCTCGAAAAGTATTACTTTATCGAAAAAATGTTACAGACCGATTACAGAAAGTACAAACTGGGAATTAATTATATTTTTTGTTTATTGATGTAGCATTAATAATTTCGGAGATATTTAAGTTTACATTTGGCATCCATGAGTTCATTAGAATGAGAGTTAAATATCTCAGAAACTGTGACACCTACGTCAAGGATGCTAATAGGTAGAATAATAGGTTATTAATTAAGCTTTCAACTGTTTTTTTATTTGTTTCTGTAGCATAAAAAATAAAGAAGTTATGGCCAAAGCAATGTGCATCTACACATTTTTTTAATAACAACGTCGCCATTTTGTAATTGTAATTAGCCAGTAATTAAAAAAAAAAGAAATTTCAAACACTGTTTCTCATTAATATATAGCATGATGTAGATGCTCAAATTTTTTGGTTTGTACTTACTTTAGAAAAAAAAATACAGTTTAAACTATAAGGTATTTTCGATAAAACGTATTTTTTTTTCCTTTTCCAAATATCTCGATAAATATTAGTTTTATTGAAAAATGGGAGAGGCCAAAAATAAAGCTCATAAACTGATAATGAATTTCGCTTGTTTATTTATTTACATAGATTTAATAGTTTCGGAGATATGACAGTTTACAAATGGCGTCCGAACGTTTTTAAGACGAAAAATGCAGTTTAAATGTTAAATATCTCAGAAACTGTGACACCTACGTCACGCATGCTAAGAACTGAAATTAAAGACAATTAATTGCGCTTTCAAATTATTTTTTACTCGTTCCTGTAGCATAAGAAATAAAGAAGTTATGACGGAAAAATGTGTGTATTTATATTTTTTTATATAAAAAGGTCGCCATTTTGTTACTCTAATTAGCCAGTAATTTAAAAAAATTATCTCAAATACAGTTTTTCGTTAAGATGAAGCATTACCTAGATGCTCAATTTTTCTTGCTCATTTAAAGCACTTGCTTTAGAAAAAAATGCATTTTAAACTTTAAAGGTAATTTCGAAACACTTGGATAACAAATATAAACTTAAATATCTCCGAAATTATTAATCCTACATTAATAAACAAAAAATATAATTAATTCCCAGTTTGTACTTTCTGTAATTGGTCTGTAACATTTTTTCGATAAAGTAATACTTTTCGAGATACTTGACGAACGTCGTTTGGAAATACCTTTTTTTTTAAGCTAAAATCGCAATTTTGAAGTCGTTATAACTTAAAAAGTATCAATTTATGTGAAAAATTGCATAGAACCTTTTCTTCTTAAAATTTGATTTTATTTCAGCTCCAGTAAATATATATATTTTTTAAGTGCCACCCCCTGAGAAGGGGTGGCATCCACCCCCTGAGAAGGGGTGGCATCCACCCCCTATAAATTAGCAAGCCCCCGCACAATATAGAAACTTTTCTGTGAAGCATTTACTATTATACTGCCAAAAATGAACGAAATCCATTCAATATGACATTATTCCGAAGTTAAAACCTCCAGTTACTGTACTATATAGACAGATAGCACTTTTATCTGCTTTCTCTAAAATATTTGAAAAATAATTTCAAATTAACATGTTTTCTTCAAAAGTATAATGTATTAGTAACGAGATAGTATGGGTTTTGTAGAAACCGATCTACACAGGATGCTGTTCTCTCCTTTTATGAAAAAAATTCTCAACAAGTTTAATAACAATCTAAAATCGATTGGTATATATTTTGACCTCTCAAAAGCATTTGATTGTATAAATCACAAATTATTAATAAAAAAACTTGATATATGGTATTCGTGGTATGGCTTTAAGTTGGATAAATTCATACTTGAAGGGGAGAACACAGACTGTAAAAATCATACAAGATGACATGACATGTTTTTCAGAAAATGTAAATGTGTTGACAGGAGTACCACAAGGGAGTGTGTTAGGTCCATTATTGTTTATAATTTTTATTAATGACATAATCGAAAATGTAAACCCTTTTTGCTGATGATACTTTGTTATTATTACTGCTCAAAATATTGATACACTTAGTAAAACTGCTATGAAATGTGTAGAAGAAATATCAATTTGGTGTAATAAAAATGGACTAGTGCTAAACGCATAAAAAACTGATCTCCTGTTATACACACCAATTGGAACTAAAAATGATTTAAGTGTACTAGTTAGAGCTAATGACAAGTCTATCTGTCAAAATGATTGTATAAAATTTGTAGGTATTCAGTTGGACAAACATTTATCTTGGCAAAACCATACTTTTTTTTTTTTTGGCATTAGGACATAGTCCATACACTGTCTTATAGCAGAAAATAGCTAAACCTAATTCTAACGTGAATATTATAATAAGAAGAACACAATTAGGAAAAAAAAACCATACTGAAGGTGTAATAAAAAACTCGGCTAGTAAAAACTTTGCAATTTTGCAAATAAGAGATTCGGTTAATAGTGATACCTTGTATTGCAGCAGGTCAAAAGGAAATAAAGTTATTATTATTATTATTATTCAAACAGTGAACACCACTCGTTTCAACAATACAGGTGACATCATCAGATTAGAATTAAAAAAAAAAATCTCCTGATGACATCAACTTTGTTGTTAGTCGAAAACGTTCAAAGAATGAAAAGTTATGTCTGTTTTTATTTTAGGTCTCACTTACCTATTGCACTGATCTGCTGGCTGCTCGGCTTCACGGAGGCCGACATCAAGCTGTTGCTCGTCGAACTGATCAGCACCGTGGTGGGATTGTTCAACTGCTGATTCTGACCAAATGGCGCCGTCGCGGACAGCCTGTAGTTGTTCATGTTGGGGTACAGCTCGGGGGGAGCCTGCGCTGTGGGCGGTGGATGCGGGGGAGCCGTCTGCAGGTAGACGGACTGCGTCGAGTACGGGCTGCTGGCGGTCTGGCCTAGGCCGTGGTAGTTGGGGTACTGAGAGAATTGAGATCGCCCCTGCCCGCCTAGCACTCCGGTGTGATCTATGGGGAACGCCCCGTACAGCCCCGCCGTCTGGGCAGCAGCCGCCTGCAACTGCTGTGTGGAATTGTAGACGAGCGGTACTGTGGGGGGTGAGGGGATGGCCGACATGCCGAATTGGGTGCTTCCTGAGAGGCCGGCCTGCAAGAAAATTAACATATTGAAGTAATATGAATGAATGAATGAAACTTTATTTAGGTTTAGGTTTAGATTTACAAAAATTACATATTTTTAAGATAAGGCACAGGAGTATAGAATTAAAATTTACTTATTATATTTACAAAAAATGTTATGCCTAAATAAAGAAAATGGTAGTCACTAAGGTAGTAAGCTACCAGCGCGTGACCTATTTCAGTTTCTCGCGTTTATTTCATTTCATTTCATTATACCAGATATACATGTATTTGTTGTATTGTAACTGAGTAAATCATTGATGTAAATTAGAAAAAGGATTGGGTCCATAACAGTACCTTGTGGGACTCCAAATTCCACAGACCACAGTTCGCTCATTGATTTTTTAACATATACTTTTTGTAGCCTATTTTTTAAGTAATTTTCCATAAGCTTATAAGCGTGATCTACCATGATGTGGAAAATAAAATGGTGTACCAGTCTTCAATGTGGGAAAGCCCCCGCAAAATTTTAGAGGGTTCTGAGGTAATTTAGTATATTAAATTATTAGTAAATTTGCGAAGATACACCATCGATGTTGAGTAGGTCGGGAATAGGTCGACGAACTTACTTGTAAAAGAACGTATTAGAGTTGTTTACATTTCCTTAATTGGCATAAAAAGTGAAGCCGCCAACTGCGGCAAAGCACAGATCAAAGAGAGACGCGTTTTTTGCTTTCGTTCGAACAATGAGGACACCGGCGTGTTATTGTAAATAGCTCTCGCTATCGCAGACTGACCTAGGCCTAGAGTCATTGTCTTTTGCTATTTTTATAGTGTGATTTGATTAAAACCAAAAAGTCACTTCTATCTTATTATCCAGCTTTGCTGTCAGTAGTGTCATTCCCAAGTCTGATAAAGTGATATGGTTGTACCACGTTACGTCAGATTAGTTAAAGTCATTGGCGGTGCATTTCTACAAAAAATAAGGTCTTTTTTAAATTTTTCATATTTTTAACTTCTTTCGGAGGGGACAACCTACTGTTAAATTTTCCGCATGTCATGGTAGATCACGTATCCCAAAATTTCTAACTTCCGCAATAACAGATCATGATGCACTGTGTCAAATGCTTTAAGGAGATCAAGAAAAGCACCAGATGTAGGGAGGGACTTGTCTATATCATAGCAAACAGTTTTTGTTAATAACATCAAGGCATCTTCTGCGCACCGTTTTTGTTGAAAACCGAACTGATGTGCATGTAAAATTTTGTTTTCGTTTAAAAAGTTCATTATCCTATCCATCAGAACTTTCTCAAACATTTTTGAGACACGATAAAAAAAATATTGGACGATAGTTTGTAGTTTTTTCCTTATTTCCTGCTTTATACAACGGTTTAACATTTGCAATTTTAAAGTGTGATGGACAAATGCCTGTAAAGAAGATGCTGTTTACAATATGAGTTATCGGTTGTATTATGAACTAACATCTTTTTTAACAGATCTGAAGGAACTTTTCCATTTTTAAGTTCTCTGATGACTTTTCCTATTTCCGTAGGATTAGTTGGCTTCAGGAATATCGAATTCTGTAGATGATATTTTTTCTTAAATTCATATAAATATCTTTCTTGGTTCAAAGGCTTTATTTCTTCAGCTAGCTGTTTACCGATATTAGAGAAGAAATCGTTAGTGTTCTGCTTTATCTTCATCATTTTGTAGAATAACACCATCCTCTTCCTCTATATTTTCTATTTTGTCATGTTTTTCGAAATATTCGTTGCATTTTTCACCGCACCCCAAAATTTACGTAAGTCTTTTTTATTATTTTTTAGTTGGACATGAGTTTTGGCTGAATTTATAAACTTATGTATTTTATTTCTATACAATTTACATTTGTTTTTTAGATTCTCATCAATCGGATTTAGTCGAAGTTTTTATGCAGGCTGTCGCGAACTCTAATTGAATTCATAATACCTTCTGTGATCCATGGTGTTCTTTTTAAAAGCTTTTATTTAACTTGCAATGTTTGTTTGTATGTTTGTTTGTTTGTTAGTTTTGGTCAAATCTTGCAAGCTGAATTTCGATTAGTTCTAATTAAGCTAGAGCTTTGAAATTTGGCACACGTGTATAAATCCGATGACAAGGCAACATAGTATAGCCATTATCGGTCTAAATCCAAGATGGCGGACGTCCCAAGAAGGCGGATCACCTTTCTCCTCACAACCCCCTTGATATGGGTATCAAATGAAAGTAAAATACGACAAACTATGTGACGTCATTCAAAATTCAATATGGCGGACGTTCCAAGATGGCGGATCGCCTTTTTCTTCGCAACCTCCTTGATATGGGTATCAAATGAAAGTAAAATACTATAAACTATGTGACGTCATTCTAAATTCAATATGGCGAACGCCCCAAGATGGCGGAGTATCTTTTTCTTCACAACCCCCTTGATATGGGTATCAAATGAAAGGGTTTGACGAGCAAAATACGATAAACCATGTAACGTCATTCTAAATTCAATATGGCGAACGCCCCAAGATGGCGGAGTATCTTTTTCTTTACAACCCCCTTGATATGGGTATCAAATGAAAGGGTTTGACGAGTAAAATACGATAAACTAGCGACGTCATTCTAAATTCAATATGGCGGACGTGGGAGTGGTGGGGATGGGGTGGGAAGAGGTGGGAAAGGGGTGGGAAGAGGTGGGAAAGGGGTGGGAAGAGGTGGGAAAGGGGTGGGAAGAGGTGGGAAATGGGTGGGAAGAGGTGGGAAAGGGGTGGGAAGAGGTGGGAAAGGGGTGGGAAGAGGTGGGAAAGGGGTGGGAAGAGGTGGGAAAGGGGTGGGAAGAGGTGGGAAAGGGATGGTGAGAGGTGGGAAAGGGATGGTGAGAGGTGGGAAAGGGATGGTGAGAGGTGGGAAAGGGATGGTGAGAGGTGGGCAAGGGGTGCTAAGAGATGGGAAAGGGGTGGGAAGAGGTGGGGAAGGGATGGGAAGAGATGGGAATAGGTTGGAGAGGGGTGGGAAGAGGTGGGAAAGGGGCGGGAATAGGTGGGAAAGGGGCGGGAAGAGGTTAAGAGGTGGAAAAGGGGTGGGAATGAGGTGGGAAAGGGGTGGGAAGAAGTGTTAGAGGGAGAGGGGTGAATGACGGTGGCAAATGAAAGGGTTTTGTCTGTCTGTTTGTCTGTAAAATAAATAGACTAAAAAGATAAAAAATAAAATTATATAAAAAAATATTTTTAAGAAAAAGCTTTTATTTGAAAAAACCGTATTAAAAAGTAAAAATAATTTTTTTTAAATTCATACACCTGGAAACCAAAAGCTTTGGGGGCGGTCAATTGGGCAAAGTAACTATGCAATAGCGCTATATGACCGCCCCCAAGCTTTTGGTTTCCAGGTGTATGAATTTAAAAAAAATTATTTTTACTTTTTAGTACGGTTTTTTCAAATAAAAGCTTTTTCTTAAAAATACTTTTTTTATATAAATTTATTGTTTATCTTTCTGGTAATTCGTTTTAGTTGTGTGAATTATGCAAATATGTTCTTATTATGTTTATAAAATTATTCACACATAATTCAGGATCCTCAATTCCATTCTTCTTGCGAAAGTTTCTCATATAGGTACTTGTAGTTAATGTTAGCAGCTTCAAAAGTTTCTGCCCCCTTTTCCTGTTCTGCATTTCTAATTCCGAATATTACAGCATGGTGATCAGTTATTTTTGTTTTAAGCACGTAAGTTGAAGTTTTGTTTAAGTTTTGTGGATTTTTTAGAAGTACGTGATCTAAGCAGCTTTTCTGATTAATTTCTCTAGTATATACATTAATAAGTGATATATAACCTGATTCATGTATTATGTCTAGATAATCATCATCATTTTCATTCAAAATATTAAAGTTTAAATCACCTATTACAATTTCCATGTTAACATTAGTGTCTGCAAAAGATTTTTCAGTTCGTTGAAATATTCCCCATTTACCGAGGGAGGTCGATAAACAGCGCTGAAAGCTGGTTTTAAATTTTCATCAATTTTTATTTTAAATTTTAAGACTAACATTGGTTAATTTTTTACCTCCAGAAATTAAAGAGCTTGTAAATCAATGTATTCTCAAAAGATCACTTCAAACAAATTTCTATCTGTCTATCTGATTAAATACCGAGTCCATTAACTGGATGGATTTAATTTTTGATGATGAACTGTCAAAATGCACGAATTATATTACTTTTGGCAACCTAGCTCGATAAAAAATTTGTAGATAAAAGTGGAGAGATTATTTCATAACTAAATTAATTATGTACATAAAACATATTTTCTTAGTTTAAGTGTTGCCGTTAATTGCCGCCAAATCCTTTGCCACATAAAGACGCATTTCCAAAGCAACTCGTCTAGTAAAGAACAGTGTCGATATAAATATTCAACAAACGCAGCTGCAGAAACTTAAGTCTGTAACGACAAACAAGAAACAAAATAGCATGATATTTTAATAGATAGACCGGTTCAAAGCCGCTGAGTTCTTGCGCGCGTTTCGACCAACCACATCACGAGTGAAAACGAAGAGAGCACTGCTATCCAATGTTCTACCACAGTATCCATGAACCTATACACTTACCTGGTAGCCTATATGCTGATTGGCAGTGAACTGTTGAGGCCCCATGCCGACGCTGGCGCTCAAGACGGATGGCAAGGGAGGCGGAGAGAGCGGGTTGCCCATCAAGCCCGGCGCAACAATGCCGGAATGCTGCTGGTGAGTCGTTGAGCTCAGAACTGTCTGTCCACCGCCGGACACCTGCTGTGTAGGCTTCACCTATCAAAACACAGTAAAAATTGACCACAACAATTCGCAATGCCGAAAGAAAATTAACATATCTTACTGCCGACTCACCTTACATACATTTGTTGTTGTCGACGCCGTCTGGTTCGGAGAAGGACTGTACACCTCGTGGTTGTCATCCGGGGTGTCCTTCCCTTGGTTGAAGACGTTGGAGTCCAAAGGCGGGCCTCCGAAGCTGATCTGGTTGTCCTCGCCCTCCTGCTCCGAAGTCTCCCACACCTTCTTCACCGACGCTATCTTAATGTCCAAGCTGTCGACGGTATTGTTACCGCTCGTTATGGCGTGGATCGGTTTCGACATGCACAAGTTCTTCGTCGCCTTGTCGTCGGTGAACTGAAGATCAGGTCCGAAAAAGTCCAGTTTCATGTCGGCGGTGTCCTCCTTGAAAATGGGCAGCTGGATGGGTTCAGACTTGTCGTTCTTGCCTTGCAGCAGCTCGTTCATGGTCGGCTTGTTGAAGCCCGTCATGACGGAATTGTCTATGCTGCCGTCTTCCAATTTAGAACGGGGTTTGTCGTTGCGGGCGCCGCGAGGGCCCGGGGCCGACTTGAAGTTGGTGTTCTCGAAAATGATGGTGTTTACTGGGGGAGTGCTTCCATCCAGCAGGGTCTTGTCTTGTAGTGGGGAGGGTTTCCCCAACATCTACAACGAAAATGGCTCGATAAAATGTATGTCGATGAAACTAGTAGGTTCAATATATTTAATAGTAGGTACTCAAAAATAGTCTTAATGTCTTTAAAAAAATATAACAGCATGTTATTTGGGCTGTTTTCTCAAGTTACTTATTCCCCAGAAACCAATGTGTACAGTGCAATAGCTTCCAGCCTAGAACACTTACATCAGGTTTTGGAGTTCCACAAGGGTATGTGTTAGGGCTTCTATTTTGTTATTATCTTTGTTAACAATGTCAACCTTCAGGTTCCTTGTCAGTCTATTATATACAGATGGTGTAAAACTTTTCTGCAGGATCAAATCTATTTCTGACTGTTTTCCAAAAAAAAACCAATTCAGCGTTCAGACTTTACGCAGCTGTAAAAATTCCCACAATTTTCCATGACAAAAAAAAAAAAATGTATTCAATGGCATGTAACAATAATTATTATTATATTATACGCAGTTTTAGATAATCAAATCATTTTTAGTGGCGGCGCCGACTTTTTCTAATATAGTGTGTCCCAGGATAGATGCAACAAGAGGTGTAATGGACCAAAAATTTTGGAATGGTATTTGGGGATTGAGTCCTGCTTGTTGTAAAACTAAAGTATACCAAAAATTACTTGATTTGGTGTTCTACAGGGTGTTTTATAAGCAAAGTTGTAAAAATCATCACTAATAAAGTACCTTTATTTTTTAAAATAGGAAAAAATTTCACTAAGAAAAGTTATTTAGAATGCAATTCTATACCTCTATACCAAATTTTAGGAATATAAAATTATTTTTTTGAAACTTCCCATCTTTTTAAAAAATTAATATTTTATTTTGAACCATTCAATTAAAACTGCATAGAAATGATTTTTTGTGAATTAATATTTAAAGTTATGTAGAAGCTAAAAGTAGGCTATAAGAAAAGAAGTGGATACACATTTATCATTTATTATTGACATATCTGTCAAACGTAGTCAATATTATTCTTAATTTCTGTTTGAAATTAACGAACCAAGCATAAAAAAATTAAGTGAAAATGGCACTCACAGTGCGTGAAAAAATTTATATTGTGCAATGCTACGGAATTGGCGGTGAAAACTCGCTAAGAGAAGTGGTAAGCCAACTTAAATTGAAATTTCCAAACACTGCTTTGTCACGTACTCAGGCTATGAGAATAATTAAAAAGTTTCTGGCTACTGGTAGTGTTCTTAACATGAAAAGAAAAATAAAAGCATATGATGAAGACAATGTTGAGGCTATTATAGCTCATGCCACTGTTATAGAAAATCCTAGGATGCCACTACGAGAGAGATCAGCTCTTATTAATATTAGCAAGTCTGAATTCCAAAGAATTTACAAGGCAAAGAAAATTAGGGCATGTAAAGCAAATTATAAACATACGCTTGAAGAGGGAGATGACGGCCGTAGGTTGGATTTTTGTTTGACCATTGGAGAAAAAATCATGGAAGAGAGATTTTTTCATCATTTCATAATTTTCTCAGATGAATCCACATTCACAACCAATGGTGTTGTTTCATCTCAGAATTGTTGGTTTTGGGCTTCTGAAAATCCAAATTTTAAAATTCATTGTAGAAGACAATATTATAAAAAAGTGAATGTGTGGTGTGCCGTTTCTTATCACGTTGGAGTTATTGGACCTTATTTCATTGAGGGAAGGTTAAACCAGCACACTTATTTACAGCTTCTTGAAAGATTTTCTGAAGAACATTTAAATATTTTAAGAGATTCATTTTCAATATGAATTTAAATTTTGGAGAAAATTGGATTGCCAGGAATGGACTGATCAAGTGGTAGGGCGAGACCCCCAGACCTATCAATATTGGATTTCTTTTTATGGGGTCGCCTCAAGCAGTTGGTTTATGCTGAACCACCTCTTAACGATGTAGCAGTATTAAAGCAGAGAATTACAAATGCCATAAACTCCATACCATTAGATCATATTCGAAACAGTTTTAAGGACTTCAGGCGAAGGATCGAAATGTGTGTGGATGTGGGTGGTAGCTATGTCGAATAATAAAAAAATTGTAAACATTGTTTTGTATTGGTCAATAATTAATTTGTTTGAGAATTTGTTGTTTTTGACATTTATTACTTGTTATAATTTTTAAACCTCATTAATCTTCTGTTAGTAATTGTTTCTTGTTTTACAATTAGTTCGATTAACATTATACCTTCTTACATCTCGTATATTCAATTTTTTATTTACCAATAGCCTACTTTTTGAGATGATTAACATTTGCTCCTACACAACTTTAAATATGAATTCAACTCTTAATTTGCAAAAAATGGGAAGTGTCAAAAAAATAACTTTATATTCCTGAAATTTGGTATAGAGGTATAAAATTGCATTTTAAATAACTTGTCTTAGTAGAATTTTTTCATATTTTGAAAAATAAAAGATACTTTATTAGTGGTGATTTTTACAACTTTGCTTATAAAACACCCTGTAGAACACCAAATCAAATCATTTTTGGTATACTTTAGTTTTACAACAAGCAGGACTCAATCCCCAAATACCATTCCAAAATTCCAAAATTTTTGGTTTACATCTCTTGTTACATCTATCCTGGGGACACACTGTATTTTATTTCTTGGGAATAAAGTTATTATTATTATTATTTTAAATTTAAAGCCTCAATTTAAAATAGCAGGGATCTCGTAATTTGATTATTGTTTTCCATATTTTGACTCGAAATTTCCAGATTTTAGAGATTTGATCTTTAATTCCCTGAGATCCCCATGATTTTTTACGGTTTTTAAAATTTCCTGAATTTTATACATTTACATGAAAGATATAAAATATATATTATTGTTATTACCTTCTCAGTACCCGGACTAGCTCCCTGTGACGGCGACTGCGTCTGCTCCAGACCCTTCACCCCGTCAATGGCAACGCCCAGCATACCCTCATGGTCCATATTCCTGAGCTGAGATCCCAACGGTTTATCCCAGGCGCACGACGACACGGCAGGCGGGGCACTAACAGGGTCCTTGATCCCATACATCCCCTGGTTCACTTTGTTCAACTCACTAACGTCACACATGCCGTGCTGCTGCTGCATCTGCGCCTTCTGCAGCTTCTGCTTGGCGAAGCGTGGCGCCAACTTCGACTGCCTCGGCCTCTCGAATTGAGTCTTGGGTTGAGGCAAGACGGGCGGTGGGTTGATCGGGGTGGCCATCAGAGAGGGGATGTTCTGTATCTGCTGCTGGGTGAGCTGCTGAGTCACGAGGCTCTTGGCCTTACGATCGCGCTCGGTCTTGCCAGGATCCTTGTTTAAGTCGCACTTCGGCGCAGTCTTCATCTGTTTGTCCTCTATGGACTTTTGTCTCTCCTTTACCGCCTTTTTACTCTTGACCTCTTGGAATCCTTCCGAGTCGCCGTTCACGGACCCCTTGTCGTCCTTTTCCTCAAACTGGTCGCTTTCATCGCGGCCTTTGAGTGTTATATCAGCGATTGCGCTGGCAAGAATATTCTGGTCATTCAGCTTGTCGTCCTTCTTCAATGAGTTGTTGGAATTTTGACGCGACGCGGTTTCGCCTCGAAGCGTGTCATAGTTTCTTTTGTCTCCTCCTAAACGTGGCGGAGGGTTGTTCCGTCCTCTGGTCACGTTTTGCATGCTGCGAAGTCCTTGGGTTTTCGGTTGAGTTTTACGACCGTCCTTTTTGTCTTTCTCGTCGGAATTTTCCGAGTTTGTATCGCACATGTCGTCTTTTCCTTTGGGTTTCACCTTGCGATTATCCACCTTAATCCTCGCTTTGTTTTTGTCATCAGAACTCTGCACTGGTTCCGTCCTGGACTTTCCTATAATACCGGCTGCCAGTGCCTGTTGATTCTGCTTCGTTTTGTCTTCCACTGGCACCGGATTATCGCTCATAATCTCATCGGAAGTTTTCTTTTCCTTGTCGTCGTGGTGGCCAAAAGGACTCTTCGAAGGTGGAGGGCCATAACCATCTATTCTTTTACTTAAACCACCCATACGACCGCTTCTGAAATTACCACCGCCCCGCCCATGCCTCGAGGGTTCACCCCTTGGCACGTAATTGTCCCTCTTCTCGGGTTTATCTTGCTTCCTCTGATCACCCACAAACTTGTCTTGCTTGTTCTCGCGATTCTTATCATCCTTCTCCAGTTTTTTCGACGGTTTCGGACTCCTCTGGTCACGAGGATCGCTCTTTTGCGAGTCACTCTTTTGATCGCGAGAGTCGCTCCTTTGGTCACGCGAATTGCTTCTGTGTTCGCGAGAATCCATAGAGTGGTCATCTATCGATCCATCCGAGTCAGTGGGATACTCGCCCTGGTGGGTCATCCTGCCAGATTTGTGCCCTCGGCTCGACGGTCTTTTCTGCCATCCGGAGGATCGAGAATGGTAGTCGTTCGGACCGGTATTCCAACCCTTATTCTGGGGGTATTGCCTGTTGCGGTTCTGACCCCTGTCCTTATTGTAGTCCTCCAGTTTATCAGGCTTCTTGGACTGATCAACAAACTGCTTCGATTCTGCCTTGTGGGGATCAGTGACTTTCTTCTCCTCGCCAAACTTGCCGATTTCTTCCTCCATCGCGGGTGGGATCGCATCCGCCCAAGCGCTGATCACTTGCGGCTCTTTCTTTTCCTGCTCTTCTTTCTCTTCGTTCTTATTCTCAGGCTTTATGTCGATCGCTTGTCCGCGTTTCAGCTGGGTGAGGTTCCGCTTTTCACTGCGCATGTCTGCAGCTTCCAGACGTTCCTTGGTGATAGGGCCCGGAACAACACGCCTGTCTTCCCTTACGTGTTCCCTGCGTTTCTCCTCGTATGGTGGCTCGTAGGCAGATTCGGACCACGAACCCATGTATTCCCTCGGTTCGGAATGCCGCGCAGACCGGGAATCTCGACTGTCAGGCCTCTGGGGACGATCTCTCTCTCGTTCGTACCTCTCCGAAGGCTTCTCGTCTCTAACTTTTTCCCGCCTATCGTTCCAGTCGTCGTTCCCTTGTCGCACGACATGGTCCTCCTGTTTCTTATCCTGTTTCTCTTTCTCCTTCTGCCACCGCTCCTCCTGCCTTTCCTTGTCCTTGTGCCACTTATCCTCTTCCCTTTCCCTACGGATGTACTGCTGATCGTACGCTTGATGTCGATTATCCTGAACATCTTCGTAACGACTCTCCACTGGTTTCTGAGGGGCGTCCTGCAGGGAATGGTGCGAGCTACGATAGCTATCCTCGGAACTCTGTCTCTTGTAATCGTTTCGGTCTTCCTCGACCTGCCGTTCCATCTCAGGGCTGTCCTGTCTAACGTTTATGTTGTGTGGCGGGTTATGGGAGGAGTTTTGTTGTGGTTTCGGGGGATTTTGGTTGCCCTGCGTCCAGCGATTACCGTCGAATTGATGGTATTGCTGCTGCTGGTTTTGTTGTTGCAGGTTGGAGTTGCTGTTGTTCCGCTGGTGTTTCAGGAACCTGGGCGGGAGGTCGTTCTGGAAGTGACGGGAGAAGCTGGGAACGTTCTGCTCACGGATGTCGCGATCCCTGTCTCTAGGCTCCCTGTCAGAGGGCTTCTGGTGTTTCCTGGGGAAGTTCTTGCCCTCGATCTGCGTCAGATGCCTGAACGAACTTCCTTGATTCACGGATTGGCCTTTTTCCTCGATCGCCTCATTTGGAGTTCGCGATCTGTTCTCCCTTTCACGCGGAACCTCTCTATCCCGCTCCTTTTCCTTCTGAAAGTCGGGGAGGGGTATGTCGACGTGGTTGATTGGTTTTGGGGGGACGATGGATGGGTTAATTGTGCCGACACCTTCGTGGTTATCCCGGCCGCGCTTCTGTATTTTCTCTTCCAGTTCCATCAGCTTCTTGGCCGCCCCTTGCTTGCGTTCCTCATTGAAGCGCTTCTCTTCCTCTTCCTTCCTCTGTTTTGCTCTCTGGACTACTATCTCCATTTCCTTATCGGTTTGGTTGCGTCTCTGCAACCAGATCTCCTCCTCTTCTGAGGACCTACCCCTGGAGGTGCTGGAACGGGAGCTGCTCCACTGACGTTGCTGATTATCGCCCGTCTGGGCATTATCTATACGTTCGCCTCTGTCCTGCTCCCTGTGCTCCCTATTCTGCTGGTTCCTTCTGGTCTCTCTCTTTGTGTTCTTCTCGGACTCATCGTCGCTGAATGCCAACTTCTGACTGTACATACATAAAAAAATAAGCAACCTAAAACAAGGAGAGTGTAATGAAAACTTACTTGTAATCAATCTCGTCTGATTCCGCCCAACCCATGTCTTTACCAATTTCGTCCATTCGGCTTAGCTCTTCTTCCTTTATTATGGGCCTGGGCGTGACCTCTTCGGGTTCTCTGTCCGCCAGTCGTGGGGGACGATTATCTGCAGGGCGACTGCCTCGTCCATTGACCGGTGACGGTGTGTTCTGATTTTGTATGCCAGCTCCACTTCCCTGTTGGAAGTTACTACCTTTGTACATCTGGAAAATACAGCGCATTGATTTTCTCCAGCTAATATCAATACAATATGACAATTATTGTTTTTAATACTGTGATTGATGTGGGAAGGTCAAGGATTGAATGTCCGATAATTGTATGGAATTTGGGGGCTACAATCTGCATCTTATTGAGAAAGTAATAAATTACTCTATAACATCCATACGCATCAATAGGGCGCTTATATCATATATAACACATAACCTCAAATTTTCGGTATTTGTAAATTTAAGAGTTTTATTGTTTACATTTCTTTTTGAGGCTACTGTCAATATCATATAATAAAAGCAATGCATAGGATATACCAAATTAAGACTTTTTTTTCTTGGTTAGAAACCTAACCTATAATTATAATTTTTTTTACTAACTAATAATAAGTATTGAAAAATCTATTGGAACTTTTTCACCACCTAAAGTCAAAGACTTGAATTTCTAGACAGATACGTATTTAATGAGTACTTATTACTCTTTCTCGACAAGAAACAGACTACAGTCAAATTGATTGGACAATCTGTCAAGACAAATACACATTTGACCGGACACTTCAGCAAATCTAGTTCTCCCTGTTTTTCAGGGCAGTACTGTGTGACAGCACGATGCATGATGTGTGAAAGGCACATACTTCAAAAAAAAACATCCATGAAAAATGTGTAGTTGAGTCAAGTGGGGAGAACACATGTAGGGTCATTTGGAAGCATGAAACGAGAGTGTCAACTTACAAACGAAGGCATGACGCCCCTGATCTGCGGCGGGAAAGGCTGCTGCGGTGGGAGGCCGACCTGGGCCGAGAGCTGTGGCGGGGCACCCAGGGGGCCCGAGGCCGGCCTGGGAGGGCCGGCACCCTCGCCCCCCGCAGGCCTCTGGCCACCCTGTGTCCAGGAGCCCTCCGTCTGCGGCCTGAGACTTAGCCCTGAAGGGTACTGAGCATCGGAACCAGTGCGTGTGGGGCCGCCATCTCCAGCGGATAAGCTGGGGAATTCGTGCTGGAATTGCGGACTCTGATAGAGTGGGGGGTGTGGTATGTCCTGGCCGCTCGTTACAGAACTCCATAGCTTGTCTGTGGGAGCAGGCTGGGCAGTAGGAGTCAACTGCCGAAAAGGAAGAACGACATGAGAGCGGGGATGAAATGAGAGGACTGTGACAAACTCCCCACCCCACACCACCGCCACTTTGTAAACCTCCCACCACTCCACCCTAAGCTGTACCTGAACCATACAGAGCTGTTAAAAGCTGGTGCAGTAAAAGTACTGTGTGATAAGGGAAAGTATATAGAATATCAGAAATGTTTAAGACAGCCAATGAAGTAGAAAGGAACAACAGCAGCTGACTATCTCCCCCTTTCGTGCTGTTGGTTCTTTCGGTTGACAGGCAGTACAAGTCTGTATTTTTATTGTTTTTTAACAGGTCTGTATGGCACAGGTATGGCAGGGCTTAGGGTGGAGTGAGGGGCTTACAAAGTGTTAAGGAGCTTACAGAGTGGTGGTGGTTTGTCACAGTCATTTCTTCCCTACTCATGAGTTATTAACAGCACATCAATGTTCAAAAAGGAGGTTCACATAGGAATACAAATATAGTGAATGGATTTCAACGAAACCTTTTATACTTCATCCCAAGTTTCAACCCACAATAGGCAAACAGAATTTTATTGTCCTGGTTAAAAGATGTTTTATAGTAGTCATTATTTTTTTGACATTTTTTCCTTGTGTTCTAATAGAATATGATCTGACAAATGGCTTGGCTAGTTACCGAGTTGCTTTTAATATTTGGTGTGGGTAAATATATTATCAATTGTGTTTGAAGTGCTATTGGTGACCTGTGTAGGTTCTTTGGCTATATGTTCCAAGCCATATGATGTCATTAGATTATATAGCATTCTTGTTCTTTGCATTTTTTATTGAACTGTACATTGCAGTCGCCACATATGAATATAGTTTTTTTTTTAGTCAATATTTTTCTAGTATCTTATCAAGAGCCACTATAAAAATTTTTAAATTTTCCAGAAAAGATCTACCATTATTTTCACAACATCTTTAACTTTGATATTTGAGCAAAACCAAAGACGATACAAAATGTTTTATTCAAATCCACTCGCTATAATCGGTTCCTACATGAAAACAGTCTACATACCAAACTGAACTACTAACGACTCTCGACACATACCTGTTTGTTGTGTTGTGGTATGGGAGTCGTCACTGGCAGGGCAATCGCAGCCTGATGAGAGGTCAGCTGCGAAGGTGGTTGCTGGGTAGCATTCGTAGGAGTAGTTGAAATTGTGGAGGGTGTCGTCTGGGTGGTCGGGGTGTTGGGTTGGGAGGTGGTCGAGTCTTGTTTGCCCCATCCTGGTGCTCCTGGTGGTACTAAGGGTACTGCTGCGTCGGATCCGCTGTGCTCGGCCTTCAGAGATGGTAGGTTAGCTGGCGCCCTGCGTGCATTTGGCACCTTTCCCAAAGATTGCATACCATGTTTAATGTAGTTTGATGAACTTTTTTGTTGCTGCTTTTCTAAATTTTCACCCTGCAAATGTAACATTCGTTATGAGCATTTTTTTTATAGTATAAACATTCGTGCAAGAAGTAAATGTAAAATTCGGTTTCAAGGTATTATGTATACAGGGTGACTCAGTAGTGTGTGAACGGTCAATATCTCCTCAACCGTTTGAAATTTGAAAAAACGTTTCAAACAATTGTGCATGGGAGATCAAGAATGGCTTATGTTAAAATTACTTTAAAATTTACAGGGCGTTTCTATTTTTTTTTTAATTACAAAAATATTATGAGCTAAGAAAAAATTATCATTTATAAGCTAATATTAATATAGAAATATACAGGAGCTTACTAAATTTTTGATTCGCCAGTTTCTATGTTCCCAAATTGATAAGTTTGAAAACAATTGTTTTACGAGTATGTTAGTTGTGCTTCTTGTGGTTGTAAACAAAAGTCTCAATAAACACGACCTCTGAATGGTTTTGATAAAAATTGATAATTATGTTAAAACGGAAAATTGGCTTAAAAACTCTTTCAACTTGGCTCTTCAAATCAAGAAAAAGAAAGGAGAGGGTTTCCAACTGCATTTAATATCTAGTACTGACTGAATGTTGATGCTTGACGTATACTAAAAATAAATGTCTAGTCGAGGCAGGAAAAAAGATAGTTTGGCAACATTTTACAAAAAAAAAAAAAAAAATTATGGGCAAACTTGCATGCCACGCAATATGTAAAAAATGTAATAAGGAAATTCAGGGGCTTGTCAACAGGCTAAAAAATCAGTCAAGTGAAGGTGAAAAAATGAATGAAATGCCAAGCCAGTACAAGTCAAAGTGAAAACTCCTAACGAATAGCCAGCAGGAATTTGAGTGGTAGTAATAGTTGCAGTAGCAGTAGTTTAAGCTCCTTTCTTGTAAGAACGTGTCGAGACAAAAAGAAAAAATAGACAAACAGATAGTCAGAGCTACTTTTGCAACAAATTGTTCTTTTAACATTGACATGTTAAGAACAGGCTATGTCCCACCTTCTAGGTTTCAGTTATCATCAACCCTTTTCAATGAAATATTTGAAGTGGAGAAATCAAAGTGCTTTGAAAATTTATCAGGTCAATCAGTTTGTATGTCTCTTGATGGTTAGCCAAATGTTCATAGTGAACCTATATGTGCAGTTTTGATATTAGAAAATGGAAATAGTTTTTTTCTCTAAAGTATACATCAGGACATCCACACACTGATGATTATCTTGTAAACTTGGCAATTGATTTAATAAAGAAGTGCAAAAATGAGTATAACTGCAAAGTTACTAGTTTGGTCACAGATAATGCATGAACAATATGAGGGAAAAAACTGCCGAGGCCCTGGATTACCTCATTATAACTTGGTGTTCTGCCCATATACTGAATTTGCTTTTCAAAGATTTGCAAGTTACAAAAGTAAAATTACACGTAGTTCAAATTGTAAAATATTTTTGCAATACACACACTTGTGAAATGCTTGGTACAAAGAAAAAGGGGGCAATAAACATTACCACAAGATGTTAGATGGAATACAGTTTCTGACTGCCTCGAGGTTTGTTATTCAATGGCCCAAGTTATTGCAAATTTGTGAAGAATACAAAGATGACATTGATTCATTGATTTTTGAAAGTGTCAAATATTCGAATTAAAATAATGGCCGAAGACTTGATGAAACCAATTTCTGTGACACTTGACAGAATTCAGCAGAAAGGTGCCAGTTTGTCCCTTGCAGTTGAGGAATGGAAAAAATTGAGTGGTGTTTTTATAAACTACTCTTAAATAAACTGGAAAGATATGGAGTCAGAGGGATTCCATTAAACCTTCTCTCTTCCTACCTCAATAATAGAACCCAAATTGTCAGACTGAATCGTGAGGTGTCTAGCGATATATGTGAAATAACACAAGGTGTTCCACAAGGATCTGTTCTGGGTCCTCTATTATTTAATATATACGCAAATGATTTGATAACATACCTAAGTGGAATACCAAATGTCCATACTATATGTTATGCTGACGACACAAACGTTCTTATCATAGATAGTGAATTAAATGAAATTGAGAATACTGCTAACCTAGTATATTCAAATATAATTAAATGGTCAGAAGAAACCAAGCTCAATTTAAATAAAAATAAAACAAAAACATTACTATTCACTTTGCAAAGAGACATAGATATCAATCTCTCTGACAGCGATATAGAAATATGCGACTCAGTAAAAATTCTGGGAATAACTTTTGATAAGCATATACAATGGGGAAATCATCTGGACAGTCTGTGTAGTAAATTGAGTAGTAGCTGCTATGGGTTACGATTTATGTCTATGCATTGTAGCAGTGAGATTCTCTTGAGTCTCTACTATGAAAATTTTCACTGTCATTTGAGGTATGGGATTTTAAACTGGGGAAACAGTGCATACATAAATCGCATATTCATTATGCAGAAGTATGCCGTAAGAATTATAGCGGGTCTAGGTTTTCGGGAAAGTTGTCGTAATATATTTAAAGATTTAAGGATTTTAACAGTAACCAGTTTGTATATTTTGGAAGTATGCCTATATGTTTACAAGAATAAGCATAAGTATCTTGCTAACTAAGTCAACCATGAACACAATACAAGATACTTCAGCCAAACTCTTGCAGGACAACATTTTATCAAAAAAACTTTTTTTATATTGGATGTAAATGTTTTAATGTTTTATCTGATGACATTAAATCATCAAAAAACATCTATGTCTTCAAGAAAAAATTGAAAAAATTATTACTAGAAAAAAACTTATGTATTTTATGACTTCTTTACATAATTTGTATTTGTTATCTCTTCTCTTGTCTTTTCTCTTTATAATTTTGTTTTAAGTTTGCTATGACTGTATTATAATTGCTTTTTACAACGTATTTTTTGGCTATTTTACGATGTGTAAATTTATATTTATATATAACACCCTTTATATATATATTTTTTACTTTCTTTTGACTGTATACATAACTTTGCAATTTTGACTTGTGTAAAACAATTTCTGTTATATACACCAATAAATATTATTATTATTATAGTTTTAAAGATGAGGACAGAAATTTAAAGTGATGTCAGATATTTGAAAGGAGATATGATCAAGCTTTAATGACATATCACTTTTTGGCATATTTGCTGAATCCTATCAGAAATAAAGAAGAAAAAAAGGCTGCTTTAGATACAGTTTCCCAACATTTTTCCGGCACAGGGTTATTACTGTTAATAATCAAGTTGGAAGCCAAATCCGATCAGTTCCAAGAAACAATGTTTTCAGAAGAAATATTACAAAATGTTAGTGTAGTGCAGTGGAGGAAATCTCAAAAAGATATTCCCCAAATTAACAAAGTACTGCATCTGATAATTCCCTTTCTGTGTGCCATTGCTTCTTCTGCAGACGCGGAAAGAATGTTTTTTTCATATTGTCTTGTTCATTCAAATATTTTTTCTTTATAACATTTAAACTTGAAAAGAGAAAAAATCACGATTAAAAAAAAGGGCTTAATTAAAATCATGATTTTAATCGTAATTTGAATCAAATGATTTAAATCAGCTCAACCTTGTTTTGTATTACGATGAGGTCCAACAAACACATTTACAAGCATTACAAACAGACAATTATCTATTAATTTAGGCTTTAGGTAATAATATATTCGAAGACAAATCAAACAAGGTAATGGGAAGCAATTTATGTTATGATAATCATCAATAATTATTAATGTTAATGCTGTCATTAAAACAGTGATACTTATTAGGCAGCTAGTATAATTTATTAACTGACTAAAACCTATTATTGCATAGTTATCTGCTGATAAAAATGCAACGTTCTGTTCCTACACTGCAAATATAAGTGTGCTGGGGAAACAAAAAGAAGGAATGAGGAATTATAAGACTCCTCTGTGTGTTAACTTAATAAGTGCTCTAATGAATAGCTTGAATCTAGTTTTATTCAATTTCCACGGCATACTTGATAAGGGTATTTTCTCGATTTGTTTAGTTATTCACCAAAGAGCTTGCGTATTTAGGTTAAAGTACTTGTATACTGATAAGAGCGAGACTAGCAGTGAATTTAATAAATTAAAACGCAAGAGAGATAAATAAAAAAATTTGGCAACACTGTATTAAATACGACTGTCATATACTAATTTGATTGTCACTGGTTGTTAATTTCTGCAAAATGTATTTTCAGTTTAGGTTAGAAATAGATAATAACCTTAAATAATAATACAGGTTTACAAAAAAAAAAAATGTCCGACCAACGGGATTTCATTCATTACCTTACTCCGAAGGTTTTTGACATGCTGAACACGACGCCGTAGTCCGTTTTGCGCCATCACGTCAGGATTTCGAGAAAACTTAACCTAAAAGCGCTAAAAATACAGCGCCATCTGACATCAACTAGTAGTAGCAGATATAGTGTGTCTGGTACCATTTAATTTTAATTGAAAATAGATTTAAACGTTTTAAATCTGTTATAAACATGTTTTAAACATACCATTTAAAACTTAAAAAAACCTGTTTTAAACAAAAAAACTGATCAAAACAAAAAAAAACTGTTTTTTTTTCCAACCCTGGGTGAAATTACTCCTTCTTATATAAAAGGTATTCTATTTTGATTTTTTCGGCTATTCCTGGTGTTTTCAATTTTTTTACAATACATATCGGACAGGTTTATATTTTTTAGAATTCTATTTCAAATAAAATTCCCATTCGATTACTAGTACAAGATATATTAAGCAGACTTTTTTTACTTTATATCAATGACTTTCCTCAGTCAATTAAAGATAATGTTAGTGCCATATTATTTGCCGATGATACAAATTTGACAATGTCTAATGGTAACCTCGATCTGTTGCTAAACGAGGTTCCGCATACTGAGTTAAATTCACAGAACTGGTTTTTATCTAACAAGCTAAGTCTAAATGTGTCTAAGACAGAAACAATGATATTTAGTTTGTGCAGTTTGGAAGAGGTTAATAATCCAGAGACTGTTAAATTCCTAGGAGTCAACTTAGACTCCAAGTTATCCTGGGAAAGTCATACCATCTGCATCTGCAGCAAAATCTCCAAATATACTTACCTGCTACGAAACCTTGTTGATAAAGTCTCACTGAATACTCTAACCATGACTTACCATAGTCTCATCCACTCCACTTTATCATATGCGATTTTAGTCTGGGGACATGCCCCATCTTGTGCTACTGTATTCTCTGCTCAGCGTAAAGCAATACGAGTCATTTCTGGACTAAAATTTAGAGATGATTGCAGACAACACTTTATTACTTTGAAAATTATGACTGTGCCTTGTACCTATATCTACCAGTGTCTTACTTATGTAAAGAGAAATGTGGAATCATTCAAAACCAGAAGCCAAGTACATTGTCATAAAACCAGAAATAACGATAAGCTAAATATAAATTTCCATAGATTAAATAAAACCAGGGATGGCACTGGATACTTGGGTTTGCAGTTTTATAATGTTCTACCACCAGAAATAAAATCGTTAAATGAAACCCAGTTCAAAAATAAGATAAAAACATATTTACTTAATAATGCTTTTTATAGTACTAACGAATTTTTAGCCAGTAACTTTGCCTCGATTAAAATCTAATGTGTGTATCATTGTGCAGTGTTCTGTAAATAAGCAATGACAAATTACCATACCATACCGACTATATATTTATTGCTTATAATTTTTTTTTTTTTCTTAGTTTGTCATTTGTATTCTGTGACGTTAGTCTTATACCTTATATCTATATTTTATACATTTAATATCATGTACTTTGTATTTTATCTTTCTTATTGTATGTTGACGTGTGTAAACACTCTGTGTATTTTACCACCAATAAAGAATTGAATTGAATTGAAGATAAGTTGAAAATCCGTGAAAGCGAGTCAAAAAGTGCATATAACTTTTGACGCACTAGGAATTTCCGGGAGTAAGTATTTTTTTCGTAATCAGTCATAATACATAAGAATCAACAATAAAATTGCAGGTGGAGTGTTGTCGCCGAAAAGAATTAAATTAAATCAATTCGACTGTACTATTATGATTTTGAATTATTTCACAAAAAATTGGTTTGGAGTTCTTTTTGTTTCCAAAGCAATCTTTGTTGAAGTCTCTGTAAAATTTAGAAAGTAAATTTCTGGACCATTGCAATTAGTCGGGGAGCCCTCCCTAGCTGTACGTGCACCCCCCCCTCGATCCTTGGAGACAATGAACATATTTACATTAGCAGAAGAATATGGACCTCAAAAATGTTCGGCATTACTTGGCCTTTATTCATTTACTAATTGCCATTAGACAGAAATGTGGTAACAAAGATTTGTCTTTATCAATTGACACTAAAGTTGATTTTCCTTTGATTCCACCATCAAGAGCTTGCTTTATCGAGCATATTAAAAGAAGTGTTTACCAAACGTGTATTTGGCGATTATCCGACGAAGTTATTCACAATATTTCAAAGCCCTGGACTTGGAATGATTATGGATGGCAAGAAAATGGAGAACCTCTTTGGTGTTCAGCAGATAAAATACTATCTCAATCGCTTTTTTAGTTTTTGTGTTAAATGACAAAAACTATTTGCAATTATTTTTTAAACAGACACCATTTTGAAAGTACAGCCATTTTTTTTTTAGGACATGTCTTAAATTGTTCCTTAGGCTTTAATCCTGATAAAAAACATTGTCCCCAAAGATCGGGGGGTGCACGGATAGTTAAGGTGGGCTTCCGTAGTATTACATTTTATATTGAATTTTATATTTTATTTTAAGAGCTGAATCATTTATCTGGAAAACAGTAACTCCTATCCAAATATTGTATAGGAACAAAATTGTAGAAAATTTTATGCACTTTGTTTTCTGTGTGGAAAATTTTTCTCCATCTTTTTTAGTTTTTGTGTTAAATGACAAAAACAATATTTGCAAATTTTTTTTTAAACGGGCGCCATTTTGAAAGTACAGCCAGTTTTTTTTTTTAGGACATCTCTAAAATTGTTCCATAGGCTTTAATCCCTATGAAAAACATTGTCTCCACGGACAGTTAAGGTGGGCTCCCGTAGTAAATAGTTTTGAAAATAATCAAAATTCGAATATTTTGATGAAATGGTTTCTGGGAGTATTTTTTGATTCTGAACAACTTTCCTTAATACATTTTTGCTGTTTATCTAATACTAAGTAAACTATAAAAAAATGTAATTTTCGAGTGGACACGGCGTGCGAACTTTCAAATATTCAAATATTTTATTGGAAACTTTCATTTTTATTAAAATTTCGTTCTGGAAACTTTCAAATGGAAAGTTTCCTATACCCATCTCTGGTATTTTGTGATAATAGCCAATAATACCTGGGTAAAATACCCAGATTACAAAATATAACAATACCTAATACCTAATAATACAACGCTATTAAATTTAATAATAATACCTAGGTATCTCTTAGTAGTACCTTAGTACATTAGTAGTACCCAATTAATAATCTGATTCGGCTAGATTTATAAGAGTAAAACTTAATAGTACTGAAAAATACCTGATATTACCAGAATAATACCTTGTAATACAAAGCAATCTCTCAATAATTCCTCATAATATCTAGTAATACCTCTGAAATACCTAAAAATACCCAGTAATACCTAAGAATACCCAATAATACCTAGTTATACCCGGAAACTGTAAACCAAAATACTCCTGCGGTTTACTCCTTGGAAACAATATTGAAAATCATGCAAATATACGAGTTGAAGAGTTTTATAGCTAAGAAAAATTTGAAATCGATCTGTCGAATAATACCCGAAATATCAAGGTGTGTCCATTTGACATGGGACACACTGTAACTTGAAAACTCTGGAAAACATCTAACAATTTCATTGACACTGACCGAAAATACATTTTCTAATCTCCATTCTCATTAAAAATATGCCTTTACTTTAGTTTAACGATCTCTCAATCTCAATTCTCAATAAAACCAATTTCAATTAAATTCGGAAACAGATAATTTAACTTTATAGCTTGGCGAGAAATATGTGTTCCACATCACTGAATTTATTTTCACATGCATCAAAACTAAACAAATTCCTCCACATATATTTATAAAGCGTTAAAAGCAGGCTTTACCACCGAAGTCATGGGGAAACGACTATAAGTGAGATTAGTAAAAACAGATACAAAAAAGGTCAGTCATCATTATGATAGATGAGAATAATTCGAATTCCTTATTAGCATTAGTGATGCAATGGAAATACTTAACAATGTCCTTCAGAAAAACATTGACATGACTAGGAAGTGAATTTAAAACAAGCAGCAAGCATTAAGCAAATACAACATTCAAGTAAAATTAAACAAACACAAGTTTATATTTTGAAATTATATAATACTACTCTCATTTTTTATTTTATTTTAAACTACACTGAAAAACATTGTAAACTATGCAACATATGACTATAAGCAAAAGGAATAGTGATAAAAATAAAATAAGTTACAAAAAAAATTAGATCAGTTTTTATCAAAAAGAAAAAATGTTTTTTAAATTAAAACAAAACAATATATTTACATTTTCTGGCCTAAAATAAGCGGTTTTTACTCCTGTGAATTTTTTCGAAAAATGCATATTTTCCTAGATATGGCCACTCGAAAATTCCTAAAAGTGGGGGAGGGGAAATGTAAAAGCTGAAAAAATTCAGGTGAATGTATCATCGAAATACAAGACTTTTTTATTTGCAACTTTTCAGTAAAGTGCGTTTTCACCGAGTTTTTCCGGAAAAAGATGAAAAACTACCCTTTCTTTGAAATTGTAACGCTTTAAAAATATATTTATTTATTAAGAGTATGTATTGAGGCCTTCTAAACATTTTTTGTCTCTTGGAATTTTTTTGTAACTTGTAACTTTCCGAGTTACAGGCAGTTTTTCACGATAAATAATGTAGTTTTTTCTCATTTTCAATTCAAAAATTATATTGAATCTTTAAAAATGATATAACTATATAGGTTTCATATTTTTCTGTAATAATATGTATAAATCACGCTCATTTTTCGAATTTTTATGTATTAATGTTCAAAAAATGTAGTACATTATTTATCGTGAAAAACTGTCTGTAACTCGGAAAATTAGTAAGTTACAAAAAAATTCCAAGAGACAAAATATGTTTAGAAGGCCTCAGTGCATACGTCTGAATTTTGTCAAATTTTTAAATTACATATTTTTAAAGTGCTACAATTTCAAAGAAAGGAGCAGTTTTTCAGGTTTTTCCGGGAAAACTCGATGAAAACGAACTTTACAGAACAGTTGTAAATAAAAAGTCTTGTATTTCGATACATTCACCTGAATTTTTTTGTCAACCTTTACATTTCCCTTTCCCCACTTTTAGGAATTCTCGAGTGGCCATACCTCGACAAAAATATGCATTTTTCCTCGCATTTTTCGAAAAAATTCACAAGAGTAAAATCATCTGAATATGTTGTTTTTTTTTTTTATTTTTGACCTAATTCTACAAGTTACGGAACCCGTGATTATTTCCTACTCTAATATTTTTTCAACTTTTTTATTAACGTCATTACAAACACATTGTACAAGGTTTCATCAAAATCCTTTCATTAGTACTCAAGTTAGAGATTTTGGTTATTTTAGCGCTCCGTTGACTGGACTATTATCCAACTAAAAACAAAGGTGTTGGCTATCGTCAAAAATATACAGTAGTATAAAGAGTCCGGCGTTGACAAAAATCTTGATTAAAAAAAAGAATAAATAAAAAAAATCGCTCATTCATTTTAAAAAATCTTGGTTTTCTTGATTTTTTTTTTAAATAAAAATGAAATCGATCCGGAATGACTGGCGCAATTTCAGATCCCGAAAAATACATAGCGTGTTTTGTAATATTTTAGTATTTTAATCCGTTGCCAAGCAACTATCAGAAAACAGTCCGGGAAAGTTACTTTCCCAGCCTTGGCCGAGAAAATAACTTTCCCAGGCTGTTTTTGTATATATATGTGTGTGTGTGTGTGTGTGTGTGTGTGTGTAGATACTATTTTTTAAGTAATGTTTTGTAATGTATTTTTTTATCTATGTTCTTGACCTGTTCTATCCAATGTATAATCTACCTATATAAAAAGTTATTGTCTCGGACCGTTTTTATATATACAGTGTGTCGTAGCTCTATTTAGACAAGCATTACCTCGAAAACGGTTAGACATAAAAAGAAATATATAATAGGAAAGTTATTCTGTTTAAAAAGACACCACTTTATTTTCAAATGTACAAAGCGCCTCAAAAAGACGGCAGATTATGCAACTTTACTTTTTCAAACGGAACACCCTGTATATTTTTGCATCTTTAGATTCTCCTTTTATTTCCGAACAAATTTTATTAACCATGTTCTATACCTATCATTAATGGTTTACGATATATCGACGGTTTAATGGGCGATTAATTGGACCATCCTTTTATGAAGGTATCCTGAATGATGACAGATATTTGAGGTTTTTATGTGGTAGCAGCAAGACGGAGCAGCACCGCATAATTCGAACCTTGTAACACGCCTCTTGACCGAGAGATTTGGAGGGAACTGGATTGGTAATCCTGTTAAATGGTCTGCACAGTCACCTGATATGAGCCCCCTGGATTTTTTCTTACGGGTCATTTAGAACAAATAATCATAATGATTTAAAAAATAGGATAACTCATGCTTGCTGCCAAATAACACCAGATGTCATAAGGAGTTCTTGTACAGGAGAACTTTTAAGGAGGTATGAGTTGTGTCAAATAGAATATGGGCGACAATTCGAGCATCTTTTATAATATTTACTGTTATTTGTATTGTAGTATTCCTTATAATTATGTTAATAAAAAAATGTTATCCCAAAAATTTAACTGCAATTATCTCAGCAATGGTTAACGATAGGTATAGAATTTGTTCGGAAATAAACGGAGAATCCAAAAATGCAAAAATATACAGTTCAATTTGAACAAGCAAAATTGAAAATTTTTAAAAACCCCCGATCAATGTATCTAATCGTACCAGTTACATATGACCGAATAAAAATGAGGCCTAAATCATGTTCGGCTACCATAATTGTCTGCACATTTTCAATTTTACTTCAATCGGACAATTTCTAGAGAAGTTCAACATGGCGAATTCAAGATAGCGACCAAACATCAAAATCTAATATGGCCTAAAACCGTCTTGACAAAATACTCCTTCATATAAAAAAAAAATTCATCAAAATCGGATCACCCGTTGAAGAGATATGAAGCCACAGACAGACAGACAAATAAACAGACATACAAACATACGAGTCAAACTTCTTTTTGGGTCGGGGGTTAAAAAATGAAGTTGCATAACCCGCCGTCCTTTTGAGGTGCCCTGTACATTTGAAAATAAAATGGTTAAATGCATCGTTTTAAACAGAATAACTTTTCTGTTAGAATTTCTTTCTACGTCTAACCGTTTCAGAGATAATGCTTGTCTAAATAGAGCCGGGAGACCCTGTATACAATTTAATTATGTACCTATATATTTTTTTATTTTTATATACATAGGTATTCATAATACTTAATACTGATTGCGATTTCAGAAAAAATAGTATGTGTACCTCATAGAGAAAGCACATTCCCGGACTTTAATGCTTGTTGGCCTCGGTTAACACCTCTGCCAAAAATTTACATCGTCGTCCGGGAATATTACAAAATGTTAACGTAGTGCAGTGGTTGAAATCTCAAAAATATATTCCACAAATCAACAAAGAACTGGATGTGATAATTCTCTTTCTATGTGCTGTTGCCTTTTCTCAGATGTGGAAAGAATGTTTTCTTCACATGAACTTACTGTTCACTCAGATATTTGGAATAGATTGGGCAATGAAAAAGCATCTAAATTAGTATTTCTCTTTAAACGTTGCTAAGTTAATGTTTTAAAGACTTTTTAAAGTTTTACTTTTACAAATAAACATTTTTACTAATAAAGTTTATATTTTTTCCGAGATTTTTTCTTTGTTACATTTAAACTTAAAAAGAAAAAAAATATCACGATTTTTCACAATAAAAATCACTCGATTAAAATCATGATTATAAGCTTTATAAACTTTTTTTTTTAAAATCCCAAATAAAGTAATCGTATGCCGTTAGATCAGGGAACCGAGCCAGTCAGCGAAAGGGAGGGCATCCATTGTGCCGTAGTTTCTGAGATATTTAACATTTAAACTTTCTAGCGCCATTCTTATAATTCCAGATTTGCGAAACCATTAATTCTAGAGAATTTATAAAAAAAAACAAAATACACCATCAATTTAGATTTCTTATTTGCCTCTAGCATGTTTTCTCTCAATGTAATGCTTTTCGAATTATTTGACGAATCGTTTTGAAAAATTTCAATATTTAAATTGTTATAACTTAAAGACTATCAATTTACTTATATGGAAAGTTGTATCTTTTTTCAAAATTTGATTCTCTTTCAGCTCCAATGTTTTTATTTCTTTTTAGATGCCACCCCCTGAAAACAGGTGGCATTCACCCCCTATAAATTAGCAAGCCCCCCACGTGCAGAAATGCCAAAAATGAACAAAACCTAATTCATATGTGGCTGCCTATTTCCAGGTCTTCTTCCACGTTGACTTTGTTTGGTGCTTGACGTTTCAACTATCTTGTTGTGGTCTACTTCCGAAGAAGACCACGGTAAGACGGTTGAAACCTGAAGCACCAAACAGAGTCAATGGGGAAAAAGACTCGGAAACCAGCAGCCAGATCACCAGCTCCGTGAAAGCCTTAGCATCAAGCTAATTCATATAACATTATTCCGAAGTTAAAACCTCAAGTTGTTGAAACCATAAAAAATATTTTACCTATTTTTGACACTGAGCGGGGAATTTGGAACATTTTAGGTAAACTCGATCAGATTTAGGAAAATTGAGTTATCTACTTTTAGATGATAAAATTTTACAATTAGCGCATTTGGAAATTGTAGCCTTTTCCAGATAAACAAGTATCAACTTAATGAAGAGAAAAATGTTCTTGAAATGAAATCAACATAAAATAGATACGTTGAAGCAAATACTTTTAGACTTGTCCATAACATGGTATGCACAGTAGATTTGCGCACGTAGACGGGACATAGTTTAGTCACCAACAAGCATACAAATCATTTTTTATAAGCATAATCTATTGAATGACTCAGTATACTACTATTTGTCCACATAACTCACAACAGGCGGTATCACTTTCATTCCAATAAAAAAAATGTTAACATTTATTTATATTGATATTTGATCTCCGAAGATTACATGCAATAATAATTGAAATGTTGAACGATGACAACAGCAACACTACTCATAAAACATTTCAATCAAATATGCTTGCTCTAAGTACCTTTTTTAGTCAAATATATTGTTCACAAATGGAGAATAGCAATACTTTTTCTGTGAAATTATAGACATCAGTTATATAAAAGAAAAGAGTACAGCAAATAGCAACATTTATAATAGCCACGATGACATTCCGACAGCTGTTAAACTGCTGAATAGAAACAAAGGGTTATATGCATATGACCAAGTGGAAAATTAAATGATTCGACAAATCACTACAAAGTTATGAAAAACTGCAAGCAAATATTGGATAAACCAAAGAATAATTAGTAAATAGGAACTGAACGGCTTCAATACTGTATGAATCGCCTTTCAAAATGTCAAACAGTGTCTATATAGAGTTATATCAGTATATTATAATATTCAACACTAGCTTTCAAAATTAGCATGCATTTTTACAGAAATAGTTTTAAACACTTTAAAATAAATATAGTAAATGAAGCTACTGCAGATACTGTTAGCTTAATTTTGACAGAAAAATAACAAAGAATTTCAACAGCTGTCAAAACAAATTCAACAGAACTACCCATTGCTTCTCGTAACTAAAGTATTTTTATTACTTCTTGCACATCTAAACAAATACGTTGTTCACTGGTAGGTACTACAATATCCTTATCAGATAAACAGGAGCAACAAAATAATAACAAACAAGACAAGTTCACTAAAAACTTACCCTGCTAACTCTGTATAAACTATTTATATCCAATGACTGAAATTTCGGTTTTGTCTTCTCCCCCTTGGAGGCCTGCCCTGACAAAGTAGACATGCTGTCTGCACGCAACCATTTAGATCTACAGGACCCAGCGAACGAACCCTTTTTCTAAAAACAACAAAACAGAAGTTATCTTTTGTAAACACTACACAAGTTTCACAGAAATTACAAAGCACTGCTTAAAATTACACTTCCACGAATTATTACTGTTTAGGCGTATGTTCACGTTTAATGGTGTAAATTAATTTATCATTTTAACAATATTTAAATACCTAATAGTAAAGTTCTTTATTTAATTGCAGGTACAATCCCACAACTAAACAATAAACAGTTAAATTGGGAAACAGAAGCGAAGAATGACCTTAAAATAAAGGCAGAAAAGAACAATAGAGAGTCCTCCAAACGAGCAATAACATTTCACAAAATATAATTGCAAAAGTAAACTACGTAAGCATATCGCTTAACCTGAAGCCCAACCCCAACTATCTGCCAAAATTTACAGCACGGAAATTATTTGACTTATAATTTATGAATAAATCTCTGTAAACGGCACAAATAAGCTCGCTACCACTAATTACAACTTGACAAACACGAAAATGTATCCGACATAACGGTGAATAATCCTACTCGGTCGGCGATCAAATAAAAACATTGTATTACGAAATATAAATTGTTTTATTTCTATCAGAAAAATAAGTACCTACCTTGGTCCGTCCAGATGGGTTAACAAGAAACAACAAGAAATCAACTCGTTTAAAGTGAAACTAGGACGGATGTACACGGATTTTTCTATTATTTTTACCACTATCCAATCTTTTACACTTAAAGTCAAAATGGCGTTCGCCGACTATAGAAATTACAATCAATAAAAGAACGTCACAATTTTCGCCGGCGACATCTTTGAAGCGTGAACTTAACTAAAGTTGACACATGTCAAGGAGAGCAGCTGAGGGAACAAGAAATTAATCTTCCCAAATGTAGATGGCGCCACGCTCGTCATATAGTTGGCAACCACTTAAACGGGGTGTGTGAATAAGAAGGTGCATAATACTAACGTTTTATATCCACTGTATAGAAATTATTTCAAAAATCTTTACCTCTCATGTAAGACCAATGTAAAACTGGCTTCTTCATATAACGCCAATATGCTAGTTGCGGATTCGGACATAAAGGTAAAAGTTAATTATAATAATAATACAAGTAATGGTAATTAATTTGCAACGCATGTAATTGCCAAATTTAAGTTCTCCGATTATCTCGTGTCCAGAAACAATGTCTGACGTCAGATACCACAAACTTCCTTTTCATTCTTCACGCACGTATCTTAGTCCAGTGACGTAGCCAAGGGGGGTCCCGAAATTAATTGACATTTATATTTATAGGTAATTGATAGACATGATTTTAAAATTATGAGGTGTTATTCTATCCATATTAAAAATAGCTAGTATTATCCCAATATTAAAAAAAAAATGATTCTTTGGAACCAGAAAATTACAGACCAATATCCATCTTAAGTGTGATTTCTAAAATAATGGAGAGAATTGCGTTTAATCGAATAATGGCATTTTTTTATTCTATCAAAATACTCGCCAACATGGGTTTCGCAAAAATCATTCTACTGACACTGTTACAATTCAGCTTTTGCAATTTGTTTATAACGAAATGGACAAAAGTAACCTGGTCATAGGATTGTTCTTTAACCTAGAACGAGCGTTTGACTCCCTCAATTTGGCTTTTGTTAAAGAAAAATTATTTAAGGTAGGCATTCGAGGAGTTTTTCTACAGTGGATCATGTCATATTTAACTGACAGATCCCTTTAGGTAAGAATCAACCAAACGATTTCAAATGAACATGACGTTAGTCTTGGAGTGCCACAGGGCTCGGTGCTGGGCCCTTTGATTTTTTCGATTTTTGTAAACGACTTACCGTCATTCATATCAAAAGGTAACATCACCGTGTTTGCCGATGATAACTCCTTTGGCATGTCTGCACCAACCCTTGTGAAGCTCCTTGATAATGCTATGGCTGTTGTGATAGAATTTGGTGACTATTGCTGCAGAAATAATTTCATATTAAACCTTGAGAAAACTGTGTGCATGTATTTCTCACAAAGAAAATCATTATCTTCCAACACTCAGTTAAATACTCAGTTAAATATTAACATGACCCTTCCATTTATCTCGAATACAAGATTTTTAGGTATTTCAATAGACACAAAACTAAGCTAGGATATTCAAATCGAAGAAGTATTCAAAAAACAACAAAGTGAATTACTGCATACGCAAGCTCAAGAACTCCCTAGATACTGAGGCTTTATTACAACTGTATTATTCAATGGCTTATTGCCATATATATTTGCAGCGAGTTTTTGTCTGCCAAAAGCGCATAATTAGATTAATTTTTAATCTGGATTTCACCACATTGTGTAAAAACTCTTTTAAAAGTCACAGATTAACGGTACCATCCATATATCTTTTTTCTTTGTTAAAGTACACTTCTGTGCAATAAAATCCCGTACATCTATTTTTCGCTATATTAAATCATTCTTTATTTATTTGCCAGTGTCAGTATCATATTTTCGAAATGCCGAAATTAACTGAACATGAAAAAATTCTAATTCTCTCTAAAATTGAAGAGGGATGGTCTATCAGAGCAGTTGCTAATCATTATCACTCAAATAAAATGAGTGTGAAGAAAAGGTGGGAGGAGGAAGGTATCATAAAGAGAAAAGACGGTTCAGGCCGACCGAGAAGTTCAACTCTGCTGATGAAGCGCTCCTTGGCTATTTGAGGGAAAATCCGTTTCAAACAGCAGTAGACGCTGTGTCCATGACAAATTTTCCAGCATCGAGGTCAACAGCTAGCCGAAGGATAGGAAAATCGGAATTAAAAAACTGTGTAAGGGTCAAGAAGACCATAAGCAAGCCTCCATTCTGTTTTGTTTAAATTATGTCTATCACCTATTGGAGTTTTGGAACAATGTTGTGTTTACCAATGAAAAAGTTTTTCAGAATCTGGCCTTATCTCGGGCACAATTTTTCAACGTCAATTTTATTGCACAGAAGTGTACATTAAAAGTAACATTAACCAATTTAAAACTTCTGCCAGCTACCATAATTATAATTCTCGTCATGATGACCTGTTAGCTCTTCCTCAGCATAATACTTCTCATTTTGAAAAATCACCTTATTACTCTGGTATTAGTTTTTACAACAAATTACCTAGTGAGATTAAAGACGTAAACAATTTTAATTCAAATCTAGTCTCAAACAATTTTTACTTGAGGAATGTTTATATTCATACAAGAATTTTAATCTGTATTTGTCATATTTTTTGTTTATTGTGTTTTATATTTACTACTTATTGTCTCACCTTGTAAACTAAATTATGTATTTTTTGTCTTATTGATGTTCACATCTGTATTGTAACAGCCTGATTATATACATAAATAAAAATAAATAAATAAATAAATAAATATTATATAGATTTTATTTTCGATTTTTATGTCCAATTTTTGAATTTTGATTTCAACCAGCCCCATTGCAAATCGTAATTTCTTACAATTTTTTGTAGCAATATTGATAGGTCAAATGTACAAAAACTTGTTGAATCATAAGTCAATTTCTATTTTAATTACTAGCCAAGCAAAATACATGTTAAATTGCATTGAACGTTACAGTTTTTTCACAATTTCTGTGTACCTATACAATACATAATATACTTACAAAAGATGTTCGGAACCCCCCCCCTCCCCCAAACAAAAATCCTGGCTACATCACTGAATAAAGCATGGGACAACTAATATTACATATTATTAACTTACTGCAAGTTTATCTGGCATGTTTAGTAAAATTTCATGTACATAATAGGTGCTTTCTTTCTACCGCTAATCTTAGCTTACCTAAATTTAAGATTCTTATCTTGACTAACTTGCAAAAAGAACGATCAAAACGGGCTAGAAAATATAGGCAAGTTTCTAAAGTTTAGGATGAAATGCGATAGACTTGGCGTAGGGAAGGAGGTAGGTATTTGACTGAGTTAATCTAAGATAGAAGGGTCAAATAGAATACTCATCTAAGTAAGATTTCTTAAGTTTAGCTCAGTTCACTGGTAGAAAGAAAGCAACTAATGTAGCTGGGATATCAGAAAGCCGTTTTACATAAATTACCACATCTAAACATGTGAATGATGTATAATTTTCTAGCAAGCAACACAACTTAGGTGTTAATTATGTAGTTAAGCAATATCATTTATGCTTATTTAAAAGAAATTAATAACAATTTCCTTATTCAGCATCTGTCTGCATAGTAATTGAAGAAATATAGACATTTCATTTCGCTGATTTGCTGCAGATTAATTGTAACACATGCGATTTTCATTGCACTGTCAAATTTTTAAACCATTTCTGTGCTGACTACCACATGGAGACCTCAAAGTTTAAATCTCGAATACATTTTTCCACTCATTCTATATCTATTCAAACACTAGCAATGCGTTTAGTAAGAAAAACATGGCCAATGTAGACAATACTTCTTTAACAATCTGCAACGCGACTTTCTCTGCTATTGGAACAGTCACAAACATTTTTGAAGGGGTTATAGCAGATGTATTAATACATTTTGGTATAAAACACCACATTATTACTGTTATTTTGCTTCATTTATCGTAGACATATATTTTACACTAGCCAGCGAAGTATCTAAGGTACTCTACTTACTATTCTTGGCAAGTGACCTTCTGGAGAATACTGCTCAACACGAGTGGTTTATTTAGTACTTCATAGAAATGGTTTTCTTCACGAGCCCTGGCTTGTTGAAATGCATACGTTAGAAAATACGCGAGTGGAACATCTGGCATCACTGTAATTTTATTTTAAATGACACAAAAATTGTAACGGCAAGTAAATTTAAAAACTGTTACGAGTAAAAGATAAAAGATTTTGTTAACTGAACATGTCAAAGGAAGGAAACTGATTAGTGATATAAGGAAAGCCACTGCTGAAAAGATAATTGCCTGTATTTTAGAATTATTGATAGCATTTGATCATAATGGTCTTGTATTAATTAGTTAGTTTCATATATAATTTCATAAACTTAGTTCTTTCGATCAAAGAATAATGTCATTTATTTGTTTTATTATTGAACAAAAATATAACTTTAAAATCAATGTTAATTCCCATCCAAAAATATAAAAGTCCAAAACGTGTGAATGATATATTATACTTAATATCATGACTTTTACAACGATAACTCATCATTGTTGAGCGTAGTCTTCTACCTATTCACTATTGGAGGTAAATTTATTACAAAATCTGCCATGCCAACCAATGAGCGATTCGACAACCAAGTTGGCATCATCTCGTTATGAAATAAAATAAGTTCTAAATCAAAACTAGATTTAATGCGATAATTCATTTACAAAGAATTGTCCTTGTTAATATTAAAACTTACACTAACTTATCTAAATATAGATTTTTAAGGCTTCCAAAGACGAACTAGCCCATCCTCACTGTACGAACAGATTAAATTTTGGTGGGGATGATGCGCTATACCGATTACATCCTTCTCGTGAATCTGCATAAAAAAATATACAATTACTATTTGAATAAGATCCAATACCTTACTTACGTTTAATGTCCTTTCTAATTTGCCTGAATTTGTCGAGAAGCAATACAACACCATATCTTCTCCTACACAGTATATCCAGTCTCCTCTGGGTGATACCGTTGAGCAAACAAAATCACCGCCCTCACGCTTACCGCTAGCAAATGACCTTACAATCTGCAAATCAAATTAAACACTAAGTATATCCTGCGGAAGTTCGCTGACAATATTGTACCTGTCCCTGTAGATTTATTATAACCACAGTATTACTACGATTGCAAACGACGAAATGTTCAGGATTTTTCGCAAAGTTGTGAATGTTGTTCACCGTCGTATCACCGGCTCCAAGGGACTTGAAGGTACTGACGCATTCGGTCGTTTTTATACTCCAAACTTTTACGGAACCATCAGAAGAAGCACTAAAAGGAAATAATTAAATAAGCAAAAGAAGGTGAAGGTGGGCCGACGTTAATCTCAATGTTCTGACAAAGAGTAGAAAATTATACAAGAGATGACAATCAGAAAGGGCTAAAACATGTTAGATAAAGGTAGCTGCAAACTCCAACTCCACAAATATCTTAGAAACCCTTAACTTTGGGGGGTTGGGCCCCATTGAGTCTTAATCAGCATGGTTTGAAGTACAACATACTTCACTTTTATGACATTTCACATTTTACATAAGGTCAGCTGCAGGGTCCTTTCCTTTACTATAGGTCATATTTTATAGTGTAAAAGAACTTTTAAATTTGCAATACCATAAAACAGGAAATGTCAGCTATGCTTCTGTTGAAATTGGGCTCCTATAATCTCTGATTTATGCTTATAATATCTGATCTGATACATGAAATTAAGTTACACTTGGCATCAGTGCAATAACCTCAAATTAAACTGACAAGATCATGAGAGCCATTACTAAAAAATCAAAGCGGTCTTCTTTTGTATGATTCTCTACTCTTTGTTGACTTTTCAAGAATGATTTATAACTTTCTATTATTGAATTCTCTCTGTATTTAACCTCGCAACTAAGCAGTTATTTTCCAAAAGTATGTAAAATGAAAAAGTTTTTATAATATAATAAAGTTTTAATGCTAAAAATGAAACGTACAACTAAAGACATATATTACCTTAATATATTGTGACCATCTTGTGTGAAAATTACCTCATTAACAAAAGAAGTATGACCTCTGAATTCCTTAAGGGTTTTACCTGATTTTAAACCATGTATCCTGAAATAGAAAAATTTTAATTTAATAGAATTTGAATATTCAGTCCTTCATATCCCCTCCCTACCTTATCGAGTGGTCAAAGGAAGCACTCAGAACTTGACTATTATCTCTGGAAAATTGTAGACATGTTATACCCTTCGAGTGAGCCTTTTCTATTTTTCTCAGGCACTGGCCAGAACTTATTCTCCATACCTTGACACGACCGGCTTGCGAGCCTGACACCAGCATTTCGCTGTCTCTTGAAAAAGCCATACACAGCACTGCATGCTCCATCAACATGAAATTTTCCTTTAAACAAGATAATGGAATGAGTAAATCTCCTGGTTTCTATTTTTAGGTATATAGGTTTTATAATGGATTAGCGGTCACCGTAAATGGTAAATTACGGAGCAAATTAAATACTAAAACTACATAAAATTTGCAAAAAAGATATTTGTGTAAAATTTTGAAACTAGCAACCGTATGTCTGTAATGCTATTAAGATGCTTGGCATAAAACTTTCACTTTTAATTTATCTTTTTCTGAATATCTCATAAACTGTTTATGTCGAATATTTACTACATATGCTCTTCAACAGTAAGCAACTTTTAGAATGATTTTCATGTATTTTTGAAAATCCAGTGGCGTAGACATGGTCTTTCTCAAGAATATTTTACACGCCCCTGACAATTTTTAAATTTTTTCATATTAAAAAAAATACATGCAACTTGCAAAGAAAAAGATATCTTGCAAAATTTTGATACGAGCAACTATATGTATGTAATGCTACAAATACACAAGACGTAAAACGTTTATTTTTAATTTATATTTTTCTAAATAACTCATACAGTTGTTTAAGAGATATTTGTCAAATTTTCACCGCACATGCTCCTCAACAATAAGCAACTTTTAGCGTGATTTTGACATCTTTCTAAAAATCCAGTGGCATAGACATGGTTCAAAGGGATTTCACCAGCTTTCTCAACCCTTTCTCAAGAACATTCCGCATGCCCCTGACGATTTTCAAATTTTTTCATACGCATTAAGAAAATACATAGAGTCTGCAAAGGGAAAGGTATCTTGTAAAATTTTGATACAAGCAACCATTTGTCTACAACACTATTAAGACATGGCACAAAACTTTTATTTTTAATTTACCTTTTTCTAAATATCTCATAAACTGTTTAAGGCAGATTTGCCAAATTTTCACCACATACTCCTCAACAATGAGCAACTTTTAGCATAATTTTCACATTTTTCAAGAGTATTTCATATGCCCTTGACAATTTCAAATTTTTTCATAGATATTAAGAAAATCTATGCAATTTGCAAAAAAAAAAGATATGTTGCAAAATTATGATACAAGCAACCCTATGTTTGCAATGCTCTAAATACACATGACGTAAAACTGTTATTTTTAATTTATATTTTTCCAATTCTCTTTTAAGAAACTTTTCACTACACGTACTCAACAATAACCAACTTTTAGAATAATTTTCATGAACTTTTGATTATCCAGTGGCGATTCTCATAGATATTAAAACAGTTCATTCACAATTTTATCGCTTAAGTACCTGTGCTTGGTATTTTAAATCTTTCCTTATCTTCCCCGTTGTAAAATTCCACACCTCTATAATACCATCGACGCTACCCGTAACGAGATACTGCCCATCTGGAGAGAATCTAGCACATTCTACATGAGACTTCTGACCAAATTTGATTTGCTTCGCCATCTGCGTCGGAAACGTTTCTTCTTCCTGCTCTCTAACGGCAGCCTTACCCCTGAACAAATCAATGGTAGTACCAGGAGGAAGTAAACCCTGGTGCTGCTGCCATTTCAAGGCTTGCCCTAGCAACGCCAATAAACGTGAAGACGGTACAACAGACACTTCTCCAGATAATGCATGAGCTATCGCAGCTCGACGCTTCTCTTTACTGCTACCATCTGGATATGCTTCTCGAGGATCGAAATAGGACCTCGCCAGCAAGTTTTCTGAAAGGCAAAATCAAATTTGTTAAAGAAAATGGTTTCTCTTCTGTCTGACAATTTATCACAAAGCAATTGATTTTACCTAAATGTATGTATCTTTCTGGTTCATTTTGCTTCAACATTATCATAGGATCTGTCTGCCTGAGCAAAGACCTTGCTGCTCCAAGCTCTCGTAATTCTATTAACTCTAAAACAATCTGAAAAAGCCACTAGTAGTTTTAAATAATATATTTAAGTATTCAAATAGAACCTGCTCATAGAGGTCGATGAGTTTCTTATCCGGTAGCTTTAAGGACTGTATCGCTTTGAGAACAGTATCCCAATGTCCATTGTTTATATCCGCACAAAAGCCATCGACACTATCCACAGTGTTAAGTGTTACACCTGTCTCTTCCTAAAATTACCTGTAATATATTAGCTGCACTGAAAGAATATTCACATGTACATTACCTGTAAAGTGTGTAAGGTCCTAAATAAATTAGACTCCTTCAAATATTGCTGAATAAGACGAATAACACTAAAAATCAATTTTTCATTAGCAAAGTAAGATAGGTTAGGTAGATAGGTATTGTACTTACTCCGCTGATTCAATTTCTATAGACATTTTCTATGAAAATAAATTCCTCCAAATTACTTAAAGAGTTGTCGACGATTATTTAATGAATGATGAGCCAAAGTTAGCTTCAAAATAGTATAAAATTTTCATAAGTAAATAATTTTTTTTCGTAAACAGCACTCTGCAACTTTTGACATTTGTCGGTTTTGCCTTCTTCTTCCTCTGTGATTTTGTCCCATCTAACATATTTCGCATATTTGTAGGGTCATGTGTCACAACCGGGAATTAAATACAATTTAGATTTCTGAAAATCTTCAGATGGATATTTACCACTAAAATCAGATAATACTGTGTTTGTACACGCAATATTTTAATTCAAATACGTACAAGAACACTGCTATGTGCCTGGTTACTGATTTAAAGTCAAAGAGTACATATTTGCCTAGGCTTCATCAGGTATAACTTTTATTACACGGCACGTTCTTTATTAAAGTTTTAGTTGTAAGTAAAATTGGAAATAATAAACACAGTCTACACACGTAATGTTTGGTGCAGCAGAATGACACATGCATGAAAATCCCTACCAACAGATGGCGCCACTAAACTCCAAATACATCCAAGACATGTAGACTATAAGTGTTTTACAACTTATCCTGATTACCGCCATGCAAAAAGATTACTCAAAATGCGAGGATAATAACCCCCCGACTTCATCGCGAGCCCGTTCTTGTTATATTACACAAATTTTTACTGATATTTCGTATCCGACCCTGGTGTGGGTGTGTTACACATTAGCTGCTCATCGGCTAATGATATTTTTGGTGGGGAAAATGTGTTTATTAGGAGCTTATTAGGTTTGTTTCTACAACAATCACGGACTAGTCAGAGTTAATACGATTGGTTGAAAACAGTTCGTGATTGGTCAGCTGACCACGTTAGACAGAGGTTATTGGCTCTGACTAGTTTGTGATTTCTTGTAGAAACAAACCTATAGTTTACAAATTTTGAAATACATCGGTCTTGTTGAGGAAAACATTACAACAGAAGTATAGGTTTTCTGTGACATTACGGTCAGTCATTTAAGTCAGTGTTGTGTTTTGAAGTTCCTTATTAGTTGTGTAAACATTTGTCAACATTCCGTGTATAGAATTTAAATTGTGCAGCATTTTTCCAAGATTAACCGATCAATGCATGCAGACGAATGGGTGTTTATAGCTGTAAATTTAACCATTACTCGTACTAGTTTATATTTGAATAAAAAATGTCACTTAACTTACATAATATAAATAATAATCTAGGACTAATAAAAATGATAAGAAGAGGAAGAAGAAACTAACCTCTCATTTGTATCATGTTATTTTTTTGAATTTACCAGATTTACATTTTACAATAATTGGCAATTCTCATGGTTTAAAATGTCGAAACCAATAACTTTTGTAACAGGCAATGCAAAGAAACTGGAAGAAGTAGTTCAAATATTGGGTTCGGAGTTTCCAAGGCAACTTATTAGCAAGAAACTAGACTTACCTGAGCTGCAAGGTGAGATAAACGAAATTTCAATTTTAAAAGCCAAAGAAGCACACAAACAAGTATTAGGACCTGTCGTCGTAGAAGATACAGCTCTATGTTTTAATGCGCTGAAAGGACTACCAGGTCCTTACGTCAAGTGGTTTTTGGAAAAAATAGGCCCAGAAGGATTATATAATTTATTGCATGGCTTTGAGGATAAATCCGCACAAGCAGTCTGCACTTTTGCATACCATCCAGGAGGAGAGAACGATGAAGTTGTTTTGTTTCAAGGTAGAACGGACGGCGTAATAGTTAGCCCTAAGGGCCCTAGAGATTTTGGATGGGACGCTTGTTTTCAACCGCTTCAGTATACGGTTACTTATGCAGAGATGCCAAAAACGGAGAAGAATAAAATATCGCATAGGTATAAAGCGTTAGATTTATTTAGGGATTACATGAAATGTTAGACATTTTAATGATGTAGGTAATATTTTACTTAGCACTTAAATAAAATTGCAATTAAGACCTAACGAGAAGCCTCTTTAGAGAAATTTATTTGTACCTGCTTAGAAGAAACATGTCCTATTTGTAATGTGTAAAAGTAGACTGGAATTTTGCCTAGTGTCTTAGGGCATAATAAGTGCCATAGTGCTGCAGACTTTCTGTACTAGCTTTTGTATAATTCTAATAAACTTGCAGAGAATAGTATTTGATTTCAGTTCGTACAAATGCCGTTATCTGAAGTTATTTCAATCAACGCTATCATGTCTGCACACTGAAGTTTACTAAAGGTTTCATCGGATATAAAATCGAAGTGAAGCTACTTTGTGTAGCTGAGAATGATGCTACAGAGGTGGTATGGCAATGAAGTGGCAGGAAAAAAATTATAGTAAAAATTTGTCTTTATTGCAGTTTGTTTATAAAAATTTAAGTTCGAGGTAGGCTTTATAGAGAAAGAATTAATCATTGTTTTATTTCGGAGAAATATACGATATTATCAGGGGTGGATGGGAATTGGGAAGGAGGGGGGCAAACGGGCAAATGCCCGTCGGGCTGGTGGCTGGGACCAAGCAGGGCCGGTCTAAGGAGAAAACCCAACGGCCAAAAAGAATTGAATCGACAGCTCTTTTCCCTCCTTAATCCTTACTTAGATTTCTCTTACTCTCTTAGAAGTCTCAGATGTGATTTTCAGGCTGCTATCTTATAAACTCGGCCACTGACATAAATGCCAGATGTCATTTATAAAAAGTTATTAACTTAATAACCTAATTTTGCATGTTCGTCCCCCAGGCTCCCCGCATCAAATCATGTGCCCCGGTACCAAATTCACTGGCGGGCCCCGCGCCTAATAATTGATGAGCAGAAAATTTTTTTTTGTCTGAAAAAACATCTTTTGGAAAAATCTCTGACGGGCCCCCGCACTTAATAATTGATGAGCGGGGGGAATACAAATTTTAACAAATCTCTGGCGGGCCGCCGCTACGGAACCCTGAACTCTGAAACTTTAGAATTATTTTTTTGTTTTTTTTTTATGTTTATGTAGACAATATTAGTCATAATTATTATTTAAAAAATGTTTTAAAATGTGTTAAAAAAAAAATGTGTTTTATTATTTATTGTTATACTGTTAAAATGTTAAATTTTTTATTTCGTTCTTTGTTTTTCAATATCAATAAATTTTAATAAAGAGTATGGGATGTTTAGTGGCGTTTTTAAAAATGTTACCAAGATGGTATATAGCAGTCTGCTTTAGACCGTGGTTAAGTCAGATTACGTGTTAGTACTTTGAACCTTTAAGTAATTTGTGCAATTGCATGAAAAAAAGGAAAATTAGTTTGACAAAACCTATTTTTCGAGGAAAATACTTTTGCTACTCAAATTTCCATCTTTTCATTTTAAAGCGTTTGACCTTGAAAAATACAAAATTTTCGCCTGCAGCGCATTTTTTCCCTTAGGCCTTAACCCACCGAAAAAAAATGGCCTACTCAAATATGCTCCGTGCTTGATTGGGCTGATTCCCTAAAATTGCCACGGCCGGTTGGACTAACCCCATATTATTATAAAGAAGAATTATTTTTACTAATAGTATTAGAGCAATGTAAAGTAATGAAAGGAAATACAGGATTTTTATTTTATATCATACTGAATCTTAAATTCCTGAATTTCAATAAATACTTGTAATCAACAATCCACGTTTTAAAAAAGCTGTATTTGAATTTTGATGATCTGATGCTCAACCCTGCTAGATTTTTTATGCATAACGGAAGCATTAATAACGTTTTGCTCTAAATAAAAAATTTATTAGATTGCTATTATTACTATTTAATCTGAAATAAAGTTTATTTGGTTTGATTTGTTACAAACAACCATAGAGATCATATATTATGATGTCTATGCAAACAACACAGGAATTGCTTTGAGATAGGGGACTTCTAATGCAAGTTCCGGTATTGCTGGTTATCTATTGTTGAATCGATGAACACATTTCCTGTTATCTGCCATCTATAGATCAAAATAATAATTACAACGTATGTCAAAAAATTTGCATCGCGTTTGAGACCTATTTCTACTCGTCAACAGATGGCGCTGAGTAAACACATCTTGTGTAAAGTAAATAACTAAACTATTGTACTAAACGTTATTAGTACCAAAATACATTTACAGATGTCACAACAAATGACGTATATATTCTCAGGTAGAAATCAAGATTGGTTAGCAATAACAAAATTAAAAGATTTTGCAATTTATATTAGTATATAGCCCAGTCAATGAAGGTTCAATAAGGAGGTTTAGAGGGAAATGCCGAGGTCACAATTTTTGACTTGAAGGCTGTGTTTGGGCTATTTAGGAGGTAAACATAGCAAAAGTCCCCGAACGTTGGAAGTGGGGGGGACGCAGGGGGGCACGAAGAAGGTCCCGGTTTTGTTTTTCCGCTCATATCTCGAAAACGGTTAGCCCTAATCAAAAAGTGGCTATATGCAAAATTAAAGCTGACTAAATTTTCTACAATAAAGTTTCTATTAATTTTTTTCGTATCTGTTATGGTTCAGTAATGAATTGTATATCTTTTGACTGTATTCTAGCTATATTATAAATTTATTATAAATTGAAAGTAAATTTTAGTAATCATCGTAGAAAAAAATTTCTCGTACAGATATCCGTTTCACAGCAGACTGAACTGAAATATCGAATAAAAAATGTCTTTGCGTCTGTAGGTGTGTGTGTGCGTATATATCTATGTGTGCGTGTATACCGTTTCTTGTAAAAACGATAACTTCTGTTAGACTTAAAATATTTGATTTCAATTTGGAACATATGTAAAACAGCATATTACCATAATCCCTATTGAAATTGGGCCATATCTGTAATACATGGTGATAACCAGAAGCCTACAAACTCTCATACGTAAAATACGATTTGTTTTAATTTCAGAGCAAAATATTACTAAGCATACAAAAATAAGAAGATGTATAAGATTTCTAAACCGCAATATACCGGGTGTATGTTAGGTAAACCAACTTTATTTAAATTAGATGATATATCAATGTTATCCTAAAATATGGAACATGGTATTTTTAATAACATTATTATGAAGTGAGAATTGTAGGCCTCTGGTTCTGGTTATCACCATGTATTATAGATATGGCCCAATTTCAATAGGGATTATTGTAATATGCTGTTTTACATATGTTCCAAATTGTAATCAAATATTTTAAGTCTAACAGAAGTTATCGTGTTTACAAGAAGCGGTATACACGCACACATAGATATACACGCGCACACACACTTACAGACGCAAATACATTTTTTATTCGATATTTCGGTTCAGTCTGTTGTGAAACGGATATCTGTACATGAAATTTTTTTCTACGATGATTATTAAAATTTATTTTCAATTTATAATAAATTTATAATAAAGTTAGAATACAGTCAAAAGATACAATACATTACTGAACCATAACAGATACGAAATAAAAAATAATAGAAACATTATTGTAGAAAATTTAGTCAGCTTTAATTTTGCATATAGCCACTTTTTGATTAGGACTAACCGTTTTCGAGATATGAGCGAAAAATAAAAAACCAGGACCTTCTTCGTGCCCCCCTGCATCCCCCCACCTCCTACGTTCGGGGACTTTTGGTATGTTTACCTCCTAAATAGTCCAAATACAGCCCTCTAGTCAAAAATTGCTTCTGCCATGATGTTGAGTTACAATGGAGACGCCATTTATGGCTCCTTATTAAAATAAAACGTTTGACTTATTTTTACTATCTTGAAGCCAAAATATGCACTTGTTTGATGTAATCTTATAGGGGTAACACTTTTATCGATTTTTTATATGAAATTTCTAAAAAACGCATTTATGTAATTTTCAGATCCGTAAATTAAAGACTGTTAAAGGGTATTTTAGAAGCCCCTGCAATTTTTGGGACTATTTTGTTCATGTTTGCAGTAATAAATCGCTCGCAATAGAATTTTGACCTAGGGGAATGCGAAAACTTAGTAAATAAAGTACCTACAGTTGATTATATTATTCATCCATGTTCATTTTATTTCATAAAATGACAGAAATGGTTAACTTGGAATACTTGAATGTGAGAAGAAAGTAGGTACATATAAATGATATGCGTCTAAGAGAGAAAACATATATTTGCGTAACAGAAGTCAGAAATACAATTAAGTAAACGTGATCTGGTGACAGAAATATTACCAACACCATTATATGCAAAGTTTATAGGGGTAACTGAAACGTTTATATAACTACATTTCATCACCAAAGATAATAGTCTTAAGTTATATAAGAAGTTATATAAAGGTAACGAGAATATTTCTATTACTATTGGTTATAAACTCTGAAGTTATATACTGTTACTAAACAAAGGTGTTGGCGATCCTTATAAACTGCTCCATTTAGGTGCTTTAAGAAGTTTATAAGGGTAACAGAAATATTACTAATACTATATTATATAACTTAAAGTTATTTAAGCTTAGTGATGGTAAATTTACGGTTACTGTTATATAACAAAAAATGTTTATTGGGCTTCTTGTAGTTTACTACAAGTTCTAGCAAATTGGTTATAGTAAGACATCAGTTCCCCACAAATTTGTTCTAGCTAGACAATAAAAAAAATTTCAATGACATCAATTTAGTTAATGCACAAAAAATGTACAATTACCTATCTAATCAAAATATTTATATTGAAGTTATTATTTATTGATTATTGCTAACATATATACAAATGCTGATTGGTAAACATAGTGAATTCGTTCGGTAACTAGAGAAAAATGAACTTAAAACGTGATAGAGCGTGTATTTCGTTCATAGAGCCAATTTTTAAATACTCATCGTTGTTTGGAGTAACACCATGGTACAGTTTCCAGAAGCGCAGATCATTTCACGAGAAACTATTTATGTGCTATTCAATTTTACTAGCATCTATAGTAATAACTTTGTCTGTATGTATTATATATCTGCGATGTCAAGTTATTTACCCAAAAATGGCCTTAGTTTTAATAATTGTAGAGGTTCTTCTCGAAGAATGCGGCTTACTTCTAGTGGTTGTTACGATTTTGGGATCATCACTCTGGAATTTGAATACGTATCAAGAATTGTTCAGGTTGATGTTTTATTTAGAAAGTACTATTAACCTAAAAACTGGAGAAGAGAGAAAAATAAGCCTCTTGAGTAGTGCCAATGTCACTTTTTTCATGGGAAACCTTTATTTATTCTCTTTATACATTCACCATTTGTTGCCAAGTTACACCAGCACGTTTGAAAATGATATTCCGCGGTACTATGGAACCTCAGCGGTTTTATCCTACGTCGAATTTTTATTAACAAGTGTCGTATTCAACATTGTTCTTTGTGTTAAGTGCAAATATGAAGCTATAAACAATTTGCTCGTGTGTTACAAAATCCCGGATGTTTTGAATGACAATGTGGTGGCAACAGTTAAAGAAGTTAAAGCCTTGTATTTAACAATGTACGATGTTTTGGAAGCTTTTAATAAGGTGTTCGGATGGCCGTTATTGCTTTTGTTTTCTCATTCAGTTCTGCAGATATTGAACTGTTTGATATACTTGTCACCGGCCTCCTACAAGTGGCTTGGAAAACCTGCTAAGGATCTGCCCGTGGATAATATTATTTCGGTGAACCTCGGTTATGGATTCGCTTCACTGGTAAGTAAATTATATATTCACAGTAAGAAATACCAGGTCATCAAAGTGGTTGGTGTTCAAGATTTATACACTGTAAAGTTGCCTCGTAACTCATGATCCCCATCAAAAAATATCATGTGAAGTATGCGTTCTAGTGGTATAACCATGGTTTTGGTGTAATAGTTATACGCTTATGCGAATTAGATGGGATTTGAGGTTTTCTCTAAAACTACCCAAGGAACAATTTAAAAGTCATTTGGACTTGAGGAGGTTTTAAGAAAGGTTTGTCAGGATTAGGAAATAGTCATGTGATTTATTGATGTTGTAGTTAAGGCCTTTTAGGCTTCAAGTATACTTGCTCTTAATAGTAAGTTTTAAAACATTCTGTAAGACCTAATTATAAAGCTAATTTGTTTCTAGGATAATATGTATTTGTAATGGATTTATCATAACCTACATGAAACTCTCCATAAAGCTAATTAGTTTTATGAACGTCTTAAATTCCATTTAGATTTAAAGAGGCTTTAAATTATTCTTTAGAGTTTTAACATATTTGCAATAAATGCATTTTAAATCCTTTTTAAAACTAGACATTTTCAATGCCTATTAGTACTTATTAAAGGCCATTACAAAACTAGACTCTTAAAACATCCTTGATAAATGTTGTGAAGAAACCGTTATGAAGAAACAAAGGCCTCTATAAATCTAAAAGGCAAATTTTAATTCCATAAAACACTTTCCAAAACCTCAATAAAACATTTATTATAAAAATAATAAACAATATGTCTGCTGAAGTGTCGTTGATGCATGTGTGTGTTAATTGAAAGCATTTCACGACTTACTGATGTGTAATTAAGTCTTTTTTGGAAAGGTGGAAGAAAATAAAAAAGAGTGGCCATTCTAAAAGGACTGTTAAAACACACACACATACAAATTATTTTGAGGTTAAGTTTTAAGTTTTTTGTATCAAATGTCAACGTCCCAAACTTTTTATTACAGCTTTTATCAAGTCCATGTGATCTTCGCCAAGTGCATTTGCATTTTTGTAAGGAAGGGATTATTTGTGATAGTATACAAAAAGACTAAAAGGGCTTTATTTAGAGTAAATGTTCTAGGTTATTACCATTATTAGAATATATAGTTTAATGAGAGGATCAGTGTTGCCAGATCAAAATTTTAAAAGTTACTAAATCTTACTAAAATTTCACTAGATTTCAAATTAAAGCTCTCATCTTTAATTTTCAAAAGTTGCAGTGTCTGTAGGACACATAATTTTCTTGAGCTCTCTGAGCACAGCATAGCTTTGAGCGTCCTCTATCTGATTATTTCGTTGCCAGTCTTCGTACTCTGTATTGTATTGGTTTGTAACTAGAAAGTACTGTTTGTCTACGAGGCGCTAGAGGGCAACGAGCCCAGGCTATTCGATTGTAGCGATTCACGGTCAATAAACTATACGGTTACCTCAATTGGCAGCTTTTAGACGAGAGAGACGCGCGGAGCGGGGAATCGAATGAAAGATATTCTGTTAGGGTCTACAGCCTACGTCAGCTGTAGACACTACAGGCATCTTTGTCTGTGTCTTTTGCAACGGAAATCTATGTCTGTCTCTTTCATTCGATTCCCCGCTCCGCGCGTCTCTCTCGTCTAAGAGCAGCTGATCGAGGTAACCGTAGAGTTTACTGACCGTGGTAGCGATTAACAGCTGTTTTCTTTCGTGCTGAGCGAACTGATTGCAATGACTAAACAGCCAATCAAATCGAGGAATTTTTGAAATCCTCGATCTCTATTGGTTGCTTACTGATCGTGTTCAGTTTGTTCAGCACGAAAGAAAATAGCTAACGTGAACAGTTCTGTATTAAATGGATCGCAACTCGAATTTAATGTTTGTCTACCTACCAGTAGAGGGCAATAAATTGGATGATTCAAAAATCATTAAAAATGGGCATTTTCGTAAAAGTTTTCACTAAATCACCAGATTTAAAAAAAATCACCAGATCTAGTGAAATTTCACTAGACCTGGCAACACTGGAGAGGACTGTAAAATGACAATTAGGTTTTTAGTTGGCCGGCCATGTTTTTCTTGTTGTATAAAAATATTCAAGGTCAATCTCACAATTATAATTATCAATAAATCACTTTTTCGTTAGCAAATTAAAGTAGAATTACAAGAAACGACTGAAAATTACCGTGGGAACCGAGAAGCAGCCCACTTTTTTAAATTTGCTGATTACGTGTGTCTATGCAAATTTTGTATGGATATTAAAATCATTATTATTTCTGAGGGGCTCTTGTTTTTTGGGCCTTTCTTATGTAGTTTTAACGATAAACTGCCGTTGGTTTTAATTTTTTTGTCATACCTGATGGCTTTTTATTACCTTTTAAATCGGCCTTAGAGAGGTTATAGTGCTCTACGCTTTATACATTTCAAATTCCATTTTATCTTCAATAAGTCTGATGGTGTGCTTGCTTAAATCAGTTTAGAAAAAATAAATGCAATAATAAAATTATTTGGATTCCTTCGTGGACATTCTTATAGCTTCTCAGTTTTAATATGGTTTTAAAAACCAGTTTTAAGGTAGCCTTTTAGGTATTTTCTAGAAATGCAGGAAGCTAATAGAAAAGCTTCTGACAGCTTTAAAATAGGTTTTAAGAAAGGTTTTAAAACGGCCCGAATAAGGTTTTCAAGAGCAGCACTATGCCTCACTAAGGAGTTTTATGATGGAATTTAAAACAGGCCTTAACAACCTTCATAAGGGTGGGCCCTTTTAGTCTACAAGTCGCTTTATGATAGTATTAAGGATATTGTTACAGCAAAATAGATTTTTCAAGGCATTTTATAAATAGTTTTATAGCACCCTTGTATACATTTAAGAAACTAAAATTGTTCCTTGGGTATGGCAGATAGACAAAAACCAATATTTCGAGAAACAAAAAATGGCGCAAACCGTGGTCGTCTATCTTTTTCGACGACCGAACTACAGAGCGTTTTACAGGTGTATACTTTCTGTAAAACAGGGAAAACCTGGAAAAGGCAGGCAATTTGATTTTGGTCAGGGAAATCAGGGAAAAGTTAGGAAATTTATAAATTTATAAAAAAAAAGTTAGGGAAAATTTATTAAAACTACTTATATCCAAAGTTGTTCCCATCTTGCGCCCCCCGTTCGTTAAAAAATGTTTTCCATTAGCCCTTCCTCTCGTTCATAAATTTTCATTTTCGAGCAGAAAAAATTTCTGGAATTTTTATTGATAGGCCCTGGAAAACCTGGAAAAGTCAGGGAATTTCAAATTTGTGAATTGGTATACACCCTAGTTTTTGGAAAATTGGCATGACCTCCATATCTCAATTACCAAGTAGTGTAGAATCGAAAATTGAGTAACACATTCTTAAGGCATTTTTTTGAGTAGAATCCGTTACTGATAAGAAGAAAATTATGCAGTTTTCGAGATATGACCGAAATAAGTTTTGTTTTCCTCAAAAAGCACATAGTAAAACTTTTTGATGCTGATCAAAATTTTGTTAAAAATTTGACGACTAATAACTGAGCTACGAAGGTGTTACCGTGAAAAGTGGGACACATTTAATATTGGTATGTCTTGACTCTTTAATCCAATAAAATCTCACAAAATTAACGCTTTAGGACTCAACCAGTAAAGTGTGTGGGAAGGGATAAAAGGAAAAATAAAGTTTAAACATTGTGACTCAATCGCTTAACAGACGGAAACTACCTGTGTTTATGTAATCATTGAGAAGGAGGTTGTAAAATATAATTCCCTTAGATACTTTGTCATTCTAATAAAATTTATCTATGGTAAAGTAAATGATAAAGCACATGAAAGTTCATAAACCATGCACACAAGGTCTTAGGATTACCCATAAAAAATGTATAATTATTTATAATAAGTTTAAAATTGTATTTTTTGACAGGGATTTTTAAAGATTATAAAATGATTTTAAAATTTTAACCAAAATCAATCACATAGGCACACACATATTGTTGATAACCTGGTATAGTTCCGAAGACCAACTGACCTTATGTAACAGCTATATTAATTTATTTTCAGATGTGCTCAATGATTATAATATTTTGCTGCGATTCAACAGTCAACGAATCGAGTAAACTACTATCCAGCTGCCAGAGTCTCGAACGATTATCGCCATCATTCTCCAAGGAAAAAGAGGAACTTAGAAGTCTGGAACGCGTTGTGAAAAATAAAAGTCCTAAATTTACAGCAGCTGGATTTTTCCAAATAAATCGGACAACGTTGCTTTCTCTACTTAGCACCGTTACTACCTATTTTATTGTAGCTATACAGTTTAATTCTATATAAATAGAACAGAATAGCTGCGCACTACTGAGTAGACCGAGGATGGGCTAGAGGATAGGGATTCAAACAACTTCACACAATTTTACCTATTTAAATATTTTAGAAGGTTTACTCAGTTAGCGCAATTAAAATTTTTAATTTGTCAGGGATCAGGGTGGGACAAGGGTGGGCCAACGTAATTTTGGGTGGGCCATTGCCCACCATGACCCCACCGTAGTTCCGTGTCTGGATAACTTATTGCAAAGCCATGGACGTACCGTTTTATGTCTGCCACCCTGCCATCCGGATTTAAATTCTACAGTTAAAAATAACTTTGGCGCAAAAAAATTAGTTTAACTTAGATGCACACGTAAGTTAGTCGATTATGAATTTCGCCCAACAACGCCTGAAGATTGTAAGCAACGCTGTGACCATTTGATCAAAACAGAGGACAAATATTTGAAAAAGTGCTTTTCATTTGAAATCGTGCTTGATATTTCTCAAAAAATATTTATGGTATTTGAAGTTTGCCACTGAATCTTTTCTATTCCTATCTTAACAACAGACTTCAGTGTGTCTCTATAGATAATTTAGACTCAGAACTTCATCCGGTTAAACATGGGGTTCCTCGAGGCTCTGTTTTGGGGCCCATACTTTTTATATTATACGTCAATGATTTTTTCATTTTATGTCAGGAAAAAAATGCATCGCTTCTGCCGACGATACATCTATTATTGATTATAATTTGAATATTCCTGACCTAAGTAAAGATAGCTTTAGTTCTATCAAACAAGCTGCTTGGTTCTCTTCGAATAATCTTAAATTAAACGAAGAAAAACCCAACAAATCGTTTTCTCAACAAGTAATTCACTGTTAAAATTCTTGGCGTTGTTTTAGATGACACTCTTAATAATTGGTTCAGTTATGAGGAGGAACTGCCACACAAATTGTCAAGTTCGATATTCATGCTACGTAGGCTAAAAAATCAACTCTTTTCTAAAATCTTTCGTCTGCAGAAGAAGAAAACAGTCAGGCTAATTTTTAATGCAGGTTGGAGGGATTATTGTTTACCAATATTTAAGAGTCTTGGTATATTGCCGGTTCTTTCTCTTCACATTTATGTTACTTTACTTGAAATTCACAAGAACGTAAATCATTTTTGTACTAACTCAGATTTTCATTCGTATGGCACTAGGTCTGCCAATCAACTCAGGCAGCCTCGTCTTAGATTAACAGAATCACAGAAAAACTCTCTAAACCTTCAATTATACAATCACATTCCTAGTGAGGTAGAATCTCCAAATTTTAATAGTTTCAAGAACTTAATTAAAAAAACGCATTTTAAAATATTGTCTCTATCCAATTGATGATTTTGTAAACACACAAATTTGTTGACATCTTTTAGTTTAACTTCTGTTTGTTTGGTATGCCCTGGCCATTTCGTGGGAGCTTGCCTCTTCTTTCTTTCTTTCTTTTTTTTCAAATATTTTAAATTATGTGAAGTATTTGTATATGTGCCTTTTTATATTTTTATATTTTCTATTTTTGACTTGCCAAAAATGTGTTTTGTAACTTGGTAAAATAAAATATCTATCTATCTCTTATTTAAATGTTTTTTTTCATATACAACAATGAATGGGAATTGGTGAAGAACTGATACTGGAACAGTTATGAGTGGCAAAAGAATAGTATCTGATATTATATCCCCCGAGATCTCTACATAGTAGTGTTTCAATTCAGTTATGTTAAAACTTTATTGCTTGACACTATTAATTTACTTCTAGTAATAAATTAGTAATTTTAATTATCTAATTGACTCTATGTAATCGACAAAGTGTACAATTTCCTTAATGTTTTGTAATTTTCTTTAGTACCTAACTAAATGTTTACAAATGTTGATGAAAGTGCATATCGTACTGTCTAGTGTATTAGACATACATCGCACCATTGCCAGTCCAGAGATGAATATGAAATATAGTCGAAGTTCCATTTTGTTTTTAGAACCGATGGCTAAACTGTGTAGTATTTTCGGGATAATGCCAAGCTACAATTTTCAAAAACAAAGACTTACTTTCGTTAGAACATTTAGATGTTACTCGTTATTATTAGCTTGTTTGACAATAGGACTAACAGTGAATGGTCTTCGTAGACGACTTGAAAATCTTGTCATGCCTCAAATTTTTAGGATTCTAGAAATATTGATTGAGCTAGCAGGGCTATGCACATTTTTACTATCCACTTTGGGATCTTCGTTTTGGAATATGAACACGTGGCAAATGTTGATGAGCCAGCTAAGCTGTTTAGAAAATGAGAACAACCTGAACAGTCAAGGCCTGATGACCTATTCGTTTTTAACAAACGCAAATTATATATTCCTTGTAGGAAATATCTACCATTTTGTTATATATAGTTACCAATTTTATTATTTTGCTTGTATGGACATAAGCTTAACTGACACCTTTATAACAATAATTATCTATTTTTACGCGGAGTTTCTACTGGCAAGTTTGATCTATAATATCATATTATCAATTAAATCGAAATACGAAAATATAAACAAGCTACTTTTTAAAATTATCTTCATTGACCAAAGCATGGTTCCCATCATACGAAGAGTGAAAATGCTGTACTTATCAATGGATGAAGTGATGCAAACGTTCAATACATTGTTTGGGTGGCCTTTGTTTATGCTTTTAATGCACTCAGTTTTGCAGATATTGGATTGTTTAAATTATTTTATTACGAGTAAGATACATTGGAAAAATAATACACCAAAACGAACAGATGATATGTTAATATTTAATTTCTTATATGTAACTGGAACTGTGGTAAGTGATAGCATGATCATATTTTTTGGTATTGATCATGATCACGATAGAATCTATTTATTAATTCAATGTACAATTGTTCATTAGTTTATAACTGCGGTTGTTGATTAAATGTAGTGGCATTTATTGTATTAACAAATACTTTTACTTACATCAGCCAATGTAATATAAATTAGGAATTAACTCTGAATCGGTGATAGATTACATATTCACCAATTTGGACAATAATCAGTATAACACAAGTGTGTTACAGCCTAATATAGCAGACCACCTTGCACTTATTATCAATTGTAATTTGGCAATATTAAAAAGTCAAGAAAATGATGAGAAAAAACACGAATACCGGAAGCTTTCACATAATAACTTACAAGATCTAAACTGGTTCTTAAGTAATGTCAGTTTCTCAGAAATTTATAAAAGCATAGATACTAATCTAGCATTCAATAAATTCATGGAAACACTAACTTGGTCGATTAATAGCACCTGTCCTCTACAGTATGTAACAAAAAATGTAAACAAAAAGAACAAAAAATCGTGGGTAACAAGTGAAATAATTGAAAAAAGTAATAACTTAAAAAATTTATTCTGATAACATAAATGTTATCGAAAGTTACGAAAATGAAAAAAAGAAATATAAACATTAATTAATTCAAAAAACTAAAAAAGAATATTATGATAACGCCATTGAAACATTCTCAAGTAAACCTAAAAAAATTTGGCAAATAGTTAATGAGCAAACAGGCAGAAATAAGAAAAATGAAATAATTATTCTTAAAAATGAAAGAACACATAACAGACCCTGTAAAAGTAGCTGACACTTTTGGAAATTACTTTTCAAATATAACAGATATATGCTTGAAAAATCATTACGATCAATTTTCTTCTAAAAACTGTACTTTTTCAGCTGCCAATGCCAATTCATTCTTTTTCACACCTACTGATAGAGAGGAAATTCTAAAAATCATTTCTCAATTGAAAAATAATAATAGTGTAGGCGTAGACGGTATTCCAACTAAATTAATTAAAACTGTTTCCGAAAACATTGTTAACCCACTTGTTTACATTATAAATTTATCTTTCAAGGGACAATTTCCCTCATTGTTGAAAATAGCATCAGTAATTCCAGTTTACAAAAACAAAGGTGATCCTAATAACGTAGATAGTTATAGGCCTATTGCAATTTTAAATGTGCTCTCAAACATTTTTGAACGACTTATTTATAACAGATTAACAGCCTTCTTAAAGAATCAAAACATTTTAACTGACTACCAGCATGGTTTTTGGATGAATAGGTCAACGGAAACTGCAGCTTACCAGCTCATGGAATATGTTTATAAAAATTTAGATGAGGAGCAATTGGTGGCTGGAGTATTCTTTGATCTGTCAAAAGCATTTGACTGTATTGATCACTCTTTTCTTAAACAAAAACTTTATACCTTAGGAGTAAGAGGCTGCATTTTATCATGGATAATGTCCTACCTTGAGGATCGGAAAATATGTATCAAAATTCAAGAAAGTACTTCAAATTATTATAGTATACACAGAGGTGTACCTCAGGGGTCGGTGCTGGGCCCATTACTATTTATTTTGTATATAAATGAATTGCCAAATTTTATTACATCTACATGTGTTACAATGTTCGCAGACGACACAACAGTGGCGGTTTCAGCACTGACCGCTGAGGACTTGAATAAATCTATAATTAGAGTTATACATGATTTTCAAAGTTGGTGTAAAAAACCGCTGCCCAAGGAATCACTACTTCCACATCCAGATTCTCTATCCAAGTCACTCACAATGAAAAAACTTTGTATATGAAAATAATTGTTTATGGAACTTTAATAATATAATATTTGAAATCCTCTACCCCAAAAACCCATAAAACGATACCCCACATCGGTAGTGGGGTGGGGGTGATAGGGGGGTGATAATGGGGGGTGGATGAAGTAAAAAAATATTTTGAGGTTTCAGGTTCCTGTACATACACAAAATCACTTTTTTTTTCATTCCCTTTAATAAGGGGGTGGGGTGGTAATGGGGGTGGCTAATGCCAAAAATTTTTTTGAGACCTTAGCTTCTCTTGTATATACTAAATACCAATTTTATGGACTCTTACCTGCTTGATTGACCTATTTACCCCAAATTTACCCCAATTTACCCCCCAACCCTTCGACGGAACAAGATGAAAATATAATCTAGTTCTAGATCTCGTTAAAGTACATATGTGTATCAAATTTCAAGTCAATATCTTAAACGGTTCCAGAGTAAACGTGCGCACAAAAAAAAGTTACAGACAGACCGACAGACGACAGACCGACAGACAGACCGACAGACAGACAGAAATTTTTTTTTCGCTCAAAGTTAAAATCTCGACGTTTCATGACATTTTAAGCCTATTTGGACAATAAAAATTTTAAAAAAATTTTTTGTCGTTACTATACTTCCATTGGACGTGGAAGTAAAAATGACCTCATTTTAAACATAGATAAAATTGTATGCCTTAACTTTTATAACAAAAAGAAAAACCCCATCAAGGAAATTGTTGTCAACAAATCAGTTTAAATGAGAGCTCGGTAACCAAGTTTTTAGGGGTCTTTTTAAATGATAATTTAACATGGTCAGCGCATATAAGCCATGACAGTAAAACGATCAGTAGATCATATTATGCAATCCTAAAAATAAGAGATCTGCTTCCTACACATTGTGTTAAATGTTTATTATTCTCTAGTCTACAGCCATCTTTCATACAATATAGTGCTTTGGGGTAATGCACCAGAGAGCATAAGAATTTTTATAATGCCAAAGAAGATTTTGAGCTTATATTCAACATGCGGAGCACAGAATCATGTAAATCTGTTTTTGCTGACTGTGCCGTGCATATACATTTTTAAACTTGTTCTGTACATAAAAAAAATATTCATTTGTATGAAACAAATTGTAAATATCACAACTACAACACAAGAAAAAATAATGAATTGTGCACTGTCAATCACAATACATCTAAGTATGAATATTCTCCATCATATGTGGGAGTAAAATTTTTCAATAAACTTCCTGAACACTATAAAAGGGAAAATTTTAATTCATTTAAAAGAATGTTAAGGAACCTTCTTGTCAGCAAGTGTTATTACACGGTCACTGAATATCTAAATGATACACTAGGTTGAAAAAAAATTGTATGGTGTTTTATATGATATATATTTATGCATATGTACGTGTGTGTATGTATATAGCTGTATGTATTTGTTTGTTTAACCCTCCGATTAAAGAACTTATATCAGTTCTTTAATCGGAGCAGTGGAACCAGTTCATGGAATTTTGCGCTTCAAGGAGAATCAAAATTGGTTCGATTTTTTTATAAATGGGGGCTAGTTTTCGCCTCTCACTAGGGATGTGTATGTACGCTGCTGTTTAACCTTAATTTGTATAATTCGATAGATTAGGATGTAACAACTATTCTCGTAGCTTAATATTCTTTTTACCCCAGTCCAGGGGTGTTTTTTGGCTCTAGCTAATGATTTTTTTTGACCTCGGATTCGGATTCAGCGACCGAAAATACATGGGGATACATGGGTCTGGTTCGCTGGTCTGAACTTTCTTTTTTTTTTGTGGGGTTGTGTTATACAAAAAAAATTCTTCACTTAATACTGGTATCAAGTTCAATCCATTTACTGACATGGAATTTAAAGAAGCAAGGGCAGCTCGCGATTCTAAAAGAAAGCAACTGCAGGAAATACAAGAAAAAAAAACGTTAGTGCTGTTGCTTTTACACTAGAAGAATGTAAAAAACTGCAAAAAATCTGGGACGAGGATACGCCTGAAGGGCTTCAAAAAAAGTTCTTTAACATTGTCGCTAAAGAATTGGCATGGCGTGGTAACGAAGCTGCGTCTGCATCCATTTATCACTTCAAGAAAGAAACTGACAATTCTGGAAACTTTACTAACCGAATTGAATACAATCAAGTATTTAACAAAACGAATTAAGGAGGGGACAAAACTTGTTGTGATAGCAAATGGTTAATACCTAATACAGTAGATCCTGATGTGTGTCCAGTTCGATTGTTTCTAAAACTAATGGGAAAACGATCAGATAATGTAACGACCAATAGATTTTTCCTGATACCAAACAGAAATTGGAGATTAGGAAGTTCTACAGCATGGTATAAAAACCTTTCCGTAGGTGTTAATACTATCTCCAAATTTACAAAGGAAATCGCTCAAAAAGCCACCAACAACAAAGTGACAAATCACTCTTATAGATCAACAGCTGTAACCCATTTGGCGAACGCAGATTTACCAGAGCAACAAGTCATGAAGATAACTGGTCACAATAACTCAAAGTCCTTACAGTCTTATTTACAAATGCAATCCCCACGACATTCTGAAATAGTAGATAAGATGAGAGGGATTGAAACATCTAATAGTGTTTCAGTTTCCCATACCGAATGCGATAATCCACAGGTTGGATATCAAAACTGTACATTTAACGTTCAAAATATGTACTGTAATAAATAAATAAATAATTATTGTACTGATGTATATTAAAGCTGTACATTTAACGTTGAAAATATGTATTGTAGTGAATAAATAAATAATTATTGTATTGATTGTAATATTTACTGTCAAACTGACAGATCGCTTAAAATTTTTGACCTTTTAAAAAATTTGTTTTCTGTTAACGTTCGTTATATTCTCTCACCAAATATAACACGTATTATGATTAATAATCGGTGATACCACTCGTTAAAACCTATAGAAAATTGAACCCGTGCTTCGCACTCGGTCAATTTTCATCGGTTTTACCTCGGGCTATCACCGATGATAATCATAACACTAGTTATATTATCCCCGATAATACCTTTGTTAAACATTTCTGTTTTTAATAAATTATATATACAGGACACGGTTTTTAGTACAATATAATATTTGTTACAAAACATCAATATAACCTAGGGCTCTTACAAAGAGAATTACATTATTATTATTATTATTATCATGAAAATGGTGGTTCCGACAATTTAAGGGTGAAGGAAGAGTCGAACCAGCGTATAACAATTTTTTTATTGACCAACGTCCTCGAAAACAGGGAGTAAACGTCTTTAACAAAAAAAAGAAGCAATTTTACTCCCCCTAACAATTCTGCGCTTTTTAGAGACAATCCCGACTCCTCACTTCCACTATACAGGGTGATTCTTATTCTTGGTATTATTACTTCATCACATTCTCCATAAATAATAAACAGATCTAAAAGTCTTCCTGGATGTAATTTAAACGTTCTGACATTTTTTAACATATTATGACATTAATGATTGTTTCTAATCATAGGTAAGTTCATGGCAATTTTTATTAAAAATTTTTGGACATTAAGAAAATCGCCAATATTTCGAAAAGTTGTAACTTTAACCCCTACAATGCTTATACTAAAAAAAAGGGAATTTAATTTAATATAATTTGATGTAAAAAAATACAGGGTGTTCCATTTGAAATAAAAAAGTTTTTGAGGTTTGAATTTGACAAAATGTAATGTGAAAAATAAAACACTTGGTATACTATTTTGGAATCTATTTTTTTTTGTAAAGAGTAGCTCATCTTGTGCTCTTTCTACGTACCCAAGAGCAAATAAGGATCTCCTACACGAAGAAAGTTACGGTTCTTGCAAACCGCTGCACCTGACAATTTTTTAAAAAAATGTCAAATATCTCCGAAACTGCTCGGTTTAGGTATAGGGTGTACATGTTTTGACTCAGAATTTTATGGTCATTTCGAAAAGTCGAAAATATATTCCATTTAAAATAAGCAAGTTGGTATCGACTTCCGGTATTTCCGGAAGTGCCGCCATTTTGAAATTATTATTTTCGGACTCACAATGATCGATTATGGTAGGGTACTAAATCTCAAATGTCTATCTCATCTGCAAGTGGGAAATATTCTAATGGCCGCCTTAAAAGAATCACCCTGTATATAAAATATCTTAAATAATGAATCACATTTATAAAGACTTGAAATGGAGAAATTATCTGAATTAATTTTTTTATTTTCACTGATAGTAATACCAGCACTCTTAATTTTTGTCAGTTTATTGTTTTCCGTTACGCCCATTAACTGCTAGTAATAAATTAGGGATATTAATCCAATAATTCATAATCTTTCTACAATAATATAATTCCCTTAATGTATTATTAATTTTATTCACAGGAATGAGTTGACAAATTTTTGTTAAGTTGTACGCCACACAACACAACTACCATTGTTACTAGACCGTTTCTTTGTCAGTCAGAGATGAATTTGACATATAGTAGAAGTGACATATCGTTTCTAGAACCAATCACTAAACTATGTACTATCTTTGGAATAATTCCTAGCTACAGTTTTCAAAAACACAGGCTTACCTTTGTCAGAACATTTAGATGTTACTCCTTGTTTCTGGCTTGTTTGACAGTGGCATTAACAGTGAACGCCCTTTATAAACGATTTGAAATTGTCTACATGCCTCAAAGTTTTAAGATTCTGCAAATCATGATTGAAATAACAGGATTAGCTACATTTTTGTCGTGCACTTTGGGATCTTCCTTGTGGAATATGAATGCATGGCAGAACTTGATTAGACGGTTAAGTTATTTAGATAACGAGAACACGCTAAACACTATGCTCTTTTAAAGAACGCAAATTTTATTTTTCTCGTGGGAAATATATGTTATCTTGTTTTTTATTGCTATCAATACTATTATTGGAGTAATATCGACATAAATGTTTTACTTAATTATATCACATTATTCATTTACCGTTATGCAGAATTTTTAATAGCAAGTTTAATTTACAATATTATACTATCAATTAAATCTAAGTACCAAAATATTAATAAATCACTAATTGATACTGACAAGTCAATGGTACGTGTTGTACGAAGAATGAAAAGGCAGTACTTGGCGATCACTGAAGTGATGCAAACATTTAATGCATTCTTTGGTTGGCCCCTGTTCATGCTTTTAGCACATTCAGTTTTGGAGATCTTGAACTGTTTAACCTATTTTACCACGAGTAGTATAAAATTTACCAATGGTATAACAAGAAAAACAGACGATACATTCATCTTTACCATCATTTACGCAGTTGGAAGTGCGGTAAGAAATTGTCAGTTGTCTTTATATGTCTTTCAAATTGCTATATGAATAAACTACAAATTGTCCAACAGTGCATACTAAAAATTACGTGCCAAAAACCATATACTTTCCTCGTTAACAAAATCTATAGTATTTCAAATGTCTTCGATCTCAGACAAATTTTTGCTTACACAATACTTATGAGACAATATAGAAATAAAAATGAACTGGTACACATTGATCATAGTTACCAAACAAGAAACAAATCTTACACCATCAAGATACCAAAGACACTCAAAACAATAACTCAAAGATCGTTTATATATCTAGAATCAGAACTATACAACCTGATGCCCCCGGGGATAAAAGGAATAAACTGATTTCATTTATATAAAAACAAAATAAAAAAGAATTATACCTGAAGTAATTATTTATTGCCATTGTTCATGGACTACCTGTGTGGGTGTATTCTTTATTTATTTTATTTGTAACTTTTATAATATTTATGTATTTATTGTATATTGCATGTTTTTTAGTAAATAAATTTATTATTTAGCTGCTGGTTTCCGGGTCGACTTCCACGTAGACTTAATGTTCGCTATCTGCTGATTTTGTAGAATATCCCTTCTTTGTATTGTTAATGTGTTCTCTAAGTCTGGTGTTTATATGTCGTTTGGTCTCTCCGATGTAAACTTGTCCGCAGGAACATGGAATGCTATATACTCCTGATGTTTCTTCTTGACCTTGGTATTTGGGAAAATGTTGTGCCGCCTTCTGTTTTGTTTTATATATTACTTTGACGTACTTTTTCTCCAAAACTCTTCATTCGAAATATACTCCTTGGACAACTACCAATTAAAACCAAAATGTTGGTTTCGATATGTGGACGACACTTTCATTATATGCCAACATGGCCGTGAGAAACTGGAGAATTTCAAGGACTACCTAAACAGCTTACATTATAAGATCAAATTCACCATGGAAATAGAAACAGATAGCAAACTCCCATTTCTGGACATCTGAAGGCGAACCGACCAACCGAAGGACATAGACAATGCAATAAGGAAACAAGATACAACTAGAACAGAAGAAGAAAAGAAATACTCGGCAACAGCTTACTTATCATATATACAAGAATGTACGGATAGAATCGGAAGAGTTTTGGAGAAAAAAAACGTCAAAGTAATATATAATTCGAAACAGAAGGTGGCACAACATTTTCCCAAATACAAAGCCCCAGAAGAACTAGAAACACCAGGAGTATATAGCGTTCCATATTTCTGGGGACAAGTTTACATCGTAGAGACCAAACGACATATAAACGCCAGACTTAGAGAGCACATTAACAATACAAAGAAGGGAAATTCTACAAAATCAACAGTTGCCGAACACTCAGAAGAAACCGGCCATTTGATAAAACTCGACAAGACAAAGAAATTAGCCAACACCAAGAATTATTGGTCAAGAAGATAAGGAGAAGCCATTGAAATAAATAAACATCCGAATAACTATAATCGTGATACCGGACTATAATTACCAATAAGGTTCCGCATGAGCAGCGACCTCCAACACGTCTCCTACCAACCTGTATAAGCAGAGGAGCTCAGTCCAACAGAGCTCACTTCGTTCCAGAAGAAGACCACGACAAGATGGTAGAAACGTCAAGCACTCAACCAAGTCGACGCGGAAGAAGACCCGGAAACCAGCAGCCAGATCACCAGCTCCGCGAAAACCTTATCACCAAGATAAATTTATTATTATTATTATTATCATCATCATTATAATAATTTATGGTGAATTCTTATTTCCAAAAATACATGTGTTGTCGAGTAACAAATGACGCAGTTTCATAACTGTGAAGGTATATTGATTTGCATTAAAAAAAATAATTTCCTTAATGTATTACTCAATTTTGTTTAGAAGCTAAATTATTCAAAAATGTTAATGCAAGTATTGGGCTTGATAATACTCCTACCAACTGGTACTGTAGATATGATTCATAGTTCCTTTGTCAGTCAAGAAATGAATTTAAGATACAGTAGAAGTTCCATTTTGTTCCTAGAACCAATCGCAAAATTGTGCACCATTTTCGGGATAATGCCAAGCTACAATTTTCGGAAACACAAGCTTACATTTGTTAGAACGTTTAGATGTTACTCATTATGTTTGATCTGTTTGATAATAGCACTTACAGTGCGTGGGTTCTGTAAACGACTTGAGAGTATGCGCATGACTGACATTTTTAAAACTCTAGATGTAATGATTGAGCTAGCAGGGCTATCTACATATGTGTTAATCGCTTTGGGATCTTCGCTGTGGCATACAAATACGTGGCAAAAATTGTTTAGACAGTTATCTCGCCTAGAGGATGAAAACAACCTAAATACAAAGAGCCAAAAGACAAACTCAGTTTTAACCAATGCAAATTTTGTGCTTCTTCTTGGTAATATCTACCATATTACTTTATTTTTTTACCAATTGCACTACTGGTCCAAAATGGGGATATCTATATTTGATTGCTTTATAGCTATTATAATCCTCTTTTATGCAGAATTTTTAATAGCATGTCTGATTTATAATATTATATTGTCGATTAAATCTAAATACGAAAATGTGACCAAAATACTTGTTAATGTCAATTTTCTCGATAAGACAATGCTAAGCTCTATACGAAGAGTGAGAAGACTATACTTGGCGATGGACGAAGTGATGCAGACCTTTAACACACTGTTTAGTGGGCCTTTATTTGCGCTTTTCGCTTATTCTGTTTTGGAGATGTTGATGTGTTTGACATATTTTACCACGAACAGCATAAACTTGAAGAATGGTACTCTAAGAAAAACAGACGATATATTAATATACATTGTTCTGTATGCATTTGGAACTGTGGTAATTATAATTGAAATAATAGATAGATAGATGGATTTATTTAGTATCACTGACAATCTGTTCCAAAGAAAAGAACATGAGAAACATTTTGTATAACATATATAAGTCAAAGTTTAGAGTAGGGAAACATAAAGTGTATATGAACGATAACAGTATATAGATATAGAAATGGGCACCGCGAGTCCTTTTGCTTACTCATTTATTTAAAAATATTATAATATTAATTAGCAGTGATATCATTTGCATGATATGGTTCAGCAGCTACTAAGTGTGCTTTGATCACCTTTTTAAATCTTTTAATATGTGAAATGTTTTTTACATTGTCAGGTAACATTCGGAAGTACTTAATACATTGATAATAACTACCTGTTTCCAATAAGTTTGTATTATGTACAGGATAATTAAAGTTATCTTTCTGTCTGCTATTATATGGATGATGCGCTTGAAAAAAGTGTCACGTTGCTCTGTACAAAGCACAGACATTCATAAACATAAACATTTGCAAGAGTTAATAGACCTAATTTTCTAAATACTCCTCTGTCTCTATAGTCCAGTTCAGAAATGATTCGAACTGCCCTTTTCTGAATTATAAAGACATTTTGTCAGTGTGTACCGCCCCAGAAAATAATACCACAGAGTGGAAATTTGCGTAGTAGGCCGTAAGTAAAGTTTTTCTATTAATTATTTTGTTGAGTTCTCTCAGAGAATAGCAGGCTCAGTTTGATGGAAACATCTTTAGCATGTTCGTTTCAGTTCATATGTAAATCTATAGTTACACCCAGAAATTCTACGTATTTTGTACATTCAATCTCCTGATTTTCCAGATCCACTAAGTTTGTGGCATTGTTCTTATTACGAGGGTTAAAAAGTTACATAGTTTGTTTTGTTTTTATTTAAGCTTATTTTGGATAAACAAGTAATTTTCTGTAATTCGGTGTTAAAGGTGTTTTTTATTTTTGTACTGTTTTCTTCCATTATCAGGATTTTTGTGTCAGTCAGAAAGAGATAATTGCTAGTTAAAGTACATGAGAGGTCATTTATATATACGAAAAACAATAGAGGGCCCAGTGTGCTGTCTTGTGGCACTCCCATGCTAATTGATTTCCATTCAGACTGATATTCTTTTCCATTTATGTGTACTGAAACTTTTTGTTTTCTATTAGCGAAATAAGTATGAAACCAGTTAATACAAGTGCCACGTATTCCAAGATTTTTTAATTTCTGTAGTAATATCGGGCGATTCACAGTCAAATTCCTTGGGCAGGTCTAGAAAAATTCCTAGGGCTAAGCCCCCCTGATCTAAAGCTTTCAGAATCTGATTTAGAAAACTGTATGTAGCAGTAGTCGTTGATCTTCCTGCTCTGAAACCATGTTGCGTATCGGGGAAGATATTATTAATTTTAAAAAAAGGAGGTAGTAACCTCTTGCTCGTTATTATTTCAAAGACCTTAGCAAAACATGACAAGAGACTAATAGGTCTATAATTTTCAACTGTATACGGGTCATGCTGTTTATAGACAGGTTATGAATGACTACTACTAATTTTAGCTTTGTTGGAAATATACCATTACTTAATGAATAATTTATAAGGTGAGTAAAAGGTTTGGCTATTACTGGACGTATTTTTTTAAGACGGTTATTCGAAATGTTGTCCTCCCCAGATGAATATTTTTAAAGACTGAATAGATATATAATTATATGTTATATGTTGCTGCTTTTTTTTGGGAGTTTCTATGCTCAAGATTTGTGCATAGTGGTCTAAAATATTAGTATCTATTATAGGTATCAATTCCGTAGACCAGTATATTATTTATGCATGTTTTTGATTTGTTCGTTACTCTAGTTGGTGAATTAATAGTTACCTTAGTATAGTAATAAGTGTATAAAAAGAATGGTTATTTTCTTGTTATTCTTATTCAATGTTATATATTAGGTGTATAAAAGAAGTTAACAGGATGTCTGGATTGTCTGCTAGAGGAGATTTCTTGCTGAGATGCACACTTGGATCAATAGTAGAACGAATGGTTTTTTTGAAAATTGTCTGTTGAATACCCAAAATAATATTTTTAAAACTAAATTATTGAAAAATAAAATTATATAAAAAAAGTATTTTTAAGAAAAAGCTTTTATCTGAAAAAACTACTAAAAAGTAAAAATAATTTTTTTAAAATTCATACACATGGAAACCAAAAGCTGTGGGGGCGGCCATATAGTGATGTTGCATAGTTACTTTGCTCAATTGACCACCCCTAAAGCTTTTGGTTTCCATGTGTATGAATTAAAAAAAATTATTTTTACTTTTTAGTAGTTTTTTCAGATAAAAGCTTTTTCTTAAAAATACATTTTTTATATAATTTTATTTTTTACTTTTTAGTCCACTTATTTTACAAACAGACAGACAAAACCCTTTCATTTGCCACTGCCATACACTCTTCCCACCCCTCTAACACTACTTCCCACTTCTTCCCTCTTTCCACCACTTCCCTTGCCCTTCCCCATCTCTCTCCACCCCTTTCCACCCTATTCCCACCTATTCCCACCTTTTCCCACCTCTTCCCGCCCCTTCCCACCTCTTCCCACCCTTTTCCTACCTCTTCCCACCGCTTCCCCACCTCTTACCACCTCTTCCCACCCTTTTCCCACCTCTTCCCCACTTCTTCCCACCCCTTTCCCACCCCTTTTCCACCCCTTTCCCACCCTTCCCACCTCTTTTACACCTCTTCCCACCCACCCCTACCCCACCTCTTCCCACCCCTTTCCCACTTCTTCCCACCTCTTCCCCACCTCTTCCCACCACTTTCCCACCCTTCCCACCTCTTTTCACCCTTTTCCCACTTCTTTCCACCTCTTCCCCACTTCTTCCCACCTCTTCCCCACCTTTCCCCACCTCTTCCCACCCCTTTACCACCTCTTCCCACCTCCTTCTACGCCTTCCCCACCTCTCCCACGTCCGCCATATTAAATTTAGAATGACGTCACACACTTTATCGTATTTTACTCATCAAACCCTTTCATTTGACACCCATATCAACGGGGTTGTGATTAAAAAGCAGATCCGCCATCTTGGGACGTCCGCCATATTGGATTTAAAATGACGTCACATTGTTTATCGTATTTTACTCGTCAAACCCTTTCATTTGATACCCATATCAGGGGGGGGTTGTGACTAAAAAGCCGATCCGCCATCTTGGGACGTCCTCCATATTGGATTTAGAATGACATCACATTGTTTATCGTATTTTACTCGTCAAACCCTTTCATTTGATACCCATATCAGGGGGGTTATGACTAAAAAGCCGATCCGCCATCTTGGGACGTCCGCCATATTGGATTTAGACCGATAATGGCTATACTATGTCGCATTGTCACCGGACTTATACACTGTGCCAAATTTCAAAGCTCTAGCTTAATTAGAACTAGTCGAAATTGAGCTTGCAAGATTTGACCTAAACCAACAAACAAACATACAAACAAACATTGCAAGTTAAATAAAAGCTTTTAATGATGTTGGTTACAAACTGCTATTAACTGCTACTGTAGATATGGTTCATTTTTAGACATACAACAGAAGCTTCATTTTGTTTTTAGAACCGATAGCTAAACAGCTCATTATTTTTAGGATAATGCCAAGTCAAGCGTTTAGAAGTTTAGGGGGTTCAGTGCGAATTTTTTTACGACATTTCAACTCCATGGGATGCCATTTGGTTATTCCTTACTTCAAGGAAATTTATTTTCGATTAGGACGCGTCAACATTTTCCCTTAGGAACCAAAATGGCGGCCATTATTTAAAGAAATTACTTTGTCTAAAATTTTCATGTAGGGTACGATTTCTAGTTAACTTTGATCTCCTGAACGCGAAAATAACGTTTAATTTTCGTTAGTAATCAATATTAGTCTTATCAATGGATGTTCAAAGGGGGTTTGTAGAGGACATGGGGGGGGGGGGGATTTTCCTCGTCAGGTCTGTGTTGGGGGTAGTTAGGAGGTAAACATACGCTTATATTCATTTTCATTCATTTTCTTCTTATGTGTTATAGTAACTTAATATTTGGCGAAATCTACACATTTCCTTATATATATAGTGTGACTCACTTAAAATGCTAGACACCCTTATAACTTTTTAATTTTGTTTCTGATTTGAACCAAATTTTACTCTAGTACAGAACAAATTATGATCTACTTATGACCAGAAGAACATTCGCCTCCTACAAAGTCAAAGCCACACACACACACAGACACACACAGACATACATTTTTCACTACCTCAAAGTAACACACACTCATGTAATTTTTAGGACCTATAACGAATATAAAAGTATATTATTAATATTTGTCCTAAATGTTCTGAAGTTAAACTTCTGGAAAATCGCGAATCCATAAGTATACTGCAGCCTGAGAAGCACGAGATATTTTTGTATTCGTTCACTCTGTATAATTTCATGTTAGGTTTGTAGATACATACATATGGCTAGATTTGTACTACGGATAGCGAAACTGCGATTTCTGATGGTCTAATATTTCCCTTTATTAAATGTTGACGTAAATGTCCAGAATTGCCACAGTGTATGTATAGTAAAAGTGATTTTGAAAAAGCAATTTATTTACTAGTGAAATATTTTTGTCGAACTCCTCTATACGTTTCCTTAAATATATAAGGAATAAAAACCAGACTGCAACTAACAGCTATTCTCCGGACTAATGCCCCGCCGAGCGCTGAATTACGAATTACAAGCCTGGCCGCGTTAAGTGCAATAACTGTGTATTGCCACAAAACGCTAAAGTTTCGATTTTAATAGACACCAGCCGAAAGACTTATTCCTACTTAAAGGAGCTCTCGTGCCAGCCACCCCATACCACTTGCAGACTGCAGTTTCGAGCTATTGGCTCTCGTCAGTGCAAGCTAGGTCTGAGATGGCTGGAACGAGGCATTTGTTCACTCTTGATACATGACGAGATTTATAAAACCACGACATGCAACAAAAATGGCAGGCTCCATCTAGCGGCTAATGTCCATTACAATCGAAACAGCAGTAGCCCTGACATGGGCATAGTTAGTAGGTATGCTTTTAGAGGGCAGAATATTTACTAGTGAAATATTTTTGTCGAACTCCTCTATACGTTTCCTTAAATATATAAGGATTAAAAACCAGAAGGTTTTATAAATCTCGTCATGTATCAAGAGTGAACAAATGCCTCGTTCCAGCCATCTCAGACCTAGCTTGCACTGACGAGAGCCAATAGCTCGAAACTGCAGTCTGCAAGTGGTATGGGGTGGCTGGCACGAGAGCTCTTTTAAGTAGGAATAAGTCTTTCGGCTGGTGTCTATTAAAATCGCAACTTTAGCGTTTTGTGGCAATACACAGTTATTGCACTTAACGCGGCCAGGCTTGTAATTCGTAATTCAGCGCTCGGCGGGGCATTAGTCCGGAGAATAGCTGTTAGTTGCAGTCTGGTTTTTATTCCTTATATATTTAAGGAAACGTATAGAGGAGTTCGACAAAAATATTTCACTAGTAAATATTCTGCCCTCTAAAAGCATACCTACTTGAAAAAGCAATGTTTCACAATTTCGAATTAAAGGAGATATCTAATAAAACCGCATTAGTAAAAAATATAAAAGTACCGCTGAACACTGGAATCTAATGTTGACACTCGGTCAGAATCGAATGACTTCAACACTGCAATTGTAAAAGAATCAGCTACGTCTTTAGGTAATTTTCAGTACGTTTCACAAATGTAGTAGATTTCCGACAAAATTAGGTTATGTATTAACATGTAATCAAATTTACGTTATCTCATTGTGTACATTTGTGATGCACACGGTACATGGTACATGATACCTTTATGCTGTTAATCCTTAACTCTGTTTGTTGTTATATAAAAATGGTTTATTTTATTGGGAAAAAATGTTTTATGCTGTCAGCAGCTTATTGGGTTTTATATTGTAATATGTTGCAACCCCTAGAATGTAGGCACAGAATTCAATTAGTTCGGATGTCTTTCTGTAGATTTGCACCTACTAGAGAAAGAACCTACTAGAAGCTCTAGAAGTAGTAAAGAACTTGCTGGAAGTATCTGGATAATGGTGACGTCATCACAGAAACATCGAGATCTGTCATCTTTAGGTACATAAGGCATGGAGAAAAAACCAGAGTGAACAGTTAAGTTCTTGATAGCAAGTCAGTAAGATCAGAAAAGTGAAGTAAAGTGATCAAGTGCCTAAAATAGTGAATTATTATAGTATTTAGTAGTAGATTAGTAAAGTAAATTATTGGTTGTAATTAGTAAGTTAATAAATTAGTGTTGGTGTTATAATTTCCGGATCCATGATACAGGGTGTTTACAAAAAGGGTGTAAGCACGTAACAATATTTAATTATTATGAAAATAAACATAATAAACAGAACAGGAAGTATGTGTGATTCAAAATTGTTTTTTTATTTGCTAGATATGTATTACACGTTTTTGTAAGAACCATTACCGTTTTCAGGTTAAATTTATTACCAAAAATACATTGTAGTTGGCAATGATGAATATTTACCATTTCGTCGTTTTTTTTAATATTTCAGTGGGTATTTGCAATACATATGTCTATATGCGAGCCGTCTCTGGCGCCGAGATAAAATTCCCGAGCCATGTTTACGTGGCGTACCGCACCCACTAATATTAAAATTTCTATTTTCACCTTTGGTCGATTTTTCTACCTGACCTAATTGTTTTGGACTAATGAATTAGGCATTTTAATCTCAATGAAGAACTTGTTTTTTTCCAAATATATAATTTACTTAATGTACTATTTAATTTCATTTACTCGACCTTATTATCCGGAAACGTTGTGTGAAGTGTATGCCACTATATGGATATAATTCATTGCTACTTTGTCAGTCAAAAGATGAATTTACGATACAGCAGAAGTACCATTTTGTTTTTAGAACCGATCGCCAAAGTGTGTATTATTTTCGGGATAATACCCAGCTACAGTTTTCAAAAGCGCAGGCTTACTTTTGTTAGAACATACCGATGTTACTCATTATGTTTGGCCTGTTTGATAACGGCATTTACAATACGCGGCTGTTATAAACGTTATGAAGGTCTTGAAATGACTCAAATTTTTAAAACGCTAGATGTCATGATTGAACTGGCAGGGCTATCTACATTTTTGTTCGCTGCTTTGGGATCCTCGCTATGGAATATGAACACGTGGCAGGAATTGTTTATACAGTTACATTATCTAGAAAATGAAAACAACTTAAGTACTAAAGGTCTGATAACAAACTCTATTTTAATGAACCCAAATTTTGTATTTCTTTTGGGTAACATCTACCATGTTTTTTCATTTTCTTACCAATATTATTATTGGACCAAGATGGATATATCTGCATTTGACTGCTTTGTCCCAATAAATGTTCTCTTTTATGTAGAATTCTTAGGAGCAAGCCTAATTTATAATATCATATTGTCGATTAAATCTAAATACGAAAATCTAACTTGTTTACTACTTAATATCAGTTTTGTTGACAAGACCATGATATACACTATACGAAAAGTGAAAATGCTCTACTTGGCAACGAACGCAGCTGTACAAACTTTTAATATACTGTTCAGCTGGCCTATATTTACGCTTTTAGCACATTCAGTTTTGGAGATTTTGATGTGTTTGATATATTACACTACGAACAGCATAAAATTAGAAAATGGTATACTAAGGAAAACAGGGAAAACGGAAGATGTATTAATATACATTGCCTTGTACGTGTTTGGATCTGTGGTAATTATAATTGCAATAATAACAATAATAATAGTAATAATAATAGAGACAATATAAAGACACACACTACTTTCAGAACTTAAGATCATACCGGCATGCCGAAATTCGGCAGAGGTCTTAGCCGGCAGAATGCAGAAGGCCGTCATCCTCGGTTCATTACGTCTGCTCAGGGCACACGATTCTCGGACCCAGTAGTCGCTTACCCCACGGTTGTGGGGAGTGGCTGCCGGTATTACCAGCTCCCCTCTGTGAGGGTCGGAGCCACAGAGAAGGGTGACTGGTTTTTAACAACAAAATAATAATAATAATAATAATAATAGGAACTGTTAAGAAGGGGGGGGGGGGGGGGGGTCGTGACCAAGGCTCGGGAGATTTATATCGGCGCCAGAGACGGATCTATGACTATCATTATTCGTCAATTGTTACATGTATTATGCAAGGATTATACGACAGTCGTGGATAAAACTTTTTTCTACTCATATATACAGTGTGTCCCAGGATAGATGTAACAAGAGGTGTAATGGACCAAAAATTTTGGAATGGTATTTGGGGATTGAGTCCTGTTTGTTGTAAAACTAAAGTATACCAAAAATGACTTGATTTGGTGTTCTACGGGGTGTTTTATAAGCAAAGTTGTAAAAATCACCACTAATAAAGTACCTTTATTAATAATAATAATAATAATAATAATAATAATAATTTATTTTCCATAATGACAACATTACAATTGTATAGGAATAGTCAACTTTACAAGCATATACCTTAAAAAAACTAGGTAAAAAAATCACATACAGAATAAAAACATTTTGACAGTAAAAACAATTTTAATTTACTTTTAAAATCCTGTAAACTTCTAGCTAATTTGCATTCTGTAGGTAAATAATTAAACATTTCTGGACCCATGTAATTTGGGGAATTGCAAGTTATATTTAGTCTTGCATATGGTATTCTAAAATCTTCCTTGCTACGGGTATTTATGTTATGAATATTTTTATTTACAGTTAATACATTCTTATTTTGATAAACATAAACACACATTTCAAAAATGTATAAACATGGCAAGGTTAAAATATTACACTCTCTAAATACCCCTTTACAAGAATGGGTACTAGAAATATTAGCTATACAACGCAATATACGTTTTTGAGCAATAAAAACGTTCTGTGATAGAGTGGAGTTTCCCCAGAAACAGACACCATACCTCAGTCTAGAATCTACTTGGGCATAGTATAAATTAACCAATTGTTGTTTAGTAAGCATTGTTTTAATATTATTAAACAAAAATGTAATTGATGCCAGTTTGGAAATCAGATATTCACAATGCGATTTCCAGCTTAAGCATTCATCAATATGTAAACCTAAAAACTTTATACTCTCATGGGTACCTGTTATTAATGATTCATTGACCTTAAATGAAATAGACTCGCAGTTTTTCTGTCTATTATGGAACTGAGTTATTTGAGTTTTTTCTGCATTAAAATACAACTGATGTTGATTGAAAAATGTAGATACTTTTTGTACAACATTGTTACATTTACTTTCTAATACATTATGCATAAAATCTGAAATAATCATAGAAAGATCATCAGCATACATTGAAAAGAATTCATTACATAGAATAAAATCAAGCTCATTGATATACAATATGAATAATACAGGGCCCAATGTTGAACCCTGTGGAACACCCATACTTAAAACCGAACGTTCAGAATTGGCTCTATATACATTATTTTCACTGACGTGTTGTATGCTCACATACTGTTGACGATTAGTCAAGAATGAATTGATCCAGTTTAGCGGTTGTCCTCTAATCCCATAGTTATACAATGTAGTCAACAATTTTGTATGATTGACGCAGTCAAACGCCCTGCTGAAATCAAAAAATATTCCAACAGGGCATTCGCCTGCCTCAATATAATGAATTATTTGATTATAAAATGTTGTAACAGCCGTTATAGTAGATTTTCCACTACGAAACCCATGTTGTTTTTCGGACCAAATTTCAAATTTCGTCAAAAAATTTAACAAGCGGTCTAGGTAACAATATTCAAGTAATTTAGAAAAACTAAATGGTATTGTTACAGGTCTATAATTCTCTAAAAGATGAGGATTACTTTTCTTAAAAATGGGTACAACTTTACCCATTTTCAAGGTATCTGGAAATGTTCCTGTTTTAAAAGACAAATTTACCAAATAAGTAAATGGTGTCACCAGTATCTTTAAAACTTTCTTAATTAAAAAACCAGGTACTTCATCTGGCCCAGATGATCTTTTGTTTTTAAGTTTATTGTTTAATAAGGAAAACATCTCATCCTCAGTAAATGGTCTTAAAAACAATGTATGGTCGATAGTTCTTGAATTTGTAGAAAAAGATATAAAAATATTAAAAAATTCCACTAAGAAAAGTTATTTAGAATGCAATGTTATACCTCTATACCAAATTTCAGGAATATAAAATTATTTTTTTGAAACTTCCCATTTTTTCAATAAATTAGTATTTTCTTTTGAACCATTCAATTAAAACTGCATAGAAATTATTTTTTGCGAATTAATATTTAAAGTTATGTTGAAGCTAAAAGTAGGCTATGAGAAAAGCAGTGGATACACATTTATCATTTATTATTGACATATCTGTCGAACGTAGTCAATATTATCTTTAATTTCTGTTTCAAATTAACGAACCAAGCATAAAAAATTAAGTGAAAATGGTACTTACAGTGCGTGAAAAAATTTATATTGTGCAATGCTACGGAATTGGCGGTGAAAACTCGCTAAGAGAAGTGGTAAGCCAATTTAATTTGAAATTTCCAAACACTGCTTTGTCACGTACTCAGGATATGAGAATAATTAAACAGTTTCTGGCTACTGGTAGTGTTCTTAACATGAAAAGAAAAATAAAAGCATATGATGAAGGCAATGTTGGGGCTAGTATAGCTCATGCCTCTGTTATAGAAAATCCTAGGATGCCACTAAGAGAAGATCAGCTCTTATTAATATTAGCAAGTCTGAACTTCAAAGAATTTACAAGGCAAAGAAAATTAGGGCATATAAAGCAAATTATAAACATACGCTTAAAGAGGGAGATGACGGCCGTAGGTTGGATTTTTGTTTGACCATTGGAGAAAAAATCATGGAAGAGAGATTTTTTCATCATTTCATAATTTTCTCAGATGAATCCACATTCACAACCAATGGTGTTGTTTCATCTCAGAATTGTCGGTTTTGGGCTTCTGAAAATCCAAATTTTAGAATTCATTGTAGAAGACAATATTATAAAAAATTGAATGTGTGGTGTGCCGTTTCTTATCACGTTGAAGTTATTGGACCTTATTTCATTGAGGGAAGGTTAAACCAGCACACTTATTTACAGCTTCTTGAAAAATGTTCTGAAGAAGATTTAAATATTTTAAGAGATATGCCTTTAGTTCATTTTCAACGTGATGGTTGCCCTGGCCACCCCACAGAAATGGTTAATCGGTGGTTGAATTTAAATTTTGGAGAAAATTAGATTGCCAGGAATGGACCGATCAAGTGGCTGGCGAGATCCCCAGACCTATCAATATTGGATTTCTTTTTATGGGGTCGCCTCAAGCAGTTGGTTTACGCTGAACCACTTCCTAACGATGTAGCAGTATTGAAGAAGAGAATTACAAATGCCTTAAACTCCCTACCGTTAGATCATATTCGAAACAGTTTTAAGGACTGTTTCTTTCCGGTGAAGGATCGAAATGTGTGTGGATGTGGGTGATAGCTACGTCGAATAATAAAAAAATTGTAAACATTGTTTTGTGTTGGTCGATAATTAATTTGTTTGTGAATCTATTATGTTTTTGACATTCATTACTTGTTATAATTTTTAAACCTCATTAATCTTCTATTAGTAATTGTTTCTTGTTTTACAATTAGTTCGATTAACATTATACCTTCTTACATATCGTATATTCAATTTTTTATTTACCAATAGCCTACTTTTTGAGATGATTAACATTTGCTCCTACACAACTTTAAATATAAATTCAACTCTTAATTCGCAAAAAATGGGAAGTTTCAAAAAATAATTTCGTATTCCTGAAATTTGGTATAAAGGTATAAAATTGCATTCTAAATAACTCATATTTTGAAAAATAAAGGTACTTTATTAGTGGTGATTTTTACAACTTTACTTATAAAACACCCTGTAGAACACCAAATCAAGTCATTTTTGGTATACTTTAGTTTTACAACAAGCAGGACTCAATCCCCAAATACCATTCCAAGATTCCAAAATTTTTGTTCCATTACACCTCTTGTTACATCTATCCTGGGACACACTGTATATGAAAATAACATTTTTTCCGCTGTCTACCCTACTTGAAAACGACATTTTTTTAGTCTAGAGATGAAAATATTTTCATCCCTAGAAGTGAAAATAAAAATGTCAAATTTTACATAATAAATTTGATTGGACCTATTTCTTATTTTTATAAACATGTACTTTTTAAGTTTTTTTAACTTTACGATGTCAAATGTGAGCAAGGAAGCCTATTTCACATGCTGGTTGCAGATAAATTCATGTTTATTGAAAATTGATCTCTTTGCATTCATTTCTGGTAATAAATTAAATGTGTTAATTTCCTAATTGATTCAACAATTTCTCAAAAGACTTAATGTTCTTTATATAAGTAAATGTTTGCAACTGATAATGAAAATACGCGTCGTACTGCATTTCTAGTCAGTATTACACGTAACTATTCAATGTACCTTTGTCCGGCAAAAGATGAACTTGAAATACAGTCGAAGTTCCATTTTATTTCTAGAACCGATGGCAAAACTGTGTACTATATTCGGAATAATGCCTAGCTACAGTTTTCAAAAACACAGGCTTACTTTTGTTAGAACATTTAGATGTTACTCATTATTTCTGGTGTGTTTGGCAATTGCATTAACAGTGATCAGCATTTATAAGCGATTTGAAAATATTACCATGCCTCAAATTTTTAAGATTCTACAAATAATGCTTGACCTGACCTGGTTGTCTATATTTTTACTATCTACTTTGGGATCTTCGTTATGGAATATCAGAACGTGGCAAAAATTAATTAGGCAGTTATTTCATTTAGAAGACGAGAACAACCTAAACACTGAAGGATTAACCAGCAACTCCCTTTTAAAGAATCCAAACTGTTTATTCCTTGTAGGGAATGTCTACCATGTTGCTTTATGCTATTACCATTATTATTATTGGTCTGGTATTGCGTTAAGTATGTTCCTGAGTTTCATACAAACACTGTTTTACTATTATGTAGAGTTTTTAATAGCAAATCTAATGTATAATATCATACTATCAATTAAATCTAAATACGAAAATATCAACAAACTACTGTTTAGTATGCATCATATTGATGGGGCTATGATTGCCACTATACGAAAAGTGAAAATGCTGTACTTGACCATGAATGAGGTGGTGCAAACATTTAATGCATTGTTTGGTTGGCCTTTGATGGTGCTCTTAGCGAACTCAGTTTTGCAAATTTTGTGTTGTTTGACGTACTCTACCACGAATTGTATAGAATCTAAAAATGATTTAATCCCAAAAACAGACGATAGCTTAATGGTGACCCTCATGTATACAATCGGACCTGTGGTAAGAAATAACACCTTTTAGTCCAGATTCTGGAGACGTTTATCTGTCAGTCCTAAGTACCTATTCGTCAGACAAATCTAGGAAAAAAAAGCCGTGGAAAAAAAATCCTGGAAATAAAAGCCGAAGGAAAAAAAAGCCGAAGAAAAAAAATCCGTGGATAAAAAAGTCACTTTCACAAAACACATTGACCGAAGAAACTATCAAATATGTAAACAGATTCGACCCTGGGAACGGAAAGAAAATCCGAGGAAAAAAGCCGAGGAAAAAAAAGCCGCGGAAATAAAAGCCGCGTAGAAAACTGCTGATAGCAAAGCTACGTTAAAAACTTATGAACGATGAGACAAGATATGCAAAAATAGAATTATGACAACGGTAAGGGCTCGTACAAGGAGTTTCTTTAAGAGAGTGATTTTTAACTCCCATTCCAAATGCTTAATTCGATCGTGCGGGATTGTGGGAGTTCAGATTCGATTCCACCATAGTTTTCGGTTAATAACACCCAAATGCCTCTATCTATACTATTCCTAACATTTGAAAGACATATTAACTTGCATTTTTCAAATTTTGTGAAAAAATCGAAAGAAAATATTGATAAAAATGGCAAAAATTAGTACTTTGTAATTATCGATTTATTTCGCCTGGTTTGGTTTCCGCAATCCATATGCCAATTTGCTTGACTACTTATAGCCCAGGAATTTTGGTTTTTGATCCGGAATTAATTATTGTAAAGCTGAAAATTTGCAGATTGTAGTTTTGGTCCAGGACAATACTGCCCTGCTAAGACAAGATGGCGTAACTGCAAAAAATTCATTTTTGAAATTTAATTGCATTTGCACCGGACAACCCTACTTCCCAGTAGATCAGTAATGTCAATTGTCTAGTCGAATAAAGTCATTTTCTGAGTCTGACAAGTTAAATTTCATTCAATAAATCTTATAAAACACCAATAATATATAAACAGGAATTCGCAACTGGTCTCATCAGCGCAGCCAGGGCAGTTCTACCGGGCACATGATGGGCGCGGCCGTCACGCGGTAACACTCAAAGTGGCGTAGCTCCGTAACGGGTGACGCTACAGAGAAGGTAGATACACCAATGGATAGCCGAAAGTATGAAGAGAAATGTTTATTCGGGTACGTTTTCCCCTCCGAGTCTTCATTTATCCGCAATGGAGCCATTTCGAAATGTTTTCAATTTTTGAAGTTTTAATAGCACTAGAACGGAAAATTATGAACGAAATATGCATGGAACATGTGAAATACGAACGGATATGCTTATTCGAAGCGTTTATTATCATTTTAATCTAAATCGGATCACTAACAACCTTTTTACTGCACTTTATAGCCATCTCTGCAATTTCTGCGACCTAGGCCCTTGTTGCTCTGCAAAAGCAGGGAAGCCGACGGGGGAGAGTCGGGGACTTTTTGGTACGTATTTTCCTGGACCAAAACTACAATCCTGCAAATTTTAAGCTTTACAATAATTAATTTAAAGTCAAATACTAAAATTCCTGTGCTACATGGCTTAACTAAGATCACTCAATTTTGCCGCACCAAGGAACCAATGCATACTCTTAGAGCACTGTCAAAGTTAATCAACTAAGGGTATAGCTCGTCTTGCGCCTTCTTGATGGTTTAGACTAGACGTGATAGGCGCAATAATGAAAGCACTTAAATGTTCGAGTGCCGCCGCTGCGACACTCAGTGTGGCGTAACTCCGTAATGGGTGACGCTACAGAGAAGGTAGACATACCAATGGAAAGCTATTGTTTTCCCCTCTGAGTCTTCATTTATCCGCAATGGCGCCATTTTGGAATTTTTAAAAATGTTTTAAAAATTTTTTAAATTTTTGAAATGTTGACAGAACTAGAACGGAAAATTATGAACGAAAATATGCATGGAACATCTAAAATATGAACGGATATGCTTCTCCTAATCTTTTATGATCATTTCGACCCAAATCGGACCAGTAACAACCTTTCTGTTGCACTTTATTGCCAGCTCTGCAATTTTTGCGACTTAGGCCCTTGTTGCCCCGAAAAAACAGGGAAGCCGACGGCGGAGAGTAGGGGACTTTTTGGTACATGTTATCCTAGACCAAAACAACAATCATGGAAATTTCCAGCTTTACAATAATTAATTCCGGGTAGAAGCGATATTTTGACTAAAACTCCTGCGCTATTAATACAATATCAATAGTCGATATAGTGAAGGACGTAGGAATTATTTTTTGGCAAGCAACGAGGACATAAATATTATTTTCGTCGTACAAGAACAGATATATAAATTAATGTATATGTAAGGACAGAGGTTAATAAAATCAGGTGAAATGAGTGCCATATTGGATCCAAAAAGGCGAAAAACTGTAGTATACGTTACAAATTAGACATGACATGGGCAACAAGTAAAAGCTAATTATGTATGAGAAATAACTAACATATTTATATTATTAGTTAGAAAACTCGCTATATGTTACTCTGTTTTGTAGCAGAGTTTAGGCTTTTTTTCCTCGGATTTTTTTTCCGCGGCATTTTTTTCCTAGCCTTCGGCATTTTTTTCCAGGATTTTATTTCCGCGGATTTTTTTTCGGCGGCTTTTTTTTTCGTTTACCCTGTCAGACATACGGCTGAAAAATGTCGTACTCGATGTAAAACTGTCTGCTGAATCCGAATCCGGAGGACGCATAAAAATCGGGGATTGCCTTCAACCCTTAATTCACGATAATATTTCGGAAATTGTGAATAATTAAATTTTTAAAATATAACTTGCGTTTTCTCCCACAAAACATAAGCTAAAAATCTATTCTTTTTTTTTAATTGTACCTTATAATGCACTTAATGCAACAGTATGGGTAGTGATTGGAGTTAGTTCACCGGTGTTCCACCTGTGTGAACTTTAGATATGAAAGGGGGAGTGTACAACAGGAGTAAAGCATCTTGTATCATCCTCACTGACTTGATATCTGCGATTGGTGTAACCATAATGTTGGTGTAGGAATATTCTGGACATTGGATGAGCTCCAAATGAAGTTTATTTCGGTCGGCGAGGTGCTGATACTGAACTTAATCACCAACCTTCCGCCAAATCGAATGAAAAAATATTGTTTTCAGTTAAATAATTGTTCTAAAACTGTAAAGAATTACACTGCTGTGGTCATTGGTCATTGCCTGAATTAGACCACACAGTGTTAAGTTTCACGATAGTTTCGTATCCAGACTAGGCTGAAAACAGCTTCATACATTTCTTAGTAGTTTAAATATCTTCATATATATATTACCATTCTGGTAGATCATGTCCTTTATGGGATATTGTAATTATGACATGTTGACAAAATTATGTTATTACATTGTTTTCATATTAGACGAACAATTTCTATGATAATATTTTTGTTTCAGTTCTGGCCAGTAACAATAATATTTTGCTGCGATATGGTCACTAACGAAGTCAACAAGTTGATAACTATATGCTATAAACTGGAACAAAATCTACATTTCGCTTCTGAAGAGAGACACGAATTGGAGAGTTTGAGAAATCAAGCAATAATTAAGAGTCCAAACTTCACTGCCGCTGGTCTTTTTTCGATAAAACGGTCCACGTTACTGTCTTTACTTGGCACTACCACCACTTATTTTATCGTTGTGATTCAATTTACAGCTTTAGAGCTATAAAGTTTGCTTTAGAAAATTAGAATAAACTAGGAATTTTTATGTCAGCATTTCCTTTATTGTGAAATGAATGTGAAAGTGAATAAAGGAATTTACAAACAAAAATCACAAAATCACAATTTTATTTTTTCACCCCCTTTAATAATGGGGTGGGGGTGGTAATGGGGGTGACTTAAAAAAAATTGTTGAGACCTAAGCTTCTCTTATCCAGTGTGTGATATTTAATACAACACCCCATTATTTTGAAACCCGTTGGCCGATTTAATTTTTTTTTTGTTTTGAGATAAATGCTCGGTGAACTTTATCCTTAAGTCAAATGGCTACTTTACCTTTTTAGTAAACCTAACCGACTTTTATACAGGGCCAGTCAAAAAGTGAGAAACTTTAAATTTGGCTATTGAATAACAAACTCTCTTATGAGGTATCGAGCTAAAATTTTGCATAGAGGTATTTGAGATAACTGCGAATCGAATACGCTATCCAATTTGCAGATAAAAAATTGCCTAATAGTCGATCTCAAAATTTCGACCCATTTAGAGGAGTTTACCAGTAGGCCTTGAAAATGTGATAATTAAAATTTTTTCAAAACAATCAAGCACTGTATCTCAAAAAAAAAAGAAAAATTAAAATCAACCAACGCGCTCCAAAATAACGGAGTGTTGCGAGATTAAATGGCACACACTGTATACAGGATGGGCACATCAAATTATAGATATTCTTAAAGTCTTCAAACAAGCATACAGAGTGATTTAAAAAAAATTTCTTTGGAAAAACTGTTAAGAAAGGAAACTTAATTTCTTTGAATATTTTTTTGCCTCACCCTATACATGAACTGTGTTAATTTTTTCTTATAAAGGTTTTACTTAGCTTCAGTTTATGTTATTAGAATAAAAAATAAAAAAATATAAAAATTTTGCAATTTCCTCTTTAGTACATTTTAATATAAGCTGCCTTTTAAAAATATTTATTTCTTTTGTTTCTTTTTGCTGTTTTGTTACTTTAAATATAGTTTATGATATGTCTTTTACAAATACAGCATAAAATTAATATTTATATTATTTTCAAAGTTATTTTAAAAGCATTCGGTTTAGAGTCGAAAAGAATCTAAAATCAAAAAGAATTTCGAATATGACGTAACAACATAAATTGAAGCAAATTAAAACCTGTATAAGAAAACATTAACAGAGTTCATGCACAGGGTGAGGTAAAAAGATATTCAAGAAAATTATGTTTCCTTTCTTAACAATTTTTCCAAAAAATTTTTGTTAAAATCACTCTTTATGCATGTTTAAAGGCCTTAAAATATGTACAATTTAATGTGCCCTACATGGTCGTCGCTCAAAGAATAAGAAAGTTACAAGGCTGGGGAGTTTTAAGTGGCGCACCCTGTATACTAAATACCAATTTTATGGACTCTTACTTGCTTGATTTACATATTTACCCTCATTTACCCCAAGTTACCCCCCAACCCTTCAATGGAATAGGATCAAAATATATTCTAGTTCCAAATCTCTCGTTATAGCCCGGGAGACAGCGTTGCATTTTTGATAGTGATTTTACGCCGCTTAATTTTGTGTGTAATCGATAGTCTAGATATGGCTAGCAATAAAAACAAGCGTCGGCTGTCAGGATCGTGGTGGACCTGGTCGTGAGAGAACGTCTATTATGTCGAAAAAAAAAAAAAAAAATAAATAAAAAATTCAAAAATGATTTCAAGTCGTTTGAAAATTTGTACAACAAATGTTTACATGATAATAATAATTTTTAAAAAAGTTAGCTGCGTAGATAATGAGGGATTATACGTCAGCCGCTTATATAAATCTGTTTAAAAAAATAATTGATTTAAAATCATTTCACGTTCAATGAAACTTATACAGCTAATTCTTTATATTATTAAAATGATAAAAACAATCGTCAGCTATTCTTTCAATGAGGGTAAGACCGTCAGCTGAAGGATTATAAGTGCTGAGCGAGCTTTGATGCAATCCAATGTATGATCTAACTGACGATCTTTCCCCCTTTATATCAATAGCTGACGTACATTTTCATTTAATATATTGTTTAAATAATCATTTCTAGAAAGTTCAAGTGATATGAAATTAATTTGAACTAAAAATTTATGGTTTCAATTACAATGGTAATATACACTAATGCTGGAAAATAAACAATTTTAAAAAATATATTTTTCCATTGTATTTTCCTGTAGGTTATTGCACAGACCTTGACAAATTGTGACAGTAACTATCTGCGCATTTCTACGTAAATTGCTCCCTTACTTATGACCGTTAGGGCTCTTTAGGATCTATTTAAATAGAAGAATTCGGGGGATCCATTTGTCTAGCCACTGAATACGGGGGACGGTAGCTTAGTGGTTTAGCGCTTGCATATTGGCGTACCTAGCGAAGCAGGTTCAATCACTGCTCATCGCGAAATAATTTTAATTATAAAATTATCCCCAAGAAGTGGTTCGGACTCCACTATAAGCTGTAGGGCCTCGTTTCTCTTTACCTAATACAAATTCATTCTGGATTTTCAAGGAGTTAACTTCCGGTGACTTGAGAAGCGGTTAAGAAAACATTTTTTTTAAACATTTTAATTCAAACAACCTGCAGTGTAACTCGCATTGGCGGGAAGAGTTCGCGCATCGAAGTTGGCGCACGTGAAATCCATTTTTTTGGAGCATTTGTAGACTTGCCGAGTTTTATTTTCAGTCGCAGTCGCCAAGCCGTGCGAAGAGGACATGTAGGTAAGTATGCAGTTTTTTCAGCTTACCATGTTTATATAAAATAAATTTGATTATTGCTATATTTAAAAACGTATATCTACTTCCTTCATTTCATATTTATTTCTAATCAAAGACAGGAACTTAAGATCTTTGAAAGAGGAAGCCGTTACTTTCTTGAAACTTGTTTTAAACCAGAACAAGGATCTCCTTTCTCGTGGAGACTACAGAGAACGTGCTGAAGTCTTACTAATACTATTGGGCGGAAATCACTGGCAGAAGCCTGGAGTTTTTCAAAAAGCAAGATGGATGTCAACAATAATCCATGCAGCAAAAATGTGCCCATTTAGCAAGTGGCTCGGTTATGAGCTAGAAAAGGTTGATAAATTGCGGCAAATCTGTCTTTCCAATGCTCTGGTTTACATTAAATGCTAGTTGAACGCTCCTAAAGCAGCAGATGCCCCATGAATGATTTACAGCTATGGCACTGCTTGAACAGTTACAAAACTATTGATCCTAAAGCAGTTTAGGCCGCACTAATAAGTTTCAATCGACACTTCAAACCTCATATCGTTTCATTAGGAACCAAAGGGAATCAGAAAAATTCTGGGGAGCAACAATTTTCAAAAAAAAAAAATTTTTGAGACACCCTACATATTATGTATGCTATGAAAACTAGATTAAAACTATACGTTTTAGTTTAAATTGATTTCATGTCACTTGAAATTTCTAGAAATGATTATTTAAACAATATATTAAATGAAAATGTACGTCAGCTATTGATATAAAGGGGGAAAGATCGTCAGTTAGATCATACATTAGATTGCATCATACTCAGATTGAAAGCTCGCTCAGCACTTATAATCCCTCAGCTGACGGTCTTGCCCCCATTGAAAGAATATCTGACTATTGTTTTTATCATTTTAATAATTAGCTGTATAAGTTTCATTGAAACTGAAATGATTTTACATCAATTATTTTTTTATACAGATTTATATAAGCGGCTGACGTATAATCCCTCATTATCTACGCAGCTAACTTTTTTTAAAATTATTGTTATCATGCAAACATTTGTTGTACAAATTTTCACACGACTTGAAATCATTTTTGAATTTTTTTTCCGACATAATAGACGTTCTCTCACGACCAGGTCCACCAAGATCCTGACAGCTGACGCTTATTTCAATTGCTAGCCATATCTAGACTATCGATTACACACAAAATTAAGCGGCGTAAAATCACTATCGAAAATGCAACGCTGCCTCCCGGGCTATTAGAATACAAACGTGTACCAAATTTCAAGTCAATATCCTAAACGGTTAAAAGTTACAAACAGACCGACAGAACGACAGATAGAAATTTTTTCTGCTCAAATTTAAAATCTCGACATTTGATGACATTTTAAGACTATTTGAACAATAAAAAAATGTTCCATTTTTTCCTTGCGTAACTATACTTCCACTGGTTGTGGAAATAAAAATGAACAATGAACTGTACTTTTCATAATTCCGGCAGTTGTCCGGAAGGCCCAAATTTTACATCATTTTCGAAAATTTTCAAACCACATTTTTAAAGTGGATTTTTTTTACATTTAAAAGGACTGCAGATACAAATTAATTTTGGGTCATTAGTTCCATAGTTATTATGAACAGAATTCCTTCTCATTCCATATTCTCGGCGTTTTATGAAATTAATTTCTATTGAAAATCCATCTCTAGGCATTGTATACATTCACTTCTAGTAATAAATGAAAAGTTTTAATCTCATAATCGACTCAACAATTTCTCGAAATACTTAATTTTTAATGAAAATGCGCGTCGTACTGCATTTCTAGTCAGCATTACACATAACTATTCAATACACCTTTGTCCGGCAAAAGATGAACTTGAAATACAGTCGAAGTTCCATTTTATTTCTAGAACCGATGGCAAAACTGTGTACTATTTTCGGAATAATGCCCAGCTACAGTTTACAAAAACACAGGCTTACTTTTGTTAGAACATTTAGATGTTACTCATTATTTCTAGTGTGTTTGACAATTGCATTAACAGTGATCAGCCTTTATAAGCGATTTGAAAATATTACCATGCCACTAATTTTTAAGATTCTAACAATAATGCTTAACCTGACATGGTTGTCTATAATTTGACTATCTTAGACAGTTATGTCATTTAGAAGACGAGAACAACCTAAACACTAAAGGATTAACCAGCAACTCCTTTTTAAAGAATCCAAACTATATATTCCTTGTAGGGAATGTCTACCATGTTGCTTTATGCTGTTACCATTATTATTATTGGTCTGGTATTGCATTAAGTATGTTCCTGCGTTTTATAGAAACACTTATCTACTATTATGATTAAGGATTGGCGCGCCCCTAGGCTAATCATGTATTTGCGCCCTCTTATTCACAATAAGAACATTAATGAGCGGGGAGGTGAAATCTGAAAAAAACATTTTTTGTCCAGATTCAAAATTGACTAGCGGGGGCGGAGATATATGAAAAAAATGTTTGTCCCACTTTCAAAATGGATGAGCGGGGGGAAGAAATCTAAAAAAAAATTTTAATCAACATTGATGACCCAGGGAAAGTGGCCAGCGGCTACAATAAAGGCAGCGGCACTACTATAGGAACGGAAAGATAGAATATCTATCTCTTTCCGTTCCCATTTTCCTATAAATAATCCTGTAAAATGTTGATATATTGAAAAGGAACATTGGAGACGTATACATTTCCTTAATTGGCAGAAAAAGTTGAACTGGCGCATGCCGGTCAAATCGCAGCGTTTTTGCGTTTTGTCAATTGCTTTAGCGCTTTAGGAAGAACAATGAGACTGGCGCGGAAGGTATGCAGAGGTGTACAGACGATCGAACCACCCAACCAACCAACCAACCTTCTCGGTACACTTCCATGACAACTCGTAAAAGTGAGCTGGTCTGCTGGAATTCCAGCGTCTTCAAAGCGTACCGACAGCAGACAGCTCACTTTTACGAGTTCGCATGGCAATATACAAAGTGTACCGAGAAGGTCGGTTGGTTGGTTGGATCTATATAAAGTGCAGAGCAGGCCGGGTGTTTTTTTGTACTATCCGCGGGTTTAGGTAAACATCTCTTCGCTAAACTATACAATACAGAGGTAATGAATTCGACAATTTTATCAAAATAAAATGATTAAATAACAAATAATTTTCTTGGATAAAAAAAAGTACTGACGTAGATATAAGGAAGGCCTTCGGCTATACCCGAAAGAATCAGGCCCCCCGCATCAAAACATGGCCCCCGGTACTAAATTCACTGGCAGGCCCCCGCGACTAATAATTGATGAAAGGGAAATTTTTTTTTGTCAAAATCTCTGGCAGGCCCACGCTACGGGCCCCTCGGAACCCAACGGGCCCTCGCGCTTAATAATTGATGAGCGAAGGGAAGAAATTTGAAAAAAAAATTTGCCAAAATCTCTGGCGGGCCCCCGCTACGGGCCCTTTCAAACACAACGGACCCCCGTGCTTAATAATTGATGAGCGAAGGGAAGAAATTTGCAAAAAAAAAATTTGTCAAAATCTCTGGTGGGCCCCTCGAGAGCCAACGGGCCCTCATGCTTAATAATTGATGAGTGGGGGGAGAAATTAAAAAAAAAAATGTTGCCAAAATCTCTGGCAGGCCCCCCGCTACGGGCCCCTCGCGCTTGATAATTGATGAGCGGGGAGGGAGAAATTTGAAAAAAAAAATTGCCAAAATCTCTAGCGGGCCCCTCGGTACCCAATAAACCCCTCCCCCCAAACGGGGGGCCTGGGAAGGATTACGGCAATAAAAACTTCAGATATGGATAATTACCTTAAACGTATGAACAGGACTCTACTTTAAATTATATCGCATTTTCTATTTCATATTATTTACTTCTCTCTCAGATCCTGATATCTCTTAAAAATAAATATAAGCAAACGAATATTTAGGTATTTTGGTATTTATAATTCTTAATACGGATATAATTATAAAATGTAACCAAAATAGTTACATAGAATGGGTTTACATAGGCTTACACAAATTTATTAATTTCGGCCTAGATAAGACAGCGGGTACAAAAGCTTTTTATGCTTGTCTTTCCTTAAACAAACATTTTTTTACGCTCATTATCCCAACTCGATTTTATGGCTATTTTTTTCGCCAGCCCCTTATGCATTATACGACGTTACAATGCATTTATTTTCCAAAAGTCAATGGTAAATAGTACATGTCACGTACATTAGTTTTGAATTGCCTTAGCGCCCCCTCGCGCTTCGGCGCCTTATGGATAATCCGGCCCTGAACTTTTGAAATAATACACAAAGATACTTATAACTAATTAATAGATAACACTAAAACTTGCATACACCATTGTGTACAATATATATTTTGTCTGTTTAGTCCTTAATAGGAAGGACGCAGACTTCTGGACATGGCGTAGATCTTCCGTATAGTTTCGTTGATATAGGTGTAACTAATTTTTTTAAATTACTTTGGCGAAGGTGATAGTGCAAGATTTCGTCGGAAATGCATTAAAATGAACAGTTATAGGTGTTTTAAGAGTAGCTAATTCCGAATCTATCAAAAGTTAAGAATTCAAAATGGCAAATCCAATATGGCTGCCATACTTGCAATATTTGTACAGATTTACCTGAAATTTGATGCACGGATATTTCAGAATTTTATGATGATGAGCCACTAAAACGAGAGAAAAAATATCTGAAAAGAGATTACTGCCTTAAAAAAAGATCGCTAAAAATTATGAAAACCAATTTTATATGCCTCTTGTAAATAAATTCATTTCTGTTGAAAATATATATCTTTGCGTTGTATGCACTTACTTCTAGTAATAAATGAAACATTTTAATCCCTTAATTGACTCAACAATTTCTCAAAACATGGGCGCAGCAAGGGGGGGAGCCATGCCCCCCCCCCCCCCCAAGCCGTCTTCCATGAGCCAAAAAATAAAGAAGCATAATCTCTATCAGTACAAAGCAGTATCCAAATTATCCCTTGAAATATATTTTGTAATTAATGCCAATATTATCTAGTAGAGGAATCTACTACTCATCCTCTGAGGAGGCCGATTCTATTGTCCCCCCCCAGATGAATTTTCTGGCTGCGCCACTGTCTCAAAATACTTAATTTCCTTAATGTTCTTCATGTAACTAAATATTTGAAATTGATAATGAAAATGCGCGCCATACTGCATTTCTAGTTAGTATTAGACAGAACTATTCAATGCACCTTTGTCCGGCAAAAGATGAACTTGAAATACAGTCGAAGCTCCATTTTATTTTTAGAACCGATGGCAAAACTGTGTACTATTTTCGGAATAATGCCCAACTACAGTTTTCAAAAACGCAGGCTTACTTTTGTTAGAACATTTAGATGTTATTCAATATTTCTGGCCTGTTTGGCAATAGCATTAACAGTGATCAGCCTTTATAAACGATTTGAAAATATTACCATGCCTCAAATTTTTAAAATTCTGGCAATAATGCTTGAACTGACATGGTTGTCTATATTTTTACTATCTACTTTGGGATCTTCGTTATGGAATATGAATACGTGGCAAAAACTGATTAGGCAGTTATGTCATTTAGAAGACGAAAACAACCTAAACACTAAAGGACTAACCAGCAACTCCTTTTCAAAGAATCCAAATTTTATATTACTTGTAGGGAATGTGTACCATGTTGCTTTATGCTGTTACCATTATTATTATTTGTCTGGTATTGCGTTAAGTATGACCCTGAATTTCATACAAACACTTTTTTACCATTATGTAGAGTTTTTAATAGCAAATCTAATGTATAATATCATACTATCAATTAAATCTAAATACGAAAATATCAACAAATTACTGTTTAATATACATTGTATTGATGTGACTATGGTTCCCACTATACGAAAATTGAAAATGCTGTACTTGGCGATGAATGAGGTAGTGCAAACATTTAATGCATTGTTTGGTTGGCCTTTGGTGGTGCTCTTAGCGAACTCAATTTTGCAGATTTTGAGCTGTTTGGCGTATTTTACCACGAATTGTATAACATCTAAAAATGGTTTACTCCAAAAAACAGACGATAATTCAATGATGATCCTCGTGTATGCAATCGGACCTGTGGTAAGAAATAAAAAAAATTCTACCGCTATTGAATAATTCTTTAATTATTAGTGGTAATCCAACCTAGATCGGTTTTTGACAGTACCAACATGTAAAATTTATCGCTCTAATTTTTTGTGTCGCTGGAGCGGCAAATATTGTGATAATTTTTTGACGTTTTGTTTCGTGAAATGTTTTCGGCAAATAGGGCAACTCGAGCTTTTAAATTTTATCTATAAATATCTTCTTTAGCTTATTACTGATTTTTGACGTAAATTGTAGTATTTTATTATATACGTAGTAATATAATACAATACTAAAAGCACCACATAAGTTGACAACTTCCAATTTCAAAGCGAAGGCTGAACCTTTATAGGTTCGGGACACAAGTTATACACAGCTTTCAATCGCTCATAATACCTAACGTAATTACAAAACAATTTTCACAATTAAAATTAAATACAAATGCCTACGAAGCAAACAAATCAATTAATTCATATTAAATACACAAATGTACTTACGTATGGTAATTCATCACAAAACAGGAAAATCAAAACTGAACTAAGTAGCACTATATGTTATAATTCGTTTTACTTAAAGTTCACTCTACTTAAACAAGCAAACCTTGACTCAATCATTAAACTTCTTAAATTAAAAATAGGGATTAAATTCATAAATATACATTAAATATACATTAATAAACACAGGACCACAAAAAAAAAAGTTATTTGAACTGAAACTCTGAATATACTTTTATTTAGTATTTTTTCCCGCTGATTACGAATCTGAAGTCAGAATGAGCCTTCATGCACATATTACAGAGAAAAACCCGAAAAACTGTCAGAAAATGCGTTTTTTATGGTTTCTTGGGTGGCGATGTGACGTGTTCGGCTAGGCTGCATGTATTTTTCTTATGTTTTTTTGCCCCACTGAATCTATTATTACAACTCAGGGCTAATTGTTAAAATGTCGAGGAAAATAAAAAAAACCGTAAAAAATCGCGTTTTTCACGGATACTATGTTTTTTTTTTTATTAATATCACGTTTTTTTTTTCATGAATACATAGCGTGTTACGATGGCCTGCGTACACATTTTTTGAGTAATTTTTTCCGCTGATCACAAATTTTGAGTCAAATTTGAAGGTCAGTGATGAAGATACTAAGAAAAATCAAATAAATTGTCAAAAATCGGGTTTTTTCATGGATGTCGCGTTTTTCCATGAACGCATAGCGTGTTCCAATGGTCTGCATATACCTTTATCGAGTAATTTTTTCCGCTGATCACGAATCTGGAGTCAAATTTTGGGGTCAGTGATGAAAACACTTGGAAAAATCAAAAAAACTGTCAAAAATCGGGTTTTTTCATGGATGTCGCATTTTTTCATGAACGCATAGCGTGTTCCAATGGTCTGCATATACCTTTATCGAGTAATTTTTTCCGCTGATCACGAATATGGAGTCAAATTTTGGGGTCAGTGATGAAAACACTGAGAGAAATCAAAAAAACTGTCAAAAATCTGTTTTTTTCAGGATACCCAATCACTGTGCGGGATATATAGTATTTCAATTTTACATGGGTTTTCGTTTTCTAACGCGCTTATCTTCAAACGATCTGTATAAGGGGTTTCTTCGTTTCGTTCCTTTTGGTTTCACTTTCTTTGTAGCATCCAGCAGTAAACTGCTAACATGTTGACATCCCATTTACTCTGAAATCAACGTTCAAAATCTTTTAAATCTTGGTGGAATCTTTCTCCTTGCTCTTCGTTGAAGTCGCCGTTATTTTCTGGAAACTCATCCAGGTGTGAACCGAGAAAGTGCAATTTCAAACTCATCATACAACCTAACTTTTCGTAATTCTTTATCATTTTTGATACAATGTTTCTGTAGTCTGGATCTTTGGTATTACTGAGAAATGTGGACACGCCTTTGAAACTTAACCATGCCGTCTTTTCTACTTCATTCATAGAATCAACGAATTCTTGGTCCCTAAATAAAGTTCGAATCTCAGGCCCAACGAAGATACCTTCCTTCAATTTAGCATCAGATTTGTGACTCATCAAATTACTCAAATATATATATTTGAGTCATTTGATGAGTCACGAAGATACCTTCCTTCGTTTGGCCTGAGATTCGAACTTTATTTAGTGACCAAGAATTCGTTGATTCTACGAATGAAGTAGAAAAGGCGGCATGGTTAAGTTTTAAAGGCGTGTCCACAAAAATTCTCGGTAATACCAGAGATCCAGACTACAGAAACATTGTATCAAAAATGATAAATAATTACGAAAAGTTAGGTTGTATGATGAGTTTGAAGTTGCACTTTTTGACATTTTTTTTATTCCTCTGTGTTTTCATCACTGAGCCCAAAATTTCACCCAAGATTCGTGATCAGCGGAAAAAATTACTCGATAAAGATATATGCAGACCATTGGAACAAGCTATGCGTTCATGAAAAAACGCGCTATCAATGAAAAAACCCGATTTTTGACAGTTTTTTCATTTTTCTCAGTGTTTTCATCACTGACTCCAAAATTTGACTCCAGATTCGTGATCAGCGGAAAAAATTACTCGATAAAGGTATATGCAGACCATTGGAACACGCTATGCGTTCATGAAAAAACTCGACATCCATGAAAAAACACGATTTTTGACAGTTTTTTTCATTTTTCTCAGTATTTTCATCACTGACCTTCAAATTTGACTTAACATTTGTGATCAGCGGGAAAATTACTTGAAAAAGGTGTACGCAGGCCATCGTAACACGCTATGTATTCATGAAAAAAACGTGATGATCAATAAGAAACATAGTATCCGTAAAAAACGCGGTTTTTTAAGTTTTTTTTTATTTTCCTCAACATTTTGACACTAAGCCCTGGGTTCTAACAATAGTCGAGGTCAGTGGGGCAAAAAAACATAAGAAAAATACATTCAGCCTAGCCAAACACACCACATGCATATTTCACTACTAAAAAAAACCATAAAAAACGCATTTTTTGACAGATTTTCGGGTTTTTATAATTCTTGAAAAATTCACTTTTTACACCAGTTAAGTTAGCGTAACTAGATGGCGGTACCATTTCATGCCGGCAACCTTGGAACGTAAAAGCGAGAGATTGGTAAAATGCAATATTGTCTGGCTTTACTCGTAGTGTGATTGGTCAAAGCGAGCTAGAGGACTCTTTGTTGGGAATACCAGTCTATAAGTTACAATATCTATGGTTTAACGTATCTTAATCGTCACTGCCATTACATCATGTATACCTACTTTGTTTTTTACTAGATGAGTCATTTTGGAAATGCATTTTTATGTGACGTAAATGATGAAATTGAAAATAAAGGTCGGTAAATTCTAAAAAGTGACAAGAAAACGTCTGAAGGCAATTAATTAAAAAACATAATATTGAAGATATACCTAATGAATTATTTATTCGTTAAATATTCTCCCCAAATACCACTCGTATTTTAAATTTTATCTAAAATTTTTGCTCAAGCTAAGTTGCCAAGAATGTAATATAACTCGTGCAAATTGGCAGTTTATTATCAAAGATTAAATCCCTCCCGCTTACTATATAAGAGAAGCTAAGTTCTAAAAAAATGTTTTGGCATTAGCCTCCCGCAGTACCACTCCCACCCCATTATTAAAGTGAGTAAAAAAAATAAAATTCTGATTTAGTGTATGTACAAGAACCAAAGGCTTCAAAATTGGTATTGGTATTTAGTATACAGAGTGACCCATTTATAATTTTTATTTATTGTGCGATTTGAATCAAATTTTACTCAAGTACAGAACAAATTAGGATTTAATTATGAACAGAAAAACATTCACTTCCTACAAATGCAAAGCCACCTGCGGTATCAAAACATGCGGAAAAATTAAAAAAATCATATTGGGCATTTTTTTATCGGTAGATATGCTTCTAGAGGGCAGAATATTTACTAGTGAAATATTTTGTCGAACTCCTCTATATGTTTCCTTAAATATATAAGGAATAAGAAACCAGACTGCAACCAACAGCTATTCTCCGGACTAATGCCCCGCCGAGCGCTGAATTACGAGTTACAAGCCTGGCCGCGTTAAGTACAATAACTATGTATTGCCACAAAACGTTAAGTTTCGATTGTAATAGACACCAGCCGAAAGACTTATTCCCATTCAAAGGAGCTCTCGTACCAGCCACCCCATACCACTTGCAGACTGCAGTTTCGAGCTAAGAGTGAACAAATGCCTCGTTACAGCCGTCTCAGACCTACCTTGCACTGACGAGAGCGTTTTGTGGCAATACATAGTTATTGTACTTAACGCGGCCAGGCTTGTAACTCGTAATTCAGCGCTCGGCGGGGCATTAGTCCGGAGAATAGCTGTTGGTTGCAGTCTGGTTTCTTATTCCTTATATATTTAAGGAAACATATAGAGGAGTTCGACAAAATATTTCACTAGTAAATTTTATTATCGGAATATTCTGTTAATGAAACTTGCCCAAAATTTAATCAAAATTAAAAATATTGAAATTTCAAAAATATCATTGTAATGGGTTTTTTTGTTTAGAAAACTGTACTATGACAGTTTTGTGTAAAAAACTATGAATTAGGTTTTCAAATGATTTTTTTTCCTATTTTTATAGATAAAAAACAAAGAGGTTATGACAGAACAATGTACTTTTCCATATTTCGTTTTTAAATAAAAACTTCGCAATTTTGTTAATGTCAGTATTTAAAAAAATATATTCCCATATACTGTTTCTCATTAATATATAGTGTGACCTAGACGCTCAAATTTTTTCATCGGCTTACAGCGCTTGCTTTAGAAAAAAATTGCATTTTAATCTATAAAGAAAAAAGAAAAAAGAAAAAGAAAAAATGTAACATTCTTGTTTTTCTGCAAATATCTCAGAGTAAATATTAGTTTAAGAGAAAATATGGTACATCAAAAATGAAGCATATAACTGAGAATTTTATTTTGTTTATATATTTGTGTAAGGTTGATTGTTTCGGAGATATTTGATTTTATAAATGGCATCCGACCGTTTTTAGGATGAAGTATTTAGTTTAAAATGTTGAATATCTTAGAAACTGTGACACTTCCATCAAAAGTTCTAAGAAGTAAAATTAAGTGTAATTAACCAATTTTTAAAATGATTTTTTGTTTGATTCTACATCACAAAAAATAAAAAAGTTATGGCGGATTCAATGTGCGTTTTCACATTTTTGTTAACAAAATGTCAGCATTGATGAAATATGCGAAAAAAAATCCAATTTTCTTCAAAAATCCTAAACATTTTCTTTCTGGCTAGCCTTACTGACGGGAGTTTCTTTCTGGGAATTTTTTTCTGTGTTCAAAACATTTAAATAAACATGCTCAACCTTAAAAAGTTTGTAACGATGATGTTATATAACTTTGTTTTTTTACCTCTTTGACCTTTCTGGTTGCGCCCCTGATGGCCCACACTTTCTGGCGATCTCATTTTATTCATTCTAAACATAAAATGTGTACACACAAAAAAATTGGCTTTGTAACGGTGATATAATTTAACTGATTTTTATATCTTGAACCATGGCCAACTCGACGGGCTGACATATGCCAGAAGTCGTTATTTAAGTTCGATAGAATTAATTAGCGCATAGAAAATGCTTGTAACGATGAGTGTCTGAAAAAGCCACTTAGCTCCCGCACCATTTGGTCTATTTTAAACTTGTAACCGAAGTTTAAAGTCTCCACAAATTTTTTTCGATCTTTCCCTGTACTATAGGTGTTTTAGGAGTAGCTAATTCTGATATCAAAAGTTAAGGATTCAAAATGGCAAATCCAATATGGCTGCCATAATTGCAATATTTGTACAGATTTACATGAAATTTGATATACGGATATTTCAGAATTTTTGGATGACAAGCTACTAAAACGGGAAAAAATATTTGAAGAGATTAGGTACTGCCTTCAAAAAATGTCGCTAAAAATTATGAAAGCCAACTTTATATGCCTCTTGTAGGTAAATTCATTTTTGTTAAAAATCAATATCTGTGTGTTGTATGCACTCACTTCTAGTAAGAAATGAAACATTTTAATCTCTTAATTGACTCAACAATTTCTCAAAATACTTAATTTCCTTAATGTTCTTCATGTGCAATTGATAATGAAAATGAAAATGCGCGTCGTACTGCATTTCTAGTTAGTATTAGAACTATTCATTGCGCCTTTGCCAACCAAAAGATGAAGTTGAAATTCAGTCGAAGTTGCATTTTATTCTTAGAACCGATGGCTAAACTGTCTACTATTTTTGGAATAATGCCGAGTTATAGTTTTGAAAAACACAGCCTTACTTATATTGGAATATTTAGATCTTACTCATTATTTCTGGTCTGTTTAATAATGGCATTAACAGTGAACGGTCTCTACCAACGACTCGAAAATTTTACCTTGCCATACATTTTGAGGATTTTAACAATATTGGTTGAGCTGACATGGCTATCTATATTTTTGTTATCTACTCGTTATGTAATATGCATATGTGGCAAAAATTGATTAGACAGTTATGCCATTTAGAAGATGTGAACAACTTAAACACTAAAGGACTAACCAGCAACTCTCTTTTAAGGAATCCAAATTTTTTATTTCTTGTAGGGAATGTGTACCACGTTGCTTTGTGCTGTTACCATTATTATTATTATTGGTCTGGTATTGCATTATATCTGTTTTTCAGTTACACAGATATATTTTTCTATCACTATACAGTGTTTTTAATAGCAAATATAATGTATAATATCATATTATCAATTAAATCTAAATACGAAGGTATCAACAAATTGCTCTTTAATATTCATTGTATTGACGTGACAATGCTTCCCACTATTCGAAAAGTAAAAATACTGTACTTGGCAATAGACGAAGTGGTGAAAACATTTAATGCATTGTTTGGTTGGCCTATGGCGGTGCTCTTAGCGAACTTAATTCTGCACATTTTGTGCTGTTTGGCGTATTTTACCACGAATTACCTGAAATTCAAAAATGGTTTGCTCCAAAAAACAGACACTGGTTTAATACCGACCCTTGCGTATGCCATCGGAGGTGTGGTAAGAAATAATTTTTCTAGCAAATATTTATTAATTAATCTATTACTGAATTTAATAAGTTGGTATCGATGATTAGCCTTAGTAAAGAATTAAGAAAAACGTTAAATAAATCATAAAAAGAAGTTAGGAACGAATAAGTTATTATCGAGACATCATGGTATTAACGGGAACTTGCAGTATTATTATATAATAAATAATAATTATTTACAATTTTTATTAGTGGTTAATGGTCTGTGGTTTAATGCTGGTAAAGGTTAAAACGGGTATAGACCAAAAGGTGTTAGGAAAATGCTTGTTCTCGTTCGATCAGAAAGTACACCCTTTCTGGAGACATTATCCGCCAGAAAATAACGTTTTCCCGGGCTAGACCAGAAAGTTACATTAAAGATTGGCAAAGCCTTTTCGATCCCTGCTATTATGGTAAACGAATTTGTGTTAATTGTTGAGATAAGTGTCAAATAGTTAAATACACTTAACTTTTACGAGTTGTCAAAAGTCAGTTCACAAGTTATATGGAAAATATGGATTCAGATTTTGAAGTGTCGGCCGAAAAAAAGATATTGTACGTTACACGACCGAAAAACAGTGTTTTACACTTTCCGATCTTGTAACGTAAATTGCTATTTTAAATGGTCGGCGTTTCGTCAAAATTTATTGACAGGACTCTACAATTGAACATATTGAAGTAATTATTTATAGGCCAATATCACATTATTATTAAAAAACGTTGTGATTGTTTATCACTGAATAAAATATATAACAATTAATTAAATAAACCAAATAAATGAAAGTTTGTACTTTGAATAATTTTTTTTTAATGAGTTCGTGAAAGTATATAGAATAATATCCTGAAAAATTCACATTTCGCTCGGATGCAGAACATAGAAAAACATTTTTTTTCATCCATTTTTTAAATATTTTGAAATCAAGTCAAGGTAGAAAAAAATAAAAAATACAGATGGATAGATCACAAAATATCCTAACAAAATTTATCGCTAAATCCACGGTATTCCCGCGCTTGAATCATGACTGTGACATCGACGCACTGAATTACATGTCACTAAATCAGAATTTGTTCGATCTATATGAGTGTTGGTTCATTTAAAAGGTGGAAATTGTACCTTTCCGATACTTTTTTGTTTTAAACAATACAAGCAAAGGATGGATGGGAAAAATATACTTATATATTTAATCACACCCGAACTCAATCTTCGCAATAAAAAATATAGAAAAAAATAAGAGCTCTCCAAAAAATTCTTTCTTCATTGAGAATTGTTAAAAAGTATGTACACTGGATGATTATTATGGTCTATTAAGTTGCAGTAGAGTGGATTAAAAAAAAAGTACTGCGAGGGAAGGATTTCTAGTCTTCGTGGTATTAGTGGTGCCAGTGAAGGAAGACCTCGTCAAGATTTCGACGAAGTGCTGAATGAAATTAACGATGATCCATCTACTTCTCTGCGTACCATATTACGACACACTGGCGTATCTAAAACAATGGTGCACAGAATTTTAAAACGATACCAACTCAAATCATTTTAATGTCATTGCTTGATGATTTTTTTGATAAATATATAAATTGGAGGCTGTAACTTGTCGAGAACTTGACCGATTGGAAAAAATAAAATATCACTATTTCGGACAAAATGTATACTTTTCGAATATTTAAACAGAAATTTGTTTACCTGTATGCATTTTTTCGAAAATATGTTCAATATTACTCGTTTTGAATATAAATTCTGGAACTTTTCCAATACATTAACGAATGTACCGTAAACCGGGGTTACTTTGAACCGCGTGGCTACTTTGAACAAAAAATAAATTTTGTTATATTGACTCATAGTGAAATAACCATTAAGTTTAGAGAAATCTAGTTTTCACCACACAATTCATCAGACATTTAAGAATGGTTTGGCAACATTGGTTTGAAAATAATTATTGTGAAGTCGACAAACCTGACATGGAACTTCAAACCTAAAAAACTAACATTCAAAGAGGTCTGCAAACTTTTATTGCTGTAGCCGTAAGTATTTGCACCACATGGTTACTAAATGTATTTGCTATAACAATACGGTATCCTAACAAAGCTATGTTAAAGAAATTAAAAATATTTGTACACATTTTTTGTTTATAAATTTTTTATCAGAATAATGCTCTTAGACATCGTTTTCGGGGGTACTTTGAACGCGTTCAATGAAGCCCCAGGTTACAAATTACCTCTGTTTTTTCTTGTAGAAAATGGTCTGCTCGTACAAAAGAAAAACTGGTGCAAGAAAATATGCCAATTTCACTCCAGAAGTCTTAGAGAAAGCTCTTTATGAAATAAAATACAAAAACAAGTTTTTGCGTGAATCATCTAAAACATATGGAATTTCATTAGGGACGCTAAGTCACAAACTACGAGGAAAGCATGCCACCCTTGCCCTCACAGAAGAGGAAGAAATTAATACATATGCAATAGATAGTTTAGTTCCATTCATTGTTTTCTGTGTACCTTCTTTTTTTAAACCGTACTGTTATTGCCAAATATTAGTTTAGTTTAGCTTATATTATATTTTGTTGGAATACTGCTGTTTTTTATGATGTTTTGTTATAATGAGTGCCTTAATAGTGTTTGTGAATAATAAAATACGTTATTTTATGTAAATTGTGTATTTCTGTTGCATAAAAATTTTTTTTTCCGGAAACAAGGAGTTTCTAGTTTTTAGGTGTTCAAAGAAACATTATCTGCGAGGTTACATTGAAATCGCATGGTTTCATTATAGGCGTTCAAAGTAATCTCGACCGTGGGGTAACTTTGAACACCCACAAATTAATTAAAAAAAAATTGTTATTGATTATTTTAAAATCTAATTTTTTGTCAGTAGAAAGCTCCAACTGACGCCCCTGACATATATTTTTTTGAAATTTTTTATTCGCTGCCTTACTTGAGATATATAGATTTAAAACAAAAAACCGTCCAAAGTAACCCCGGTTTACGGTACAAGAAATTCATTGGATATAGCCGAAATATCGATAGGTGTATCTGTAATAAATACAATAGAGTAAAGGCAGGTAAAAATGTATGCTAGTGACAGTGCGGCAGACCTGCTTCGATCCAGCGGCTATGTGTGGTGTGTGTATGCGTTCATAATTATATATTTTTCTCTCCATATTCACTATTTATCCTCCTATCCACTAAGAAAAATATTAAAAATGTGTAATCAGAAAGAGAAAAAAAGCTTTATTTTCTCGCTAGAACTGCTAAGAATTTTTAGAGGTTCCATAGTATGCATTTAACCGTGCGCTTGGCCGCGCAGTGACAAAGTTACTTCACTATTTTTTTTTTTTTCAGGAATACCGTGGCGATAAATTTTACTACGACATTTTTTGTTCAGAAACACATGGTCTATGCACCTATATTTTTTATTTTTTATTTTTTTCTACCCTGACTTAATTCCAAAATTTTGAAAAAATGGATGAAGACTTGTTTATTTCACTTTTTTTATGTTCTGCATCCGAGCGGAATGTAAAATTTTTAGAATATTATTCTATACACTTTCATAAACTCACTTAAAAAAAAAATACTCATTTTGCAAGTTTTTGGAGATTTCCCTATTAGTAGAAGCGCATAGAGTTTTTCGTGGGAAATAAATGATTAAAGCTGGCAAGATATTTTTCATGTTTAATTATATCACACTAAATAACAATATGTTTCTTGCCACCCTGAGATACGCGTCGTTCACCCCCTCCCCCACCCTCCCTTAAGGGTAAAAAATTTAAAATTGCTGTATCTTTGAAACGAATAAAGATACAAATTTCGTTTTTGTTAGACAATCTTTATCTTCTAGCGTACAATAAAATATTTCATTATGATTTCCTCGAAATTTTGAATATTTCTAGAGTTATAACGAAGTTATTAATTTTTTTCTACATTGTTTTCAATTGTTTCAAACATAGTGCCTAAACTGCAGCTTTTAGAAAGAAAAATTCCAAATAAGAGTGATAGTTCATGCTTCTAGCTTTCGAAAAAATTATAGACATCTTATTTTAAAGCAATCTTAGGTCGAGAAATCATGGAACATGTTAGCTGGTGTATATAGTGGAATTAGTGGAGTCTTTAGAGATTTTCACTTCGGAATAATTCCGGGAAGCAGTAACTTTTGAGAATACATCTCTGAAAATGTCGGGAATAACATACCAAAAGTTACCAACAATAGTCCTTGAGCATAATTTGTTATTAAACAAATTAGTTGCAAAATACCAGTCTTTGTCAAATACATAAAATATTTTTTTTATTTCAAAAAGTAATTACGCCATTCAAAAGTACGGGAAGTTACACATCATAAATGTATATGAAGTTTTTTTGTACGATCAAAAATGTAGGCTCCGGATTTTTTTGTTTAAACACGAAAATGGAACGCGTAGACACGTAAATACGGCAAGCGAATCGCGCGCGGCCTCGGGCGCGGTACACTAACTTTGTTGTAACTTTTGAACTAATTTTTATTTTTGAAGATGTACACTTCCAAAATTTCAAAATTTTGAGAAAATGATAAAATTTGATATATATAACTAACTTTAACCACTTATTTCTCTGGTTTAAATCGCGTGATTAGATCTCTGTAGGTGCGATTTTTAAAGCTTGAATTTAAGATGCTTCAAGGGGATTTACCTTAAAAATTAAATTAACCCCCTTTACGGAAATAAAAGAAAAAAATTTTTTGCTCTTAAATTCGTGAAATTATGGGTAAAATAAAAGTTAATAACTTTTATAAAAAAAATTATTTAGCCTACCTGTGCAGCATACGTTTATATAAGTGAATCTGATGATGAAAAAATTTCGGAATATATATAAACCTATACTTTTCACGAAATATTGAAAAAATCAAGTTTTTTCGGTAAATCGACTCAATGTTGATTGTTTTTACAATTTTTATCCTGTTCAAAATATCGAAAACATATTAAAAATATTCATGTGGTACAGGGCCATGAGTCAAATTATAATGCCTGAATAATAGAAAGAAGATGAAAGTAAAACGTCTCCACGGCAAGCAGTACGCATCGCCTGCCCCGCACGCTGCGGTGTGTGCCCGCAGAGCATTGTAAAAGTAGTTTGGGCACTTTTTCACAGATCATCTTGTAATGCTATGTGCAATATCACGTTTTCTCAGCTTCTTTTTAAGTTTTTATGTGAATATTTAAATTGTGTTTTTAATGGAATAGTGTTTTGAATTATTTTATTGCTTGATGGAAATCGACCATATGCCATATGCCATATTGGATCAGCCAATTTGAATTAAATTGCTTTAAAATTTTTCAACTTATAATAATTTTGTTAAAAAAAGTTTCTCTTTGTTTAAATAATTAATAAATAATTTCCTCACGATTATATGTTTATAACTTTTTATTTTAAGCTAGGTATATAAAAGTGATATCAATAGGTTTTAGGAAAATTGAAGCTTCATTTCGCGCGGACGACTGTCGACCAATGTAGTGAAATTTAAGATACGCGAGTATGGTAATGGTAAAAATAATTATAACGTTGGAAAGATGGATCGTTAGCGAACAAATCTTATTTGAAGGTTTTTTTTAATCGAGTGTGAGTTTTATTAGAAAAAGGCGATTTAAAATGCCATGGTGTTTACAAAAAAGATTTTTTTTTAAATAACTTTGTTAGGAACAAAAATTGGACAAAAGTGCTAATAACCTCTTCTGTTCCTTAGCAAAAAAAAGACGATCTAGCAAAAAATGAACATTCTATCTTTAACGGTTTAAGAGATATAATTCATTAACCATTTTACCACTTAAGAGGCGTCAGGGGTGAGGGTCGCGTGATTGGGAGTGGCAAGAAAGGTTTTGTTGTTGACAAATGTATATACTAGCATATAATGAGGGTGCATGCTTTATTCATTAATTTCCCACGAACCCCCTGTTTTTTTTTGGTAGAGGGGAAATCCTACATGGACCCCGGAGCTTGGGTCTTATGCTACCATGAGTGCCGGACTCCTACCGGCTAAAACCCCTCCAATCTTCTACACACCCCCTCTCCGGAACCGCTCACGCATTACTTCAGAAGGAAGGGGGATCCTGATCATTTGCTTCACTAGGGTCACCAAGCCTCATTCCTTTCTTCGTCTTCCATGTCTCTTAATATATTTGATAGCATGCCTGCTATATTCCAATTTTCTTCTCCCTCGAGCATCAAGGCAGTCAGGTTCTCCACTTCAAATATTGTGCCTAGTTTGTCCTGGCACACGGTTCTGGGGGCAGCCCATCTGGACTGCCTCCAGACGATGGTGTGTTCTGGGGTATCTCTTTCTCCACAATAGACGTACTCATCGTTACCTATGCCTCTGACGTATGTGCGAAAATTGCCGTGACCGGATAGCGCCTGGGTGAGGTAATATCCTACCTCCCCATGCGTCTTATCCACCCATCTTCGAACCCCCTATTTGTCGCCCTATGCGGTTCCACTATACCGTGCGTGTAATGGCAAGTTAGACATAGGGCGTAAGAATTGCAACATCGCGTGTGCCAGTTGACTAAAATGACATAACAGAGCTGGGATACTTCAGTAGTCGAGTGCCGACAGGCGGGTTTTGCTGTTGTTGGGTTGTCATATCTCTCGCGCTACGTGGATGTACATGTCTAATCCGCAATTACACGCACTGTATAAAATTTTCTGTCATCTGGGCTACTTGGTTCTTCTAAATATACACTGAATCAAAATTTTATTTTTTTATTCACTTTAATAATAGGATGGGGCGACAGATTTAACCTAGCAATTAGGAGACTATGCTTATTTTTAATACAATTTTTTTTTCAGTTCTGGCCAGTAACAATAATATTTTGCTGCGATATGGTTAGTAATGAAGTCAACAAGTTGATAACTATATGCTATAAACTGGAACAAAATCTACACTCTGCTTCAGAGGAAAGACGGGAATTGAAGAGTTTGAGAAATCAGGCACTAATTAAGTATCCAAAGTTCACAGCTGCTGGTCTTTTTACAATCAAGCGAGCAACGTTACTTTCTTTGCTTGGCACTACCACCACTTATTTTATCGTTGTGATACAATTTACATATTTAGAGCTTTAAATAATGTTTAATAAAAGTCTAACACACCGGAGATTTACATATATTTGCCTTTGATTTCTATTTTATTAAATAGTACAAGGGCCCACTACCAAAACCATGTCTCATAGAATCACTGCTAAAACCGTATGAAATCGATAGATTAGATGACTCTAGACCCGATTAGGTGAGCAGTAACGATCAAAAATACAGCAGCTTCGTGAGGGGCATTTCTGCTGTCAAAGAAAAAAAAAATAGCTGACGGATTATCACGTCCCATCTGATATTGAAAATGTACATAGATTTTGTTATTTTATTACTAAAAAACCGCTGCCCAAGGAATCACTACTTCCACATCCAAATTTTTTATCAAAGTCACTTACAACGAAAAAAATTTGTATGTGGAAATAATTGTTTATGGAACTTTAATAATATAATATTTGAAATCCTCTACCCCAAAAACCCATAAAGCGATACGCCACATCGGTAGCGGGGTGGGGGTGGTGATGGGGGGGGTAGTAGGGGTGGATGAAGTAAAAAAATATTTTGAGGTTTCTGGTTCTTGTACACACACTAAATCACATTTTTTTTTCATCCCCTTTAATAATGGGGTGGGGGTGGTAATGGGGGTGGCTAATGCCAAAACTTTTTTTGGGACCTTAGCTTCTCTTGTATATACTAAATACCAATTTTATGGACTCTTACCTGCTTGATTTACCTATTTTCCCCAAATTTACCCCAATTTACCCCCCAGCCCTTCGACGGAACAAGATGAAAATATAATCTAGTTCTAGATCTCGTTAAAATACATATGTGTACCAAATTTCAAGTCAATATCTCAAACGGTTCCAGAGTAAACGTGCGCACAAAAAAAGTTACAGACAGACAGACCGACAGACAGACCGACAGGCAGACAGAAATTTTTTTTTCGATCAAACTTAAAATCTGGACGTTCTAGGCCTATTTGAACAATAAAAATTAAAATTTTTTTTTTTTTGTCGTTACTATACTTCCACTGGATGTGGAAGTAATAACCCCCAAAATTGGGTAAAACCACCATATACACCAAGATAGAATGAATAGATACAACTACATTGTGGAAAACGTGAATAACATACAATTTCTTTAATCAGCGGTCAGATGCTAAACGAAATCCACCTCCAATAATGGGGTAGAAACTACTTTTATATAAAAATAAAGTACATAAATGCCATTAAATCGTGAAATTTTCATGGTGTAGAGTATGGTACATGAATCTGGAGTAACTCCTAGCGCCATTTTCAGTCATGACCCGGAATTACCCCCCCAGTGGAGTGTAAATGTATCAAAATAAAGTCCACAAATACCCATAAATCGTGAAAAATGTTGAAGTTTTTTTAGTTTGGAGTAAAGTGTATAAATCCAGAATGACTCTTACCTGTTCGTCCCACTTGTTACCCACAAATACCCTAGGATGGAGTTGAAAACACCGATACGTACATAAATGCATAGCACAGAGTACAGAAATGGCAATAACTTGAAAAAGATTGTATTTTTTTTTGTATTTTTGGGCACAGAATATATTTCTCAATCTCTTTTCTTGAAATGACTGTCTTGTTTTCAGATGATCTTCTCATTCTCTGTCTGTGGTGTTCTTCCGTTGTGTCCCTTTTTATGGACTAACTGTAGTCTGCCATCATCTGCACGTCCTGCCTTCCTTGATAGCGCTTTTCCATCTTCGGTATATCCTGGTGGAAGCGGTCCTCTTGCTCTTCCCTATGATCACCTAAATTCTCCGGGAGAAGGTTAAGATGGGAGTGTAGTAAAACATTTTTTGGGAAAAAGAAAGCTGGAAACTATGAAGAAATCGTTGAAAGATTACAAGAATTTGGGGTGTAATATGAGTTTAAAATTTCATTTTCTACACTCCCATCTTGTGTACGTTATCAGATAGGCGTGTTCAGGGATCAGAACTTGTTTTGAGGGGCTGTGTTTTTAATATTAGTCCATTGGTACGGTTAAAAATCCAATTGCGAGGGAAGTGAAATACCTAAATGTCACACTAGATAAATCACTTAACTGGAACTCCCATTTGGGAAAGGTAATCCACAAAGCAAAACAGTCCCTGTGTACATGTCGCAGAATTTGTGGAAAAATCTGGGGCATAGGTCCCCAACAAATATATTGCATATACGTTACGATCATAAGACCAATGGTAGCATATGCCTCCATAGTTTGGTGGTCTACAGAGGCAAGCGACCAAAGCCAAACTCTCTGGTCTACAGAGGCAAGCATGATTGGCATTAACTGGTTCAATAAGTACCGCACCGTCAGCTGCTCTGGAAATCCTCCTGGATCTACCTTCTTTCCATATCTATTTGGAGAGAGAGAGGCCAGGTGGGCAATATACAGACTTCAACAAGCATCATGGGACACAACAGGCTGTCAGATTACATGGAGTGTCATGACATCTTGGGAATGCTTTCAGATGTGATGCCTACCGTGACCAACTATGAACTGCCCTCTAACGTCCTGTTTCCTGGAAAAGACGAATGGGATCGGAACAAAACCGACCTACTAAGATCAGACATCTGTTGGTTTACAGACGGCTCCAAAACCCCCGAGGGAGTTGGAGCTGGAGCATACAATCGCAACCCAAAGGTAAGAATTACTTCGAGCCTGGGTAATTATGCGACTGTCTTTCAGGCAGAAGTTCATACCATTGAACTGTGTACAAGGAGGGTTAACTATATGCATCCTAAACACAGATCAATAAAAATCTTTTCAGTCAGCCAAGCAGCTCTCAAAGCTCTTGGTTCACATCGGTGCAATTCTAAATTGGTTTGGAACTGCCAAAAGGCTCTAACCCGATTGGGCAGATATAACAAATTAACTCTGGTTTGGATACCGGGCCACTCTGGAATGGAGGGCAACGAAATAGCCGATTCCTTAGAGAGGGAAGGTGCGGTATCAAAATTTATCGGACCAGAACCAGTGCTTGGCATATCAGCAAGCACTGCGAAAATAACCATCTTGGTCTGGACCGAGACGAAAATTCTCCAGGATTAGTTCATTTAAAGCGGTTTATTACATACCCTCTGAAATCAAGAACTAGAAAACCACTAGAGTTAAACAGGTTATACCTAAGAACTCTAGTTGGCCCATACACTGGGCACTGCAGACTAAATCATCACCTACACAGACTCGGAATAGCGGAAAACGCTGAATGCCGACTGTGTTTGGAGGAGGATGGAACGGCAGTGCACGTTCTATGTACCTGTCCTGCTGCAGAAAGAACCAGGTTCTCACTTTTTAGCAAAGGCAGATTACCTAGACAACCTCTCACCCAATAAGGTAGTCGGCTTTATTAAAAATCTGAACCTATTGGAGGGTCTGTTACTAGCCCATTCACATATCAATCTAACCTAACCTATGATTAAAATATAAATATGTAAGTTTTGTTCTAGTCATATACTGATAATGCCACCTTGGTTGGCAAAACATATATTGGCTGCTCAGTGTTCTGGTGTTATTGGAATCTACTTCACTGCCAATTTAACTATCTTTTATTAATGATCTCGCTGTGTATTATTTATTTTCCGTAATGAATTAGTCAGTTTAATCTCATTATTGACACTGTATGTCCTCGAAAGAAAGTAATTTCCCTAATGTTTAATATAACTTTGTTCATCAACTAAATGTTTACAAATGTTGATGTGTTCAGTGTACGTCCTACCATATTTCCACTACTGTTAGCGTCAGTGAATCTTATCAGTCAAGTGATGAATTTGAAATGCAATCCAGGTTCCATTTCATTTTTAAAACCAATGGCTAAGCTGTGTACTATCTTCGGGCTAATGCCCAACTACAGTTTTCAAAAACGCAGGCTAACTCTTATCAAAACATTTAGATGTTACTCCTTCCTCTTAATCGGCTTGATAATATCATTAGCAGTGTATGGGCTTTATAAACGATTTACAAAAGTTACCATGCCTCAAATTTTTAGGATTCTGGAAGTACTGATTGAGCTGGCAGGGCTATTTACATATTTGCTAACCAGTTTGGGATCATCGCTGTGGAATATGAACACGTGGCAAAAATTGATTAGCCAGCTAAGCTACTTAGAAAATGAAAACAACCTGAACAAAGGCCTAAAGCCAGATTATCTTTTAAGGCACGCAAATTTCATTTTCTTTGTGGGAAATGTGTACCATATTGTTTTTTTCTGTTGTCAATATTATTATTGGAGTACCATTGGCATAATTATATTTGTTAGTTACATGACAATATTTATCTACCTTTATGCAGAATTTATATTAGCAAGTCTGATTTATAATATTATATTATCAATTAAATCAAAATACGAAAATATTAACAAGTTACTAGTTGATATCACTTTTAAAGACAAGAATATGGTTACTGTTATACGAAGAGTGAAAATGTTGTACTTATCTATGTATGAAGTGACGCAAACATTTAATGCATTATTTGGTTGGCCTTTGTTTGCGCTTTTAACATTCTCAGTTTTACAGATCTTGAACTGTTTGACTTATTTTGCAACGAATAGTGTAAATTTTCCAGATGGTATACTGAGAACTACAGACACAACATTGATATTTACTGTCATATATGCAATTGGAACTCTGGTAAGAATAGTTATTTATGATAAAAGTGATAATAGTATATTATATTACTAGGAGCAGAACGCACTCTTTTTTTGTGTTGAGCCCAGGATTTGCAAACTGAGCGAAACACAAAAAAAGACGTTCTACTTCGTGTAATATATACTATTTTTTCTTCAAGCGTATTAAAATGCAAAAATTCATTTATTTATCATAAATGTACAAATATTCAAACTACAGTCTTACATGTTGACACAATATGACAAGTGGCTAGTGGATAGCGCGCCACCGGTGGCTTTCGGTATTAACATTATGTTACTAGTAAAACAATACCCACTGCGGTGGCGCTTTCGGAACTAGCATTATGTTACTAGTAAAACGATGTCCACTACGGTGGCGTTTGGTACTAACATTTTGTTACTAGTAAAACAATGTCCTACTTCTACTTCTGTTTTTGGTGACATAATTTAAACATTTTAATACGCTTGAAGAAAAAAGTATATTTTATTTTGTGAGTGGAGAAGTTTGCGGAATGAGTGAAGCCAATAAAGCAACCTCGTGAACAAAATAAAATCACTTTTAACACGCATATTCATACACTATTTTTTTGTATGAACACTACTAAAAGTATTACTGATAATAATATCTACGTATTCTTGCAAAATTTTATAATTACTTCTACATCCAGTGGAAGTATGTACCTAACGACAAAATTTAAAAAAAAAATGTATTGTTCAAATAGGCTTAGAATGCCATGAAACGTCGATATTTTCAGTTTCAGCAAAAAAAAAATTTCTGTCTGTCTGACTGTGTAACTTTTTTTGTGCGCACGATTATTCTGGAACCGTTTAAGATATTGACTTGAAATTTGGTACACGTGTGTATCTTAACGAGATCTGGAATTAGATTGGATTTTCATCTTATTACGTTGAAGGGTTGGGGGATAAATTGGGGTAAATGGGAGTAAATAAGTAAATCAAGCGAGTAAGAGCCTATAAAATTGGTATTTAGTATATATAAAAGAAGTTAAAGTAACCGTAAGCCAAAAAATTTTATATACATATGTGTACCAAATTTCAAGTCAATATCTTAAACGGTTCCAGAGTAATCGTGCGCACAAAAAAAAGTTAGACAGAGACCGACAGACAGATTTTTTGCTCAAACTTAAAATCTCGACGTTCCATGACATTTTAAGGCTATTTGAATAAAAACATTTTTTAAAATTTTTTTGTCGTTACTATACTTCCGCTGGATGTGGAAGTAATTGCCACTTTGAATAATTACCACCTTGGTCAATATTTCCACCTACCCTAGTATGGAATAATAAATTATACATATTAATGTCAATATGGAGCGTGTATTAACTTTCCTTCAAATATAACATTCAGTTAATGTATTACTTAATTTTAATGACGTGATCAAATTATTCAGAAGTGCTGAGCAAAGTGTACGCCACACAACACTACTAGATATATTCATTCGTCGCTTCTTTGTCGATCAAGAAATGAATTTACGATATAACAGAAGCAACATTTTGTTTTTGGAGCCTATCGCCAAACTGTGTACCGTCTTCGGAATAATGCCCGGCTACAGTTTTCAAGAACATAGGCTCACTCTGGTTAGAACATTCAGATGCTACTCGTTGTTTTTAGTTTGCTTGACAATAGTACTGGCAGTGAACAGCTTTTATAGACGATTTGAAACTGTTCCTATGCCTTCAATTTTTAGGTTTCTAGAGACAATAATTGAGCTGTCAGGGCTATCCACATATTTGTTGACCACTTTAGGATCTTCACTGTGGAATATGAACACGTGGCAACAATTGATTAATCAGTTAAGTTGTTTGGAAAATGAAAATAACCTGAACATTAAACCCCTAGTGACAAAATCTGTTTTAAGGAACGCAAATTTTATTTTCCTTGTAGGCAATGTGTGCCATTTTGCATATTGTTACCAATTTTATTACTGGAACGGCATCAGCGAAAGTATATTTGTTACTCATATAGCAATCTATCTCTACGCAGAATTTTTGTTAGAAAGTCTGATTTACAACATTATACTTTCAATTAAATCTAAATATGAGAGTATCAATAAATTACTAGGTAACATCAGTTGGATTGACAAGAATATGGTAACCACTATACGAAGAGTTAAAATTATGTACTTATTAATGGACGAAGTGATGCAAACATTTAACAAATTGTTTGGTTGGCCTTTGATCGCACTTCTAACATACTCAGTTTTGCAGATTTTAAACTGTTTAACTTATTTTGCATTACATAGTGCACAGTTTGCAGATCGTATACTCAGAAAAACAGAAGAAACATTAATATTTACTGTCATATACGCAGTTGGAAGTGTGGTAAGAAATAGCTTTATCGTCTACAATATATGTACAGGGTGGGCCAAATTAGATGGAATTTGGGATAGTTGACGCTAAACGCCCAAGAAGAAATAGGTTTCTCCAGGAAGAAAACCTGATGTGTTACAGGGTGGCCATAGAATAGAAAAAATAATAAGTAAAAGGTTCCATATACAGAGAAAAGTTTTGTGTAATTACTTTTTTCTGAAATCAATCGGCAATGTCAGTGACGTAGCCAGGATTTTTATTCGGGGGGGGGGGTCCGAACATTTTTTGTAAGTATATTATGTATTGTTATGTAGCTTTCATACAAAGGACCCCGCACAATCATGTAAATTGACGTACAGTCAAATTGGCTGAATTTTTAATATATTGTAGATTTCGACTTTCTGATCAAAAGCTCTCATGGCCCCAACTCGATCCTATAACTAGTGTCCGAGATACTGCTCAAGAAATGTACAATAATGACCTTTTGTACAATTTAAATAATTTCGAATTCATGTTTTTTCATACATTTTATATTGTGATTCTTTCTAATAGCCCTTTATAATATTTCGCACTAAGAACATTTGTTGTTTTAATAAAAATAGCATAGAAAAAATTAAAGTATGAAAAATGTTGGCGAAGGCGCCGGAAAATCTGCATAAAAATAACAAGTGAAAATATATTTGGTCAAATTGGCTATAACATTTTTTACATAAAGTATATGTCTTCCTGATCAAAAAACTTTAATTGAAAAATTTTCGGAAATTGCTTCTTTGACCTCTAACACCCCATCAATAAAATAAAAGTTCGACAAGATACAGAATTTTACAAGAATTTATAGTTGTATTTCGAATACTAGACATACGATCGAGTTGGGGCTGAGAGCTTTTGATCTACAACATATTAAAAATTCATCAGCCAATTTGACTGTACGCCAATTTACATAAGAAATGTGCGGGGTCCTTTAGGTAAACTATTCAAAAACTTATATTTCAAGTAACTGGCAACTATGCAATTTAACGTGGATTTCGCTTGGCTAGTAATAAAAATAAAAATAGAATTTACTTATGATTCAACAAGGTTTTATTCATTTGACTGGAATTAAGCTCCGCCCTGTCAATATTGCTACAATAAATTGCAAGAAATTACGATTTGCAACGAGGCTGATTAGAATCAAGATTCGTAATCGGCCAAAAAAATTTTTGACTAAAACCGAAAATAAAATCAATATAATAATTTTAAATGTCATGTCTATCAATTATATAAATGTCAATAAATTTCGGGGGGGGGGTCCGGACCCCCAGGACCCCCCATGGCTACGTCACTGGCAATGTCTACATTTTCGGCGCGATTTCAGATTGAAAAATGCACAATTCCAATATTTCAGTCCGTTGCTAAGAACTATCAGAAAACAGACCGGAAACGATTCGTTGCCAAGCAACGATCAACATTCCCGTACGGTTTTTTATGTATTTCTTAAACAGTAAATAAATACATGCAGACAAACCAACTCACATTAAAATTGCATTTATTAGTAAGCAGTTAGATTGTAATGAAGAAATGTTATGCATTAATACAAATTCCTTAATATTGATTGTGATTTCAGAAAAAATAGTATGTGTACTTCGGTGTGAAAGCACATTCCAGGACTTCGATGCTTGTTGGCCTCGGCTAGCGCCTCGACAACAATTTGCATCGTCGTCCGGGAATGTATTGCTTTCACACCTAAATACACAAATACACAATATACTATTATAGGATAACTTTTTAATGGCTGGTTTAACCATCTGAAATAAGCCTATTTTTTGAAGACTCCGGAAAAATGTTTTCTGTTATAGATACGAATCTCAGCTTTAACCGTTCTGAGACGAAAGTGTTTCATATCTATGTAGACCAGTCGATGAAGTTATTTACCCACAAAAATTTGCAAAATAAATTTTTAATGAGTTCGTGAAAGTGTATAGAATAATATCCTGAAAAGTTTACATTTCGCTCGGATGCAGAACATGAAAGAAAGTGTAAGAAAAAATTTTTTCATCCATTTTTTCAAAATTTTGAAATTAAGTCAATCTAGGAGGGGAGTCCCTCTAGAGACGTTACGGTGAATAGACGCCTATTAGATAACGTTCCTTTTAAATCGGAAGACAAACCGGTAATAAGCTGGCCCAAATATGTCAAAAGTACATTCGTTGTGAAGTGAAAAATTGTGCATGCGGTGGTAGTGTCCGAATAGCAACAATTAAGTGATAATTGCTAATATTTAATTAATACGAGTTATTAAATCTTTCAGTGCAGCGTAAAAAAGTGAAAACAGTCGACAAATATCGAGTAGGTACCCGACCCGAAGGAAGGAAAGGCCATAAATCAATCAAGATAAGTCCACTTTACCCTTAAAATATTTATGTCTTAGGTACTCGTAGACAACTGAAAGAATTTCATAAACAGACCTGAAATGGAATAAATTAGAAATAAGTTAATAAACAATTCTATTCCAGCAAATACTACCAGAGGCGTACCATTAGAGTAACAGTACACTGCGCCAAATTAAATCAATTTAAAAATAATAAAAACTTGGATAAAATTGTTGCCCATTATTAGCTTGGTTTTAGTGCCATTAAAATTTAAAAAATCTCATGCATGCTATAAGAACATACTGACTGTCTACACTTCACATCTGGTACGGCTCTGGTAAGGTTAAGGAATTTTATTAAAAACGTTTAGGTCCGTAAGAATACGCAAAAAGTAAGCAAGAAATAATAACTCTGCAGAGAACACAAAAATAATGTATCCACTACAAAACGTAACAACGAAGACACATCAGCTACTGGTACAAAAATAGAGCACTAAGCCATCAGTTATAAGGAGAAAACATAACAACCCCGGCACACGGAAACACTATGAAAAGACCAGAAGAGGAGTTGCATAGGTAACCAGACGAAAGAGCTCCATCGAAATAAGAACGAAAAATATAAACGAAAACATAGCCTCGGCAATCATACAAAATGATCAAGATCATTGATCATTGATCAATCAGACAAGACAGCAGGAAGGGTATTCATGCAACTGACTCAAGAAACCAGAAGAAACGATAAAAGAAAAAATGGGGAAACCGGGTTACACGTGGAAAACAACAACTAAGAGGATCATGAACAAACTGAGAAGCGACCAAACATACTGGAAAAGAAAGCGAGTGGAAAAAATGAACTCCACAAAGAAATCGCAGCGATATACCCTACCAGAACCAGAAACCGAGGAGAAGAAGAAAATTTGTAGAAACAGAAACACAAAAAGAGGAGCATAAACATTAGATAACGAACACAATGCGACAACACATTGGACTTGTGTCTTGCTGTCGAGGCGACCAGATCTGCTTTATAATGCTCTGTCACCAATGGATACCCATAAAAGTTTATAAATAGTGACAACATGTAAAAAATATAGTTAAAAAAAGTATAAGTGGATGTGTTTGTAAAATAATACATATCTCGGAACATTTTCAGTAATTGATAAGAAATATTAGTGAGTGTTTAATTAGGTATACAAACCAAAACTTTACACAGTGCTTCCCCTCTAACGCAGTAAATAATGGTATATATAGTACAGTGAAATCGTGCCAGGCGGCAAAGAGGAGAAAGAAATCAGTAATAACCGAAGAGAGGACTGTCTATATGGTGCACTAAGCCATCAATTAGAAAAAGAAAACCGGCACACACTAACGCTATGAAAAATCAAGAAAAATGTCCATTATACTATTAGGAGACTTCAATGCACATATACTCCACACATGGCCTAACGAAAATGGAAACGCGCTGAAAAACCTAGCACACATGTTTGACTTAACAATAAGAAATACATGGAGCAAAAGTCAAACCTGTATTGACACCTGGAGTAATGGAAGCTCAATCACACAAATAGACCATACCCTGGTAAGCAGAGAGATAAGGGCAAGGATCAAGAAGGTTAAAGCAAGAAGGACAGCAGAAGAAAGCGTTAACACTGAACAGCAGCAAACTAAAAATAGGGAGACCATGGTGCACGTGGAAAACAACCACCGAGAGGATAAAAAAAACTAGGAAAGAAAAGCGAGGAAAAAACATGCGCCATGTGGCTCTCGCTGCTGACAACAAGCATGACCAAAATCCAACCCAGCATCGGAAACCGAGGAATCAGAAGATTCAGCAAAAGAAGATTTGACGAAGCAAAAACACAAAAAGAGGAGCATAAACACTCCATATCAAGACACAGCACATATTTCACACGAAGATTCAGAAGAGGCAGATGCCCAGAACCAAAAACACAAAAAAGGGAGCTTAAACGCTCCCTCACGACACAATGCGGTAACGCATCTCATAAATACCTACATTTCCCATCCCATGTTCCTTTACCATGCGCCATGTGGCTCTCGCTGCTGGTAACAAGCATGACCTTAGTCCAACCCAGCGTAGACGTAGCAGGCCCACCTGTATAATCCTGGGAGTGGCAGCAATGCCTACCGCACGCTGATAAATCAAATCAAATCAAGTCAATCTAGAAAAAAATAAAAAATACAGATGGATAGATCACGTATTTATGAACAAAAAATGCCCTGACAAAATTTATCGCTAAAACCACGGTTTTCCCGAAAAAAAAAATAGTCAAGTATAACGTTATAACTCGGAGCGAGATCCATGCGTGCGCGCGCTTGAATACGCATGACTGTGACACCGACGCACTGAATTACATGTCACTAAATCAGAATTTGTTCAATCTATATGAGTGTTAGTTCATTTAAAAGATGGAAATTATAGCTTTTTGATGCTTTTTTGTTTTAAACAATACAAGCAAAGGATGAATGGGAAAAATATAATTATATATATTACTCCGCCCGAACTCAATTGTCGCAATAAAAAATATAGAAAAGAATAAAAGCCCTTGAAAAAAAAATTCTTTTTCACCTCCTTTTTATGTTCTGCATCCGAGCCCGAGCGGAATGTAAACTTTTTAGGATATTATTCTATACATTTTCACGAACTCATTAAAAAAAATTATTCATTTTGCAAGCTTTTGTAGGTTTCACTATAAAATGTTCTCTCGTCTGGGCTAGTGTTAAAAATTATTAAATTTCCTAAATATGTTTTTTTAACTTTCTTTTTACTACTGAACCTGGACTGCACTGGACCTACTTATATATTTAAAAAAACCATCTAGAATTGCCCGTTCTATTTTATTTGTTAAACTTACAGTGTTGACATGAATTTTCACCAAGTAAAGGTCGAATGTATCAACTAGGAATTTTACTTGCCTAACATCCAATAGACAAGGGACCGTCTGCTTTACATCCCTCCCCCCTTTCCCCATACGAATGATATATCTACTACGCAATCCTCGCCTGAAACTACATAGCTTCTGCGTACATGCGGATAGGCAAGCAGTAGAAGGTGGGGCGAACTCGCTACATTTCCCTTTCAAGAACTGACTGTAGTCAAGGCGGATGTACGCTGGCTACCTATAAGTAATTGAATTATTATAAGTTTAAACTGTAAATGACTTCCCCATCCTCCTAGCTAGAAGAAGGGAAGATCTTGACATCTTTTTAATGACTATCAAATGAAGCATTTATCATTGAAAATTTTTTTGATTGTTATCAAAATTTTTTTACTTTAAGTAATCACCACTTTGGTCAATTTATCCATCGGATTTATTAGTTTGGATAATAAATGAAGCATTTTAATCTCAATGGTTGTATTGGTTTTATATTAATTTTCCTTCATGTATACAATTTACTTAATGTACTACCTAATTTTATTCACTCCGTTAAATTATTATGAAAGCGTTGAGGAAAGTGTACGCCACACAACACTACTACTAGTATTGATAGATACAACTCACTGCTCTTTTATCAGTTAAGAAATGAACTTGAGATATAGCAGAAAGAACATTTTGTTTCTAGAACCGATCGCGAAACTGTGTACAATCTTCGGAATAATGCCCAGCTACAGTTTCCAAGAACACAAGCTTACCCTGGTTAGAACATTTAGATGTTACTCATTATTTGTAGTGTGTTTGACAATTGCATTAACAGTGAACAGCTTTTACAAACGATTTGAAAATATGGCCATGCCTCCAATTCTTAAGATTTTACAAGTATTGATTGAACTAGCAGGGCTATCTACGTTTTTTCTATCCACTTTGGGGTCGTCATTATGGAATATAAACACGTGGCAAAAATTGATTAGTCAGTTGTCTCATTTAGAAGATGAGAACAACTTTAACATTAAAACACTACCAAGAAATTCACTTTTAACCAATGCAAATGTTATGTTTCTTCTAGGTAGTGTCCACCATATTTCAACTTATTATTACCAATATTATTATTGGACCAAGATGGACATGTGTACGCTTGATTGCATTTTAACAATAATGTTCTATTTTTATGCAGAATTTCTGTTAGCAAGTATAATTTATAATGTCATATTGTCGATAAAGTCTAAATATGAGACCCTAAACAAATTAATTCTTAATGTCAGTGTTGTTAATAAGACTATTATTTCCACTGTACGAAGAGTGAAAATGCTGTACTTAATGATGGATGATGTTATGCAAACATTTAATACGTTGTTTGGATGGCCATTTTTTACACTTCTAGCTCACTCAGTTTACAGATTTTGGTGTGTCTGGTCTTTTTTACCACGAACGGCTTAAAATTGAAAAATCGTTCATTGGAAAAGTCAAATGGTGCATTAATTTTTACTCTCTTGTATGCAGTTGGAACAGTGGTAATTATGATTATAATAATAATATTAACAATAATGGCATCATAGATATCCGGTTCAAGAATTCCTCATCATGGGATAAAGTGAATTCTTTTCTTGGTGTGAATAGTACCAACTGGAAAAGTTGTGATTTCTTCTCCAGTAATGATAACAATCATCGACCGGTATGACCCTTCACATGGACAGGGGAAAAAATGTTCCTACTCAACAAATCTTAAAGAATTCGAGATTTTTTTTAAATACTCGCAAGGTATCATACTATAACGGAGTACTGCCAAAATTTCACTAAACTCATAAACCGTATACCAGCAAACCCAAAACTCACAAATTTTAAACCCTTACACCCGAAATCCGTAAACCAATTAACTTTATTATTTTTTTTTCATTTTTATTTTGATTTAAAATGTTTTTTATTTATTTTTAATTATCTCTATTCCATTGTTATTCTTCAGTTTACTCGAAAATTGTAATTAAAATGATTCCTATTTCATTAATCCATTTGAATGTAAAAAATGATACATAATTAGATTTCTTTTTTCAGTTTTGGCCAGTAACAATCATATTTTGCTGCGATATGGTAACTGACGAAGTCAATAAGTTGATAACTATGTGTTACAAGTTGGAACAAAATGTACCCTTCGCTTCCGAGGTGAGACAGGAATTGGAGAGTTTGAGAAATCAAGCGATAATTAAAGGTCCAAACTTCACAGCTGCTGGTCTCTTTTCCATCAAACGGTCAACGTTGCTGTCTTTACTTGGCACTACTACGACTTATTTTATTGTTGTAATACAATTCACATCTCTAGAGCTTTAATGGTAGATAATAAAATTGTAACACAGTGGAGATTTTCATTACTGCAATAATAATTTTAATTTTTGAATAGAGAATATTATTTAGGTATTATGCAAATCACAACTTACACACTTTTTTATTTATTATGAAAATACCTACTTTCTGTATACTGTTGCCCTAATCTGGGCACGCTAATATACTAGTTAGGTAAATACTTTAAAACACTTATTATTGGAGAACCAATCAAAACAACTACTCTCCTAGCTAATACTGACGAAGTATTGAATTAAATGATAGGATTCTTAATTCAATACTTCGTCACTATTAGCTAGGAGAGTAGTTGTTTTGATTGGTTCTCCAATAATAAGTGTTTTAAAGTATTTACCTAACTAGTATATTAGCGTGCCCAGATTAGGGCAACAATATACAGAAAGTAGGTATTTTCATAATAAATAAAAAAGTGTGTAAGTTGTGATTTGCATAATACCTAAATAATATTCTCTAATTATGATAAAACCAAATAAATAAAAAATAATTAATTGTAAAAAATGTAATTTTTGAAGTTTGCACAAAAATTAAAACAGTTATTTACCTTCCAAAATTTTCGTCATACTTGAAAAGCGTTTATTGCTTCTCACGTTAGAGGCGTAGCTAAACTACATGGTGTCCCGTGGCGGCATACATTTTGGGGCCCTTACAGATAATAGTGATACGCAAAAAAAAACAAAAAATGTAAATTAAAAAAAAAAAAATAGAACCGTCTTCAAAAAATACTCAAAAGTTATCTCTAAAAAGCAAAGAAATTGAATTTCACTCATACTACGGGAGCCCACCCTAAGTGCCCGTGCACCCCCCCCCCTCCCCCCCCCGATCCTTTAGGACAATGTTTTTCATTAAGATTAAAGCCCAAGGAACAACTTAAGACATGTCCTAAAAAAAAATGGCTGCACTTTCAAAATGGCGTCCGTTAAAAAAAAATTGCAAATATCGTTTTTGTCATTTAACACAAAAACTAAAAAAGATGGAGAAAAACTCTCTGTACAAAAAATAAAGTGCATAAAATTTTCTACAATTTTGTTCCTATACAATATTTGCATTGGAGTTACCATTTTCCAGATAAATGATTCAGCTCTTAGGATAAAATATAAGATTCAGTATAAAACGTAACACGGAAGCACACCCTAACTGTCCGTGCACCCCCCCGATCCTTGGGGACAATGTTTTTCATAAAGATTAAAGCCTAAGGAACAATTTAAGACGTGTCCTAAAAAAAAAGCTGGCTGTACTTTCAAAATGGCGTCCGTTTAAAAAAAAATGCAAATATTGTTTTTGTCATTTAACACAAAAACTAAAAAAGATGGAGAAAAACTTACTGCACAAAAAACAAAGTGCATGAAATTTTCTACAATTTTGTTCCTATACAATATTTGGATAGGAGTTACCGTTTTCCACACTCAAAGAAAATGATAGGTAAATTCAACCAAAAAGAGCATATGAAATCGCGCCTATCTAGTTTCATAGTTAAATCAATCAGAAAAGAATAGTCATACAACTTTATTTGTTTTCGTAAACAAATAGTAGTTTAATAATCATATCTTCTTGTAACAAATTAAATAGTACAATGACATTTTTTTATGTTCACTAACCATTTTCAACTTGGTCTACAATTAAATAGTACAACGAGTTTGTTTTTTGTTCACCAACTAATTTTTAGGTTGGTCTACACTTTATTGTATGATGAAGTTTTTTTTGGTTAGCAAAAATCTCAGTATTGAGACATCAGACCACCCAAACCAAAGATTAGAGATCGTTTATAAGATCCATCCAAATATATCGATGATCCCTGAGAGAATTTGAATATTGCAATCATGTTATTAATTTTCTATAAATTCATAAGAGTATAAGATAATGCATGATTGATTATTGTCAGTGATTTGTATGTGGCGTCATCTGGGAATAATTTATGTAATAGACTACGTGGTAAGCAAGCAAATTTTATGGTAATTCTGTTAGAACTTCTAGAAGACGACAATAATATTGGTTTGTCTACCAAGTACAATAATACAGCGAACTAATACTGGGTTAGAATTACAATTCGATAATAGTTAAAAATAAAATATACTATTATCTAGTTTAATTTGACAGAATTCAACTAAATAATAGTCAGACGAACAAAATAATATAATAATAATAATAATAATAAGTTTATTCATCCTGTTATTTCGGTTACACATGTGCGTTTACAATTTCTAAAGTTAAGAATAAACTAGAGAGTAGTAGAACTATAGCGATTATATATAAGTTTGATAAAAAAGTCATTTAAGGTTGTTTATCAACATTACAATTCACAGAAGAAATCTTGTTTATGAATGTAATATTGCAAGTACAGGACCTCCTTATGTAGCTTTTTTTTAATTTTATTTTATCCAGTAGAATGGATCCAATCATTTTAGAGACATGATATTAGGATGTTATCTAGTTTTTGTTATAATATATGTACACATATACATATGTAGACATATATTTATGTTGTGGTTTATTTATCATGTGGGAGCATTTTATAAATATATACCATTTTTAGAATGCCCAAAACCATGTACCTGGGCCTGCTAGTTCATTTATAAGAGCATGTATTTTCAGTCTTATTCATCTATTTTTTAAGTTAATGTTTGTTTTGTTGTACGACAACTTTTTATTAATTAAAATAACAATCACCTCTTGTTTAAAAATACCATCAATATAGTTTGGTTTAACAAAATTAACGATATTGTTAGTTAACCATTTTTTTTTGTTGAATTTACCCATACTATTTCTTTGAGTGCAGATACCACTGTTGCCGTTTTCGAGATAAATGTCTGCAAATTATAATATTATTATTATTATTAATTTTTTTCAGTCTATTTTATTTAATTTTTATGTTAATAATATAAAGTTATATTATACGCCTTACAATAATTGTCACAGTTATTTCTTTTAAGTGATTTACCGATATATGAATTTCCATGTTTTCTTAATTTTGGACTCATTCATCTGGAAAATGGTAACTCCTATCAAAATATTGTATAGGTACAAAATTGTAGAAAATTTTATGCACGTTGTTTTTTGTGAAGAAAGTTTTTGTCCACTTTTTTAGTTTTTGTGTTAAATGACAAAAACCACATTGGCAACAGTTTTTTTTAACATATGGCCGCCATTTTGAAAGTACAGCCAGTTTTTTTTTTAGAATATGTCTTAAATTGTTCCTTAGGCTTCAATCTTTATGAAAAACATTGTCCCCAAGGATCGGGCGGGGGGTGCACGTACAGCTAGGGAGGGCTCCCCGACTATCAGTTTTACTAATATCTGTCTATCTATTAGTGGAAAGTAGCAAGGAACTGTACTTATTACGTAATATCAATTTGGGTTGCAAATATATCTTATTTCAAAAATACGTTTTGCACCGATTTCAAATTAGGTACAATTTCTTCTCCACTAATATATATACAGATATTAGTAAAACTGAGTGAAACTAGTTCTTACTTTTTGGAGATATTTTTTGAAGATTTTTTGAAAACGGTTCGATTAAAAAAAATGTCTACCTTCTACCTTTTTCTATCTTCTAGCTAGCTTCTATTATTTATTTAACTTGTACATAGTGAAGGAAACTACTGTGAAATTCTCTTTATGTTGGGTACCATGTGAATATTGGAGTATTTACACAAGAGTATACAGCATATAAGTGCCGAAAAGAGGGGAATAAAAATGCAAGTAGGAGATAATGGCGTCACGCAGAGTATATGTTCTTGACTAATTTTAAAACCTACAGAGATCCTAGAATGTCCTACTATATATCCAATAATCGTTTTTCTCTGACATACAGAAATAGTCGATGCACGAATCAGCCTACTGGAATAAACACAATGGGGAGTATGCCGAAAATCATTGCAGAGTTTTTGGGGTAGCGTAATGCAGATGAATTTACTGGTTATTGTTTTCTGAGCACCTCCACTACAATTTTGGCAAATGCAGGAGCAGATCTCCACGACATAAAAAGGCACGGCAGATGGCGTTCTGATTCCGTTCTGGAGCGTTATATACAGACTTCTGCTGAGAATAAGAAAAAAATCGCAGTTCAGATTTTGAGGGAGAACGAATCTGTTTTATTCGAAAAAGCTGATACCACAGTCTCGGTAACCAGTTCAAGATGCACAAGCACACAAGTAAAAATGGCCAGTGTTAATGAAGGTATTAATTTATATACCTGTTCAAATTGTGTTGTCAATATTTACAAAAAAATAAATGAATACCTCACTGAGAGTAGATAAAGCTATCCTACGTTATAGAAGGAGCGAATTGGTGCCCTTAGTAAAAATAAATTTAGTCACGTCTTACGAACGAGCGGTGGTGAATTCATCTACATTCTCAGACGACGAAACTCATTAAAATATTAAATGTTTGTACTTCGACCTATTTTTATTTTTAAATTTTATATGATTGATAATGGCAGGAGTGAACCATTTCGAGTATTTACTTTTTTGCTTTTATGTAGTGGCACATGGTTATCCAAGATAATATATAATTTATTATAAATCTTGTTAAAGGTAACATTTACATCTGAATAATAGAGAGTTATTGGAAATTATAAATACTGCCACGCAGTATTAAGGGGCTACCTTATTTTATTAGTGCATTACCTTTATTTCATCAGCGAAATGTTAGTTATTGGAACACACCTTCGTTTATCGTGTCGTTATTTCTGTGCAATTCTGACGCTTGCGCACTACTTTCTCTAACTTAAAAATAATAAATAATTTTTTTATACAGTTTTTTCTATCCTTTGTGTTCTCTGATGGTGCTTGTGTATTGCTTTGTTTAAATTCAATATGGAACAAATTCTGGAAGCTCTTATCCTAGGAGGGGCAAATGAGGATATCGAGTATGCAATTTTGGACAATGTTTTAACCAACATGTCTATTAATAATATTATATGTTGTTTAATTATTCTAATTAATTTTTTTTCAGTGATAATAAATAATGTTGCTGAATAGTTTCTTTATTCCTGGGGATCTATGGTTGCATGGGTTTATGTTTATAAATTGTTTTGTAAAGTGCAAGATCGTCTCCATAAGTAAATTTTAACCTTGTATTTTTTTTTATTAATTTTAGGGGAGAATCGAAGGTACTTAGATATGATATATTATTTATTACTGAAACAAAAACACTTTGTAAAAAACACCGGCAGTCGGCACAACATAACACTGACGAAAAAATAAGGTTATAGTAATTCAAACCAGTAAACAAACAAAAATGTGTGAGCGATCGAACGTCAAAATTGCTAAATGTCAAAATACGGCGAACCTAACGCACTGCAGTATCCCTTCACTAATAAGGACAAGCACTATCCTTAATAAGAGATCCCTTATTTGCGGATCAAATTGCGCAGGCGTAGATGCCAAAATAACGCTGACTTTAATACTGCTTGCCCTTATTGCGCGTCCAATAACTCCCTAATATTCAGGTAAAGTAAAATCTGTCTCTTTTAATGAATTATAAAGTGTTAAGAAATCGGGTTTTCGGAAAGTACACGCGTGCTGTGAATAAGCTTGTTGCAAAAAATATAATTTTAGTATTTTTAGAATCTTTACTTAATACAAACACAGTGTGTAAAGGACTTTTTTTTATTTTTTTCTTCCATAAACGGTATTCAACATTAAAGTTAGAACAAATCCGTTAGGCGCGCAAGCAACACGTGACATCATGTAACAGAAGACGTTACAGTACTAGCCCACATTTTAAATTAATTCCATTTATGTAATAGCTTGATAGTGGTGCGAAATAGACCATAAAAGTCTCTCCGTTCTCGAGAAAAAAAATCAGCGTAGAACCAAACCAGACTTTGTAGTTTTTATAAAATGAATAATTCTACATAAGAAATGGCCATTTACGATATTTTTTTGTAGTACAGTTATTTTTTATTTCTAAAAAACTTGAGAAATTGATGTTATGATATCGTAACATTAAAAAGTTAATTATATTTTTGTGAAAGAAATTGATGAACCGCTCCTCTCTCAAATCTCAATGCGTCTTTTGTTCGCCCAGTTAAGTAGCAAGAAGCACCCCACTTCAGTTAGTGACAAAAAAGTACATAGATAGATTAGACTGACATACTCTCGCTATAAAAAGTGAATTCTTATTCTCCAAAATCTCTCCCACTCTGTTATACATTGTATTTAGTTTTAAGAAGTTAAGTGTTGTGAAGTAGTGAAGAAAACTAAAGTGGTAGTTTGTAGTAAAAGGAACGAAACTTTAAAAAACTTGTTGATAATAATTCTATATTCGGCATGGTAGAAATCTACAGTTTTTGTTTTTCTATTCAAGTGAATTTGCATTAAATGATTTGTAGTTACATAACTGTATTTTTTACAAAGAAAACTCCCTTAAACCGCACTCAAAAAATCCTATGGAACAATAAGGTCACGATGCAAGAAAAACATTCTCTTTATGTCAAAGGAAAAATTATATCCAAAACAATTGATTGATTATAAAAATCGTGTTTTTTAACATTTACACTGCCATATCTTCAAATCTAATTGAGCTATCTATCTGATTTTTTTTAAAATTCAAGTACAGCGCTTCCAATGGTCTCTTTGTTTCTATCGATTATACACACCTACAATTTTTACTTTTATTCTGTATCGTTAACAAAAACCACTTATTTGCATTGTTTTGGTCTCAGCTACGTCTAACATAGTCATAAAAAAAATTTGTTGGCTCTAAAAATTGTAATAACTGACCTAACTCACATATTATGGTATAATTTTAATTAAAAAAGCAATTAATTACATCATGCTAAAAAATATTTGCCATTTTGATATATATTTCAAATACATGTTATATACTATATATTTAATTAGAATATAAGCCATTTAATCAGAAAATTAATTATTCTTCTTGCGCTTCTTAGCCCGTCTCTTATAAGTTACTTCTGGAGCATCTCTTATACATGTCCAACAGTAGTCTGCCAACATCGCAGAAGTCCATTTACCCTGATATCTTTTTTCCATATTTTGAATATCCTGGTGGAATCTCTCTCCATGCTCATCACTTACTGCACCACAGTTTTCTGGGAAGTAATCTAGGTGTGAATGTAGAAAGTGGACTTTTAATGACATATTGCATCCTAATTTCTGGTAGCAAGAAAGAAGATTCCCAACAAGGTCTCTATAGTTTTCTGCTCTTTTGTTACCGAGAAAGTGTGTTGTTACCATTTGAAAGAAATTCTAAGCAGCTTTTTTATTACCTTCTAGAATGTTGTCAAATTCGGCATTTTTGAAAAGGTTCTTGATTTGAGGACCCACAAAAATTCCCTCTTTAATTTTCGCATTACTAAGTCTGGGAAATTTTTGTTTTAAATAACTGAAAGCACGTCCTTCTTTGTCCACAGCTTTTACCAAGTTTTTCATAAGCTCCAGTTTTATGCGGAGTGGTGGCAGTATTACCTTTTGTGAATCAACTAATGGAATGTTAGCAACATTTTTTTCTCCTGGTTTAAAACCCAGTCTTGGCGGCCAAATTTTTCTTTTGTAATGTTCTAATCACGCTCGACTGTTCCACTCACAAAGAAAACAGCAATATTTGGTATACCCTTGCTGCACACCAAGTAAGATAGCTATCACTTTTAAATCTGCACAAATCTGCTACTTATACTTGTTATATTCTATAGTTTGTAGCAATACATTCATGTTACTGTAATTTTCCTTCATGTGGACAGCATGGGCGATTGGAATTGATGGCAATTTATTTCCATTGTGGAGTAACACAGCTTTTAGACTAAGTTTCGAGGCGTCAATAAAAAGTCTCCAGTCACTAGGATCATGGGGAATGTATAAAGCACTCATTAAACCGTCAATGTCCTTGCAGGCAACCAAGTCATTTTCCATTTTGAAAAAAGGTATCTTTTTGACGACTTCGATGCATGGAAACTTTAACATTTTCTTATAGTAAATTCCATTGTTGTAATCGAGATGTCAAAAGCTCCGCTTTTGCCTTGGACAGATCAAGGTCTCTTATAAGATCACTTAATTCGCGTTGATTAATTTTGTGTGGTTCACCACCGGACACTTCGGCAGAGAAATCGGGATCTTGTGATGTTGACAGCTGGACTAAGTCGTCATCTACATTATCATCCGATTCTTCGTCAGAATGAATGAGGGCTGTATTCTTGAAGTGGATTAGGAATATGTAGTTCATCACTATGGAGAACCGGGCGAATGGCAGATGGTAAATTGTGGTATTGTATTAGCATCCGCTTTTTCTTGTTAATACCCTGTCTAATAGGAGGCATCACGCAAAAATAACAATCGGTAACATGATCTGTAGGTTCTCGCCAGATCATGGGCGCAGCAAAAGCCACTGAACGTCCTCTTCCACTTAGCCAACTGCAAAGATAGTTCGCACAATTGCTGCAACATATATAAGGTGCCCATTTTTTGTCTTCATCTCCAATTGTACAACCAAAATAGAACTGGTACGCCTTCTTAATTTTGGGAGTAAAATTACGTTTTTGATGCGCAAAAGTCACTTCACCGCAAATATAACAAAATTTGTTAGGTGTATTTACACAATCTCGTGGCTTATTTTCAAAATAGCAGTATTTACTTTCGAAAATGAACGCTTATCATGCACAAGGTACAAATACGACTACCAAATAATGAATATTAGTTTTAGTGACAAATAAAGAGTAGTTAGTATGTCTATTTTTCGTAGAATTCTAATTCTACCTGTTTTAATTTGTGATAGGACCGCCTATAAATTAGGGTTCTACACATGATCCAGCGGCAGGAAGCCAGCCTTGTCGGCATGCTTTGAACTCATTCGTAAAAGTGCACTGGTCTGCTGGAATTCCAGTTATCTTCAAAACGTACCGACAATGCCGGGTCCCAGCAGCTGGAGCGTCTATATCTGCGTTACACTTTATTACCTGTATTGGGAGCCAACTTGAATTTTTGCTTTTTATATTGTTATTTAGCATGACGAAGTTACTAAGAATTTGCTGTTTTTACTTCCAATACATGTAGGCTGTAGAATAGTGGCGTTTATTATTTTCTTTAAACAACAATGAACTCTTTACTCGACTTATTACTTCGCTTCACGATTCATATTTTGACAAGCTACAATCTTTTTTATTCTTGAAGCCAAGATACAGGATAGACTAGTTCACAAGTGTTAAGCCGTGTTAATGCTTGATAGAGCTCGTAAAAATATGAATGATTTGGATTTGGAATGATGTCTAGAAAAATGTTCAAAATTTTCAAACCCGCACATAAACAATTGCAGAAGTTATAAACATGTGAAGATTGAAAAAATAACGAGTTTTGTTTTTTGTAAATAACTCGTAAACTATTACTATTTAAGAAATTTTAAAGAGAGATTTTTAAAGAGGAAGAAATTTCCAATAAAAAAGTCCCGACTCCCGAAACTCTATCTCTATTATTAATAATTTTAATTAAATGTTGAAAATAGAGCTCCGCGCGGCGAACACTAAGCCGTTACAATGCTCTGAAACCGGCCGTAATAAGTAAAAATATTTTTTTATGTTATTAAATATTAATTTAAAAATTTAAAAAAATTATGGTATTATTTAGGCGCTTAAAGGAACAATATCCCGTTGTAAAAAAATTTTTTCACCATCTTTCATAAAATGAGCCCATTGTTAAATAACAAATTTTTTTAGAGTTTGCGTTATATTTCAAGTCGGATAATTGTTAAACAAAAGCTACTTAAATTATTTCGCTTCGTGGAGACCCTATATACTCACCTATACTTTATGGGATTATGACATTGCGATGTTTTTAATTATTATAGTCTATTAGTTATTAATTATTTAACCTAACAAAAAACTAAAAAATGAAAAAGTGAGGTTAAAAATATTTTTTAATTAATTTTAATTATTATTACTGTTTTTATATTCAAAAGTACTATAAGATCACATAAACTTTAAATTTTCATTGCTAATTGTTTAAACAAATTTTATAAACAAATAGATAAATGACGTATTTTTGAAAAAAAAAAATATTGAAAAAAGGAAGACAATTAAAAAAATTTTTTAAGAATTTTTTTTCTTTTGATCATAATATTTTATAACCAATAAAATGGCAAAATTTTTTTTTTCAAAAATACGCAATTTATCTATTTGTTTATAAAATTCGTTTAAACAATTAGCAATGAAAATTTAAAGTTTATGTGATCTTATAGTACTTTTGAATATAAAAACAGTAATAATAATTAAATTTTCAACCTCACTTTTTCATTTTTTAGTTTTTTGTTAGGTTAATAAAATAATTTATAACTATAATAGACTATAACAATTAAAAACATCGCAATGTCATAATCTCATAAAGTATAGTTGACATAGGGTCTCCACGAAGCGAAATAATTTTAGTGGCTTTTGATTAACAATAATTATCCGACTTGAAATATAAACGCAAACTCTAAAAAAATTTGTTCATTAACAATAGGCTCATTTTATGACGGGATATTGTTCCTTTAAGTGTCTAAATAATACCATAATTTTTCAAAAATTTTAAATTAATATTTAATAACATAAAAAAATATTTTTACTTATTACGGCCGGTTTCAGAGCATCGTAACGGCTTAGTGTTCGCCGCGCGAAGCTCTATTTTCAACATTAAATTAAAATTATTAATAATAGAGATAGAGTTTCGGGAGTCGGGACTTTTTTATTGGAAATTTCTTCCTCTTTAGGAATCCTTCTCTAAAATTTCTTAAATACCAATTATTTACAAAAAACAAAACTCGTTATTTTTTCAATTTTCATTTGTTTATAACTTTTGCAATTGTTTATGTGCGGGTTTCAAAATTTTGAACATTTTTCTAGACTTCATTCCAAATCCAATGCACCCCCATTCATATTTTTACGAGCTTTATCAAGCATTAACACGGCTTTGAACTTGTGAACTAGTCTAGGAGAAGTTTTTGAAAAAAAAGTTTTTCATCTAGGACTTAGTTTTTTATTTATGAATATTTTTGTGATGCAGTAGCATATGGCATACACCACGGCAGGCTCAAATTATCCGATTGACGTTTGAAATAACATTTTTTAGTCGTGTTTAAAATAATTTAAACCCTTTTTGAATACGATACACTTAAATACACACTATAATTTAATGTCACAGATCAAATACAATTAAATAATTTTAGGAAATAACCGCAAACTGCACGAATTATATGTTTGAATCATTGCACTCGCAGAGATGCTCTGGTAGATGACGTCAAGTCAAATATGAGTGTGTTCTCAGATTTGCCCCTTCTCCCGGATATTAGTCGGCGATTTAAATACTTTCCAGAAATTATGAAAACAGATTTAATAATTGCTAATATTTAGTAACACTATATTAATATATATAAACTAATTTAAAACATACGACACATGCAACAAGCCTATTATGAATTATTGGTTAAAAAGTCTTTATAACATAACTTTAGTAGTTATGACGTGACTTTATATATTACAAAATCGTCATAATCTAGTAATGGTTTTTTAACTTCTTCAAAGCTATATTAGTACGAATAGATTTAATGATTTCGTTCAGTAATTTATATTAACCATTACTTTATAATAAAAGAGAGTTAAAACGTTTCAATCAAGTCCGTTAAAACTACTTTTCCAAGTTAACCTGCTATCATTTCTTTGTCAGTGTCTAAGTGAACTTCAGACATAGCAATGACGAAAGCAATTGTTGACGTTAATATGCCTTCAAGGCATAGCCGAATGTCTATTTTTTTCATCAAACTAATTTCCCGATTAGCAGCAGTTTTCGGTTTAGTACCGATATACAATTTTGAGAAGTACAAATTCGCTTATAAAAAATTGTACAAAACTTACTCGGTTTTGCTCTCAATTGCATTTACGCTGCTAACTGTATGGACTATCCATGTCAGATTATATTACACTGATGTACCAGACGGTATAATTGGATTTCTCATTTTGGAAGACTTGACCTCTCTCATATTTTACCTTGTTGCTACTCTTGGTTCCTCGTTTTGGGAGATTACTTCATGGAAATATTTATACAAACAACTTTTTTACCTGGAGAAGACGATAAGTATGAAAACCACATTGAGCCAAACTTTTCTGAAAAGTGCAAACTTTATATTTATTGCCGGAAGCTTTTATATAGTTATCGTATTCACTGAATATACAATTTTGAATAAATTCAATGACTCCACATTCATAATTGGCTTTGTTTGTTACTACGCAGAATTTATTATGTATATAGTTATTTTGATTATCATCTTAGCGATCAGATGGAAATATTGTGATATTAACACTATACTAGGCAAAAGAAGAGGCATATATATGGTTAACAGATTGAGAAGAATCAGGCAGTTATATTCTATAATGGATGATGTAATAGACACATTCAATGATATATTTGGATGGCAGTTGCTCATAATTATCCTTCGCGCAGCTTTGAAGATATTGTACTACATGTTTTATTTTCTTATCACTCCAACTATCCTGATAAATATAGTAAATGTATTATATATCATAGGACCCCTGGTGAGTAATCGATAAATGGGTTTAGGTAAACCATGAAACTTAAAAAGATTGTTAATATTTTTTATAATAGGTACAGTGTGGACCAAATTAGATGGGATTTGAGGCTCTCGCTAAAACTATGGCAGATATAGGTGTCCCAAGCTCGATTTTCGAGAAACAAAAACGACGCAAACCATGATCGTCTATCTTTCTCGACTACTGAGCTACAGAACGTTTTTTGAAAATTGGCATTATTGGATGACCTCTATATCTCAATTACCAAGTTTCGAATCGAAAATCGAGTAAGACATTCTTAAGGCACTTTTTTGAGTAGAATCCGCTGCTGATAATAAAAAAATTATGCATGCCTCAGTTTTCGAGATATAGACATAAATTGTGTTTTTTTAAATTAAATTATTTCATTATTCGATTACAACTTAAATTAGCTATCCAACGATATACTATGGTATATTCATATCTAGAAAAGTGGTAAATTTTCGAAAAATTTAATATATTTGTGAGGAGGCCATGGGAAACTATTAACAACAACATTTCTTATAATATAAAATAATTTAGCCAAAAATAGGAAAACTAAACAACTTACAATAAATGTTCGAATTGTTTTCCATTGACATCTATGCATTTTTGACACCTTCTCCTTACAGCATTTTTTGGATTTCCAATCATGACAGGAGTTATTGTCCGAAACGCAGCTACATACTTAAAAATAATGTTTTGAATCAAGAAAATTTTATTCGTATATACGCAAATAAATAAATTCTCCAAGTAAAACAAATAATTTTGTTTCAAGAAATAGAAGATTGTCGTAAATAAATTTTGAAACAAAACTATTTGTTTAATAATATATTTATTTGCGTATATATGAATAAAATTTTCTTGATTCGAAACAGTATTTTTTAGCGTGTAATGTCTTGTTTTCCAATTCTTCGATGTTATTAGAACCTTCTCTATATATAATATTTTTTAAATTATCCCAAAGCCAAAAGTCAGCAGGGGTTATATCGGGAGATCTAGCTGATCACAAAATAGGACCATTATTTCTAAAAAATTAAACAATATTGTTACGTGAGGTTTGTGGAACGTTAAATTTCGTAGTCTCTGTATTTTTCTGTTTCCTGATTTTATTTAAAACACCCTTTTTACCTCTTGAAATCACAACGCCAAACACGTTCTCTTACAACTCTTTATTAGACTATGTATTGCCAACTGGTAAGTTTTAAAAGTAACTAAACATATTTTACTGAAGAATTTATCATTGCCGCCAACAAATATCTAAATTACTTTGTTGTTTATTAATGTCCAGTTAGCTATATTAATTGTTAATTGTCAATTTAGTTAACTTAGCTAACTAGACATTGATAAACTAGTCCTGAGTGATATATAGATAACCTTAAATTGAGCATTTAAATAATTTCGTGTTTCATTTGACGTATGACCTGAGGCGCCATCGTGTTGGTAAATCAATCTTTGTCTTGCAGGCATATTGTTTACATAGGGCTCTATTTCTAGTCGTAGAATATAATAAAATTTTCGGTATTCAAGTTACCGTGAAAAAAAATGAGGACCTATTATTTGGTATACAATAAAACCATACCATATACCAAATCCAACCTATTATCTGTATCGGTTACGTGCGGATTTTCATGAGCCCAATGGTGGTTATTATGGCGATTCAAAATTCCGGCACTGCTTATATGGGCCTCGTCTGTCCATATAATTGTTCCTTCAAATCCTGGCACTTCATTGCGCTGACGCAAAAACCACTGAAAAAAATTGAGACGCCTTTGAAAGTCGTTTGGGTAAGATGGTGACTAATCCTAATTTCGCAGGGTTTTAATTTTTTTTTTTTTTAAGCAACGCAACGCAGTTGTTTCTGGGATTCCTAAATTTTCCTGTATTTCGCGAGACGATATATTAGGATTTTCTCTAACAGTTTCTAAAACAATATTTTCCACAGCTGCTCTATCTGCTTTATTATATATTTTTGCTCGAGGTTTTACAAATGATCCAAACTCTTTTAAATGTTGTTGTAGCCTTTTCAATACTTTTATGCCTGGCCTGTCTCTTTTCTGGATATCTAAAAATATTGTTTAGGCGGCACTTTTGCACAAAGTTTTGCTGTCTATAACTTAGGTACAATTGATTTAAAAAAAAAACTGGTACACTTTCTTTTAGCTATGTAAATCATTCGTTCTTTGATTGATATTAATAATATTACAAATGTCACTTTGACGTTAATCAGTGGCGTCATTATTAAAAATGGTTCGGCATCTAACAGATATCCAAAAATTTCGAATTGTTTCTAAAATTGAAGATAGTTGGTCCATAAGAAGACTTGCTGCTGAATACAATCTGAGTAAAACCACTATAATGAGTGTTAAAAACAATGGGAAACCAACCAAACGGTATCCCGTAAAGTTGGTTCCGGTAGGCCCAGAAAGAGCAATAATCAAGAAGAGAAAACCCTTTTCAGACTGCAGTAAATGAAATTTCAGAGACAAATTTCCCTGCTTCTGTGTCTACTGCTTGCAGAAGAATAAAACTACAAAGCGACTTGAAGAGTTATTCAGCGGCTAAAAAATACAAACTTTCAGAAGAAAAGAAGCAGGGTAGGATTATTTTTGCACTCAACTATATAATCAATGATGAAAACTTCTGGGGACAAGTTGTCTTTTCTGACGAAAAGGTTTTTAAATTCCGTAACGATGGACATGTTCGCGTATGTAGGCCTCCTTCCACCAGATACGACGAAAAATATACTTTCGATCCACAAATATCAGGAAGGTTTTCAGTCGATGTCTGGGCTTGGATGAGCCTAAATGGGTTAGGTGTGTGTTGGAACAGTGGTGGTCATCTCAATTCCATTAAATATATTGAAATATTAGACAATATTATGTTGCCGTCAGTAAATAATTATAAAAAATAATTTTATTTTCCAACAAGACAACTGCTCCATACATACGGCCCATCGTGTCAGGCAATGGTTTCTTAATAAAAACATAGAGTTGTTACCGTGGCCATCTAAAAGTCCGGATTTAAATCCAATTGAAAATGTTTGGGGACTAATGGTGAAACATATAAGAAAATTAAATAACCATCCAAATAATGCCCAAGAATTGGAAGGGATAATTGAAGACACTTGGGAGAACTTGTCGCAAGAAGTTGACCTTGCAAGAAATCTGATTTTGTCCATGCCTGCAAGACTTCAGGCAGTTTTAGACGCTAATGGAGCAATGACAAAATATTAGTTAATTCTGTACTACGTAGTTGAAGTTCATTTATTTTATTTTTTTTATTGTATTCTTATGTTCAGTTTGCATTGTTTACATTTTTTTAATATCAAGTGGTATTTTTGTGTTCTTATTTTAAAAATAGAATTATCATTATTTGGTTAGTATTTTAATTACAACCATTAGTAGAATTATCCGTAACAAATATTATTTTTTTAAACAATAATATCGCAGGCTTGAAAATGTTTTGAAAAAGTTATTTTCCAATTATTTTTTAAAATTCCATTTGAATAAAATAAAAAAGAAATAAGTTTAATAAGTTTAAAAAAACTAAGAAAACCGGTCTCCTCCAAAAAACCCAGGTCCGGGGTAAATCACCTCTTCTCCACCCCCTCTCGACATGCCTGGCCAGCCCTATTTACAGACATATGCACACAACTAAACTATTAAGATTTTCGATTACAAGAGTTGTACCAGTTTTTTTTGAAATCAACTGTACCTATTAAAATAAAGCTCGGAAGCTAAATTTGAATCTTCTCCGCATTCTGTAAAACACATAATCATATCATATTTTTCACCGTTACTAAATTGAACGATTTTTAAAACGTCTTAAGAATGTGTTACTCGATTTTCGATTCGACACTTAGTAATTGAGATATAGAGGTCATCAAAAAATGCCAATTTTCCAAAGACGCTCTGTAGCTCGGTAGTCGAAAAAGATAAACGATCGCGGTTTGCGTTATTGCTTGTCTCTCTAAAACCGAGCTCAGGACACCTATATCGGTTTTTGTCTATCTGCCATAGTTTTAAAGAAAAAACCAAATCCCATCAAATTCTGTACATCTGACTATAGAGGTCATTCTTTTAATTCAGTTATTCCACAATCTTGTATTACTAGCTGTGGAATTTTAAAACCAAAAAGCTTCTTTGTAAACGACGTTTGAGGTAGAATCACCATTCTGGAATATTTCAGAAAGCTCATAAATTTTCTGGAATGATCCAGAATACTCCCGAATTTTGTGGAATATTTCAGATATAAACAAGCAAGACATAAATACACAAAAATTAACAGTAAAAGGTAATATAAACATATACAAATAAATCAGAACATTAGCTGACCAGCGCTAAAATATAAAGCGAATATATTACTTGAGATATTGAATTCACACATAAAAGTTACTATGTAAACGGAATCAGTAAATAAATCGCTTTACTTGCAATTTACGTAAACAAAAGAAACTACTACCAACTGGCTTATGTAAAATGCACAAAAGTATACTTAAGGATTTTGCAGAGTGAGAGGGAAATATGTGTTTGTTTTTGGTTTATTATAAATATTTTAAAAATCATAAATGGTATAATCTTTAAAGTAGTTTCAGGTACTTCTCATTGCATTAAGGAATACAACCATATACAGTTTTTACAGTAAAGTTTGTATATTATGTATAGTTAAATGCCATGCTGTAATAATGAAATTAGGAACTATTTTCGTGTACAACAGAAATTTTCAATAAAAAAAAAAATATATAGCTGTAATCGTTAGAGTAATAGCAAGAGTCTAAAACAGTTTTAAAGATTATACTATGTTTGGTTTTTTAACTATTTATAATAAATCGCAAATAAATGCATATTTCCCTCTCATTCTGCAAAATTCCCTCCTTGCAATTATTATGATATTCACCAACAAAAAGAAATCGAGAACAAATTCTGAGTTGGAGTCTGAATCAGAATACGACCGTTTTCAAGAGTCCTATAATGAAGATGGTTTTCTCACAGAAAGTGTCTCAGAAACAGACTATGATGATCTACAAATTTAGAGTGAGGAAGGTACAGAGGGGGAAGCTACAGAGACTGAAGATGATAGACAATCTAGAGATTCTAAATATATTGCAAAATCTGGTTTGTAGTGGAATAGTCAGCCCTTTCACAGAAGAGACCACAAAAGAATATGGTAAATGCACGCTCTGGTATTACACAAAATATCGAAGATTCCAATACGTTTTTGGATATTTTTTACTTATTTTTGACAGCGGAAATGAAGAATCTTATGTCTTCATTCAAATAAAGAAGCTTGTTTTGAAGATGTTTTGACGCTTGCAATAAAAAAAAATACCACCAACCAAAAAATATGGATAGTACTTGAAAGAGATGAATTAGACAGTTTCTTAGTAGTCCTTGTAAAAGCTAACGCGTTTAGATGGAAAAAGGAATCCACTTGAGATATGTGGATTTCTAATACATGCATACGTCAATTATTTTTTACGGCTGCTTTATCTCGAAATGAATTTGAAGAAATTTCAAGATTTTTACGGTTTGACGACGAATCGACTAGAGCTGAACAAAAACAACAAGACAAATTAACGGCAATAAGAAAAATTTGGGACATGAAATATTGTTTCATCTATTGGATCTTCAATATCCTTAATTAGAGTATTATTTTTACTTTATAATTTTTGAGAAGCTTTAACTGTCCTCGTTAGTAATTGCAGAAAGGCTTTTGAACCATACGAACATATCGCAATTGATGAGCAGTTAGTTTGTTTTCGAGGAAGATGTCCATTTAGGCAATACATAAAATCCAAACCTGGTAGATATTGCATACTTTGGGCAGCTGCTGTTGTTAAAACAAACCAGTCTTCAGGTTTAGACTGGAAAACTTCTGGCGGTGTATCAGAGCAAAATCAAGGGTATCGTGTCATGACAGATTTAGTATAACCGTATCACAACAGTTGGAGAGGAATTACGACAGATAACTTTTTTACGACTGTCCCACTAGCTAATTATTGACCAAAAAACTCACTCGGTACGGTTCGAAAAGATATATCAGACACACCAGCACAGCTAAAACTAACTTATAGATCCATTGGATCATCTGTTTGCATTTACAAAAAAAAATCAAATTCATACATTCCTAAGAAGACAAGAATGGTAACATGTACTATCAAGCCAACATGATAGGGATTCTCCAGCAAATGAAAATAAGTTGTATATGATTCTATGTTATAACAAGACTAAATGCGGCGTTGATAATGCCGATAAACTTATCAAAAAATATTTGTGTATCAGAAGAACAGCTCGATGGCCATACAGACTATTTATGAACCTGATATTTGTGATCGGCCTGTTTGTAACTTTTTTGCGCGCACGATTACTCTGAAACCGTTTAAGATATTGACTTGAAATTTGGTACACGTGTGTATCTTAGCGAGATCTGGAACTAGATTATATTTTCTTCTTATTCCGTTGAAGGGTTGGGGGGGTAAATCGAGGTAAATGGGGGTAAATGGGGGTAAATAGGTAAATCAAGCAGGTAAGAGTCTATAAAATTGGTATTTAGTGTATATAAAAGAAAAAAAAATGCATTGGTCACCCCCTGTTACTACCCCCACTTCGTTATAAATGGGGTGATTTAGTATGTGTACAAGATCCAACGGTCTCAATTTTTTTTTTACTTCATCCATACCCACTACCAACCCCCTTCCACCACCCCCACCCCCACTACCGATGTGGCATATCGTTTTTGGGGTAGACGATTTCAAATATTATATTATTAAAGTTCCATAAACAATTATTTCTACGTACAAAATGTTTTCCATTGTGAGAGAATTAGATAGAAAAATTGGATGTGGAAGTAGTGATTCCTTGGGCAGCAGTTTTTTTTAGGAACCCATTTACGTTCATTTCAATAGGGTTTAAATGAATATTGGCTTGTTAATATGTTTCGGTTTGACAACGTTAATGATGGACTAAGACTTTATAACAGAAGAAAGTTAAAATAACTTTTACTGTAAAATAATATGAGTCTCATTAATGAAAACTTTTATCAAGCACATTAGGCTGCTTCCTAATAATCGATTTCTTATTTTTACTTCCTTGTTTACAGTTTTATCAGTGTTTAAGGGAACTTCGTGAAGTGAACATTTCCGATCGTAAAAATAATTGTCGAAGTTAACATGACATTAAATCACAGTCGACGGTCCATTGTTTTCTTTAAATTAATTTCTAGAGTCGGAACATTTTTCGGTTTAGTACCAATGTATGACTTTAAGAGTGACCAACTCACCCATATGAAAATGTACAGGACTTATTTGGTTTTAGTCACATTTGCAATTACATTGTTAACTGCTTGGGCTCTCAACGTCAGACTCAACTATTATCCTCGTTTAAATACCAGCCAGAAGATTACTCTATTTGTAGAATACCTGTCTGGTCTCGCATTATATCTTATTTCAGTTTTCGTGTCTTCATTTGAAATGACATCATGGGCACATTTATATGAAAAGCTCTTCTATTTGGAACATGTTTTCAATATTGGCTCACCTTTTAGCAAATCTGTCATGAAAAATGCCAATTTTATTTTTATTTCTGGAAGTATTTATTTAGTTGTTGTATTCGCCGTAAGAAAGCTTGCGAATATGGGGATAAGGGATGTCACATTCCTACCCACTTTTGTTTTTGACTACACAGAATTTATGTTATTGACGATTATTTATAACATCACTTTGGCGATCAGATGCAAATATAATGATATTAACAGCATGGTATACAAGAAAAGAGGCATAAATATGATTAACATTTTGATGAAAGTCAGACGGGCGTATTCTGTGATGAATGAAGTGATGGATATATTTAATAATTTATTTGGATGGCAGTTATTCATAATTAATTTTCGAGCAGCCGCAGTAATATTGTTCAATCTGAATCGTTTTGTTGACAAGTCAGTTTTCATTTTGTCCAATGCAGTAAATATATTTTTTATAGTGGCAGCATTGGTGAGTAATAAATAAATGACAAAATTAAAAAAAAAGTATACGTCTTGAAACTTTGTGTTTCATGATTAGTTCAGTCAACGGAGCGCTAGAATGACCAAAATCTCTCATTTGAGTGCTAATGAATGTATTTTGATGAAATCTTGTACAATGTGTTTGTAATGACGACGTTAATAAAAAAAGCTGAAAAAAAAAGGTTAGAGTAGAAAATGCTTGGAAGGGGTAGAAAACACCCCTTTTATCACAGGTTCAGTAACTTGTAGAATTAGGTCAAAAATGGAAAAAACAACCTTTACTTTTTTTAGCTCAAAATAAGATGTTTTTACTAAATATTATTTAGGAATTATGCAAATCACAACTTACACACTTTTTTGTTTATTATGAAAATACCTACTTTCTGTGTATTGTTGCCCTAATCTGGGCACGCTAATATACTAGTTAGGTAAAAACTTTAAAATATGCATTTTTCGAAATATGGCCACTCAAAAATTCCTAAAAGTGGGGGATGGGAAATGTAAAAGGTGACCTGAAAAAAATCAGGTGAATGTACCATCGAAATACTTTTTTTATTTGCAACTTTTCTGTAAAGTGCGTTTTCACCGGAAAAACCTGAAAAACTACTCTTTTCTTTGAAATTGTAGTGCTTTAAAAATATGTAATTTAAAAATTATATTCAGACGTATGCATTGAGGCCTTCTAAACATTTTTTGTCTCTTGGATTTTTTTTGTAACTTACTAATTTTCCGAGTTACAGGCAATTTTTCACGATAAATAATGTACCTACTACATTTTTAGCACATTAATACATGAAAATTTGAAAAATGAGCGTGATTTATATACAACAGTGTGTCCCAGGTCCCAGGATAGATGTAACAAGAGGTGTAATGGACCAAAAATTTTGGAATTTTGGAATGGTATTTGGGGATTGAGTCCTGCTTGTTGTAAAACTAAAGTATACCAAAAATGACTTGATTTGGTGTTCTACAGGGTGTTTTATAAGCAAAGTTGTAAAAATCACCACTAATAAAGTACCTTTATTTTTCAAAATATGAAAAAATTCCACTAAGAAAAGTTATTTAGAATGCAATTTTATACCCCTATACCAAATTTCAGGAATATAAAATTATTTTTTTGAAACTTTTCCCATTTTCTCAATAAATTAGTATTTTCTTTTGAACCATTCAATTAAAACTGCATAGAAATTATTTGTTGTGTTTAAAGTTATGTAGAAGCTAAAAGTAGGCTATGAGAAAAGCAGTGGATACACATTTATCATTTATTATTGACATATCTGTCAAACGTAGTCAATATTATCCTTAATTTCTGTTACAAATTGACGAACCAAGCATAAAAAATTAAGTGAAAATGGTACTCACAGTGCGTGAAAAAATTTATATTGTGCAATGCTACGGAATTGGCGGTGAAAACTGGCTAAGAGAAGTGGTAAGCCAATTTAATTTGAAATTTCCAAACACTGCTTTGTCACGTACTCAGGCTATGAGAATAATTAAAAAGTTTCTTGCTACTGGTAGTGTTCTTAACATGGAAAGAAAAATAAAAGCATATGATGAAGACAATATTGCTATTATAGCTCATGCCTCTGTTATAGAAAATCCTAGGATGCCACTAAGAGAGAGATCAGCTCTTATTAATATTAGCAAGTCTGAACTCCAAAGAATTTACAAGGTAAATAAAATTAGGGCGTATAAAGCAAATTATAAACATGCGCTTGAAGAGGGAGATGACGGCCGTAGGTTGGATTTTTGTTTGACCATTGGAGAAAAAATCATGGAAGAGAGATTTTTTCATCATTTCATAATTTTCTCAGATGAATCCACATTCACAACCAATGGTGTTGTTTCATCTCAGAATTGTCGGTTTTGGGCTTCTGAGAATCCAAATTTTAGAATTCATTGTAGAAGACAATATTATAAAAAAGTGAATGTGTGGTGTGCCGTTTCTTATCACGTTGGAATTATTTCATTGAGGGAAGGTTAAACCAGCACACTTATTTATAGCTTCTTGAAAGATTTTCTGAAGAAACTTTAAATATTTTAAGAGATATGCCTTTAGTTAATTTTCAACATGATGGTTGCCCTGGCCACTCCACAGAAATGGTTAATCGGTGGTTGAATTTAAATTTTGGAGAAAATTGGATTGCCAGGAATGGACCTACCAAGTGGCCTGCGAGATCCCCAGACCTATCAATATTGGATTTCTTTTTATGGGGTCGCCTCAAGCAGTTGGTTTACGCTGAACCACTTCCTAATGATGTAGCAGTATTGAAGCAGAAAATTACAAATGCCTTAAACTCCATACCGTTAGATCATATTCGAAACAGTTTTAAGGACTTCAGCCGAAGGATCGAAATGTGTGTGGATGTGGGCTACGTCGAATAAACATTGTTTTGTATTGGTCAATAATTAATTTGTTTGTGAATCTATTATGTTTTTGACATGACAAAAAATGTAGTATATTATTTATCGTGAAAAGCTGCCTGTAATTTGGAAAATTAGAAGGTTACAAAAAAATTCTAAGAGACAAAAAACGTTTAGAAGGCCTCAATGCATGCGTCTGAATTTTCTCAAATTTTTAAATTACGCATTTTTAAAGCGCATTTTAATTTCAAAAGAAGGGGAGTTTTTCATGTTTTTAAGGAAAAACTGGGTGAAAGCGCATTTTACAGAAAAGTTGCAAATAAAAAAAGTCTTTTACATTTCCCCTGCCCCACATTTAGGAATTTTAGAGTGGCCATATCTCGAAAAATATGCATTTTTCGAAAAAATTCACAAGCGTAAAAACATCTTATTTTGGGTCAAAAAAGATAAATATATATATTTTTGACCTAACTCTACAAGTTACGGAACCTGTGATACCCTTTCCTATCATTTCCTACTCTAATCTTTTCTTCAACTTTTTTATTAACGTCATTACAAACACATTGCATAAGGTTCCATCAAAATCCATTCATTAGCACTAAAATTAGAGGTGAACTCCCCCGTTGACTGGACTAGATATTCCAAAATGATAAAATGTAAATTTTACAAAAAAAAGCATTTTACCATCTCAAAGGACACATAGTATGTTTTAAAAACTGTAAAATGTGTCATGTAAATTATTAACAAAGTGGTTGATACTTAGCTCGATTTGTATCGACCAGGTTTAAACCAAAATTAGTTGGATCAAAGATAACTAACAATGATTTTCTGTTACAGCTTGGTCCTATCGCCATCATGTTCTGCTGCGATTTGACAGTCAGAGAATCGCAAAAAATAATAAGAATGTGCTATAAATTGGAACAAAGTGAATCCTTATCCTCAGAAGAGAGACAAGAGCTAAGAAATTTGATATATCAAGTAAAAATCAACGCGGCACAGTTCAGCGCAGCTGGCTTTTTTGAAATAGATCGTACGACTTTGTTTTCATTTTTCAGCGCAACTACTACTTATCTTATTGTTGTTATCCAATTTCATGGTTTGTAAAAATTATAACAAAGATTATAGGTCGATTTTGGATGTTTTAATTCAGTAATGATTTGTAAGAAAATTTTCTTTTTGATAGGAAATTGCATGTTGGTTGTACGCAATACTTTTATTTTACACCTAAATATACCTTTCCACAAAAAATCACTTTTTATGTTCTGGGTAACGTCTTATTAATAAATAAAAAAATAAATACAAAAATGCAATAATTTTCATTTAGACTTCTACCACAAACCAAAATGTTCAGATTTCTTTCAAATGTTATTATTGAGAATAATTTGAATACAAGACATTTTAGTTATAAGGACAGGACCACCCTGTGTAAAGCTTCTGGAAAAATTAAATATATATAAAGGCTGTTCTTGTAACTAAATAAAAAGCTATTTCAGCAACAGACAACAATATATTGTAACATATAATGAAATGAGCAGAGAATAAGCAATTACGTGCGGCGTACCACAAGGCACAGTTCTTGGCCCGGTACTTTTAATAAATTATATAAATAATCTACTAAAAAATACTAATACTGATGGTGTGAGGCCAAAAAAAATGTTTTGGCCTTTAACTTAATATAAAAAAAAGGAAAATATTTTTCAGAATTCGGGCTCCGAAGATTTTAGTCCAATGCAAATAATCATTATAAATGAAAAATGACGGATCCCAGCGATAATGAATGGATTTGAATGAATTTTTTTTTGTTGGATTTCTAATGCCATATACTAAAAAGTTTACCCATTGAAAATTATTGCAATTTCGAAAATCGGTAAATTAAAAAAAAATTAAATTTTTAGAAATCTCAACGAAAAATACAATTATCGGAATTTTTTAATATTTCCTTTAAGAAAATATTGATTGTTATAGTTTTTGAGGTTATTTATAAAGAATTTGTAAAAAAAATGAAACTTTTTAAAATTAATTGAAGATGGCAGAAGCTCCAAAAAGCGAAATAAATGAATAGTACAGTAAGCGAAGCAGTTAAATCCCAGCCCGAAAACGATGTAATGAATTTCCAAATTTTTTTCTTCAACATGCTTCATAAAGTATGTACATAATAATCTATATTGTCATTTTTCCTGCTTTTTGGTTGGGGGTGATTCCCACCCTTATGGGTTGTCGCAAAAAAACAAGAAATACACATAACCTGATAGAGAATCAAATTATAAGAAAGAAAGGCCTTATACACTTTTTAGTCCAGTCAACGAATGACCCAAAGGGTGGTGTATAATGCGTGAGCAGGGACCTAAGCGATTACTTTAGAAAGTTGTTCAGGGTGTTTAGGGAGTGAACATACTGAAAGTCCTGACGTCTAGGAGGTGAGCTGGAGGGGGGAGGGGGGAAGAAAGAAAGTTTCACTTTTGGTTTTTTCGCTTATATCTCTAAAATGGTGCACCGTAGGGAAAAATACAAAATCAAAGCTCATGAAATTCTCTACAATTTTCGTTTTATATACTTTTTTCGAATTCGCAACCGTTTTCGAGCTACACGCTCCGAAATAGTGAAAATTTTATTTAAAACCTAAAGTACAAATGATAATTTTTTAATTTAATTTACATTTGTATTATACTTTCATTGTGACGAATGAATTTTATTGACGGAAGACATTACTTATAAAATATGGTCCTAATAACAGCCAAAATGGGGATATTGGCTAGCTGGTTCTTAGCGCTAGTTTCAATAATTCATGTTAGATGGCTCTCTTTGCAAGGTGCAAATTACTTCTGTTGCGATACTCACCTAGTAAGCCTGAAACTACAGGTTGTGTAATCTATCCACTACGCAGGAAATGCACATATCTTGCAAATGCCTCTTTTACGAGAGTTAATTTTTTTGCAATATGAGATTTATTTATTACGCAAGGAGGGTGATAGTCCAATCAATGAATGCCCAAAAAGGGATTGTAGAGAACATTTTGGAGGGGAGAATTTTTCTCTTCAGGGATGTGTTGGGGGTAGTCAGGAGGTAAACATACTAAAAGTCCCCGCCCCTAGCCCCGCCGCTTCAGGGGGGAGAGGGGTGGAAAGGTTCCTTTTTTCGATTCTTCGCTTATAACTCGGAAACGATGCGTCGTATGGGAAAAGGTAATCTGTGCAAAATTAAACGTAATTAAATTTCCCACAAGAATGTTTATACTTATTTTCTTCCTATGTGTTATATTTTACGAGATATTCGCCAGCGAAAATCGATAATTAATAAAAAAAAATCAATTGTGTACCTTGAATATTTCTATCAAAGCGGTTTACCGTGGTCTGCTAATAAATCACAGTCACAAAACAATCTTTATTTTACAACACTCGACGTATTTACTAACGTAATATTTTGTCGAAGTCTAGACATTTCCTTAAATATACAGTGTGACTCACTTAAAATGAAGATACACTTATAACTTTTTCATTTTATTTCCGATTTGAATCAAATTTTACTTAAGTATAGAACAAATTAGGATCTACTTTTGACCAGAAAATCATTCACCTGCAATAAAGGCAAAGCCACCTGCGGTACCAAAATATGCTGAAAAAAATAAAACATTTTGAATGTTAGAAATTCTAAAAAATGCATCCAATCGGCGCCACAAACGTACATACACCAAAATTTGATTTGATTATTGATGGGGGATATTTCATACATAAGCTCATCTGGCAAAGGGGGTCCTCAGCTTCCGCAATTTGTTGTGGCTACGTAAAATTCATCGTTCGTAAGATTAAAAATCAATATGATTTTTAATCTTTTTCCTCATATTTTGGTACCGCAGGTAGCTTTGCCTTTATAGCAGGTGAATGATTTTCTGATCATAAGTAGATCCTAATTTGTTCCATACTTGAGTAAAATTTGATTCAAATCGGAAACAAAATGAAAAAGTTATAAGGGTATCTTCATTTTAAGTGAGTCACACTGTATATTTAAGGAAATGTCTAGACTTCGACAAAATATTACGTTAGCAAATACGTCGAGTGTTGTAAAATAAAGATTGTTTTGTGACTGTGATTTATTAGCAGACCAGGTAAACCGCTTTGATAGAAATATTCAATTGATTTTTTTTTTATTAATTATCAATTTTCGCTGGCGAATATCTCGTAAAATATAAGACATAGGAAGAAAATGAATATAAACATTCTTGTGGAAAATTTAATTACGTTTAATTTTGCATAGATTACTTTTTTTCGTACGACACATCGTTTCCGAGTTATAAGCGAAGAATCGAAAAAAGGAACCTTTCCACTCCCCTCTCCTACTGAAGCGGCGGGGCTAGGGGCGGGGACTTTTAGTATGTTTACCTCCTGACTACCCCCAACACATTCCTGAAGAGAAAAATTCTCCCCTCCAAAATGTTCTCTACAACTCTTTCATTGACTGGACTATGAGTATACTCCAAATTTTAAATTGTCTACAGTAATCACGATTTTACACTAGAAATGTGTCATTCGTTCATTTTGAGACGATTCGATCCATTCGTGAATGACTACCAAAAAGATCGAATCTTTTGTATCAATCATTCGTTCATTCCATTCCACAGTATTCGATCGACTACATTCAGTCATTCAAATGAAAGATCGTTTTGAAACTTCAATAGCCAGCCGCTGAAACGATGCGCCTCAGTCAAACAGTAGAAGTTGTAGTCGGACGTGATCGAAGATAGAATGCGAATACCGAATACCTACCTCTTTAAGTAATTAATTTAATTAATATTTTGAATTCACTTTCACATCTTACCACTGAGATTAAATTCACAGCTAATCTTTTTTATTTTTATTGCAAAATGTGAAACTAGCGTATAAATTATTTTTTAAATAAAAATTTTAAGTTTAACAAACTTATCGTGTTAAAAAGCTGAATATTTTTGTGGAAATCTTGAATCATCGGCTTTTATATACACACTTTATACATGTTTTTTAATCATAATCTGTTCAAATCTTTCTGATTTTCGCCTATGTTCAGATATTTTTAAATATCTGCATTCCGACTTTAAAAATCAAAGGCCGCGCCGAGGGCCCAAGTTCAATATTTTTGTGGAAGTGTTGAATTAACAGCTTTATGTACACACTTTTTACATGTTTTTTAATTATCATCTATTCAGAGCCCTTTATTGATTCTCTTCTCCATTTATATATTTTTAACCCCGTGTATTATTAATTATTTATATGTTTAGAAAATCAAATACATTTTGTTTCCATTTTCCATGTATACATACGTGTTTGTATTACAAGCCTTTCGTATTAATTTAAACATCTATTTTATAAATATTACGAAATGAATGGAAAAAATAAAATAATATGAAACTAAACGAATGAATTGAATAAAACGATCTAACGTACCAAATATCAATTGACCGATACTACAACTACTACTGACAGAAATGTTACGAATGATGCGATCTAAGCCGGTCATTGATGATCGATCGATCTCGTTGTCATTCGAAGTGAATGGTTTAAGCTGATGACCGAGATCCGTGAATGATTGATCTGTACAAGCAAGATTGTATCATTCAATACTTTCAAAGTGATCGAATCCCAATGATCCAATCATTCACGAATGACACATCTCTATTTTACACAAGATCAATTTTGATCCTGTGTAGATACAATGGGTAACCAGATGCAACTATGTGTGGATGTCTGTGGTTGTCCAGATTTTAACCTAAATTGTGGACATCGATTTTAACCCAAATTGGTCCCTTTTTCTTCCTATGGATGACCATGGGCTATCCCATTGAAGACATCCACGGGCAAACCCGATTTGCACCAAAAGGATATCCACGGGAGGTCCGAAATCGGGATTATCCCAGTTTAGGACGTCCCCAGGACGTCCCTCTTATCCTCCCAGTATGGCCAGTGGTTATCCTAAGGCTATCGAGTGCTGTCTGGGTATACTCTTTTGTGACAATTTTTTTATATTTTAGACCAATTTCTCAGTATTTAAGGGTGATTCCAACCCTTTAATACTTTCGCCTCATAAGTCTTGACCTCACAGTCCTATTCAGTGACCTCTAAAACATAAGTCCATGGATTTTCGCTAATTTACTCGTAAAATTAGAAGAGCAATTAATTTTTCAGTTTTTAGGGTTGGTTTCCACCTTTAAAAATAAAAATCTGGTAATGCGACGATACAGATTTTAAAAATTACAGAATAAAGTTTCATTTTTTTACAAATTCTTTGTAAACAACCTCGAAAACTATAACAATCACCATTTTCTTAAAAGAAATATTTAAAAATTCCGATAATTGTATTTTTTGTCGAGATTTCTAAAAATTTTATTTTTTTTTTAATTTACGGATTTTCTAAATTGCGGTAATTTTCGATAGGTAAACTTTTTAGTTTATGGCATTAGAAATTCAACAAAAAAATCATTCAAATCCATTAATAATAGCCTAATTGCATTGGACTATTGTTGCAATTTCGGTAAGCTTTAATTTAAAAAAAAAATTGGTCATTTCCGACAAGATTTGCGCTCTCTAGCCATTTTTGAACCAAAAAACTCAATTTGGGACCACTATGCGCCATCCTAAACGTTGGGCGTATATCACTAAGGAGCTGATGGGAAAAAGCATTGACGAGGATGTGCCCTTAACAGGCAACCACGACAGATGGCATACGTTCCATACAGCAAAGAGGCGCCAACTAGAATAATTCACAGATCACAAAATGTTTCCCAAAACGTTGCGAACAAGAAGAAAGGAAGAATGCAATGTTATTGAAGATATTCCCATTTGCACTTTAAGAGAATTTGTTTAAAGAATGTCATGGCGCCATCCTATATTCTAAAGTGCCAATGCAGTTAATGTGCTAGTAGATTATTAATGCACATTAATAAAATTGCCGTTTGTTTACAGTCGATAAACGTAGACAACAAAATTTTATTTTCATCAGTATTCTCTGTGCAACTGCAAGAAAATGAATTTAAAATATATACCAGAATTTATTAAATTTGTAGAGCCTATCGCAAAGATTTCAGCCATTTTTGGCATTGTGCCAAATTATGATTTTTCAAAGAAGAAGACTACTTTTGGTATATTATTTAAATGCTATTCAATTTTTTTGGCTATCCTAATGACAATAATGTCTGTTAGTTGCTTATATTTTCGATACCGAGATATTCTATTTAAATTTAAGATATCTACAATAATAATTATTGTTATGGAGGTTTTGGTTGAAGAAGCTGGACTGGCAATGTTTCTCGTAACTACTGTGGGATCTTCGTTTTGGAACAAATACACATGGCAAGAGCTCATCCGTCAGTGTTCCTATGTAGAAAGTTTGATGAATTCAAAAAATCACATATCTAGAAACATGTCGGTAGGGAGAAATCCATACACATATTTTTTCTTGGGAAATATTCTGATATTTTTAACAATAACTTATCACATTATATGCATGCAATCTCTCGTTTTTTACTACGTATCTACAAACATTTTCTCGTATGTGAGATTTTTGTTATTTAACTTAACTTTCATTATTGTCCTAACTATAAAAAATAAGCACAAATACATCAATAACATTCTTATTACTTCCCACCTTTACCATATGGATGTAGTTAATGTTAACATGTTACAAAAAGTTAAACTACTGTACATGGAAACACAGAAAATTGTTGAGATATTTAATACATACTTTGGTTGGCCCTTATTGATGGTTTTCACTTATTCATGTATGGAAATATTAGTTGATCTTTCGGTTGTAATTAATATACCACAACCAAATATATTAATATATTTTCCATACCAAATTGTGATTGTGGTAAGTAGACCTGACAGTTTTTTATTTATTAATATACCTAGTAAACATTTGCCGTATGAAAAGTCATTAGAGACGGCTTGAAAAGAATCATTCCTGATCCACCTTATGGATCTCCTACTGTAGATCTAACTGCATTTCTTAATCCACAGTTGTTAAGTCGGAATTCATATGTAAGTCAAAATTCATAGTTGCAAGTCGAAATTCACAATTTTATCTCGGAATTTACAGACGATGAAGTACACACAACACCAAAACGTTCAAAGAGTACATTCGAATACTACCCAGCAAACACTAATAAGTCTAAAAGACGTTTTATATGCTGCAGGACCGTACGTCGAAAAACGGTAAATTTAAACTTTTATTATCTCGACAAATGTCCGCCTACTATATATCTAGAAATGTAGTTAACTTATGACATTTAATAAACGTTCGATAAACGTTTCACAAATACATTTTATAAGCTGTATGTAAGTAGAGAATTAGTTAAATTATGACATTTAATAAATGTTTTAAAAATGCGTTTAATAAATATTTCACGGATACCTTCTCTTAACATTCTATATGACGATCTATCTATCTATCTATTATAATAGTACGGCAGCCCGTTACCAAGATTTTCGAGTTACTTTAGCGAAGATAATTCCAGCTTTTCTCATCAATTCTGAGAAAACTGAAAAGTTCAAGGTGACGGAACGTTTTACCTGTCCTAAAGGGTTCAAATCGAGCTTCGAACGTGTAAAGAAAAACCGGCCACCTCGGTGTTCGCAGCGAGGCAGTTTCTGTTTTCTGCTTGTCGAGGGAAGTAAATATGATGATGAAAAATTGAGAACTGCCCTTTTGACTGATACGCCGAGTTACAAGGACCGAAATAATGACAAATAGCCACCGGTCAAAATTCTGGTCACCGCAGCGAGGCAGTTCTGCTCATTATCCAGTAGTTTCGATGTCTCTTGACCACAAGAAGATTTGAACATAACTTTTTGCTAGTTCAGTTTGAGGGCTGATCTAGTCATCGCGGCGAGGCAGTTCTCCACTTCAGGCTATTCCAAATATCTGAACTTTTTCCCAGTTCACATTTGAGCAAAAAGATTTCCGCCACGACAAAAAAATAATTAAGTCTGTTTGTAAGCACAAGCTCTTAGAGAATTTGTTTAAGTGGAATTGGAATTGAATTTCAAGGTTCCGGACATTACAGTAATGATAGAAGAAGGATTAAAATTGTCAGGTTTATTATTATAGCTTCAAAAATTTAATTCATCGTCATCTGATGAGCTTTCACTCATATATATCTCATTCACTGATTCGTCTCCATAGTCCACGTCTTCTTCTTGTTCCTCTTCTTCTTATACTCCTTCTTCTTCTTCACCTTGGTCTAAAATAAATGAGAAAATCAACCTTAATGAAATGGCGTCAAGAGATAGAGAGCAGATAATTGAGTGACGCTCATCTGTGAAAAGTCCTGGTATAGAGTCATCTATTATTAGATCAGCGCAGAGGGGAAGTTGGTCACCCTCGAAAGATTTGAATGCCAATCTTCCATCTTCCTCGGTCCAGCCAGCATTTGTCGGTGTCAAATTGCTCGGTCGAAGCAGATGAGCTCCAGCCCATATCTGAGCAGTGTAAGTAGTGCGCAATAGATGCTGCTCTGATTTACAAGGTGACAGCGAAGCCATCCGGTCTCTCTATGTATTGCGCGTGCCGCAGCGTCATTTCGGAGCACGCATATGCATACCAGGAGACGAGCTGCCCGGACTGAGGACGCTGCGCTGGCATCATATGGAGTATACCATCCCTGTATAACGACAACGAAGCATCCTCGGTCCCAGCAGCTGCCATTTTTTATTTACATATACACGCGTTCTATACCTTCTGCTGGAGATGCTACACGGCTTCGGATCTACTCCATGTCGTTGCCATATGCAACGAAGTCATCCAGCATCTCTATATCCTCCGCGCGTCGCCGCGCCAGCACGCCGAACGTATGCGCCTTCATTCAATTTCGCGCAGCTACGTCCAACGGAAAACGGCAGTTCGAATAGAAAAAAATTTTGATCTCGCTGCTTTGATAATTTTAGCTTCCAATTTGATATTGAATTAGTCGAGAACTGCCTCGCCGCGGTAAAACAATTACCACATTTTTTTTTCTACAGACGGAAAGTCGTTTTCCGGCCGCCCGTATCGTTTTTCGAACTTTTGTCATATAGCAAAGTGTCTTAGAATTTCATAATTTCTAGAATTTGAATTTTCCTGCGATAAAGCTCGCTGTTTTGATAGGGGTTTTTAGTACGGCGCGCCGTACGCATTCCCGGCTACCATAATTGAAGAGCTAAGTAGATAAAGGTGTTATGTGACATTTTTGAAAATTTTGAGATTTCTACACAGACAACTATTTTAACTTATAATCTATCATTTCAATAAGTTTTTGGGATAATAAACCTTTCCTAAATGCGTTTTAATGTTTGATAAAAGTGTTATGTACATATGGTTTTTATATAATTTAATGGATAAAGGTGTCATGATCACATACCACCTTTATCCATTACTGTGCGATATTAAATTGTTTTAATCCAAAACACTTTGCTGTTAAAGTTATGTTATATTGACAGTAATGTGACAAGTTGTGTTAAGTGTTTCTTACTATTATAGTGAAAATGGCCAATCGTAGTAAACTGATATTATGAATGGCAATGAATAAACGATTTCATGAATCATGTAAGATGTTTATAAATTGGCTGATATTTGGAAATAGTGCTTATAGTGTTTTAATCCATATATTCATTTCGTTCAATTTCGAAATGGTATGAGATGGTACAAGAGTCGAGATGGTACTTGAGTATCTAATTGCTGTAAACACATTTATACCTTTTGGCAATTCAGCAGAAATCAGTCACATAGTGGCAATTTCTTCCCAGGCAAGTTTTAATAATGTTTTAAAAACAAAACATTATCAATATAAAATGCAATAATAAAATACGAATTCACCAAAGTATTCTAGCCAATTAGTCTGTAAATCAGAAATACTGGAAAGTGACGCTTTGCGGTGTTGATTTTTGTACAAACATTTTTATGCTGACAAGTAGAAGAGGGCTGGACCGTAGAAATTTTTATGACAAGAGCAAAACTGATATCTGGTATGGCTTCTGCCCACCCAATATTTTGAAAGAACATTAAATTGTTTAAGGCAAATCTGGCGAATTTCGAAATTCTTGCGGAAAAAATAATAAGTATGATAATTACGCCAATCAAGTCAAAGGTCATTTGGGTTAAGGTTATCGTTTAAGAATTACAGAGTTCGCTATGCTTACATCTATTGGGTTAAAAAAAATACAAAAAAAAAAATAAAATAAATAATACTAAAGAATACGGAGAAAATTACAAACTAGCTTTCGAACAACAAAAGCGTGACGGAGCAAAAGTTACAGTAGATAGAACGATTTGCTTTCTTACTTTAGATCTTCAGCAAACCATGCCGCTGCCAAAATTAAGTACATCGAAAGCACTTTACCTTCGTCAAATGTGGTTTTACAACCTTGGCATACATACATTGAGGAATACTGAAAAAAAACGTTATTTTTCACATGGACTGAAGATATGGCCAGCCGTGAAAGCCTAGAAATTGCTAGTTGCTTACATATCTTTTTACAAATTTACAATGAATATTTCCAAGAAAAGATAGATTACATTATAATATGGCCCCTGTGGTGGACAAAATAAAAACTTTAATATCATTACACTTTACCAGTTGTTGATTTTAAAGAGAGACTTTAAAGTTATCGACCATAACTTTTCGGAGGTGGGACATTCATATTTAGATTCAGACAGAGACTTTGGCAGAGTCGAGAAAATTTTAAGGAAACATCAAAACATCTACGTTCCGGACCAGTATCGAGAAATTTTAAGAACTCCCAAAGACGCCGTTGTCATAGATATGAAGAATCATTTCAAGGATATTGATAGAATTGCCTCAAAACTCAATTTGTACAACAGGAAGAAAAACTTGAACAATGAAAAGTTTTATTTTCACGACGGTATAAAATGGCACCTATGGGTGCTACTATTACATCACTAGATGAAATGACTCCATTTTACAAAGTCGATATTTTAAAGAAAAGGAATATGCATAAGATAACTTCCGACTGTATTGCTCTAACGGTGTTTAATGAAAACAAGGGCAGCCTAAGTGTAGGAAAACTGGCCAATCTTAAAGAACAATTACCGTTCATAAATGAATGGTAAGGCCGTATTATCACAAGATACTTGGAAATGACCAAACTGTGGCTCAATACCGTAGAACTGTCCGACTACCTAAAGATTGTACAATGTTTTAATAATAATAAAATATGTTTAATTTCTTAACACTTTTATTCACTAATTCCTTATTCATTTCAGAGAAACTTATGAACGGATAAAGGTGTTATGTTATGTACATTAATTTTTTAAAATTTTCGAAAATAATGACAAGTGACAACTTTAGTTATTTGTCTCTGAAAAGTACATCAAATGTCAATATCATCGCAAAATGCAAGCTATATAGTCGTTATAACAAAAAAGTTCTCGCCTAAAAACTTTCGAGTTAAATTACTCAATAACGTGTTTTTGTGACATAACACCTTTATCCACTTAGCTCTTCAATTATGCGAGCGACCAATTTTTTGCACTCATTATCCCAAGGCGATTTTATGGCTGTTTTTTCTAAAGTCTTTATAAATCCGACGGTACTATATTTCGTTACGCACCTCAGACATCTCAAATATATTCTTAAGCCATTTTTATTTTTTTTTTGACAAAATTTGCCAATGAATTAAATTCAAAATTTGTGATTTAGCCAAAGACAGATTTAATTACTTGACTTATTGCTGTCTATAATGATTTTACAATGTAAAATTTATCTTTCATATCAGAAAAATTCTACAAAGTTACCTATATTACAAGTAATTTGAGCATGAACTGATTTTGTAGTAACTTTGACTCTAACACATATCTTCTTGATTTTTGCCAATTTTGTTTGTTCCTTGTATGTAGTGGGTTAGGAATTTTTTTAAGGTATAATCTTTAACAAAAATCTAAAAATATCGAAGAGTCCGTTTTAATCTGAAACACATCGTATATCCGTCATAAATTCAATAATGTATTAGCGTATATTTAAAATGACAATGCAGTTAATGCATTATTAGATTAATACACATTAACAAAATTGCAATTTGTTTGCCGCCTACAGACGCCGACAACATAATTTTATTATATTAATAGTGTCCTCTCTGCAACTGCAGGAAAATGAACTTAAAGTACACACCAAAATCTATTACCTCCATGGATCTTATAGCTAAGATTTCAATGATTTTCGGCATTGTGCCAAATTATGATTTTTCGAAAAAAAGGATTACTTTTGGAACGTTATATAAATGTTACTCGAGTTTCTTGGCTAGCCTAGTGACGGCAGCTACTGTTGGTTCTCTATATTTTCGATTTCGAGACATTCATTTGAGATTAAATTCAGCTACAACAATTATAGTTCTGGATATCTTAAATGATGGAATTGGACTGGTGATGTTTCTCATAACAATTTTGGGATCTTCGTTTTGGAACATGACTACATGGCAAATGTTGGTTCGTCAGTGTTGCTATGTAGAAAGTTTGATGGATTTAAAAAATCGGAAACTGAGACAGAGGTCGATAGTAAGAAACCCATATACATGTTTTGTATTAGGATCTATTATCCAGTTTTCTCTAATCGTCTCTGAAATTATATACTTGAATCCTTTGTGTTATTACTATGTAGCCGTACACATTTTCTCTTATGTCAGATTTTTATTATTCAATTTAACTGTCCATATTGTCTGTACTATAAAAGATAAGTACAAATGCATCAATAATATTCTTATTACTTTCCACCTTTATCATGTAAATGTGATTAATTTTAGTATGTTACAAAAAGTGAAACTGCTTTATCTGGAAACGCAGAGCATCATTGAAATATTTAATATATACTTTGGTTGGCCCCTATTGATGATTTTCACTTATTCATTTATGGAAATATTGTCGGCTTTTTCACTTGTAACTGGTATAATAACATCAGATGTACTAATGATTCTTCCATACCAAATATTGTCAGGGGTAAGTATAGTTGACAGTTTTTTATATATCAATGTGGTAAACATTTATCGTATGAGAAGTTGTTAGAGACCGTTTAAAACTATCAGAAAAACTGATTCACGTAAATTAGTCGTTTCTGATCCATCTTATGGATATCCTACTGCCCTCTCAGTTGATTTAAGATAGTTAAGAGTCGATACGTACTCAGATGGCGGGAAGTTCCGTCTTAACAGAGTGCAGTTGTACAATCTATGTGTTCCTTTCAGTAAAAATGAATTCATTATAATATACCTGGTGACAACGAAATTAGTCCCGTTCTAATTTCTAGGTTGATTTTAGGAATACAATTGTGAAATTTTGGCATACATTTGTGACACAAAAAGCCACATTTTGCGCTTGTTAAGTGAAAAATATCACTTCGGGTCCAACCGGAAGTAGCAACAACTTTTGATCTTTAAATAGCAACCCATATGTATTTTTGCATATTTAGATTCCAAATGAAATTCTCGTTACAACGATGTATCACAACTAGGTAATTTTTTTCCAAATGGCGTCATAAATTCGAAAAAGTAAAAAAGCAAGTTGGCAACTGCAAGACTGTGTTCTCAAAAAATGTATCCACCAAATGTATCACCTTAATTTTTATTGTCGCATTTCAATAAAAGTTTATTTCGTGCTAAAATCGCTATTTTAATTGAAAAACATAAAAGCGAATAGATTTTATTCAATTTTTTTAAAGGGTAACTATATTTTTTTACTTTCACCAACAAAGCCTAAAACATTAACCTTTTATTTGATGTATAATACATTTAGTTTCGGTGCTAATTTACATTGAAACTATTGGATTTCTGTAGATGCTATTCTTCAGTTATTTAATTAAACCGTATGTACTAATGTGTGTATTAAATTTTACAAGCATGCTATGACAAAATGACATTTCTTTTCAAACATTTGCCTAAATTATTATTTGATAAAGTTTAAGTAGTGCTTTTTTAATTTGCTTGTGAATTATTTGCTAATATAACTATTTAAAAGTTTAAAAAAATCATAAAATGGCGGTAGCTCAATCGGTTAAGGCGTATTGAGTGGCGAATATGCTGATCGACTGCCTACCGCGCTCTGGGTTCGACTCCCAGCCCCGGTATTGGCAACACCGGTGGGTGTGGATGTATGTCTGCGTTTTTTCAAATGTGTAACCCCCTTCCGCACAGCCTTGGCTATGGATTTGGGGGTTGTCTACTCTCTGTGGTGGTGTGATTTATCCAAAATAAAAAGGTGGACATGTTACTTATTTATTAGGAATATAAACGAAATTCATATCATGTTGAAAGGTTATATGCAGAGCGGTATCCTGGAGATTAATATTTAAGCATCCGCGGAAATTAATAAAAATGCAAGTAAACGTGAGATTGGAAGTGCTCTTGATATTAGCCGAGAATCTGTTAGAAGAATATTGAGAAAACATGTAAATATCAACTTCATCAGCATTTATATGAAGCTGATGTAGGTAGGAGAGTTCATTGTTGCAATTGGTTATTAGAAAATAGAAGCATTGTTCCCAGAATTCTGTTCACAGATGAAAGTCGGTTCACTAACAACGTAGCATGTTAAACCGAAACACTTTGCGTTACTGGTCTCAGGAAAATTTACATGAATTTCGAGAAGGAAATCACCAAGAAGTGTTTGGGGTAAATGTATGGGCAGAAATTGTGGGTACTAGGATCACAGGTCCTATTTTTTTTCGGGGGACTTTAAATGGAATTAGGTACCCGAATTTTTTGGAAAATGAAATTGAGGGTTTTTTAAGAGAATTACCTATGAATTTGAGAAGAAGCATTTATTACCAACCAGATGGGGCTCCGCCACTTAACCTTAGAGATGTTTCTAATTGTTTAGAAAACAGAGTCATTTCGACATATGGGCGCACAAGATGACCTGCCAGATCATCTGACCTAACCCCTATGAATTTTTTTCTATCAAAGAACGAGTTTATTCATAATCTTCAAGAAACTTCCAGGAGTTGGAAACCAAAATTCGCCAAGTTTTTGCAGCAATTACTGCGCAAATGTTAGAACGGGTGGTAAGGGAAACCATCAGTAGGGTCAAAAATGTATTGAAGTTGAAGGAATGCATTTTGAACAATTGCCATAATTTTATTTTCCGGTAAATGTAAGGGCCAATTGCGATTCATTTTATTATGTGTAAAGGTGTTGGCTACACATAGCTCAAAAAAGTGATCTTGTTAACACTATTACATATTTTGATTTCTGGCCACGTTCTTAGCTTTGTTGCCCCACTGTGCACCGTAGGCGGAGGGATATTACCTAAAAGCAACGTGCTTGAGGAAGTTATGATAAAATGATGATCTATTTATCAACGTTCGAGGGGTATTCGCATAGAAAATTTTTTGAAATTTATTTTATTTATTTGTTCAAAACTATTTATAAAAAACACAATTATTATTAAAAGAGCAATTCGAAAAATTAAATGTAGATTACATATTATATATTATTTGATGTGTTTTTTTCTATTATTATATTCATTAAACCCTTATTTGCAGTTCCAAATCGACATTGTCAAAAAATAAATTTTAAATTATTGAGCTGTCAAACTGGGTGACATAAGTGAAAAAAGGGATCTTATCAGTGTAATTTTGTTCTGATTGGTTGTTTCAGCACACGCGATTAGAAATGGACGAATTTAATAGGACTGCCATTTGAGCTAAAAATTTTTCTGTGTAATTTTGTTCTGATTGGTTGTTTCAGCCCACGTGATTAAAAATGGGTGAATTTAATAGGATTACTATTTGAGCTAAAAATGTTCACCCTAATACTTTTCAATTTTTGCAAATTTTGTTCATTCATTGTATGTAGTGGTTCAGGAAATTATTATTAAGGAATAAAACCGTTTTAATATGAAACACACCATACATCCCCTATAAATTTAATAATATGTTATTCAATAGGTGACAGAAGCGTATATTTAAAATGACAATGCAGTTAATGTATTATTAGATTAATACACATTAACAAAATTGCAATTTGTTTGCCGCCTACAGACGCCGACAATATAATTTTATTATATTAGTAGTGTCCTCTCTGCAACTGCAGGAAAATGAACTTAAAGTACACACCAGAATCAATTACCTCCATGGATCTTATAGCTAAGATTTCAATGATTTTCGGTATTGTGCCAAATTATGATTTTTCGAAAAAAAGGATTACTTTTGGAACGTTATATAAATGTTATTCGGGCTTCTTGGCTGGCCTAGTGACGGCAGCTACTGTTAGTTCTGTATATTTTCGATTTCGAGACATTCATTTGAAATTAAATACAGCCACAACAATTATAGTTCTGGAGGTGTTAAATGATGGAGTTGGACTGGTAATGTTTCTCATAACAATTTTGGGATCTTCGTTTTGGAACATGACTACATGGCAAGTGTTGGTTCGTCAGTGTTGCTATGTAGAAAGTTTGATGGATTTAAAAAATCGGAGATCGAAACGTCGATAGTAAGAAACCCATATACATGTTTTGCATTAGGATCTATTCTGCAGTTTTCTTTAATCGTCTCTGTAATTATATACTTGACACCTTTATGTTATTACTATGTAGACATACACATTTTCTCTTATATCAAATTCTTATTATTTAGTTTAACTATCCATATTGCCTGTACTATAAAAGATAAGTACAAATGCATGAATAACATTATTATTACTTTCCACCTTTTTCAAGTAAATGTGATTAATATTCCTATGTTACAAAAAGTGAAACTGCTTTACTTGGAAACACAGAGCATCGTTGAGATGTTTAATACATACTTTGGTTGGCCCCTATTGATGGTTTTCACTTATTCATTTATGGAAATATTGTTTGCCTTTTCACTTGTAACTGGTACAGTAACATCGAATGTACTAGTAATTCTTCCATATCAAATATTGCATGTGGTAAGTATAGTTGACGCTTTTTATTTATCAATGTAGTAAACATTTATCGTATGAGAAGTTGTTAGACAACCCTTGAAACTATCAGAAAAACTGACTGAAATAAGTTAATCGTTCCTGGTTCATCTTATGGATCTCCTACTGTCCACTTAGTAGATTTAAGACAATTAGAGAGTTAATACGTACTCAAGTGGCAGGAAATTCTGCATTTGTATAATCTATACATGTTCCTTTCATTAAAAATAAAATCGTGTTATAATATATGCATATTAATGTATTCTCTTTATTTCTTCAATATCGATACCCAATATTTGTCCCGTACCGACTCAACCAGAGATCTAGAAGTATTCTTCGATAACAAATTATCATTTGCCAAGCTTATCGAGTTAACGGTTTCCTCGTCTATGAAAACCTTAGGGTTTATTTTAAGACTAAATCAACTCTTCCGGGACAATGGCGTCTTAATCAAAAAGCTAATCTTGTGTCTCACTGTTAAGGTGGGCCAATAAACGACATCATAATAAGTAAATAATCCCTGTTACAGAAAAAATGGTTAAGAAAAATATTCTACATTAAAATGTAATAGTGAGGAAAATAACGCCTTATACACCAAAGAGGAAACACGAAGCAGCTACGGACACGTGTTTCGGAATCATTGTTCCTCATCAGCGTAGCGTAGCAACAAAAAGGATTTGGAAAAGATAGGAACAATAATTGAAGGTTGAAAGCATAGTACACAGTACTCTTATTTGTGCACTCATATCTAGATCGGTCTATTTAAGACCTTCACCGACAGTCGGCACATAGAGCCCTATGTGGAATGCCCTATTTCAACCTGGCGAGTCAAATAAAATAGGAAGGAATTAATAAGGTCAAAAAAAATGGTGAGGAAAATAACGCCTTATACCCCAAAGAGAAAACACGAAGCAGGTACGGACACGTGTTTCGGAATTATTGTTCCTCATCAGCGTAGCGTAGCAACAAAAAGGATTTGGAAAAGATAGGAACAACAATTGAAGGTTGAAAGCACAGTACACAGTACTCTTATTTGTGCATTCATATCTAGATCGGTCTATTTAAGACCTTCACCGACAGTCGGCACATAGAGCTCTATGTGGATTGCCCTATTTCAACCTGGCGCACAGTGGGCCAGAATTGGATTCCTAGCGCGACAATATTCCAAACATTCGACGTGTAAAAATTATTATTATTCCTTTATATAACCACCGCCAACATTCCAGGAAGCAATAAACCGCCGCGACAAAAAAATTATTACTAACCACTTGGGTGGTAGGAACTGACAAACCGACCGGTATTTACGTACTATTTCGCAGGTTAATCAGTCGTCCGTGCGCTTGCGTGTGTAATAATTGTGTACAGCGTAATTTCAAAGTTTATTATTGTGAATTTTATCCGATATGGTTGACAAAGGTATGTACTTAATATTATAATTTATTTGGAAATTATTGTAATTATATAATTGCCAGGGAAGCTAAATAAAATACGACAAAAAAATACTTTATTTTTATTAAAGTCGCGTATTTATTAGCCTGCAACTTTTTTGCTATGCGTGTCTATCCCAGTTTCATTACTTTGTTGTAAAGTGTAGTTCTTTAAGACTTATAGGCATTGATTTGAAGTGCAAATTCGTGCGAGTTTAACTTAGAGATTTTTTTTGCAGGTCAACAACTAGTTCTTTCAAGAAGACTCCTATTTGATAAAATCAAAGGAGACGATCCTCCAGTGATAAAAACTGAGGATGAGCTGCTAAAAGCTGTAAAGACAATTCTGCAATTATCCCATTGCTCACAAGAAATGGAGAACGAACTCAAAATAAAACTGCGCTCTTTCTGGATTATGGTGAATGATAGATGGAAGCGATGTAGCCGCAACAAAAATATTTTTTTAAGCAAGCACCATGACTGGATCTGTGGTGACATTATAATAAAAAACTGGGATCTTCTTGAAACCAGTCAAAAAGCCAATGAGTCAACCCCTCCTACCCCCGCACAGTGGGCCATATGCAACTTCTAGATGGACAAAATTCTACAAATTTCTAAATGAGCTTAAAATGGTCGTTAGAAGACCGGAAAAATAGTGAAAAAATTCTAGACATTCAGGGGGTGGTTTTTGAGGGGTTGAAAAATAAATTTACTTCTAGAATGCCGAAACTCTGTGAGTATGATATCTGTGAATATAAAAAATTAGTTAAAAATTATAAATAGTAGCAATAACATCAGATCAAACTTGCGTTAAGAAATGGGTGGAATTTATTCGAAGTATGAATTTCATTAAAATGCCAATACTTGTGTACATTTTTGTATGTTATGTTTTTCATTTTATTTTATTATATAATTCTTGTAGCTTTTATGTATGTAACATTTATATGCGTCCAGATGTACTTTAAAGAGATATTTGTGTTTTTACAGGGATGCTTCTCACTGTGTCAAAAAGAGAACTTTATGAAACATTAAAAGATGAAGATAATAACCCTGGAACAGCCAGAGTAAAAAAATGATGTGTGGTGTGATGTGAAGTGATGTTAAAAAATTAAAACATTTACAACAAAATTTTTTGAAACTTTCTTACATAGTTATTAAAGTCTTATTTTTCAATCCTTTCAAATCCAACCCCTTATTGTTTAGATTTTTTTTACTATTTTTAGCGAACTCGCGGATATAATATTATCATGTCCACAAAGTCAGAATTTTAAAATAATATTTATCTTTCAACCCCCTCAAAAACAACCCCTGTACTATTTATAATTTTTTAACTATTTTTTATATATTCACAGATATCACTTTATCATACTCACAGAGTTTCGGCACTCTAGAAGCAAATTTATTTTTCAACCCTCAAAAACCACCCCCTTAATGCCTAGAATTTTTTCACTATTTTTTCGGTCTTCTAAAAATTATTTTAAGCTCATTTAGAAATTTGTAGAATTTTGTCCATCTAGAAGTTGCAAATGGCCCACTGTGTGGCGAGTCAAATAAAATAGGAGGAAAGTACTCAAGTGGCAGGGAGTTCTGGCTTAACAGAGTGCATTTGTACAATCTATACGTGTGCTTTTCACTAAATAGATGAATCAGATAGAATCAGCACAAGCCACAGCTTTATAGTCCGTCAGGGTATACATACCTGATACGAAAGAGGAAGGAACAAGGCAACTGCGAAGAAATCAAACTGATACCATATGGTATAGTGATGGATCAAAAATGTCAAGAAGTACTGGGGGAACCAAACAGGGACAGACATTAGTTTGAACCTGAGAAGTACCGCAACGGTGTTCCAAGCAGAAGTCATGGCTATAGAAATTTGTGCATAAGAAATGATACGGAGGTCATATACTGACCGTATCATCACTGACAGCCAAGCAGCTCTCAAAGCTCTGGATGCAGTAGAGATTAGTGATGGGCGATATATCACGAACTGTGATTTAATCACTGATATTAAGAAATCACAGGTAACGACTGTTAGTAAAGTTGGAAGAAAAGCGTGACGTGATCACGACTTTCCGTATTTCGTTCCCTAGCCGTGCTCTTGCCAATATATCTTTCACGATATTTACTTTGAGTCGATTATTGTCTGCGGCCATATGTATTAACACGTAAAGCTAGCGATCCCGTGCCTTAGCGTCGTTAGATACGCATTTCACACTATTTAGGTATTTATGTAAATATCTTTATGCATGTCTTTTATTGACTGGTGATGCGATGTGGCGATTGGGGGCAGGGTCGTGATGGAATATTTTTGTTATAATACCAGAAGTAACTAACTACTAAAACCATGCGTAAAAAAATTTTATATGATTAAATATACTAGCAATTTTATTGCAAATATTGAGCATTTACGTTTCGGCATGAAATATGAATAAAAATATGGAATTCGAGAAAACCAGTTTTTTGCAAAAAAGTTCAATTTCCATTTATTTTTCGACATAGTCTCCGGTATACTTATCTATAGATCTAACGTCTATATCGGGTACTTCCGGTTTCCGAACGGAGCCGACCTTCCAGTGTTCAGGTTTTCTAAAGGACTCCTATTAACCACCCAAGTTTCATCGAAATTCGAAAACGGATTAGGGGGTCTGAGCGTGACAGACAGACCGACAGACCAACAGACAGACCGACGGACGGAATTTTCTAAATTCGCTCTCGAGTCGATAGATGTGACTTTTATTTCGATCCGACGTTTTTTTCGGGTTTCGATGGTCCGCTGGAAAAATGCAAAACCTATACTACATTTTTTTCAAAATGCACTAACAAGTATTTGTTTTGAAATGATTCCATGACATTTTCAATTATCTGCCGTAATTCTTGTTGAGTGTTTATTGTATCTTCATATAAGAAAGATTTCATGTACCTCATTACGCAAAAATCCAACGGATTAAAATCAGAGCTCCGCGCAGGCCACAGCATCTGACTCTCGCGACAAGTGGGAGTAAGTAAGTTTGACAAAAGTTCAATTTGAAATCGTCTTTTATAGTTTTTGTTTTAATCAAAACCTACTCTACGGTTGCACACCTCTAAATTAAATTGGTTGCATTGAATGATTTCAAATTAAATATCTCAAAAACGGTTACGTGTAGCGACATTTAAAACATGTACGTTTTTTACGTACAAGAGATAGAAAAATGGACATTTTTATTAAAAAAAAGGAGACACTAAGACATGAAAGAGTTATGACGTTTTAAATGCAAAGTAGTGTAGGTGACACAGCCAAATCATGAATAGATTTCAATTCCTTGCCTCTAAAAAGATCCCCGATTACCAAATTCTGTAATAATATTTATAAAAAATAAAAATGTTTCTTAAAAGTTATTAAAAAAAATCATTTTCCTTTAAGTTCGACACCCTGTATCTTGAATTTGCGCCTAGAATAAGCTTTATCTGAATCATAATATTTTGATGTATCTGTACATTTTTGAATATAATTAAATAACTTTCAAAATTACAAAATCATAAATAACGAGTGTCAATGCTATTTAAAATGTCAATACAATTAATGCTCCATTAGATTATTACACATTAGAAAAGTGCAATTTGTTTGTACTCGATAAACGTCGACAGTACAAACTTACTATCTGAAGAGTAACACGGCGAGAAAATGAGTTTGAACTATACACAAGACTCTATTGTCTTCATAGAACCTATTGCTAAGATTTCAACAGTTTTTGGCATGATACCCAGTTACAGTTTCTCAAAAAAGAAGATTACTCTTAGAGAATTATTTAAATATTATATAGTATTCTTGGGTATATTAATGACAACGGCATCTATTGTCTCTATATATCTACGATTTCAATACATAAATTTAATATTGAAAACATCTTTTATAAGTAACGTTATGCAGGTCTTAGTTGAAGAAATCGGACTGACAATGTTTCTCATAACAACTTTGGGAGCCTCGTTTTGGAATATGAATACATGGCAAGAGTTGATTCATCAGTGTTGTTATGTAGGAAGTTTGGTGAATTTAAAAAATCACCAATTGAAAAAGATGTCGTTAGCTGGAAATCCTTACACATATTTTGTCTTGGGAAATATCCTCATATTGTTCCTATGCATTTATGAAATTATATACCTAAAGTCCATCATTTATTACTATGTAACTCTACACATTTTCTCCTATTTTAGATTTTTATTAGTTAATTTGACTGTCATTGTTGCTCATTCTATCAGGAATAAGTATGAATACATTAATAATACTCTTATTACCATTCGTCTTTACAATATGAATACAGTTAATGCCTTAAGGAGAGTTCAACTACTTTACTCGGAAACATACAAAATTGTTGAAATATTTAATAAATATTTCGGTTGGCCCCTATTGATGGTTTTCGCTTATTCATTTCTGGAAATAGTGGATGATCTGTCAATTACAATACATATTTCAAAACTGGAAGATGTGAATTTTGCAATAATAGTCAATTTTCCGTCTGGAATTCTTGTAACGGTAAGTACAGCTGAAAGGGCCCAATAACCTGGAACAGGCTCCAACAACAAAGTTTTACGTTCACAATAAAATTAAAATGTGAGTAAAATTAACGTAACTTTGATACAAGGTTTTAGCTAATACATTTGTATCCTTTGAATATAAATAAAACAAAAATCACTTAAGGGTATTGCTATACTCTTGAATGTGATGAAATACATTTCATTTGATATGTTGTCTGCCATAGCTACTTTAACTACTACATATAAGAAATAAATCAAACAGTTTCCTTCAAAACAAGATAATTAATTTAGAATTAATACCATCTATATTTAACTTATATACTACACTTATATAGGTACCTACATTTATCCAATTACCTAACTTTAAGTATAGATCCCTACCTTCGGAATATATCCATCTCTTCACCTCGAATTTAATATTTTTATCTTTTCTTATCGATTCTAGTAACATTTATTATATAATTTTGGTGCAGCCAAAAATTCTTTCCAATGCTTTTTGTAATTTTTTTGTTTTCTAGATTGCCTTTCTCCTTATTTCTAGCATTGTGCATGTGAGATAGCGTTGCTTTCATGTCTCTTAATAAAGTGATGAATTAGCTAGCAGTAATAAAACATTTGCCTAACATCAAATAATTTGTTTTCATTATACAGGATGTTATTTAAGTATGTAGCCAAACTTCAAGGGGCGATTCATTGAGTAATTTTGAGACGAAAAGTTTATATAAACATATGTCCGGTAATGCTTCGTTTTCAAGATAGTGTCAAACTTTAAAAAAAAAAATCGTTTTTTCGTAAAAATCTTAATAATGCTTTAGCCGATTCTGTTGAAATTTAGCAGTGTTATTTATGGTAAAAAGGGACTAATTTGTCCCTAAGTAGATTAAAAATATTAAGTATAGTGCGTCTCGGGGGGGGGGGGGCACCTTCACCTATTTTTGACAAAGAAAATGTGCGCCACTGACTTTTTTAAAGCTTTTATAATTTTTTTCGCATTAAGAAACTAAAAATACCCCACGGGGTTGCGAGATACTACCTCTATATCTGTAGGATGCTGGAATAACAGGATAAACTAACCGTATTTACATTTTTATGGATGCTATGATTGGCAAAAATCGTGTTGCACACTTAGAGTTTGAAACTCATGTCCCATAAATGTTATTAAGTAACACCCCCAGAAAGGATGTAAACTACCGTAATTCAAGATGTAACGAAAAAGTTATACTGTTGCTTATTCGTTACATTTACATAGTTTTTTTATAGGGTGGAGTTCCTCAACCCCGTGGGGGTGGTTTTCAAGCACAGCGTCGAACATAGTTTAGTTTCTTCTCTCTTCCACACAATGCAGGTATTTCGAATTTTAATAGAAGTCACTGTTACTTTATAGTCAAACCTTACATAGGGGGTAGTTTTCACACCCTCTGAGGATTGACACTGTAGAATGTTGATGGTACGTAAGTTTCTAGTTTATTTTAGAGTACTATGCAATTTCAGCCAATCATAGCATCCATGAAAATAGAAATCCTGTTGCATTTTACGTTTTTTCTTGATTTTCTCGTGTCCTTTAAATTTGGGGGTGGTTGTTCTTAACTCTATAGGGGCAGTTTATGAAGATTACGTCTGATCTGATGCAGTTTCTTATCACTTTAACAAAATTTAGACATTTTGAGCTTTTTCAGCAGTCACTGCTGTTTTGGATCGATTTTTTTATATATGGGGGCTAGTTTTCGCCCCTCCCTGGGGGTGTGTTTCATATCTATTGTATGTACGCTGGCGTTTAACCTTAATTTGTATAATTCGATTGATTAAGATGTAACAACTATTCTCGTAGCTTAATATCCGTTTTACCCCATTTCGGGGGTGTTTTTTGGCTCTAGCTAATGATTTTGGGGGTGTACGATTTTTTTTGATTCGGATTCGGATTCAGCGACCGAAAATACATAGGAATACATGAGTCTGGTTTGCTGCTTTGAACTTTTTTTTTTGTGGGGCTGTGTTATCTATAACATGGATTCCAGATTATGGAACCAACTTCGGGTTTTACAAATGAATAATATAAAATATTGCAAGGATTGTAAGTTATTGAAACAATTTCTTATAATGAAACCAAACATTTTCATAGTTTCTGATGTTTTTGAGTTAATTTAAATGGAAGTTGATGATAAAAAATTATGCCTAAATCCTAAGTATCTGTGTAAATATTTTTAAATTATCGGCATAAAGTCTTTTGTTACGTTTAATGTGACTGGACAAATCATTAGCAAAAAGTAAAAATAGTAGAGGACCAAGATTAGAACCTTGTGGGACATCAGAAGTGGCTACGAAACTTGCCGATCTGTAACCAATACACATGACGTATTGCTTGAAGTAGAAGTTATGATTACAGTCAACAACTGTCATATTAATGACGTTTTAAACGTTAATCTAAACGTGTCTGGGTTGCGAGATAATAATTTCAAACAGACTCTTGTTTTAGGTTGGACTCGTTGCTGTTATATTTTGCTGCGATTTGGTGAGCAAGGAATCTAATAAACTGTTAACGAACTGTTTCAAGCTTGAAGAGATCTTGGAGTTGACGACCAAGGAGCTAGAAGAATTGAATGCTTTGAAAAATTTGATAAAAAATAAACGTCCAGAGTTCACTGCTGCCGAGTTCTTTCAAATAAAACGGTCAACGTTGCTGTCTGTGTTTGCGTCTATTACCACGTATCTCATTGTTATAATACAATTTAATTCTATTTCTAATTAAAATTTTACTCACTGCTAATTCCCAGAAACACAATCTTGCTTGATCTATTTCTGCTGTTATAATTTTTTATTTTTACTCATCTTTCATTACACCATCAATATTGCTTTGTAGTTTTCGATTAACCGTGTTTATTGAATTTTCTAATATTTAGTGAGGAAATTGTCTATTAGTGCAGTAAGTGGAAGTTTTAAATTAGAATTAATGTCATATGAACTAAATTTCATTTCTCTTTTTATAATTTAACACGTTGACTGCCATGAGTATTCAGTTGAATACACATTAGGTGGGTCCAAGGCGCTACGTGTATATATTAGAACACACAATCTAGTTTATACACACAGGGTATTTCGAAAAGATTGGGACAACGCTTAGCCGTAGATTCTTGACATCAAAACAAGTCGATTTAACTCAAAAAGTAGTGGTCTAACTCTTTTCGTTTTTAAGATACAGGGTGGCAAAGTAAAAAAATTGTATTCGTAATTTGTCTTTACTTGGGAACTATTATACGTATCTACTTCAAAGTTGGTAACGACATGTTTTTCAGGTCGCTAATTACAACGGTGATATTGCCGATGCCAAATTTTATAGATGGCGCTAGTTACAGGACTTTTACGCGACACTTTAAGCCATAACTTTTTTGATGTTAGGTTTTGGACATCGTCTTCTAGTATAATTGAAACGCAATTTAGTTTCCTAAAGAAAAGGTGTACTTGTTTAAACGCAATGAAATGCACATTTTCAGAGAAATACGCGATTTTCAACTTTATCATACACCAGTTCGAGGAAATTCAATTGTACCTAGAAGCGGTTTCTTACCCAGTAGGTGTACGTCACGTATGATGTCTGGAAATCGTCAATAGTGCTTGTCGTAGATACGTATATAATATTCTCCAAGATAGAGACAAAAAACGAAAACAATTTTTTTATTATACCACTCTGTATCTTGAAAACGAAAAGAGTTAGACCGCTAGTTTTTGGGTTAAATCGACTTGTTTTGATGTCAAGAGTCTACGCTAAGCGTTGTCCCAATCTGTTCAAAACACTCGGGGTGTTGAATTTCTTCAAACCGGTGTGTGACAAAGTTGTAAATCGCGTATTTCTCTGAAAGGGTGCATTTTATCGCGTTTAAACAAGTACACCTTTTCTTTAGGTAACTAAATTGCGTTTCGATTATAATAGAAGACGATGTCTAAAACCTAACATCAAAAAAGTTAGGGCTTAAAGTGTCACGTAAAAGTCCTGTAACTAGCGCCATCTATAAAATATGGCATCGGCAATATCACCATTATCATTAGCGACCTGAAAAATATGTCGTTACCAACTTTGAAGTAGATACGTATAATAGTCTCCCAGATAGAGACAAATTACGAATACAATTTTTTTACTTTGCCACCCTGTATCTTGAAAACGAAAAGAGTTAAACCACTACTTTTTGAGTTAAATCGACTTGTTTTGATGTCAAGTATCTACGGCTAATCGTTATCCCAATCTTTTCGAAACACCCTGTGTAGACCAAAAAATACTCGTGCCCTGGAGGACCCAACTACTGAATTTGGTGCGGTAGTCAACGTGTTAATAGTAAATGCATCAAATAAACATTTTTATTTTCTACGGGGCCTCCTAATTTTGAGGAAAAAATTTCTATACAATTTTTCATATAAGTTGATGGCCTTTAAGTTATAAAATTGCAATTTTAGCTAAAAATTAGATGCAAGTATTAAAAATGAGAATAAACTTAAATAAATAAATAAAAAAATAGACATTTTTAAAAGGCAATGGTTTTATTTTAAAACCAAATTGCACTAAAAAGTAAGAAATAATTTTTAACTTTGTAAATGGAAAACTGTTTGGCGCTCATAAAATATTACTTCGTCTAGTCGTTTTGATTTACATTTAGTGGAGTAAAAAACAGGGGAAAAGTCGCTTCGTTCTCGAGTTTTTTTTTTAATCTTAGAACAAACCTAGATATACCGTGCGTGTATCGGAGCGCTAGGCATAGGGAGTAAAATTACAACATCGCGCGTGCCAGCTGGCTGAAATGAAATAACAGAGCTGGGATGCTCCGCCCGACGGAGGAATTTACGGCAGCTGTGTTGTCAGATCTCTCGCGCTATGTGAATGTACATGCTTAATGGGAAATTACACGCACGGTATACCATTTCATTAAGTAGGTCGATGTTCATTAGAAATCATGAAGTACGACATTTTTTAGCGGTCACGGACATTGTTATTTTTAAAAAGGTGTGAATTTTTTTTTAATCATGTTTTTTTGAACATCTAATGCCGTAACTCGAATGGAGCTATCCACATGAACTTTTTTTTGTTATAAAACACACACTTAAGCGCTTTTATCCGTGTATAGTATTGTTAACTAAAACATTTTTAAGTTTGTTAAAAACTTAGATAACCTTGAAAGTTCAGAAAATACGCAGTCAAATTTTCACTAAGCTACAAACTTTTTCGTTTTTGGAAATTTTGTATAACATGCTACGAAGAAAATAAAGCCAAAAGACCAAAAAAATGTGGAAATCATTTTCTATGGAACTTTAATAATATAATATTTGAAATCGTCTACCTCAAAAACCTATAAAACGATATGCCATATCGGTAGTGAGGCTGAGGGTGGTGGAAGGGGGATGGTAGTAGTGGTGGATAAAGTAAAAAAAAATTTGAAGCTTTTGGTTCTTGTACACACACTAAATGACAATTTTATTTTTTTCGCCCCCTTGAATAATGGAGTGGGAGTTGGTAATGGGGGTGGTTAATGACAAAAAAAAATTTTGAGAGCTTAGCTTCTCATATATACTAAATACCAGTTTTATGGACTCTTACTTGCTTGATTTGCCTATTTACCTCCATTTACACCCAACTGTTTAACGGAATAATCTAGTTCCAGATCTCGTTAAAATACATGGTACGTGTACCAAATTTCAAGTAACATCTTAAACGGTTCCAGAGTAATCGTGCGCACAAAAAAGTTACAGACAGACCGACAGACAGATTTTTTTTGCTCAAACTTAAAATCTCGACGTTTCATGACATTCTAAGCCTATTTTGATAATAAAAATTTTCAAAAATATTTTTGTCCATACTATATTTCCACTGAATGTGGAAGTAAAATGTGTAACGATATTCTTTCTCTTATTACCACTTGTATTATATTGTAGAACGTATGGTCACTGTGCGAATTGTGCGTGGATTATCTACTTAAAAAATATTTAAGATAAATAAGCAATCGTTTCATTGTAAAATGAAGTGAATTTTATGTGGCGTAGTAATAGAGGAAAACGATAAACTTGTGCACAAGCCATGGAAACAGAGTTTAGAGACTATAATTAGGAAATTAAAAAAGACTTAATTTAGGATGTTTTTTTTCTTTTTTGTTACCTAATTTAGGCGAAAATAACACGTTTACTTAATTCACAGGTCTACAAAAAAAGAAATCTGCTCCAAGGACTAAACCTATCGTACTTTAAGTATTTTTGTGTGCTGAATCCGAATTTTCAATTAAAAAAAATTTCTACCTCGTAGATTTCGAGTAAATTCCGGTTCTTATTGTCAAAAAACCGTATTTTGACGATAAAAACCGAGATTTACTCGAAATCTACGCGGTAAAAATTTTTTTAAATTTTAAATTCGGATTCAGCATACAAAAATACATAAGGAATGATAGATTTAGTCATTGGAACAGAATTTCTTTTTTGTAGACCTGTGTACAAAGTGCACCTGTGCCACAGATCTTCAAGAAGAAAAGTTCTGTTCCAAGGACTAAACTTATCATTCCTTATGTATTTTTGTGTGCTGAATCCGAATTTTCAATTTAAAAATTTTTTTACTGCGTAGATTTCGAGTAAATCCCGGTTTTTATCGTCAAAATACGATTTTTTGACAATGTTTGACGTTTGCTCGAAATCTAAGTGAAAAATTCGGATTCAGCACACAAAAATACTTAAGGCATGATAGGTTTAGTCCTTGGAGCAGAATTTTTTTTTGTCGACCTGTGTTATTGTGTGGATCTAGGGTAAAAATGCAATGCATGGGAGTTTCGGATAGGGACTCTGACACAGGAAATGTCGGATACAAATATTAAGATTGCCACGTGCTTTAAGAAACTGTCTTTTTATTTAGCTCTAATAATAACGCAAAAAAGGAAAACTCGATAGTTTACTTTTTATCAAAACACTCCAAAATTGTTACTTTTCCTAAACTTCTGTTTATGGGATTTTATTAGCCCCCTAGTTGCGCAACATTTTTTCGATTTTACTATAATATTATTTTTCACCGTTTCCGAGATCCCAATGCAATGCATACTCCATTCAGTGACGGCTCGTGATATTGTCTGCAGAGGAGGCTTGATATTTTGAAAGACAATTAGAAAAATTTCTACAAGTAAAAGATATTAATTTGGAAGATTGGAAGATATGTTGCTTCTTCCAAAGGGAGGCTCAGCCTCCCCTGCCTCCCCTGACGAGCTGCCACTGACTCCATTTAAGATTTTTAATTCATTTTTGCCTTCAACCTTAGTCCTTAATGTGTCACTGGAAAAAATAAGTTATCCTTTCAGATCCTAAAACGTGATAAAACAGTCCTAAACATAAAAAAATAATAATGCAAAGTTCCGTTACACACAATACATACATAATCATTATTATTCTTAAGTACGGCGCGCATACGCTTCGACAATTCCTCCATACTAAAAAATTCGTAACTAGCAAACTATTATTGCTAATAATGAAAATATTTTTTTTCTAGAAACTTTTTTAGTCTATTGACTTCATTTTCTTCGAGCATGTTACACAAAATTTTCAAAAACAAAAAAGTTCCTCGCTTAGTGAAAATTTGATGGCGTATTCTCTAAACTTTCAGGGTCATCTACGTTTTTGGCATGTTCACATTTTTTTATTATCAATCCTATGTACAGAAAGAAGCGCTTAAGTGTGTGTTTTATAACAAAAAAAAGTTCACATCGATAGCTCAATTCATTTTTGAGATATGGCAATAGATGTACAAAAAACATGATTAAAAAAAAAAAAAAAATTTACATTTTTTTTTAAATAAGAATATCTGTGACCACTAAAAAATGTCGTATTTCGTGTTTTTATGTGTAAAATGATGTTGTCGGTAATACCCACTGTGTCTGATCTTGTTCTAAGCTGATAAAAAAAAAACGACACAATTCCTCTAATTTACATTTTATGAGCGCCCAATGGTTTGCTATTTACAAAGTTAAAAATTATTTTCTACTTTTTAATGCAATTTGTTATGAAGAAAAAAAAGTAAGCCACCATCTTGGGTTTAGAATGACGTCACGTAGCTTATCATTTTCTACTCATCAAACCCTTTCATTTGATACCCATGTCAAGGGGACGAAAAAAAGATGAGCCGTCATCTTTGATTTTGAATGACGTCATGTAGCTTAGGGTATTCTACTCACCAAACCCTTTCATTTCACACCCATGTCGAGGGGGTTGTGAAGAAAAAGGTAATCCGCCATCTTAGAGCGTCCGCCACATCCTTTCATTTAATATCCATGTCAAAGAGGTTGTGAAAAAAAACGTGAGCCGCCATCTTGGGGCGTCCGCCATATTTGATTTTGAACGATTATACCATATTGTATTGTCCTCAGAATCAAAGCTGTGCGCAAAATTTCAGCTCGATGGGATAACCGGAAGTGGGTGTTTCAATCCCTAAATTTAACCCATATATACATACATAAATAATATACATAATGAAGGAATTAGAGGGGGCGGGATTTGGAACTTTTTTTTTGGGTAAAATTTCTCCATTTTGTCACCGTAATTAATCGGTAATTAACTAAAATCGATCTCATATACCATGTTCACTTCATATCATGTACTACTTTCCTCCGTTAATCTTGGCCCATCGTTTCTGAGGAAAATTATTTTTTTAAGATTTACATACACTCTATAGGAAAACGTGTAATTTCTTACATTTCCTCGAATATCTCGATAATTATCGTTTTTTTCGAAAAATTTGTAGATAGCTTATGTAAAGAGAATTAATTGAGCTTTCCTACGCTTTTTTAATTTTTGCTCTAACATAAAAAACAAGACTTTTGACCGAATATGCGCTCCGGGCTATTGCAGTTCGCGGAGAAGTCTTGCATTTTCCGCCGCATAATATTAATCTACAAAGCTGATTGTTTTGTCTACAAGCAGTTTATGCACTATTTCAATTAAAAATCACATTCTATCTCCGCTTAAAGGTGGCTAAATCTTTGAAGACAACCAATATAAAAGGGTGAACAAAAATTAAATTTTACAGTTAATTTTATTAATAAACAAACTGAGTAATTTAAACAAAATTTTCTCAATTTAATATTTATTGTTATAATCGTAGATAAAGTATAGTATTCAACTTACGGTAATGGCAATAACTCACTTGATGAATTACAGCAGCAACTTTCATCTGCGTGAGTTATTACCTACATTACCGCTCGTTGAATAATATACTATTAATTTAATACTTGTTATATAAAAGAGAAAATTTTCCCTTTACTTTATTTCTCTAGGGACGTTATGAAAAATAACGATCCGTTATCAGTGGCAATGTGGTATATAAAGCATCACTTACGATCGACAAAACAATGGAATTAGAGTATACTTACGAGGGAGGTATGACCAAAACCATATATTTTGCTGGTATGGGATCGGCCTTTGTATAATTCTATATACAGGGTGTTTCATTAATAATTGGCCATATATAAAGCGTCAAGAGGTAGTTGAGATATTGCAAAAAAAAATTACAATTTTGACACCCTGTATCTTTTTCCACAGTAACAATTTACTGAAACATTTTTGGTTATAGCCTCATATTTTGGTCCAAAGAATCTACCCTTGAAGTATGGCCAATTATTAATGAAACACCTTGTAGATGTTGTTCCGAAATTAGTTTGGAGTGTATAATCACTCCATCTGTTGTTGTCTTGACACACTAGAGGTCTCAGGTCTTTCAAGTTTTTCCTTCGTATACATGGATGCATGGTGATTTTAAGCTTATTGAATTTAATAACCTTTAAATGTATAATTAAACAGTTAATTCACTTAATGCACAATTAAACAAATACAATAAAATCGATAATTCGGTGCAACAATGTTTAATTCAATAAGTAGTATCTTTCCAGTGACTGCGACAGAATGTATTTAAAATATACGTGTAGGTGCATTCTCGGTATAGAACTCATCGCTAAACTCAGCAGTATTTTTGGTATCGTGCCCATTTACAACTTCCAAAGGAAGCAGATCCATTTCAAAGTCCTGTTTAAATGCTATGCATTTCTCTTGGCCTGTCTAATGACGACGGCTTCTTTTGGTTCACTACATATGCGATTTCAAAGAATTTATTTACCTCTCAAAATACCCAAACACGCGGTTATGGATGTTTTGGGGGAAACGACAGGTCTGGCGATGTTTCTGGTGGTAATCCTGGGATCTGCATTCTGGAATATGGATACGTGGCAAGAGTTGATTAACCATTCGTTCTATTTAGAAAGTTCGACCAATTTGAACATCGAAGGATTGAGAAGGACGTCGATATTGAAAAACCCACGCACCTTCTTTGTCTTGGGAAATGTTCAGCTATTTTCTGTTTGTGTTTATCAACTAATACAAATAGAAAAAATTGGTGGACATTATCATACCAGTTCTCTAATTTTCGGCTACGTCAGATTTTTGTTGGTTAATTTGATTTTTAATATAGCGTTGTCGATCAAATTTAAGTATGAAAGCATGAATAATAAGCTTGTTACTTTTCTCCATTATCACGTCGTTGATGTAGATAAGCATTTACAGAAAATTAAAATTTTGTATTTAGAAGTGGACAAAATTATAGAGGCTTTCAATTCATATTTTGGTTGGCCTTTATTCATGGTCATTTCTTACTCAACTATGGAGATATTAATAGGATTGACGTATTTAATTTTTACTGATTTTTCAACAAGTGAAGTTATTAATGTAGCGTTGCTACTAAAATATCAGAATCAATTTGTAATTTCGGTAAGTATACAAACAAACTGGCATTCAGTACTTATTGGGGTGATCCTTATTTTTTAATTCAAACTCTTTCACCTCTTAAAATATTTCTAAATAAAAAAATAAAAGTGCTCTAAAATTTAAATTCAGCCGTAAGACGTGTACGTCCCAACGACCTTGTTTTGGAGGTTGATGTAGAAAGATTTGCAAATAATAAGCAGTATATCACAGTATATCAGCAAATGGTGAAAAAGGTGTCTGAAACAGGGAAGAATATTCGTCTTTTTGCTACTGCTCACCTTCCAGGGGCGGGGACTTTTAGTATGTTTACCTGCTAACCACTCCTAACGAAGTCCTGAAGTCAAAAAGTCTCGCATATTCCATGTACTCTACACCCTTCTTTTGAGCACTCATTGACTGGATTACATGTTTAATGGATTAAACAAATTGCAAAAGGCTTTATAACATAAGAAGTTTCCTCACTATCCTTATCGCGCTGCATCTCTTCAACAAACTCAATTTTTTTTCTAATGCCACACTGTGACTTTAAATTGCCAATGCAATTGACTCATCTCAGATATACCAAAAGTGACAACAAATTTTTTTCAAAGTTTCACTTGATAGGATCTTGTGAGTGTTTTTAGAAGAGTACAAATCCTAGGGAGCAAAGAATACCATTTCATGGTACGTTAGAATGAATTGACTGACTCTCGAAGAGAAATATTTTAAAGCAATAAATGGTTTTGGCCGTCCATCTAACTTGGTGGAGGGCACCTGAAATGCGAATTATTTTGGGGGGTTGGCCACCTAGAAATATCACTGCAAGCTCTAATCATTCTAGGTCGTATCCCCTAGAATGATACAGGCGACACGGGAGTGGATACTTAGGTGGTTGATACAGAACTGCAAGATATAATGACTCTTACCTCCAATCGCGTTGCTCACATAATTGTGCATCTTCGATTCTACAGGTTCATAATATATTAAATTAATTTTAGACTATGCTTTTTGAAAGTGTTTGCACAGACTATATTTGGCCCAGATGAGAGACCAATACAAACATCCCCGCTCTGATAACTAGAACGACTTGATCACAACTACAGAGCTAAATCCCACTACTTGCTGATATACACAGATGGATTATACCATTCACATACACAAAAGCTTATAAAAACTATTCTACGCCTACACAAATCACACAATAAGAAATACATTGAATTTTCAACGTTTTTAACGTTTTAGGAATATTTCTACTTTAATGAGGCCGGTACCCCATCATCTGATTTATCTAAGGTTTTGCTGGACTTTATATATCTACGAAAGAAAGAAATTAAGGGGGTGAGATAGTTTGAATTCCAAACTTCGTAAATAATCCATCCTAGAAGTCATATTTTCTATTTTTAGTTTGGGCTCGCTGCCGTAATATTTTGCTGCGATTTGATAAGAACAGAAGCCAAGAAGCTAATAATGAATTGTTACAATCTCGAAGAGATCTTGGAGTTGACTCCCAAGGACACAGAAGAAATAAATAGCTTGAGGGAATTGGTTAGAAATAAATATCCGGATTTTACAGCCGCAGATTTTTTTCAGATCAAAAGGCCTCTATTGCTATCTTTAATTGCTACCATATCCACTTATCTCATTGTCATAATACAATTTTTTTCTATTCGTAAATAAAACATTATTCGATAGTGATGCTATTGAAGTGGGGTATTTCCTGATCTTGCTAAAAATATCTACAGTCATACATTTTAATCAGTTCTTTGTAACCTTTGTTCAATAGATGTTTGAAACAAAATAGTGTTATTTCATTGAAATATTTTGCTTTCTGCAAACTGCATAACACTTGCCCTTCCTATCTCAGGTTTCGATTTATAATTACACCTAAATATTTTAATGCATCCTATTACATGCATTTAGTGTGCATTCTTTTCCATTTATTAACAGTTCGTCTGTCTGAGAATATGGGATTGATAGGGTGGCATGGGGTAGGGTAGGGCAGAGTGGAGTGGAGTGGAGTGGAGTGGAGTGGTGTGGAGTAGAGTAGAGTAGAGTAGAATATGATAGAACAGGATGGGGTAGAGTAAAGCAGAGTAGAGTTCCAAAATTGCAATAATTCCAAAACAACAGAGTTACTTGTCTTTATTTCAACTGAGTTTATAAGGATTGAAACTGTATGGCAACAATAAAGTAAGTTGTGGTAGTACTAAGTAGCGAGAGAATGGTTGATCGCTTTATTTGAAAAAACCCCGCCGCTGTAAATGCTGGGCGTTTGCTTTTAAGAAGATTTTCCAAACTCTTCAGTTCCTCTTTTTCCTTGGAATCCAGAGTCAGTATTTGTTCAAGCCTGTAGCAGCTGGTTAATAGTTTTTCAGATTCCTTAATTGTCGAGTCGCAGCACAGTATTATGATCACAGACCATACCTGGAAAGAAATTTATTATAAATATGTAATCATATACTCTTTATGTCAGTGTTTGATAAATAAAAATCTTCCTGATTAAAAGACTTCACTTTTTCAAGAATAATATATTAAAAGGTTGTTTGTTAAGCTTGCTATGATTTACAAATGCCAGAAAAGTGAAGATAAATGGACGAATTTGGTGTTACTTAAAAGGGAATTTAATGTTTGTTAAAAGGACACCGCACGTTTTGTAGGTAAATTGGTGGCCTGTCAAATTTGATACATTTTTGATATGTTGTAGTCCAACTGACTCTAAACACTAAATTTCTCTGGCAAAACTTCAAATTATGGACAGTTTCTCAGATAGATGGCTCCATAGACTGGACCTACCTCTCGATACTGTATCAACGATTTCTGAAAACGTATTGCGGTTATTGAAATGATAACTGCTGGAAATGAATAACCAGAATATTTTATTTGGTCTTAGATTAATGTGACTGAACTTGTCACGTTTTTCGAATGCACAACACCCGTTTACTTCAATTTAATACATCGTATATATAAGCAGCTTTATAACAATTCACTATCTTGGTAACTAAGTAAGTATGTCCAGAGCTGGGCAAATATGTACTTACAAGTACCTCATAAGTATTTAAATACTAGAAAGTATTTAAATACCGAGTATTTGAATACTTATTGCAACAAGTATTTGTATTTATACTTGCAAATACTTTATCTGAAATATTTACTACTTAGTATTTGTGAAAATGATCTTAAAGTATTTATAAATACTTAAAGTATTTAAATACTTCTAAGAAAGTATTTAAATCCTTTTCTGACAGTATTTAAATACTTTCAGAAGTATTTGAATCTTAAAAGTATTTAAATAAACAAAACAAATATAATCAAATACGCCAGGGAGACAGGCAGATACTCGTCAAGCATCAAGATATGTACTATACTATGTAGTTAATAAATACATTGCATCATTCAGTCTTCAGTCATTCACGTCTTAATAACTCCCAGAAAGTTAGTTGAGAACAGACATAGACAGTAAGTGTTAACTGTTAATGTTAACACACATGTTTTGTGATTGTGACAGAGAACAGTTGAACTAGTCTCTGTGTTTTATTTGGGTATTTGCAGAAGACGCAAAGGTCTAGCTCTACGGATAAGTAAAAATCCAATACCCAACTAGAACTGATTAAGTATAGAGGTATTAAAATAGTGTTGTAGAAGTTCATGAAAGTCATGAAACCTAAAATTTCGACATCTCAAATAGTCAAATAGTATTTAATATAATAATGATAATGATAATAATAAGTCTTTATTGATTTCTACAAAAATAGAAAATACAATTTGGTAAAGTGAGTGAAAATGTATAGAATAATATCCTGAAAAGTTTACATTCCGCTCGGATGCAGAACATACAAAAAAAAAGAGAAAGAAATTTTTTTTTTCCATTTTTTCAAAATGTTTAAATTAAGTCAGGGTAGAAAAAACAAAAATAGAATAGACCACAAATTTCTGAACAAAAAATAAAATTTATCGCTAAAGCCAAGGTATTCCTGGAAAAAAATAATGAAGTAACTTTGCCACTCTGCGGGGCCAAGCGTACGGTTAAATGCATACTACGCAACCTCTAAACTCTTAGCAGTTCTAACATTTCTCTTAGTGACGCCATTTTGAAAGTGCAGCCATTTTTTTTTTAGGACATGTCTTAAATTATTCCTTAGGCTTTAATCTTTATGAAAAACATTGTCCTAAGAATCGGGAGGGGGGGGGGGGGGGTGCACGGACCTTGGGTGGGCTCCCGTAGTATATGCTTCAAAATATTTCAGTGTTATCAAAGTATTTAAATATTCAGAAAGTATTTAAATACTATGTTTAAACTATTTAATTACTTTTATTATTTATTATTTAAATACTTTTATCTTTTGAAAATACTCAATATTTAAATACTTTCAATTTTCTGAAAGTATTTAGTATTTAATATTTAAATACTTTTTCAAAGTATTTGCCCAACTCTGAGTACGTGCATTAATTGATAAAACATTAATGCTAGCTTGATACCGGGTACATCATAATCTTGGTACAACACTTCATTTTTCAAGGTATAAAATTGCAGTTGTGTCTAGTCAATGAAAATTAATTATTTTTTTTATAGCAAGTGATATAATTAATATATTCCACGGCTTAGTTTATATGGCAGGAGCGGATAACGAATTGGCTCGAAGACTATTGGCGAAAGCTCTAGAACCGAATCTTCTTGAAGCTAGAATAGAAGCAGAAAGGCTGCGATTTAGACATGGGAGCTGGTTATTATTTCAGGAGAATCATTTGCTTGATTTTCCCGTACTAGATTTAGTTTATTTAAGAGATTTGACATTTGGCACATTCCGAATTAAAATAGCTTCATCTTATATTCAAAACAACCAAGAAGAAGAAGGAGACAATGCTTTCAAATATGATGGAAGTATGAATGAGCCGGGATTGTTAAGAATTCGCGTTAGATCTGGGCATCGCAATGCTAATGGGTGAATTATAATTACAACCAACAAATGGGACAAGAACCAATTGTGTTCTATTATGGTACTTGCAAGACTGGAAGCTGAACAGTTGCCACGTAGCAAGTGTGATTTGGTGTTTAGGATATGCACGACACCAAGCACAAGTAAAATATCCATCCATGAATATCTTGAGGGTAATTAAGATGCTGGAGACCATGACGTAATGGACGTTGTCGAAGTTTAGTGACTAGACTAGATTTAAATTAGTAACTTATACGAAACTTATATTCCTAATCATTGTTTTTGTCCTTTTAAATCCCTATTCACTGCCACAATTTTAGAATGATTATTATTAATTTTTGAACAGCAAAGCAATTCAAACAAAAAAAAATTACATGCAATTTCGCATCGCTAGCGTCACAGTCAATGATACTTTTAATATATTATTTACAATAGCGCCTTTTGCATATATTAATAATTATTTAAGTTACTTTTTCTATATAGGTACCTTGTTCATTATACTCTTCGCAAAAACGAAGAGTATATTGTATTTGATCGGCACATTTCTAAAATCGTAAATATCGCTCGTAGAGAAAAAAAATTTCATATCATTGTGTTAGTGAACGAATTCTGAACAACTTTCAAAATGTCCGTCCGTCTGTCCGTCCGTCCGTCACGTTTCTTGTAAGCACGATAACTTAAGAAAGAAAAGTCCGATTGTATTGACATTTGGAAACTAAGTTAATGTTAGCTAGAGGAAGAACCCTATTGTTTTTGAAGAAAATCGATCAGTAAATAAAAAAGTTATTAATTATTTAATTTAAAAAAGTATATTCTCTTAATTCTTGTCGCTTATACTTAAATAAAAATCTGGCGAAATGTTTTCTCCATAAACTTTTACCTTGCAATCCAAAGATCGTGTGTTCGAATCCCACACAGGTTGGATATTTTTTTTTTTTCGTTTTTTTTTTCAGATAATTTTTTTCACAACAAAGATGGTATCACAAAATGTAGAATGTCCAAAAACTAACATTATTTACAAGAAAACTACGAAGGGTATCCTATAGAATGTGTAACAATTATATAAAAAGCTCAGTAAATTGGCGAAGAGTACGTTTTTAGCTTGTTTTATATATATTTTAGTTCGAATTGGTGCGAATGTGCGTGTTCATTTTTTTAAAATTGTTTTTAATCTAATCTGGCCTAGTTTCATCCAGCCTTTCATTGCGCCTCGCACCATGTATGTCTGGCTGGCACCAACACGTGCTTTGGGAGGAATGCTGTTTTTTGTAAGTTAATTTGAAATATAGCTTTTTTTTTGTTTTATTTCTATTAATGAATGATTAAAATAAGTAAATATTTAAAAAGATGAAAATATTCAGCTATGCAATTTTGCTAAAAATAATAAAGTTTATTGTATTATAAGTAAACAAAAACTGCCTTTTCTTCTTAAAGGTCTCACAAATAATTAGTTTTTTGACTAGACACAACTGCAACTTTATAACTTGAAAAGTAAAATCAAATTCCTTTTATACCAAGATTATGATGTACCCGGTATCAAACTAGCATTAATGTTCTATCAATCAATGCTCGTACTTACTTATTTACTGAGATAGTGAATTTTAATAAAGCTACTTATCTACAGTGCGTCCCACTTTTCACGGTAACACCTACGTAGCTCAGTTATTGGTCATCCAATTTCAACCAAATTTGGATTTTTATCAAAGATCTTTAATATCTCTTTTTTGAGTAATACAAAACTTATTTCAGTCAGTGGCGTGCATTTTTATAAAGAAAAAAGGGTCGATTTTTCGAGAAATCATATTAGGCATTTTCTTGTTGAAAAACTAATGTAATATTATTGATCAGCATGCTGTAGAACCACTATATCCAGAATTTAACAACATTTTGATTTTTGGTTTTCGAATTACGATCCACTTAAAATTACTTATTTTAAACATTAAATAATCAATAAATTGGTAACGAAAAAAAGTCATTCTTCATTTTCTCTTTAAATTCACTTTTTCCACTATCCCATATTATCGAAACTTTCGAAGGTCACGAATTTTAATTGAAAAATTTTGGGTAATCAGACCTGTAAATTATTCGCTATAAAGATTACCGAATTTGAAGGTATTGATGATATAGGGTAGTAGAAAAAATGAATTTAAAGAGAAAATAAAGAATGACTTTCTTTCGAAAAAAGATTCGTTACCAATTTATTGATTATCTAATGTTTAAAATAGGCAATTTTAAGTGGTCCGTAATTCAAAAACCAAAAATCAAAATGTTGTTAAATTCTGAACATAGGGATTCCGATCAATAATATTGCATTAATTTTTCAACAAAAAAATGCCTAATATGATTTCTCGAAAAATCGACCCTTTTTTTCTTAATAAAAATGCACGCCAATGACCGAAATAAGTTTTGTCTTACTCAAAAAGGATATAGTAATGGTCTTTGATACCGATCCAAATTTGGTTGAAAGTGGATGACTAATAACTGAGCTACGTAGGTGTTACCGTGAAAAGTGGGACACACTGTATATGATGTATTAAATAAATTGAAGTTAACGGGTGTTGTGCATTTGAAAAACGTGATTTGACGTCACTTCCGGCAAAACCGGAAGTTAAACCACATCAATCTAAGACCAAATAATTGTAAATAGTTTGGTTAGTCATTTCCAGCAATCATTTCAATACCTGCAGTATGTTTTGAGAAATCGTTGATACAGTCTTTGGAGCCATCTATCGGAGAAACAGTCCATAGTTTGAAGTTATGCCAAAGGAACTTATTGTTCAGAATCAGTTGAACTACAACATATCAAAAATTCAATAATTCTTAAATATTATTTATTTAAAAATTTTAAATCTTTGATCTACGATAAAAAATATTTTTGATAAAAACCATTTACACTATTTATGCATAAAAACGCAACAAAAAAGGTTTTAAAAATTTTTTTGTTGGGTTGTTTAATAATATTATACCTGGACTTATTGGAGTATTGCATCGTAATTCGGTCAATTTATAGGGACAGAAAAAAAAATGCAATTGAAAAATATTTCGAGTTCATATGACCCAATTTCTATGTATGACCACAACTTTGAGTAAAATTTAGTTCATTGATCTTTAGTAACGGTATAAATTTTAATATTGAAGACGGTGTTATTGAAATTACTACTAAAATATGCAATTACATAGATATCAAATTACTTACTAATGCTTCAAATCCATAGCAAATGTTTAATAACATCACATCAAACGTTATTCCAAGATTCAAATCCCCTGACATATGATATCTAAATACCACCGACAGGAAAAAATCTAGCACTTGTAACACCGAATGAGAGAAAAGTAGCAACAAGGGCCAACCAAACAATCTATTAAAAACTTGTATAAGTTCATCTGCTGTTAAGTACAATGTTTTAACCCTTCTTATAGTTATTATAATTCCATTATTTAGTACATCACAGCTTTTGAAAGATATCAGCAAGGCATTTGTTGCTTTATATTTCCAATTGATGGAGAGAGCAATGTTAAAAACTACATTTACGAACAGATATCCAGTGTAAGTAAAAATCACTGTAGATATATAATAGTTTGTCAGGCTTTCACCAAGACTGGCCATTTTGTAAAAATAATAAGTAATCATGACGAATAGGTAGATGTCCCCTATGAGAAATACAACATTTGCATTCTTCGCGATTGAGCTCCTTGCAATTTTTTTAGCATTGATATTGAAATTCTCGAAATAATTTGTAAGGTCGAAAAACTTTTGCCATATATGTATATTCCAGAATGATGTTCCCAGGATTGTTAGCACAACTGCTATCAAACCAAATAATTCGAGTAAAACGTCCATTATAGCGAGAATTGTGGGCATTTCTAAATATGAATTTTGAAATCGACAATACAGATGATATATGGATAATGCCGCAAGAAGACATACCAAGAGAACTGAATAACACTTGTATAGTTTCTTGTTACTAACCCTGTGCTGTTGAAAACTGTAATTTGGTGTCACACCAAATAGAGACGAAATCTTAAAGATTGGCTCTAGGAAGATTATGTTTTTTCGGCTACATTTGAAATTCATCTTTCAAGTGTGAATACACAAAGCTAAATGATATGTTTCCATGATATTTATTTACCAAATAGTAATTTATATAATGTGTACGTGTTTGCAAGAACATTATCCAAATTGCCCATAATACCAATATTTCTAATTTGTTTGCTCGAAGTAGACTTATAATTTTATGTAAATAAATAAATGCTTAAATAATTTGCTCTGATGATTAGAACTGCAATTACTAAAAAAGAAACGAAGTGGGTAAAGCTAATTTTCACTCATTTCTAGTAACAGTATAAAATTTATAATGTTGAATTAAGTATCGTTGAAATTGATATTTAAATACAAACTGATAAGTATTACTCGGGCAGCTCATCCTAGCTGTGCGTGCCCCCCCCCCGATCCTAGGGGACAATGCTTTTCATAAAAATCAGGGCCGGATTATCCATAAGGCTAAATAGGCTATAGCCTAGGGGCGCCGAAGCGCGAGGGGGCGCTAAGGCAATTCAAAACTAACTAAATTTATCTCCCGACGGCCGACGCACAGTGGCGAGAAATGTCAGTGTTCCACCCAAATTACTCTAGAGGTCGTAAATTTTAAGTTATTGAGACATTCTTTTTTTTTAAATGTTCATCTTGAAATCACCTATCGATCCCTCTAGCCGGATTTTGAAATTTCATTTTTAATTTTTTTTAATTTTTAATAGAAAATCATATTTTTACAGAAAAATACTGTTTTTTCTATTAAATTTATTCTAACGGGCCGTAAATTTGAGTTTTCGTAACAAATTTTTTTTTCAAATCTTCGTCTTTTAATCAGCTATTGATCTGTCTACATGAATTTTTTATTTAGTTGTTGACAACTGTCAAAATGACTGTCAAATATAAAAAAATACGATTTTTAGATAAATAATTCATACAATAACAGGTTGGTGTTCAGAAAAATATATATAGTGTTTTCAGTGTATCTGGTTCCGAAGTTGACAGGAAAATATGTATTTCTAAATTTGGCAGCTGCCATAATTGTTGTCAAATTTCCAAAGATAGATGGAAGAGCTTATTAATTTTAAAAATACCCTGTAAATGTATAGAAAAATAGATATATATTGTTTTTGATCCGTTTAATTTAGTAATTGACAGGAAAATATGAGTTTTAAATTTGGCAGCTGTCATAATTGCTGTCAATTTTCAAAATATAGAGGTAACACCTTATTAATTTTAAAAAAGCACTATAAATGTATAGAAAAATAGATATATATTGTTTTTAAACTGCCAGATTTAGTAGTTGACAGGGAAATATGGTTTTTAAATTTGGCAGCTGTCATAATTGCTGTCAAATTTCAAAAAATAGAAGTTAGAACTTATTAACTTTAAAAATACCCTGTGAATATATAGCAAGACGGATACAAATTGTTTCTAATGTACCTGGTTCCGAAGTTGACAGGAAAATACGATTTCTAAATTTGGCAGCTGTCATAATTGCTGTCTCATATCAAAATAAAGTAAGAGCTTATAAATTTTAAAAACACCCTATAAATGTGTAGAAAAATAGAAATATATATTATTTTTGATCTGTCTGATTTCGTAACTGATGGAAAATATCATTTTTAAATTTGGCAGCTGACATTGCTGTCAAATTTCAAAACATGGAGGTAAGAGCTTATTAACTTTACAAATACCTTATAAATGTATAGAAAAATTGATGTATATTATTTTTGATCTATCTGGTTTCGTAAGTAATAGGAAGATATATAATTTTTAAATTTGGCAGCTGCCATAATTGCTGTCAAGTTTTAAGGTGCGCAGATTAGAAGTTATTAATTTCAAAAATACCCTTTGAATGTAAAGACAAATAGATATATATTATTTTTTATCTTCCTGATTTATGAACGGACAAGAAAATATTATTTTTAAATTTGGCAGCTGCCAAATTTAGATATCACATTTTCCTGTCAACTTCGGAACCAGATACATTAAAAACAATTTGTATCCGTCTTGCTATATATTCACAGGGTATTTTTAAAGTTAATAAGTTCTAACTTCTATTTTTTGAAATTTGACAGCAATTATGGCAGCTGCCAAATTTAAAAACCATATTTCCCTGTCAACTACTAAATCTGGCAGTTTAAAAACAATATATATCTATTTTTCTATACATTTATAGTGCATTTTTAAAATTAATAAGTACTGTATTTTGAAAATTGACAGCAATTATGACAGCTGCCAAATTTAAAACTCATATTTTCCTGTCAATTACTAAATCAAACAGATCAAAAACAATATATATCTATTTTTCTATACATTTACAGGGTATTTTTAAAATTAATAAGCTCTTCCATCTATCTTTGGAAATTTGACAACAATTATGGCAGCTGCCAAATTTAGAAATACGTATTTTCCTGTCAACTTCGGAACCAGGTACATTGAAAACACTATATATATTTTTCTGAACACCAACCTGTTATTGTATGAATTATTTATCTAAAAATCGCATTTTTTTATATTTGACAGTCATTTTGACAGATGTCAACAACTAAATCAAAAATTCATCTAGACAGTTCAATAGCTGATTAAAGGACGAAGATTTGAAAAAAAAATTGTTACGAAAACTCAAGTTTACGGCCCGTTAGAATAAATTTAATAGAAAAAACAGTATTTTTCTGTAAAAATATGATTTTCTATTAAAAATTAAAAAAAAACGAAAAATGAAATTTCAAAATCCGGCTAGAGGGATCGATAGGTAAATTCAAGACGAACATTTAAAAAAAAAGAATGTCTCAATAACTTAAAATTTACGACCTCTAGAGTAATTTGGGTGGAACACTGGCATTTCTCGCCACTGTGCGACGTGACATGTACTGTTTACCATTGACTTTTGGAAAATAAATGCATTGTAACGTCGTATAATGCATAAGGGGCTGGTGAAAAAAATAGCCATAAAATCGAGTTGGGATAATGAGCGAAAAAAATGTTTGTTTAAGGAAAGACAAGCATAAAAAGCTTTTGTACCCGCCGTCTTATCTGGGCCGAAATTAATAAATTTGTGTAATCCTATGTAAACCCATTCTATGTAACTATTTTGGTTACATTTTATAATTATATCCGTATTAAGAATTGTAAACACCAAAATACCTAAATATTCATTTACTTATATTTATTTTTAAGAGATATCAGGATCTGAGAGAGAAGTAAATAATATGAAATATAAAATGCGATATAATTTAAAGTAGAGTCCTGTTCATACGTTTAAAGTAATTATCCACATCTGAAGTTTTTATTGCCGTAATCCTTCCCAGCCCCCCCGTATGGGGAGGTCTATTGGGTACCGAGGGGCCCGCTAGAAATTTTGGCAATTTTTTTTTTTCAAATTTTTCCCTCCCGCTCATCAATTATTAAGCGTGAGGGTTCGTTGGCTCTCGAGGGGCCCAACAGAGATTTTGGCAATTTCTTTTTGCAAATTTCTCCCCTCCGCTCATCAATTATTAAGCACGGGGGCCCGTTGTGTTTGGAAGGGCCCGTAGCGGGGACCCGCCAGAGATTTTGGAAAAATTTTTTTCAAATTTCTTCCCTTCGCTCATCAATTATTAAGCGCGAGGGCCCGTTGGCTTTGAAGGGCCCGAATTGCCAAAACCTCTGGCGGTTTTGGCAATTTTTTTTTTCAAATTTCTCGCCCCACCCCCCTCATCAATTATTAAGCGCGGGGGCCCGTTGGGTTCCGAGAGGCCCGTAGCGAGGGCCTGCCAGAGATTTTGACAAAAAAATTTTTTCGGCTCATCAATTATTAGGCGCGGAGGCCCGCCAGTGAATTTAGTACAGGGGGCCCATGATTTGATGCGAGTGGCCTGATCCCTTCCTTATATCTACGTCGGTATTTGATTAATTTATTTTGATAAAATTGTCGAATTTATTACCTCTGTATTGTATAGTTCAGCGAAGAGATGTTTACCTAAACCCGCGGATAGTACAAAAAAACACCCAACCTGTTCTGCACTTTATATAGAGGTCTACAGACGATCCAACCAACCAACCGACCTTCTCGGTAAACTTTGGATATTGCCATGCGAACTCGTAAAAGTGAGCTGGTCTGCTGTCGGTACGTTTTGAAGATGCTGGAATTCTATCAGACCAGCTCACTTTTACGAGTTGTCATGGATATTTTCAAAGTGAACCAAGAAGGTTGGTTGGTTGGGTGGTTGGATCGTCTGTACACCGTCTCTGTATACCTTCCGCGCCGGTCTCATTGTTCGTCCTAAAGCGCTAAAGCAAAAAACGCTGCAATTTGACCGGCATGCGCCAGTTCAACTTTTTGTGCCAATTAAGTAAATGTATACGTCTCTTATATGTTCCTTTTCAATATATCAACATTTTACAGGATTATTTATAGGAAAATAGGAACGGAAAGAGATAGATATTATATCTTTCCGCTCCTATAGTAATCCCGCTGCCTTTATTGTAGCCGCTGGCCACTCTCCCTGGTCATCAATGTTGATTAAAAAAATTTTTTTAGATTCCTTCCCCCCGCTCATCAATTTTGAATCTGGACAAAAAATGTTTTTTTCAGATTTCACCTCTCCGCTCATTAATGTTCCTATTATGAATAAAAGGGCGCAAATACATGATTAGCCTAGGGGCGCGCCAATCCTTAATCCGGCCCTGATAAAAATTAAAGCCTAAGGAATAATTTCAGACATGTCCCCCCCAAAAAAATCTGCCAGTACTTTCAAAATGGCGGCTATATGTTAAAAGAAACTGTTGCCAATGTTGTTTTTGTCATTTAACACAAAAACCAAAAAAGATGGACAAAAACTTTTTCCACAAACAACAACGGCATAAAATTTTCTACATTTTGTTCCTATACAATATTTTAATAGGAGTTACCATTTTCCAGATAAATGAGTCCAAAATTAAGAAAACATGGAAATTCATATATCGGCAAATCATTTAGAGGAAATAACTGTGGCAATTATTGTAAGGCGTATAATATAACTTTATATTATTAATATAACAAACATAAGTTCTTAGTAAATTTTTTAAAGAAAAGTATTTCCTGGCGCCGTTGACCTTGAATGGAATTTTGAAAATACGAATTGGAATTTGTTAACATACAATATTATTAACATGCTCTATTTTTTTTGCTAATTTTTAAGAACTTATTTTAGAAAATATTACACATTAAAAAAGAGAAAAAATCGAAAAAGAAAAAATCCAAATAAATCAAACACTAATTTCAAGAAAAAAAATAACAGAATACAGAAGTAAAGCTTATGAAGCGATAAATAATTTGTTTTGTTTTTTTGTTATTTCTGTATTTCTGTACTAGTGGAAGCATTATACTCTTCGTCGATTTACTGAGCTTAATATATAATTGTTACACATTCTATAGGGTACTCTTCGCAGTTTTCATGTAAATAATGTTAGTTTTTGGACATTCTAAATTTTGTGATATCAACTTTGTTGTGAAAAAAAAATATATGAAAAAAAAAATGAAAAAAAACACCCTGTCGGGGATTCGAACACAAGACTTTTGGATTGCCATTTAGCCATTGGACTATCACAGATCACTATGAAAATTGAATGTCTGTAGTAAACAGGGTGTCCAACTTAAAACTCCCGGCGCCATTTTCTCGATAACCAAAAGCATTATTTGAATTCTGTAAAAGGTATCTACTAGAATATATAAATGACTTCAGTTTTGAGTAAAAATGGTTATTTTACACATTGAGATATAGATGGCGTTGCGATGCAAAGAAATTTTTCGATTCTAGGTACGATGAAATGAGTTGCATGAGATGGAGAATTATATTCTGAACAACTTTTATCATACGAACAACTTTCGAAAAATTACTGGTTCTTGAGATATTTGAACTTAAATAATATTTCTTTGAATATAAAAATTGTCATAACTTTTTTAAAATACATTTTAGACAATAAGTCCTTTGGGACATTTTTCATAGTAAATCAGGCGCATTTAGAGATGGCAATGAAACATTTATTTCAAAACAGAAAATAATTTTTTTTTTCAAGTAAAACAAAGATGGGGATGCAACTGCTATTTGGAAATTAAAGATTTTGTCATTTTTGTTTATTGCGTATTGTCTAATTTTTGCGTCATGATTATATTGTATGTTCTACTAAATTCTTCACTATAAATTGTAGATATATGAAAAAAAATGGGATTTTTGTTACTTGAAAAATTACATTGAAGTTCAAATATCTCGAAAACCAGTGATTTTTCGAAAATTGTTCATATTAAAAAAGTTGCTTAGAATATAATTTTCCATCTCATGCAACTCATTTCATCATTTCTTTCCATCGCAGCGCCATCTGTACCTCAATGTGTAAAATAACCATTTTTACTCAAAACTGAAGTCATTTATATATTCTAGTAGATTAACTTTTACAGAATTCAAATATCGCTTTTGGATATCGAGAAAATGGCGCCGGGAGTTCCCTGTAAATCATTCGAGTATTATATTTCAACAAATTAGATATTGTGAAATATATATATTAGTAAAATGTATAAACAAAAAAAAATATAGAGAATAAAATTTCGCAAGATTTCTATTTAAGTACAAATGATAAAAATTAAGAAAACATATTTTTTTTATTTAAATGATTAATAACTTAATTTACTTTTCAAATTTCAATACAATCGGACTTTTCCTTCTTAAGTTATCGTGCTTACAAGAAACGTGACGGACGGACGGGTGGACAGGCAGATGGACAGACGGACAGACGGACAGACGGACAGACGTACATTTTGAAAGTTGTTCAGAATTCGTCTACTAACATAATGACATGAAAATTTTTTCTCTACGTTTTTGCGAAGAGTATAATAAAATAAACTGAAAAAAATTAATAATAATAATATTTTAATTCATTCATTTACTAGATGCGCCTCAGTCAACGCCTTTAAGGGAAAAGGAAAGATAAAACGTACAGTTAGGATGGGCTCCCGTAGTAGATAGATATATTACTTACTAATGCTTCAAATCCATAACAAATGTTTAGCATAACCATGTCAAAGGTTATTTCAAGACCGAATCTCTCCGACACATAAGATCCAGATGACGTATACAGGAGAAAATCTAATACTTGTAATACCGAATGGGAGAATAGTAGTAACAAGGGCCAACCAAACAATATATTAAAAATTTGTATAATTTCATCTACTGCTAAGTATAATTTTCTAACCCTCTTTATAGTTGTTACCATTTCATTATTTAATATATCACGTCTGTTCAAAGATATCAGCAAGGCATTTATTGATTTATATTTCCACTTGATGGAGAGAGCAATGTTGTACACTACATTTGCGAATAAATATACAATATAAGTAAAAATCAACGTAGATATGTAATAGTTAGTAAAGCTTTCTCCAAGACGGACCATTTCGTAAAGGTAATAGGTAATAATAGTGAACAGGTAGATGCTTCCTATGAGGAATACAAAATTTGCGTTATTTAAGATTGAGCTCTTTGCAATTTTTTTAGCATTGATATCATTGAAGTTCTCGAGATAATTTGTGAGATCGAAAAATTTTTGCCAAGTATGCATATTCCAGAATGATGTCCTTAAGATTATTAGGATAAATGCTATCAAACCAAATAACTCAAGTAATACATCCATTATAGTGAGAATTGTCGGCATTTTCACATATGCATTTTGAAATCGACAGTAAAGAAGATAAACAGATAAGGCTGTAAGGAGACATACCAAGAAAATTGAATAACACTTGTGTAGTTTTTGGTGAGTAACTTTGTGCTGTTGAAAATTGTAGCTTGGTGTTACACCAAATAGAGACGAAATCTTAAAAATTGATTCAAGAAAGAGTATGTTGCTTCGGCTACTTTTGAAGTTCATCTTTCAGGTTTGGAGAAACAAAATTGAATGAGGTGTTTTCAGGTTATTTATGTACCAAATAGCAATTTACATAATGCAGGACATTATTGAAATTGCCAATAATGTACATGGTTATAATTTGATTGCTCAAAGCAAGCATGTAGTTTTATGTAAATAATTAAATAGTAAGTTTACCGTGATGATTAACAGAGGCACTCAAAGGGCAAAGATCTATGTATTTTCAGATAGCCAGGTAGCACTAAATGCTCTCAAGTATTATATCCTTGAGTATAAAATTGTATGGGGATGCAGACAATCCCTGAAACAACTGGCAAAAAACCTTAATGTGGGTGCCAGAGCATGAGGGACTAGAATGCAATGAATTAGCTGACAGCCTTGCAAAAAAGGAGCTGAAGCCCCATTTTTCGGACACGAACCGTTTTGTGGCTTATCTAAGGGACACATAATGGAAGAGGTCCAAATCCAAAATTGAGAAAAGGAACAAAAGAAGTCCTACTGTAGAAATACCCCAGGCCAAAGACAAGCGAAAAGGTTTATAACCTATTCGACACAGAATGCCACAAGGCTTCTCGAACTCTAAAAGTCCGATCTAATACTGACGACAGACCTTCTAACTTATATCATCTCAAGAACATGGGCATGGCAGAAGATGACAAATGCAGATACTGCGAAGCTGAAACTGAGACTGCAGAACTTGTGAATGCAAGGTACTAATCTGCATTAGACTAAAGTACTTAGAACAGACGGAATTAACGCCTGAAGACATAGGGAAATTAGCTCCCAGAAAAAATCACAAGCTTTGCAAAAAGTTTTGGAATCCTGAGCAACAACTAGTTGTAGGGTAATTCACAAAACATCTTTTAGGTCGAAGTGAAGAAAGGCCAACTTAGAGCTAAGCAACCCCTTAAACAATCTACAATCTACCATTATGATTAGAACTACAACTAATCGTAGGGAAATGAGGTCAACAAAGCTGATTACATTACTAGTAACATAAAATTCGTAATACTAATAGGTATTTATGTACCAAGTGTCCTAAGTGCACTTTTTTTGGTTGAGAATGTTGTTTGCAATTCGAGGCCCGTAGGGTCGAGGTTCGCAAGTATTCGAGACAAGAAAATCGCACTGTAAGACCCGCAGTGCAAATTATATTGTTCGTCAAACCCATAAATCATTAAACTAGAAAAACTATAATTATTTGAGCACTACTTTTTAAGTTAACACAAAATTGTCTCGATAATTATGTGGTCGATAGTGCATCCAAAAATAAAGGTACCTTCAATGAATAATAAGGTAATTATACCCTTTTAAACGGGAACAATAAATGTCAGTTCTTCTGCCATATCTCTCGGCCGCCTCAAAATATAAAATTCGTGTTTTAAATTAGATATAGCCCATCTGGACATCAGTTTACATAGTATCAGTCAAACCCCCTCTTCTGCTTAAGGGGTAGTTTTAGGGGGTGGCTGTCGGTATTTTATCCTTAACTTTTTATTTTTTACATATTTCTGAAGTATTTTGACGCACTGAAGCCAATTTTGAAGAAAAAATTTCTTTCATATCAGTTTTTCTTTACCATCCCTTTTATCCCCTAAAAAGGAGGACGAAAAAGGTCCTGTCGTAAGGATCTGATCTAACTTTCCTAAAGTGTTTTGAGACGCTGGACAAAAACATTTTTTCTATCATGCCAGTTTCCCTCTACCCCACCCCTTTTATTTCCTGAAAAAATAGCAAAAAAAGGCCTTGTACCAAAGGTTCTGACCTAACTTTTCTCTATTTTGACGTGCTGAAATCAATTTTATACAAAAACAAATTGGGGGATAAGAGGGGGGAGGGGGGGTATAGGGAAACTGATATAACAGAAAAAAAAATGTTGCCAGACTTTGTTTATGCAAAAACTTTAATGATCAACTCCGTGTCAGTCAACAATAGGGCGGGAAGCTTGAGATATGAGTAGTGAGTTATCTCATAGCTAAACAAAAATGTTTGTGTTACATTTTTTAATTATTTAGGCGGTTTTAATGCTATTCGACTGTTCTGCATTATTACCATTTTTACTGACATAGATAGTGATGTTATTTGATATTATCTTCCAAAGAAAACTAATAAAAAGGGAACAAAAAAAATTAAGTAATTTTTGCCTTCAGTTTGGCGCCCCTCTGAGCCGGTGCCCCGGGCGGGTGCCCGGGTTGCCCGGCCCTTAAGCCGCCCCTGACAGAAAGCAGTTAATTTCATATTAAATAAAAAACTGTGTAAGTTGAGACTTGCATAATACCTAAATAATATTTTCTAATCACGATGAAAGCAAACAAATAAAAATAATTAATTGTAAAAATAAATCAAGAATAGGCTTGTAAATAATTAATGAGTGTTTCTATTCTCTACTAATGAGAACTAACGAGTTTGAAAAATTTGTACAACTTTTCTAGAGTTGAAGTAAAATGTTCTATAATTGCTGGGAATGACTGAATTTCAATAAATGATTTAAGTATTTTCAATATATTTTTTCTTGTTTAAAAGCAATCCTATCATTTAATTCAATACTCCGTCAGTATTAGCTAGAGGAGTACTTGTTTCGATTGGTTCCCCAATAAAAGTTACATTGATATCTTACTTACTATTGCCTCGAATCCATAACAAATGTTTAATAAAATCATGTCCAGGGTTATCTCAAAATCTAACTCCTTCGTCATGTAAGAATCAGATAACATAGATACGAAGAAATCTAAAACCTGTAACGTGGAATGAGCGAAGAGTAGCAACAAAGGCCAACCAAACAATTTATTAAAAACTTGTATAATTTCATCTGCTGTTAAGTATAATGTTTTTACTATTCTTATAGTTGTTATCATTTCTTTATTTAATACGTCACGACTCTTGAAAGATATCAATAAGGCATTTATTGCTTTATATTTCCACTTGATGGAGAGGGCAATGTTGAAAACTAGGTTTGCGAATAGATATCCAATATAAGTAAAAATCAACGTAGATATGTAGTAGTGAGTAGCTAAACTTTCACCTTGATGCACCATATAGTAAGAATGGATAGCAAATATAGTGAACAGGTAGATACTTCCTATGAGAAATAAAACATTTGCATTTTTAAAAATTGAGCATGTTCCAATTTTTTTAGCTCTGATATCATTGACACTCTCGAAATAATTTGTAAGGTTGAAAAATTCTTTCCATACGTGCATATTCCAGAATGACGCTCCCAGGACAGTTAGAACAATTGCTATTAAACCAGATAATTCGAGTAATACGTCTATTATAACGAGAATTGTGGGCATTTTCATATATGCCTTTTGAAACCGTCGATATAGAAGATACATGGATAAAGCGGTGAGTAGACATGTAAAGAAAACCGAATAACACTTGTATAGTTTTTTGTGAGTAACTATTTGCCATTGAAAATTGTAGCTTGGTATTAAACCAAATAGAGATGAAATCTTAAAAATTGGCTCTAGAAAGGCTATGCTCTTTCGGCTGCATTTGACATTCATTTTTCACGCTTGGAGAAGTAAAAGTGAATGATGTGTTTTCGGGCTAGATGTTTACCAAATAGTGAAAGAAAATATCAATTTATATAATGTAGAGGTGTTTGCAAGAACATTACCAAAATTGAGTTTTTATGAACATGAAGAGAATCATCAAATGTCACATTTAATCCTAGACAAATATAAAATAATTATAATCTCCTTATTGCACACGTTTTAGAACTTTTGGAAGAATTGACTTTATCTAGTCTCAATAATGTCTATATAATATCTAATTTTATTACTCAAAGCAGTAGCGTAGCCAGGAATTACTTCTGGGTGAGGCAAACATTTTTTCTTGACGTCACTTCTTTAAAAAAAAATTGTTCTGTTACTTTGCATAGTTGTCACTTAACCTAACATTTATTAATAGCTCTGTGTGTGTACACAAGGGCGTCTGGGCTGAGAGAAATACCTCCAAGACAAGGAATTTTTAAATTATAATAAGAAAATAATAAAAAAAACATTTTGAACCTAAACTCAACCCAATAAAAATAAGTTAAACTGTAGAGTAAGAGCAAACTAGAGTGAACATTACACTTTTCGACGATTTGTTCATATTTTTTTCTTCAAGCGTATTAAAATGTTTAAATTATGTCACCAAAAACAGAAGTAGAAGTAAGACATTGTTTTACTAGTAACATAATATTAGTTCCCAAAGCGCCACCGCAGTGGGTATTGTTTTACTAGTAACATAATGTTAATACCGAAAGCCACCGGTGGCGCGCTATCCACTAGCCACTTGTCATATTGTGTCAACATGTAAGACTGTAGTTTGAATATTTGTACATTTATGATAAATAAATGAATTTTTGCATTTTAATACGCTTGAAGAAAAAATAGTATACAGGGTCATTCACGGAAAGCGGGTATTAGACGTTTCTTGGGATCTGCCGAGTTTAGAAATTTGAAAATTGGTATGAGGGGGTTTTTAGATATGCTGGATCCAACGAAAATATTTTCATGCTTGTGCTACTTCCGCTTATACCGGATGTAGCACCTAACTTTGTTATTTTAAATGGAACACCCTGTATTTTATTGCATATTTCGATTCTTCATAAAATTTTAGCTTAGGTTTATGTACCATAATATACTCTTGAACATTCCGGTTTTCGAGATAATTAATATTTTTGGAGATTTTTGACGGTTCCCACCCTTCGGAAAAAAAATCAATATCTTCTATCATGTAGCCGATTAGGAAATTTTCTTTTAAAACTTTTACAAGCATCCTATGACCTAACTAAAAGTTCTCTTATGTTTTCACAATATCATACAGAGTATTTTATTTTCACAGTCGAACATTGTTTTAGTTTAAACGTCAAAAAGTCATTTTTTTCAAATGGAACCCCCTGTATATTTTCACAGAATCTAATAGATGATTGAATTCTGCATCGATTGATGTTACCATTCCCTATACCTATCTCTCTTTGTTTTCTTATTATGGACGAATATTTGTAAAATGTACAAACAAAATCAGCAGTTAGTAGGCAATACAAGTCATAACTCGGTTCCTTTTTTATCATAAACGAGAATAATCATGTAGATAATTGATAATCATTTGTTTATTATAAAGATGACAGCTTCAAAAACGAGAGATTAGATTTATAACAAATACTTTGGGACAAAAATTTACAAAATTAATGAACACTTTGAATATAAATATTTAATGCAGCAACTGTTCAAAATGCTCTCCACTTGCACTTACAGTGGCTTGGCTAATTCATGGGGATTTGTTAAAATGTAGCCCGTTCTCTGTTCTTTGTATCTTCTTTGGTAGTAGCAGGAGTGGCATAAACAATATTTTTAATACCCCAAAGGTCCAAAGTCTAAGGGGGTCAAATCAGGGGACCTTGCTGGCTCAAGACAAAAAAAGAGTGCGTTCTACTCCTAGTAATATAATATACTATTATATAATAGTCCATGCCAAAGTTGCAAAAACCAAGTGCAGGGGACTACTTCCCCATCTTCAAGGACGGCCAATACGATGGTGATAGTCGCCTACCCCTCTCAAACTACCACTAAACGCAAAAAACCACTCCTTTTTCGTTTTTTTTTTGAGGAAACTCAATATGTCTCGTAAAATTTCGCAACCAGACTTTCTAATGACCCACGGGGGTTGAGATCAATACCGAAACAAGCAAAAAACATCCAAACGTACTGAAAATTGTTTTCCACGCGTTTTCAAGAGCGGGGAACACAATGCTGGTATTATTTAGCCTCCCACCCCCAACCAACTACCCTAAACGCATAAAACAGATTTTCTATCCAAGTCTCTCACAACGAAAAAAATTTGTATGTGGAAATAATTGTTTATGGAAATTTAATAATACAATATTTGAAATCCTCTACCAAAAACCCATAAAACGATACCCCACATCGGTAGTGGGGTGGGGGTGGTGATAGGGGGGTGATAGTGGGGGTGGAAGAAGTACAAAAATATTTTCTGGTTTTTGTAGACACAATAAATCAATTTTTTTTTCATCCTTTAATAATGGGGGGTGGCTAATGCCAAAAAATTTTTTGAGGCCTTAGCTTCTCTTGTATATACTAAATTTTATGGACTCTTACCTGCTTGATTTACGTATTTACCCCAAATTTACCCCAATTTAGCCCCCAACCCTTTGACAGAACAAGATGAAAATATAATCTGGTTCTAGATCTCGTTAAAGTACAACTGTGTGCCAAATTTCAAGTCAATACCTTAAACGGTTCCAGAGTAAACGTGCGCACAAAAAAGTTACAGACAGACCGGCAGACAGAAATTTTTTTTGCTCAAACTTAAAATCTCGACGTTTCATGACATTCTAAGCCTATTTGAACAATAAAAATTTTTAAAAATTTTTTTGTCGTTACTATACTTCCACTATATGTGGAAGTAAAAAGTGAAAAAAAAAGCAACTAAATTATAACCTGTCTGTGTTTCGAATACGCGACCCTTGAATTTCAACAAAAAGCTATAAGCATTAGAGCACCATTCACTACTTCTAGAAGTGACTTCTAGAAGTGATAATATTGCTGACATTATATCTCTATTCGAAGATCATGTTTCGACGTTTGGATAGTATATTTCTATGAAATATATATTAGTAAAATAGGAAATACCATTTTACAAGATTTTTATTCAATGCAGAATTTGTCCTCTAATACATTAATATAAAATTGTTTGTCTACGAGCGATATTTCCTGTTTTAGAAATGTACCGATCTAATACAATATGCCCTTAAAGAGTATAATAATCGGTAATTGTCCCGTTGCCCCCGTTGGTTACGCCCACGGCTCGAATTAGACGCGTAGTTTTATGTAAATAAATAGATGAATAAATAGTTAGACTGTCAGGATTAGCAACATACACAGTATGTACAAAAAGTTGGAATAAATTCATTATCTTAGAATATAATATTAAAAAAAAATTCATGTCGATTTTTATTTTTTGTTGCTGATCTCTTGCTTAATTTATCTTAGTTATAACATCATGGATGTTTCAATTATCATGTGATAGACATTTTTCATGGGAGTTTATTTCAAGGATCTCACACTTAGGGTTTTAAAATTGATAATTTGGAAATTACAAACATATGAAAATCGTAAATTTCTGTAGATCTCAGTGTAGTAGTAGAAATAGATATAATGAGAATAAGAAGACATGAGATACTTCTGAGAAAAGTTTTAATTTAGATGAAAAGATTCAACACGATGGCGCCCCAGGTCATACGTCAAATGAAACACGAAATTTTTAAATGCTCAATTTGGGGAGCATGGGCTAGGTATCTATATATCACTCAGGACTAGTTTATCGGTGTCTAGTTAGCTAAGTTAACTAAATTGATAACTAACACTTAATTTAGCTAACTGGACATTAATAAACAACAAAGTAGTTTAAAAAATATCGTTTAATTTTTAGGAAATAATGGTCCTATTGTGTGACCAGCTAGATCTCCTGATATAACCCCTGCTGATTTTTGGCTCGGGGGTTGTTTAAAAAATATTGTATATAGAGAACGTTCTAATAACATAGAAGAATTAGAAAACAAAACATTAGCTGCGTTTCGGACAGTAACTCCTGTCATGATTGAAAATGTAACAGATGCTATAAGGAGAAGGTGTCAAAAATGCATAGATGTCAATGGAAGACAATTCGAACATTTATTGTAGTTTAGTTTTTCATATTTTTGGCAAAACTATTTTATATTGTAAGAAGTATTTGCGTGTTTCTCTATCTATCTTTATCAGTCGATTAAAAATTTACCATTTATAAAGGTTTTACTGTTAGCTGCATTATTTATTTAATTTAAACTCATATAATTAAGTTTTATTTTTGTTAGTTGACATATTTTTCGTATGGCATACACACATAAATGTGAGATCGCTTAATGCAAATTTTAATCAGTTTAAAGATTACATTTTAAATTCAAACTATCATGTGATCGGGGTCAGTGAGAGATGGTTACATCCAGGTATTGGCAGCAATGTTGTAAGTATGAATGACTACGTTCTTGTCAGGCAAGACCGGCTTGTACGAGGAGGTGGTGTAGGTTTGTATTTAAAGAACACTTTAAATTATACCATTTTATTAAGTGAAACCCACAATTATATAAAGATTATTATAATTAAAATTTTAATAGAAAATCAGGCACTTGTCATTGCTAATGTATATAGACCGCCAAATTCCGATTATGATTCATTTCTAAACTACTTTGAGGACACGTTTTTCAATGTTTTTGCAAGTTATGATAATATAGTGTGTTTAGGTGATTTTAACATTAATATGTTAAACTTAGATACTAATTATTATTCTCAATTCAAAAATATATATCAAACTTTCAATTTTGTGCAAGTAATAAACGAACCCACTCGAATTACAGATACTACCATGTCATTGTTAGATTTAATTCTGGTAAATTTTGAAAATGTTTGTGACGCTGGGGTAGTTGATGCACAAATATCCGATCACTTCTTAGTTCATTGTACTATAACGTTTAATATCTTGGAAGAACCGTAGAGAATATTTAATCATAGAGCTTTAAAGCATATAAATTTTGAACATTTTCAAATGGATTTAGAAAATATACCTTGGAATAATATTTTCTACATGAATAATATTGACGATAAGATTGAATTTGTTACCGACAATATTTTGCAGTTATTCAATACGCATGCGCCTATCAAATCTATAAAATGTTCAAAAAGAAGTTATGCTCCGTGGATAACGGATAATATTAAATTAATGCAGAAACTACGTAATAAAGCTTTGGCAAAATTCAAACAAACAGGGCAAAATGGCCACTGGGTCTACTACAAACAACTCAGGAATTTAACTAATGCAGCTATTAAGGCCGAAAAGAAGGCTTATTTAAGATATAAATTTAACAATTGTAATATGAAAGAGAAATGGGGTGAGTTGAAAAAATTAAATGTTGCTAAAAACCGAAAGATTCATATACCTAAACACTTATGTGATGTGGATGTTATTAACAATTTTTTTATCAATTCCTCTAATAATAATGATGTACCTAAAGATGAGTTAATAAATTTTTATAATACCAATGTTAAAGAAGGCTTAGATGGTTTATTTTCTTTTGAACTGATTTCTGATTTAGACGTAATTAAAATCATTCAAAACATAAAATCCAAAGCTTGTGGATTTGATAAATTAAATATAACTATAATACATTTATGATGTCCTTATATAGTTCCATTCTTAACACACATATATAATGAGTGTATAAATACACACTACTTTCCTAAAGCTTGGAAAATAGCTTTGATATTTCCTCTACCTAAAATGAATCAACCTAGCCAGTTGAGTCACCTGAGATTCATTAGTGTTTTACCAGTCTCATCCAAAATTTTTGAAAAAATCTTAGAATTGCAGATTAGAGAATTTGTGAGTCTCAATAATATTCTTCCATTAAAACAGTCGGGATTTAGATCTGGTTTCTCTTGTGCAACAGCCCTTGCTGACGTAACTGATGACATCATTGGAGCTACCGATAATAATAAAATCAGTGTATTAGTATTATTAGATTATACGAAAGCTTTTGATATGATAAATCACAAATTACTTTTTTCAATTCTACACTTCTGTGGCTTTGAACGAAATTCCTCCAATTTAATTTTGTCATTTTTGTCGGATAGAATTCAACAAACGGTACTTAATAATAATATTTCACAACCACTAACGGTAGTTTCAGGTGTCCCGCAAGGAAATATACTTGGACCGTTATTGTTTACAATTTTTACATCAAATTTTCACAAATCCTTGCAATATTGCAATTACTATTTATATGCTGATGATACACAGATTTATTGTTCATCTCATATTGAAGATCTACAGGAATATAGGAATTTAATTAACAACAATATAAAGAATTTGGTGTCAGTTTCTACAGACCATCTACTTAAAATTAACCCTAGTAAATCATCTGCTATAATATTTTGCAATGACAATGCACGTGAATTTGTGTCGAGAGAAATTAATATACAGATAGGAAATGATACAATCGCCTTTAATAACAGCTCTAAAAGTCTTGGTCTTATTATTGATCATAAATTAAGATTTAAACAGCATATTACGAGTAAATTAAGAACAGCATATGCTGCACTAAAAATGATATATACTCAGAGACGTTTTTTAAGCATGGACGTAAAAAAAAATGTTATGTGATTCTCTAGTTTTGTCTCATTTTAACCATTGTGATGTAGTTTATGGCCCTTGTATTGACAGCATTGAGATCCGGCGTATACAAAAAGTACAAAATTCTTGTTTTCGTTTAATTTTTGGAATACAACGCCGTCAAAGAATATCTCACAAATTGAAAACTGCAGGATGGCAGAATATGTACAATTGCCGCCAACTTCACATGGCTTGTTTTTTTCATAAAATATTAAAGTTTAGATCACCACCCTACCTCCTCAACAAGCTCTCTTTTAGAAATGATGTTCATAACATTAATATTAGACGAAGAGATATTCTCACCATACCACAACACCGTAAGGAAATATTCAAAAGGTCATTCTCTTATAACATTGCTGCTTGTATAAATAAGCTACCCTTTAATGGGCTCACCCTTTCATATGTATGTTTTAAAAAGATATTTAAAAAATATTTAATGCGAAACCAGTAAAATAAAATTTTACTTTTTCCTGTAAATTCTCTATCTTTTTTTATTTTTGTTCCTTCCTTTATTCTTTTTTCCTCTTATTTCCTAGTCTCCTCTCTCCTTCAGCTCTAGTCTGCCCCTATCTCGCTCTGCTTTGATGTATTTTTTTTTATTTGCTTATGTATTATGTTTTGTATATATATATATATATATATATATATATATATGAATATAAAGCCATTATATGTACTTATATTTTCTACTTCTGACATTATTTATAGGCGGTAGTGGAAGAACAGTTTGCTGGCTTCGACAGTAAACTGAACTACTCGCCTTTTATTTACCTCTAGTGTAAATGTAATAATTTATTTATTTTTGTTGACTGTCAATTTGGGTAAATAATAAATGCTTTATTATTATTATTATTATTATTTATTTATTTTTTTTAATTCTCGACTTTGCCGTCGGTCCTTTATGTTAGTGCGGGCTTTCATTTAGCCAAACATTAACATATTAAGTAACTATTTTTGTTTGTGATGCTGATCAATCAATCTTGAGTGTCTAGGCTTATGTGACTTGCATGAATTTCCTTAGTATACTTGTTGTGTCTATTATAATGTTTTTCTGCGCTTCAATGTATAGGTCTGGATCTATCTGAAGACGTGCTAGGCTATCGTGGAGTGTTTTAGGAATCAGGCCTGTTGCCGATATTATGATAAGAACAATGTAGACGGAGCTTTGGTTCCAGAGTTTTCTTATTTCTTCTGCTAGTGGTTATTATTATTATTATTATTATTTTTTTTATTTTTTTATTTTTTTTCGTAAAAGCCAGTCACCCTTTATACTCTGTGGCTCCGACACTCACAGAGGGGAGCTGGTAGTACCGGCAGCCACTCCCCACGTCCGTGGGGTGAGTGACTACTGGGTCCGAGAATCGTGTGCCCTGAGTAGACGTAATGAGCCGAGGATAATGGCCTTCTGCATCCTGCCGGCTAAGATCTCTGCCGAATTTCGGCATGCCGGTATGATCTTTAGTTCTGAAAGCAGCGTGTGTCTCGTTCCACCGAGGGCTCCTATGATCAGAACCACTAGCTTAACAGTATGGCCAGGGTAAAGCCTGCGGAGCTCGAAGAGCAAATCTCGATATTTCGTCCGTTTTTCCTCCTCCTTCAAGACAATGTTATTCTCCGCGGGAGCCGAGAACTCCACGACAAACATTGTCTTGAGTTGGTGGTCGAGGAGGACCATGTCAGGCTTATTAGCTTGTATTTGCCTGACGGTGGGAAACGAGTAGTTCCAATAAATTAGACACTTCTCATTCCCCACAACGGACTCAATATCCCCCGGAGCGTAAGGCAGCGCTGGTGTCTCGTCTATCCCATACGAGTGCCTTAAGTGATAATAAAGCACTCGTAATGCTGCGTCGTGCCTCTGGATATAGGCACGCATTATTATTATTATTATTATTATTATTATTATTATTATTAATATTATTATTATTATTATTATTATTATTATTATTATTATTAAGTGTTGTTGTTAATAGTTTTTCATGGCCAAATTTTTCGAAAATTAACCACTTTTTCTAGAGATAAATATGACATATGATATATTGTTGACTAGTTAATTTAAGTTGTAATCGAATAATGAAATAATTTACAATGTTCGATTAAAAAAAAAACACAAGTTGTGTCTATATCTCGAAAACTGAGGCATGCATAATTTTCTTCTTATCAGCAACGAATTCTACTCAAAGAAGTGCCTCAAGAATGTGTTACTCGATTTTCAATTCGACACTTGATAATTGAGATATAGAGGTCATCCAAAAATGCCAATTTTCCAAAAACGTAGCTCGGTAGTCGAAAAAGGTAGAGCAGACGATTGCGGTTTACGTCATTGTTTGTTTTTCGAAAATGGAGCTACCTGTATTGATTTTTGTCTATCTACCATAGTTTTAGAGAAAACCCCAAATCCAATCTAATTTGTCCACCCTGTACATACAAGTAATGGCAAAATTAAGAAACTTTGGAATTATTTAAATCAACAATTTCTTATGGTTTTGCAATTCGCTAGTTAAAAAATCAAACATTACAAGTTTGGCTCTACTAAAATCTATAAATCCAATGTGTGTATATATGCATGTTTATATGTATGGCAGAAATAGAACTGAACTTACCTGCCTTGTAATTTTAAAGCTATTAAAATTCAACACTAATGCTTATATGTATCTATATAATATAGTTTCCTTAAACCCCCCCTGACCCCTCGCTGAACTCTATAATCCCATCTAATAATTTGTTTCCTTTAAAGCAAATAAATGTTTTTAACAGTTGACAGTTGAAACAGGGTTTTTTTCTTATCTTTTCCCTGTACATGATAAATATTACTCTAATTCAAATAGAAAACAATTTAATTCAACTCAATTTTGAAATCGTTAGATACATATCCCAACAGCCTACGGTTTAACTTTTTAGAGACCGTTCTTTATAAACAAATCACAGAGTCAGAATGTCATTAGCCAGAACAGCCGGCCGTTACGCCACTGTGCGCCCAGACGCGTATCTGTTACGTAACGTATTATTATACTCTTCGCAAAAACGAAGAGTATATTTTATTTGATCTGCACATTTCTAAAATCGTAAATATCGCTCGTAGAGAAAAAAATTTCATATCATTGTGTTAGTGAACGAATTCTGAACAACTTTCAAAATGTCCGTCTGTCCGTCCGTCCGTCCGTCCGTCCGTCCGTCTGTCCGTCTGTCCGTCTGTCCGTCCGTCCGTCATGTTTCTTGTAAGCACGATAACTTAAGAAAGAAAAGTCCGATTGTATTGAAATTTAGAAAATAAGTTAGTGTTAGCTAGAGGAAGAACCCTATTGTTTTTGAAGAAAATCGATCAGTAAATAAAAAAGTTATTAATTATTTAATTTAAAAAAAAATTTTCTTTGTTAATTTTTGTGGCTTGTACTAAAATAGAAATCGCAAGATATTATTTCCATAACAAATTTTTTTTGAGTATGAAGTTTACTAATATTTCTTAGAAGTGAAATATGTATGAATGTCGAAAGATATATATCATATCACAGACAATCAATTTTCCTATCAACAGGTGGTGGCGCAGCGGCTAAAGCTTTTCGTTGCAATCCAAGAGTCCCGTGTTCGAATCCCACAGGTTGGATATTTTTTCTATTTTTTTTTTTCATACAATTTTTTTTCACAACAAAGTTTATATCACAAAATTTAGGATGTCCAAAAACTAACATTATTTACAAGAAAACTACGAAGAGTATCCTATAGAATGTGTAACAATTATATATAAAAAGCTCAGTAAATTGGCGAAGAGTACGTTTTTAGCTTGTTTATTTGTTAATGTCTTAATGAAATAAATGAAATGATAGAAAATGACATGTGCACCACACTTAAACAAAATAAAGAATCTTGTAATTTGGTATATAATATAGGACCTACTATAAAAAAGAATATTTAATATTAACATATATCATGTATTATTTAATTTAATTTGATATTTATTTTAATTCAATGTATTTTCAATCACGCACTAGTATTTATTTTTAAATACTTCAGTGATTTCTCCTGTTAATTTCCAAACAATACTTCTACATTTGTGTCATAAGTATACTATTTAACTGTATTTGTAAACTTTGGTATTTTAGTATTGTTGTTTATTATTACTTGTATTGTTATTATACTCTTCGCAAAAACGAAGAGTATATCGTATTTGATCGACACATTTCTAAATCAGTAAATATCGCTCGTAGAGAAAAAATTTTCATATCATTATGTTAGTGAACGAATTCTGAACAACTTTCAAAATGTCCGTCTGTCCGTCCGTTTGTCCGTCCGTCCGTCACGTTTCTTGTAAGCACGATAACTTAAGAAAGAAAAGTCCGATTGTATTGAAATTTGGAAAATAAGTTAGCGTTAGCTAGAGGAAGAACCTTATTGTTTTTGAAAAAAATCAATCAGTAAATAAAAAAGTTATTAATCATTTAAATAAAAAAATTTTTTTTTTTCATAATTTCTGTCATTTGTATTTAAATAGAAATCTTGCGAAATGTTATTCCCTATAATTTTTTTTTGTTTTTATATTTTACCAATATATATATTTCATAATAATGTATCTAATCCGTTGAAATATAATTCTTATATAATATAATATAATATAATATAATTCCAGATAGCCCAATCTCTATGCACGTTGCCACGACATAACCCCACTAGCGGACTTCGTCCGGGAAACTTCCCAAAAATTCTACCAATTCAAACTGGGCGAAAGTCCGCTAACCCGAGACATCACACGTATCAGACAGCATAATGCCATACTTTTCAACCTGAGACACCCATTACCATACCAGACGTTGCCTATCTTTCGGCAACCTCCCTAGCCACATCTTTCCTATACCACACTTTCCTTTCACCACCTTTTATTTTCATCAACTTTTACTTGTACCCCCTCTATTCCCCCATTAGTTGCATTTTTATTATTTTTGTCAATTTTTGTTCTTTTGTCCCTTTTTGTTATTCTTCCAAATTCCCTTTAGACCAATAACTGCTAGTAAATCCCAACTTTTAAAATCATAATCTCCCCTCACCCCATCCTTCCAGAGGCAGGTAGACCACTGGATAAATCCGTGACTCTCGAACGGGTTTTTTCACTAAGGTTTTCCCGTATGGACAACAAGATTTTCTTCATAAATTTAGTGCGCGCGTGCGACAGTGCGCGTGTGTTAAAAATGCAATTGTTTCTTTGTAGTTCTAGCTATTTCTAAGTATTTTAATATCTTCCCGGATTATTGTTCAACGAAATTGTTAGGTTTAAGTTTTTTATATATGTTAAACAGGAGCCCTAACGCCCCAATTTCATCTGTTGTTACAGCCGAAGCTAAACCCCTCCACCCGATCACCTACCTACTGCGACGTTGCACGCCGCGTTGGGGTGATCGGCTCTAGACTGGACCCAGCTGAGGCGCATTCATGTCTTTAAACATTAATAAATATCTTTGATTTGATTTTGATTTGATTTGCCTTTCAATCCAAAGGTCTCGTGTTCGATCTCTCACATGGCGATTTTTTTTTTCATATATTTTTTTTTCACAACAAAGTTGGTATCACAAAATTTAGAATGTCCAAAAACTAACATTATTTACAAGAAAAATGCGAAGAGTATCCTATAGAATGTGTAACAATTATATAAAAAGCTCAGTAAATCGGCGAAGAGTATAATGCTTCCACTAGTTTATTACTTTCATGTCCAGTGGAAGTATAGTAACGACAAAAAAATTTTAAAAAATTTTTATTGTCCAAATAGGCTTGAAATGTCATGAAACGTCGAGATTTTAAGTTTGAGCGAAAAAAAATTTTCTGTCTGTTGGTCTGTCTGTAACTTTTTTTTGTGCGTACGTTTATTCTGGAACCGTTTAAGATATTGACTTGAAATTTGGTATACGTATCTACTTTAACGAGATCTAGAACTAGATTATATTTTCATCTTGTTCCGAAGAAGGGTTGGGGGGTAAATTTGGGGTAAATGGGTAAATCAAGCAGGTAAGAGTCTATAAAATTGGTATATAGTATCTACAAGAGAAGCTAAGGTCTCAAAAAAATTTTTGGCATTAGCCACCCCCCATTACCACCCCCACCTCCTTATTAAAGGGGATGAAAAAAAAATATGATTTAGTGTATGTACAGGAACCAGAAACCTCAAAATATTTTTTACTTCATCCACCCCCCACTACCACCCCCCTATCACCACCCCCACCCCACTACCGATGTGGGGTATCGTTTTATGGGTTTTTGGGGTAGAGGATTTCAAATATTATATTATTAAAGTTCATAAACAATTATTTTCACATACAAAGTTTTTTCGTTGTGAGTGACTTGGATAGAGAATCTGGATGTGGAAATAGTGATTCCTTGGGCAGCGGTTTTTTTATACTGTATTGTTCCTTATATCGCAAATAAACATTATTATTATTATTATTAATAAATTACCAGGGGATCATCCAAAATTGCCAAAATTTGTTTTCGACAGTGTAACAGTTACATTTTGATTCCCCTGTATAATAAAAATTTACAACCCATATTATTCACATTTGGTGGAATAATATTCTTATATCTTCTTAGGTATGCAACCAGTAATACCTATATTTATAAGATTAAGTATTTTGTCTAAGAGTGTAGAGCTTCGATTTACTTATTATTGTTCTTAATATGAAAACTATTTCCCTAAATCATGTCAGGGGCTCAAAGAAAGGTTGTAGGAATTTTCTTGCCAAATTTAATTTTCTTTTGGTACCTGAAAAGGAACAATTTGTAGGCTAAAATGTATTTTGTTATTAAGGTATTATTTACAGCTAAGGCAGACAATTTTATTATCACATACAGATAGTTACTATTATTTTATTATCTTTCTTTTAAATTCAAATTTCAAACATAGTGGATTCTCTTAGTAATTAATTTAAGTTGGCAAACAGAATTTTTTGCTGAAAAGTAAAAAGCTAACAAAAAAGGGCCTTTTTGTCCAAGAAAGAGCAGCCATGCTGGCAATTTAAAAATTGTGGAGAACATCTTCCTTAATTTTAACAATTTTTGGGAAAAACGCCTAATGACAAACTAAGGTATGTCTTATTTAATTTTCCCTATCAATTTTGATATAAATTTCATATAATTCGATACCTAAACGGAATTATATTTTTAGGCTCGTTCCGAGATACCTATTTCAAGAGGCTCGTACTTTTGTTTATTACCTCAATGAAACTTGTCGTAATCTCCTTGTTAAACATAGTACGCTGATCTGCGTAGAAACATATATATATTAGATTTTGTTTGTCTGTGGTAAATTAATTTTGGAGCTGCTTTGGCTGGAGTCAAGAGAATATTAGAGAAATCGCCTACACATTGTTTTGTTTCGGGGCACCCTGGAGATCATCAGCCTTACGCCTGTTAATCATGGTCTCATGGTAAAACCGAGAAGTAAGCAAGTACCGTAATTTTCTTGGATTGTCCTCAAGTATCACCAACGTATTGTAAGTAATTTTGGCATTTATTTTGTTGTCCACCAGAAGTTGCAGAGAACCAGCGTACAGCATATCTACAAGTAACGATAGTGCTACGTTATTACTATAGAAGCTCACGATGTAGTAAAAAAGCAAGTTAACTAAGCAATTTATTATTCATATCTAGTTTACGAGAATAGTGGATTTGTTACCTTTCAATAATATTAATATTTAGTTTAGTCGATGGTAATTTTGTGTCTCGTCCTAATAGTATACCGCTGGATAATGATTGATTCAATCCATATGTGTTATAATAATTAGAAGTTTCATGTGAACTCGATAAACGGCCGTTCAACGAGTATTAATATACCACACCTTTTGACTTGTAGCTAAAATAGAATTTTCATCATGTCATATGTCTTTACACATCACATTATTATTAGACGTGTATAATTAAATACTTACTTTATACATTGTACATAATCGTTGCTGGTTTAGTGTGCTTAATTTATTTTGTAAAAAGCTTACACGAAATTCCAAAGCGTGCATTTTATATTTATATCAGCTGTATTTGAATATTTGAGGTTATATTAACTTGCGTCTTATATCACATTGGTTGTTTTCTGCTTCTGCTTACCCTTATGGACACTTGGCACACGGGGCAAGTGATAAGTAGGTCGTTTGACATAATACATAACTGCCATAAGGATTAGTGGCTGACAGTTGTTGATCTCTATTGTTTGTCAGTTTAATTTTAATGTTGTATTATATTTATTGTCCCAATTATTTATCCATTTCATACATATAACGAATTAGTTTTAAGCTTGTTTTATACATTCCTATATATACTTTGTCATATACTTACCCACTAAATTTTTTTAGTAAATTTTTCACTATTATCTTGAGGTTTAATTTAGTTTTGCCTATACACCTCTGTCAATTTTAACAATTGGCTGGCGCCCAGGGTAGTTTAACCGGTGCACCCCAAAATTCTAAAATTCAGAATAAGAAAACGAATTCACACCCGCTCTTCACTTTCGGGCATACTTGGGGTGTTCTTAATTTTGCCATTAGGGACACGTCACAACAGACTGAATCCAAACAAAAAAACTATAAACATTTTACTTACCAGTCCTTGAACTGCAAAGGAAACCACCATCAAGATAGTTACTGGATAGACTGCGCTATCCCATATAAAAGAGGAAGGCACTACATATACAATAGAAAACAATAGATGTAAGAACGAATGAGAAAACAGAAGTAACAAAGGCCATCCAAACAAACTATTAAAAACTTCGATCACTTCATCCGTTGCCAAATATAATTCCTTAACTTTTGTTATAACTTTAACCATATTATCACTGATGTCATAAATCTTAAACGTAACCAGCAAGTTGTTTATAGCCTCATATTTGCACTTGATAGAGAGAGTAATGTTGAAAACGACATTGGCCAACAAGAATTCTAAGTACGTAAACAATAATGTTGTTGGATAAAAATCAACAAATGGGGTTTCAGCTGCAGCAATTTCATAATAGTGGTAGGTGTACATACTGAGCAAATATGCGTGCCCTAGGCAGAACAAAAAATTCGCGTTCTTCAAAATAGACCATTTTTCAATCTCTTTCGCATTTAATTCTCTAGCTGTTTCTAAGGAACTTATGCGGTTCAACAACGTTTGCCATGTTCCCATATTCCAGAACGAAGATCCTAAAATTGTCACTACCACTGACGTCAAACTAGTGAGTTCAAGTATAACATCTAACACTGTCATAACTATGGCCATGGTGAAATATAAACCAGTAAATCTAAGGCAGAGAAGAGCAAACGATGATGCCGTAAGTAGACATACTAAGAATACCGAATAATATTTAAACAGTTTTGAAGAGGTGAGTTTGCGTTTCTGGAAATTGTAGTATGGTGTTATTCCGAAAAGAGACGAAAACTTTAACATAGGTTCTATAAATAGTATGCATTTTCTGCTATATTTCAAGTTCATTGTTCACAACGGACTGTTCTAGTCTACGTGACTATTACTGATCAATGCAATAGCAATTTCTTTAACGATGCATTATCTAAATTGACAGTTTTTGTATTTAGAGTGTTAAGGAATTAGTATTTGTTGGCATTTTGATACAAGGCGGGTAACTCCAAACCTTTCATTACATTTTCACTCGCAGTAATTAATCTCACTCAGTCACAACTGATGATACTATGAACTACTGTTTGACCTTTCGTACTGTGTAACTCAAAATGGGTTACACAGAAGCAGAAAAGTTTGATATATTTTGCCTTTATGTTAAAAATAATAAAAATAAAAAAGCTTTAAGGAGAGAATATATAGCATTATACTCAAATCGTCCGGCTTCTAGTGAAAAACATTCTTAATACTTAACGTCATGTAAGAGAAACTGATAATCTTAATAGAAAAAATCGGCGGCTACTGAAAGCGGCTGGAACCTCCCCACACGATGGATCTTTATAATAGGTACCTTACACGATCAATAATACTGTCAATACTTAAAAAGACTGACAGTATTATTGAACGTGTAAGGTCAGTATTGAAGGTATTGATGGTATATTGATGCAGATCCGGAAATTCTGAATTTAGCGCATCAATATTGGAGAATGGAGGGGATTCTGTAGATTCCGTCAATATTATTGATCGTGTAATGTGCGCGCTTCAATATTGAATCAGTACTTTGGTGTTTACTTGACGTTCCCGGTACACGCAGCAATGGATGGTGATAGTGAGACTGTGGAGCTTGAAACCCAGAGTGAGCGAGATCAGATTATTAACGAAAACGATATTCTCCGAAATTTTATTGAAAATTTCGATGCACTTCCGGAGTTGTGGAATTCTTCCAGTCCATTTTATATGAACCCTTTCTTTCATGAATCCATTCTCGGATAAAACCAAAACCGTTGCGCTGTCAGTTGGTAGCGGTAGCAAGCGGTATTGAAGCAAAATACTGACAATAATACTGATCGTGTAAAGTGTAGAAAAGAATGACTAGTATTGATGAAGTACTGACAATATTATTGAAGTGTCAGTATTGACAATATTATTGATCATGTAAGGTACCTATAAGCTGTGCTTGGATATATCATCGGAAATCAGAGCACTGAGCAAACAGGTAAATTACACGTGACTTTGTAGCTATTTATTTCATGAACAAATATCGAACGAGCTGAAGTAGACTACAAGCAATTAAGCGATCCAGCGACCTGTCAAAGTTTTTTTTCAATATGGCGTGGAGGGCAAACACAGGTTTATTTTTATTAAATTCCAGAAACGTAGCCAAGTCAACAGAGAAACACAAACGTTTAACGAATGAAAACGAATGTTTGCCCTCCGCGCCATGTTGGAAGTCACGTGGTTTGGATTGCCTAATCTGTTAAAACATAACCTCTCATGTTTGTTTATGTTGCATGTTAATCAATTGCCGGATATTATAAGGGTATTAACAGATAACGTTTCGAAGATTTTGTAGAACATTGGATAGCGAAAGAAGTAACAACACAGAATTTAGCCAAAATGACACTCTAACCTCAACAAGTCAATAACATTATGGACGATTCAAGCAGACTGGGCATGCGTCAAATTAAAATCTTCCTGCTCGATCAAAAAGGTCCGAGCAAGTCAAGCTTCGTTTGAGGGCTTTATTTTGTAACATTCGAACGTTTCAGATTTAGCTCGGTTAGCTCGATTTGCATTAAACGAACGATTAAGACGCGTCTCATCAATCAGACGTAATATTCGAACGCGGCTATTGGGTTGCTGCACTAAGTTAAAATTTGAGGAGAATCTATGTTAAACAATAACAATTATTCATAAAAAATCACTAGAAACATGTAGAAGTTGAAAAGAAAGTCTTATAATATTATAATATTAATTACAAAAAAACATGCATTTAAAACGGAGATGACATAATTACGGCAGTCTGTAGAGAAGTTAGTTATAAAATGACGAGAAACGGGTACTAATTTAGAAACTCGCTGATAGCGACGGAGAAAAAAGACAATCACGACAGTTAAATTGACATTATATTTAACGTCAAATTCAACTGACGTTCATAGGTTACAATTCGGTATAGTTTAACAGCATCTAGTTGGATAAATATAAGTACAGATAGTGTTTTCTGCCGTACTGTGTAAATAATACCACCAATTCACCAGAAAAACTGTTGTGTTCCAATAATAAACGCTGAACGTAATAATGAATGATTCAAAGCCACCAGAGAAGAACCAAGTCTTCTTATTGTGGAGACCATTTAAATGTCAAGTAAAGTAACAAATTACAATGTATTCTAAGCGTTTTATTTGTGGTAAGTTGTATCTTAATGTAGGAATTTGATTTTTAATATGGGTTTATGTTGTAGGAAAAACGGCCGCATTACAAGACTTGTGTGGCGTTCTAGCTGTTACAAATTTAAATTACCCGCCAAACTGGTGGATAAAACAGGGTGTATTACTGTATTCGATTAGAATGTTATTCATGCTTTGACTAAAAGGAGGGAAATGGCTTTAATCTGCTTTTATGTATTTTATCTAGTTTATGTTGGAATAAAGTGCAGTTGTTTTTGTTAGCTATTGATTATTTATGAAGCTCCCTAGATGCCCCATAATACTAGGATGATCAATAAATTAAGAAAGGAAATTTAAAAACTCGCCGTTGAAAAACTATATTAAACAAACTGTGAACACAATCGGTCGGAAATGGCTATGAATGCGTTGGATTTTAGTTATAAATGCCCTTTGAATTATGTGTATTTATAAATACATATCATTGTTTATTGCTTAGATAGATACTAGCATAAAGTACTTAAGTACCTATTTATTATTTTTTGTTTAATACAGATCTTTCTTGATATCTTCGAAAGTCTCATTCTGACTCTTCTTAGAAGTGAGTATCAATGGATAATAAATAATTTCTTTAGTAGATAAACTTATTTTGTTGTTTTCAGTTAAAACAATGAAAAGGAAATATTTAATAAAATACAAAGTATAGTTAACAAATTCATCTAAATTAAATAATAAAATACATATTAGACATATTATGTAATATTAATAAGATAAGATAAAGGAAGTTCTTGCAGAAATTACAATAGTTTGTACTGTCTATAGCAGTTGTAACGTAAGTACCTTGCAGCTTTTGCACTTCCAACCATTGCAATGTCAAAACGATCGTCTCTTTTTAAAAATTCGCTGACCATAAATATATCTACCGCAAGTAGAATGTCAGAATTAGCTTTTACAGATATACTGCCCTAGTCGTTTTGTAAAAAAATATTAACAATAACTGCAAAACATCAATCACTGCTAGCTAAACGTCAAATTTACTTTTGACATATGAGGTTATTTTCTTTCTTGTCAGCAATGTCAACTTATTCGTCTTCATCTGTTCTGCTTATAAGTTCACATCTAACTGCCGTTATGATGTCACTACCGTTTTCGCGGCACATTCAAATAGTCGAAGTTTAACAATTTTTTAAAATATGTTGCGCTAAGAATTTTTCTTCCAAATTAAATATATAACTAAATTAAGTCCTCCACTAACATATTTCACCATTTTTGAAAATTCGTCAACAACCCAATTATTACCTTTAAAAAACCAACTAAAATAAGTTTTGTCAAAAATATTTGGGTTGATTTAAATGTTGATTTTTAGGAACCATCTACATCTGCACGTGACGTCACAGCTAACCTTAAAATATATATGTTTCTTAAAATTTACAAGTATTACGTAGCTATTATTAAAATTTCTGCCTGGTTCCCGTATTTTCAACCAAAATCCACTTCAATGTAAGGTTTATGAAGTTTCAAATAGTTTGTCCCAATAAAATAAAACGCATTTTGCAGGTTAGAAATCTAATCTATAATTAGCAATCTATTTTTATTAATTAACAGTATTAAAAACATATTTGCATGAATTTTTAAACATCCGTTGGAGTCAGTATGGCTCCAAGCTAAAAATGGAGATACAAACATTAAACAAGATTATTAACTTAAAAATCTTAAACTTTGAGGTTACGTTAGTTACATGATGCACATTCTCGATAAATGTACCATAACCTTATAAATCAACATCCACAAAGGTTACCCACCCAAATATTTTTGACAGATGGCAAAGTACATTTTCCTCTAACAATAATAGCAATAATATTTTTTGGATGCTGCCATGTGTGCACATATAACGAATTCTTTATCATTTTCTTCACGGAAACCAAATCGAAAGGGAGCAAGTGTAGTCCATGCTAAAGTTGCAAAACCCCAAAAATGCAAACGACGAAACATGACTACCCCCCGTTTTCGAGGACGGCCAATACGATGGTGATAGTTGCGCGGTCCCTACCCCCCCCGAACTACCTCTAAACGCATTTTTCGTTGTCAGGCATGCGAGCACTTGTTGGATCGGGTTTTCTTTTGAGGAAACTCAATATGCCCTGTAAAATTTCGCACCCAGACATCCTAACGACCCACGGGGGTTGAAACCACCCCCTCCCTCAATATCGAAATATGCAAAAAACATCCAAACGTGCTGAAAATTGTTCTCCACTCGTTTTCAAGGGCGGAGAAGACGATGCTGATATTATTTAGACTCCTACCCGCAACCAACTACCCCTAAATGCATAAAACCACCCTTTTTTTTTCCATTTTTCGTTTTCAGGACTTGTTGGATCGGATTTTTTTTGAAGAAACTCAATACTTCTTGTAAAAATTTGTAACCAGACATTCTAACGACCCCAGGGAGGTTGAAACCACCCTCTCCTTGAATCCTGAAGTGTCCCTCAAAGAGAAGAAGGTATACCCAGTTTTCAAGGGTGGAGAACACGAGAGTTGCGTCAGTTTCTCTTTCAGTCCCTAAATGCATAAAATCACCCGTTTTTCCCATTTTTCAGCACGTTTGGATGTTTTCTACATGTTTCGGAATTGAGGGAGGGGCGGTTTCAACCCCCTGGGGTCGTTAGAATGTCTGGTTGCAAAGTTTTACCGGACATATTGAGTTTCTGCAAATAAACCGATCCAACAAGTCCTCGCATGCCTGAAAACGAATAATGGAGAAAATAGGTGGTTTTATGCATTTAGGGGTAGTTGGTTGGGGGTAGGAGGCTAATTAATATCGGCATCGTGTTCCCCGCCCTTGAGAACGCGTGGATGTCTTGTAATGACGGACATATGTACAAAAATATTATACAATAAATACAATCGCAGTTATGTGCAGTCTTATCTGTGAATTTTTCAACGTCAATTTTGCATTTGTTATAAATCGAAATCATTCCCATCGAATGGTGTAAAAAAGTAAAAAAAAAAAAACAAAAATACGTATGTATTTCTTCTGGATTAACATTATTCAAATACCTTACTTATGACATATCACAATCAATGTCACTTTTTTATAACCTATATGATAATAAAAAATCTAAATTCCAAAAAGATGGATTCACATCACTTAATATTAGTAAAAACTGGATTACTTGATTTTTCAAATGTACGGGATTTTATTGCACAGAAATGTACCTGTGCTTTCTGTTTGCTTAAAAGTAAAATAGAAACATGATTTATAATACTTATTTATCAACAGCTTGGTAAACAGTTTGTGGCTTCTAGAACATGACATTTTCTTTTAACCTTGTTTTAGATTTCTTTCAGATACTTAAATATGATGCATAGCGGATATTACTTACCAGTTCTTCGAATCCAAAGCAAACATTCAGCACAACTGCTTTAATAGATACTCGATAGGTATGACCTTTCCATGTATAAGAAGTAGGTGTTACAAATAACAAACAGCCCAATAGATGTAAAACTGAATGAGAAAAAATTAACAGTAAGGTCCAACCAAACAATTCATTAAATACGTCTATAATTTCGTCTATTACCAAATACAATTTTTTAACTCTTTTTATGGTTGTTGTCAAGTTTTCGTTGAAAACGTCACGGCACTTGAAAGTTACTAATAAATTGTTTAGAATCTGGTATTTGCATTTAATGGAGAGAGCTATGTTGAAAATTATATGCCCCATGAGAAACTGCAAATAATTAAAAATCAATGTAGTCGTGTACTGGGAAGTAGTCAAGATGCCAGTAAGCAGGACCATGGCATAAAAGTGGTAGAAATATAGGCTTACTAGTGTTATATTACCAAGAAAGAATTCAAAATTTGCGTTTCTTGATATCGAAGATCTCCCAGTTTCTTTGACATCTAAAGCGTTAGAACTCTCCAAATAATACATAAGATGGAACAACTTCTTCCATTGACGTATATTCCAAAATGAAGATCCTAAAATTGTTACCACTACGGAAAGCAGCCCAAATAATTCAAGCAAGACGCCTAAAAGCTTTAAAATAGTGGCCATGCTATTGTACAAATTTTGAAATCGACGATATAGGAAAATTGCAGATACTGCTGTAAGCATGCATACTATTAATGTTGAATAAAACCGAGATAATTTAGTACAAGTAATCCTGCGGCTGTGGAAATTGTAAAGCGGTGTTATACCGAAAACGGAGGAAAATTTGAACATATGCTCTATGAACAGTATTTGCTTTCTGCTGTATTTGAAATTCATCGTTCACGATTGTAGAAGGAATACTAACAATGTAAGTTGTGAGTGTCTATCAATCATATTAATAAACAAACTTGTCAATTTCGATAATGTGCATTATCTATATTGAAGTTTTTATGAATGTGGCATGGGAAAACTAATAATTGTTGTGAAGCACCATTTTATATTGAGACCCTGAAGGAGTTATCCCAAAATACTGAACACTGCACTAAAACTATATCAGCCCTGGTCATTTCAGATTATTTGAAAGCTTTCACTCTTTAATCCATCTTTTGTTGTATGCAAAACTTATACATCCTATATTACAACTATGGCTGTATCCAACTTGCCAATATAAAAACTTGCTATACAATTTTGATAATATCTTATTACAGGGTACAAATAACTAATTGAAATAATACATTTTCTTAAGATAAAACTGAAAATATTGTCCCTCAAGGATCAATTCTGGGTCCCTTATTCTTTTTAATACACACCAATGATTTTGCAATAAATGTAGTATAACTGATTTCCTATGTTCTTGCCATGATATATCTATGTCAAATTCTTCCCATGATTGTAATAATGCTATTAATGCAAGTCAAGGAGCCTAACTCAATATTGAACTTTGACCCCAGAAAATAAAAATTCCGTTTACCAAGTGCAGCTGTTTAGGGTAAATGAAGGTGGCAAAATGCGTCATTCTGACGTCACAGAAGTTTTAAATTCAAAATTATCTAATCATTTGTCCCAAATGCATCAGCTAACTAATATAATGATGATTTAATTTGATAACCGTTCATTTGCGAAAAAAAGCAATAGGTTATGAAATATAGTATTGTATAAAGATAGACATTAACCACAACGAAGGATAAGTAAAATATCAAGCTGACCCAAGCATACCCAACTGCAGAGCAGGTGAAGCCTGACAGATAGGGGAGGTAACTTGGGTGAGTCATTACCTCACTACGGCATCGAAAAGAATGACTGTGTTGGTGCCCTGAGCAGTGCGGGCAGATGAAAAGAATTTGACTACTGAGTGGCAGAAAAAGTGAATGAAGATAGAAAATGAGGAATGGCTTTTTTTCGCAAAACAATTCGTTTCATAGTTATTAATTATATTTGATATTTGAAAAATATAATTTTCAGGGGACCGTAATTCGGAAACCATAAATCAAAATGTTGTTAAATTTTGGATCAATAATATTGCCTTACTTTTTCAGTAAACAAATGCCTAATGTCAATAAAAATGCACGCCAGTGACTGAGTCTTTGATACTAATTGAAATTTGGCTGAAAATGGATACTAATGAAAATGAACAAATAACGAATGTAATCGTATTATTATTACGTATATTTATACGAATACAAGTGCCATGATAATGCACATTTTGTATTTTATGTATAACAGGTTTTATGGTAAATAAAGTGTTGACTGATTGATTGTTGATTTATTAAATTAGGTGATTATTTTTTTTCATTTAACGGTTAATGAATGTAATTATTATATCGTGTATATCTATCTTGTTGATTCACCAAATTAGGTAATTTATTTTTTCATTTGTGCGACTAAATAATGACATTATTATAACGTATATCTCTACCCTGTTGATTTACTAAATTAGTTAATTATACACTCGTTATCCTACATTTCTTTCAGTCTACAGGTTGCTTTGATAAGCAAAAGATGAATTTAAAACACAGCCGGAGGAATATTCTTTTCTTGGAGCCAATCGTAAACTTTTCGCAATTTTTCGCTATAGTACCAAGTTATAATTTTCAACAATGGCGACTTACTCACAAGAGATTGTTTAAGGGTTATGCCCTGTTTGTGATCAGTTTAATAACAATGATATCAGTTAGCTGTTTTTATAGCAGAATTAAAAATAAGTACTACGATATGCCCATAATTTTGAGAATCCTAGACGCTTTACTGGAAACAGTTGGGTTTGGTACAGTACTAACAACAATCTTAAGCTGTGCTTTCTGGAACATGGATACATGGCACGTCTTGATTAACCAGTTACATTGCATGGAGACTAGTTTGAATATGAAATTCAAGACGCAAGGAAGAAATATTTTTAAGAACGCCAACTTTGTTTTCGTCACTGGGAATGTCGAATTCGTGTTTTTCTACATTTTTGTTTTCTCATGCTCGAAAGATAACCAAGGTGCTGTATTTGTTTACTACGTTTCAAGTTTAATGTATTATTACCTTGAGTTTATGATGGTCTGCATAATTATCAACATTTTGATTTCTATTAAGTGCAAATATACAGACATCAATAATCTGCTTATTGGAAACATGGATTACAATATGGTGGCTACTATTCAGAAAGTTTAGAGATATTATCTGAGTTTGGATAAAATTATAGACACGTTCAATATTATGTATGGTTTGATATTGTTTTTGCTTATTTTTCACTCTGGTATGCAGCTATTGTTTTGTGTTTCGTACCTGTATATGCGAAGCATTGATTGGAATAATGATATATGTACTTGGTGTAAATATATGTTATTTTGCTTTGGAATTGGAACAATGGTAAGCATAACCTTATATTTTAACCTATTGCAATGTTTATGCATGCAAAATGTTATAAAAAGGTAATTCCTTCGGTTCTCTAATACAAACAGTTACAGATGTTAAAAAATTGGTAAATTTAGCACATACAATTTTCGACTCCGACCTTTTGCTCGAATTTCGTGAAAACAAAAAATAAATTGTTATTACTATAAAAACCCGACATCTGAAAGTATATCAATCAGGCTTTAATGTCCGCTCAACAAAATGTTGATGTATTATTTTATTAGCTACTTTAACCCCATTTGATTTAATGTATGAGAGAAATAATTTTTTTTTGTCTTTCTTTTCACAAAATAAATTTTTGTATTTTTTTTTACTTAATGCATATTATCTTTCTGAATCTCTCTTATCTCTCCTATAGACCCTCAAATTTGATGTATGTCAAATGTTACTTACCAGTTCCTCAAATCCAAAACAAACATGCGCCACAACTACTTTAATAGATACCAGATAGACATCCCCTTTCCATGTGTAGGAGGTAGGTGCCACAACTATCAAACAGTCTAAAAGATGCAAAACTGAATGAGAAAAAATGAGCAGTAAGGTCCAACCAAACAATTCATTAAAAACGTCTATAATTTCGTTTGTTGCCAAGTACCATTTCTTAACTCTTCTTATGGTTGTTGTCAAGTTGTCGTCGAAAACTTCACGACAGTTGAGAGTAATTAGCAAATTATTTAGAATTTCGTATTTGCATTTAATTGAGAGAGCTATGTTGAAAATTATGTGTGCCATTAGAAACTGCATGTAATTAAAAACCAACATGGTTGAGTAATATAAAGTACTAGGTATTTCAGTAAGCAACACCATGGCATAAAAGTGGTAGAGGTATAGCCCTACTAATGTTATATTACTAACAAAGAATTCAACATTTGCGTTGCGTGAAATAGAGCATCTACCAGTTTCTCTAGCATTCAAGGCACTAGGACCCTCTAAATAATATATGAGACGGAATAACTTCTTCCATTTGCGTATATTCCAGAATGAAGATCCCAAAATTGTTACTACCACCGAGAGCAGCCCAAATAATTCAAGCAAGACGTCTAGAAGTTTTAAAATGGTGGCTATACTGCTGTATAAATTTTTAAATCGAAGATAAAGAAGAAATGGAGATATTGCAGTAAGGAGACACACTATTAATACTGAATAAACTCGAAATAATTTATTGCAAGCAATTCTGCGGTTCTGGAAACTGTAAAACGGTGTTATACCGAAAAACGAGGAACATTTGAACATAGGTTCTAGAAACAGTATCTGTTTTCTGCTGTATCTTAAATTCATCGTTCACGATTAAAGAAGGAATACTACGATGTGGGGTGGTGTGCGTGTTTATTAAAGAAACTAATAATAATAAACAGACTTGTTAATTTAGATAATGTACATTATCTATATTGACGTTTTTATGAAGGGGGGAAATTAATATTTGTTGCGAAAGGGAGGTCACACTATTGCCTTCTTGTAATACTGACCTAAAAGGAGCGTGTCCCTAAAATTCACTCCAATTGCACCAGTCCTGGTCCTTTCAGATTTCTAAGCCACCTTTTGTACTGTACAAAATTAAACTGTTATGACTTTTATAACAAGTTGCAATGATTTTCTAAGGGCCGGTTTTATAGGTTCAGATTAAACTAGAGTTTAACTAGAAGTTTCACCTTTTTAACTCTTTGGCATACTTTTGAATTGTACACTCAAAGAAAATGATAGGTAAATTCAACCAAAAAGAGCATATGAAATCGCGCCTATCTAGTTTCATAGTTAAATCAATCAGAAAAGAATAGTCATACAACTTTATTTGTTTTCGTAAACAAATAGTAATTTAATAATCATATCTTCTTGTAACAAATTAAATAGTACAATGACATTTTTTTATGTTCACTAACCATTTTCAATTTGGTCTACAATTAAATAGTACAACGACTTTGTTTTTTGTTCACCAACTAATTTTTAGGTTGATCTACACTTTATTGTATGATGAAGTTTTTTTTGGTTAGCCAAAATCTCAGTATTGAGACATCAGACCACCCAAACCAAAGATTACAGATCGTTTATAAGATCCATCCAAATATATCGATGATCCCTGAGAGAATTTGAACATTGCAATCATGTTATTAATTTTCTATAAATTCATAAGAGTATAAGATAATGCATGATTGATTATTGTCAGTGATTTGTATGCGGCGTCATCTGGGAATAATTTCTATAATAGACTACGTGGTAAGCAAGCAAATTTTATGGTAATTCTTTTAGAACTTCTAGAAAACAACAATAATATTGGTTTGTTTACCAAGTACAATAATACAGCGAACTAGTACTGGGTTAGAATTACAATTCTATAATAGTTAAAAATAAAATATACTATTATCTAGTTTAATTTGACAGAATTCAACAAAATAATAGTCAGACGAAAAAAATAATAGTCTTATTCATCTATTTTTTAAGTTAATGTTTGTTTTGTTGTACGATAACTTTTTATTAATTAAAATAACAATCACCTCTTGTTTAAAAATACCATCAATATAATTTAGTTTAACAAAATTAACGATATTGTTAGTTAACCATTTTTTTTTGTTGAATTTACCCATACTATTTCTTTGAGTGTACGCCTTGCAGCGCCTTACTTTTCTGTGAGTTTTTATTTATTCTTCGACTTAGGTCGATTCTATAACAACACTGACGATCTTGACAAACGCTTATATAACGGTATTTTACAAAATTCTAAAATCTACAATTTAAACCTCTAGGTGAATCTTCAAGTTAAATTTTAGTTTAATCTGAACCTACAAAATCGGCCCTAAATCGCACTTTAGTAATCGGTACACTCAAATTTGGCAATCCTTAATACCCGAATAATTTACAGGGCTGATGGTTTAAAATTTTTGGTAATTTTGAACGTTCTTAGCCTACGAACTTTAAAAGTACCGATGACATTAGTCAATTTTTTTTTAGCTGCTCAGCTTTACCAATAGCGGAGCGGATCTGATTTTGAAATGAAACCAACTTTTTTAATTTTTTTTTTTTTTGACTATTCGGTTACACGCGTCCTCTTTTATCATGTTATCAAGTTAGTTCAGCTTAATCCCACGAGGTGGAGCAGGAATTCGCATTTAAAATTCGCAAAAACACGTTTTTTCGCAATAACTGTGTTATTATTGACTTGACGAAAAAAAAGTTAAATTAAAAATTGAAAACCTCAAATCGGCCGGTATTTTTAAAAATACACGTTTTTTGCCGTAACACTAATATACAAAAAAGGAATTCCTTAATTTTTTCACGAAAAAAAGGAGTTAGGAGGCTGAGATTTTTTTGAGGTAGGTGAAATAGATAAGAATTGATGGAGGGTGGTAGGCTAATTAGGGGAGGGGGAGGGGAAGGAAAATTATTCAACTCCCTAGAACTTTTTTCCCTGTCGTGCGATTTTGAAAAATCAAAATGGAATTTGTTCGGTGTTATTGTAGAAGAACGCACTACCGGGCGTCAAAACGACGCGACACCAATTTATTTCTCAGGGGGCGCCAGTCGCGTATTACCCCGTTCTTCTACCTCCCAGGCGGGTTCGAGATAAGATGCACTTCGATAGCCGGATAATGGACCAAGGCTGCACTACCACAGATCGGTAATGACGCTCTCTCTGGACCTGAATTCCCTCGTTAGGGGTTTAGGCATCACTTAATTTCCTGAATTTTTGCATAAAAAAATCCCAACCGAAGAATTTCTCTGCGGAGGGATTAGTTTTGGCACGCGGAATCCACGTTTTGGGCTGCTAATAATGGGCTCTGTTTCTCAAAAAACGCATAAAAAAATCCCTATCAAACTTCCGTAGGGCAACCAGAAGGTCAAGTGTTAATGTGAATTAACTCGACACATCCGGTTTTCGATACGAAAGTTCCAGGGATTATAGACCATCAACAGGCCTCAAGATCAATTAAGAAACAATAGTTCAAAGAATCCGTTTATTTAACAGAAGCGGTTGTACAAAATTCTCAAGATAAGAATCGTGCCTTCCCCAATCAAGGTAATGGCTTTCAGACCATACAAACGAGAGCGCTTACGCTAACGATCAATTAGGTAGAAAAGATTCATGCATACCTTCTCAGAATCAAAATGCGATCTTTTTAGATAATTATGGCTGACTGATATTAACTTAAAAAAGTTTTACTAAATGAATTTAGTTTCGCTAGAGACTACTTAGCTTTAAAGTTCTTGTATCGTGGAGATTCACGCACTCAAACACATTCGTGACTGACTTTGTGGTACTTTTGAAAAATCAATTTTCAAGCCAAATTTCAACGTAGTTTTGAAAAATTAATCTGCGTGTGAAATTTTGGCGTACTTTTGAAAAATCAATTTTCAAGCCAAATTTCAACGCAGTTTTGAAAAATTAATCTGCGGGTGAAATTTTGGCGTACTTTCCATAAACCGATTCTCAAGCCAAATTTCGACGCAGTTTTGAAAAATTAGTCTGCAAGTGAAATTTTGGCGTACTTTCGATAAATCGATTCTTGAGCCAAATTTCGACGCCCTTTCAAAAATATTATTTTTCAAAGTCCAGTTTGTGGTACCTTTGAAAAAGTATATTATTCATAAATCTTTGTCATTATATACTTTTGCTCTCATATCCTGAACCAAAAACATTTTTCTTAAGTGAAAATTCGGAGTTTCTTCGAATTTTCACCTGGTCATTTCCAACGCTTTATAGAACCCAAAACGGTCATTATGGACTGATCTGTGCCTCTGCAGACTCTTAAAAATGTCTTTAAATGAAATTTTTGCCTAAGTCAAATTTTGATTCTGTCTTCAACTTAGGACGATTTTGGAGAGTTCTACATTATCTCTAGTATTTGACTGACTAATTCTTTAAAATTTTTTCAAATAAACAAATTTGTGGGAGGAGAAAAAAAAACTTTTTGCATTTTTTTCAAATGCGTTTTTTTTACATAGGAAAGAGTTCAGTGGAGAAACAGGTAAGTGAGGATCTTTTTTATCATTATTTAAAAAAAAAACTATCGCAATCCAAGCAATAGAAAGGGTGCGTTTGCGGGAATAAAGAGTTAAGGAAAATGGATAGGGACTTCGGACCTTGATATTCGGCAATATAAATCTTTTTTCCATCTTAATATTTTATCAATCTACCGTTATCAAATATTAAATTTACTATAAATAATTATTTAACGCCGTCACGAGTTTTCGCGGCCCATTTTTCTAGTTTTAGGTGTCTATTGGATATATAAAACAATTATTTTTCGGTTTACCTCGCTCTAACTCAAAACGGCATAATGGATTACTCTCAAATTTTCATCGTGTTATCACTATATATTTGTTAATAAAATGTGTTAATATGTAGGTCAAGTGTAGAAGTCATTACTTTTTTTTCTAAGGCTATGTCGAAAATTTGCATTCTCAAATGTAACAAGCGGGAAACTTTTTTATCTTTCGAAATAGATACCAAGTATATCGAGGGCATATGGCGTAACTTTTTTCTTCGAAACTTTTTTTCTAACATTAGCAGTTTTCGAGAAAATTGCAAATCAGTGATTGTTGGCCCGGTACTGCAATTAATTTCTATTTTGTTGAAAAGCAAATTGTTTGTTTTAAGCATTTTTAATGTTATAACGTCAACTTAGTTGTTAAAGTATTCGTCCGAATCTAAGGTTTGTGCAATGTGTACACTATACAGGGTGTCTCACCGGGAACTGAATCGATCGATGTAGAGAAAAGTACGCATCAGAAATTTTTGAAAATTTTGGGAGTTACTAAAGTCAGTGTGGCCAATCCAACTAAAATAATTACAAGCAGCTGGCACTTCCGCTTATACCGGAAGTCGATACCAACTTGCTTATTTTAAATGGAACGCCCTATATATTTCAGGGTTTTCGAAAAGAGCGTAAAATTCTGAGTCAAAAACTGTGATATGTTTTGAAATGCATTTCTTACTCTCTGCATACAATCTTCAATGGTTGTTAATGGGCTCTCATAAACTTTATTTTTAATAGTTCCCCAAATAAAATAATCCAGAACTGATAAGTCGGGCGAGCGAGGAGGCCATAAGAAAGGTCCATTATTGGCAATCCATTGATCATAAAAAGTCTTCGTGGGTGTAATTTAAACGTGCTGGCATTTTTTGACATAAGATAATGACTGATTGTTTCTAATCATGGCTATTTTGATGAAATGATTACAACAATTCATGAATTTCTAATAAAATCGCAAATATTTCAAAAAGTTGAAAACTTTAACCCCACAATGCTAATATCAGAAAAAAGGGAATTCAATTTTACACAACTTGACGTAAAAAAATACAGGTTCCATTTGACCTAAACAAGTTTTCGCGGTTTGAAGTTGACAAAATGTAACGCGAAAAACGGAACACTTGGTATGATACTATTGAATTTATTTCAGTTGTAGAACGTAGTTCTCCTTGTGTTCTTTTTATGTGCCAAGAAGCAAATGAGGATCTTTTACACGAACAAAGTTATAACGGTTCTTGCAAACCGTTGCACTATTCAAATTTTCTATAAAATGTCAAATATCTCTGAAACGGATGGATTTTGGCATAGGGAATCCATGTTTTTGACTCAGAATTTTACACTCTTTTCGAAAACCATGAAAACCATGATATATATAGGGTGTTCCATTTAAAATAAGCAAGTTGGTATCGACTTCCGGTATAAGCGGAAGTGCCAGCTGCTTGTAATTATTTTAGTTGGATTGGCCACACTGACTTTAGTAACTCCCAAAATTTTCAAAAATTTCTGAAGCGTGCTTTTCTCTATATCGATCGATTCAGTTCCCGGTGAGACACCCTGTAGTAATAGCGCAACTTATTTATAAACTGCTGTTTCGGCAGTTTAATATTTGATAATGGGTACATTGACAAAATATTAAGATGGAAAAAAGATTTATATTGCCGAATATCAGGCGCCGAAGTCCCTATTCTTTTCCTTAACCCTTTATTCCCGCAAACGCATTATGCCCCCTCCCTCCCTTCCTATTGCTTGGATTGCGATATATTTTTTTTCCAATAAAGATAAAAAAGATCCTCACTTGCCTGTTTCTCCTCTGAACCCTTTCCTACGTAAAAAAACGCTTTTGAAAAAAAAATGCAAAAAGTTTTTCCCCTTTCACAAATCTGTTTATTTTAAAAAAATTTAAAAAAAATTATCAGTCAAATACTAGAGATAACAGCAAACAAATTCCATTTTGGTTTTTCAAAATGGCACGACAGGGAAAAAAGTTCTAGAAGGTTGAATAATTTTCCTTTCCCTATTTCCTCCCCCTCCCCTAATTGGCCCACCACTCCCACCCTCCGGCTCCATCAATTCTTATCTATATCTTATCTTATTTCACCTACCTCAAAAAAATCTCAACCCTCTAACTTCTTTTTTTCGTGAAAAAATTAAGGAATAACTTTTTTGTATATTAGTGTTACGGCAAAAAAAAAACGCGTATTAAAAAAAAATCACGAAAAGTTATCGTCAGATTATGCGCTTCCGTGAGTTCTTCAATTTTTAATTTAACTTTTTTTTCGTCAAATCAATAATAACAAAGTTATCGTGAAATAACCTGTTTTCGCGAATTTTAAATGCGAATTCCTGCTCCGCCTCGTGTGATTAAGTAGAACTAACTCGATAACATCATAAAAGAGAACGCGTGTAACCGAAATGTCAAAATTTTTTTTTTAAAAAGTTGATTTCAAAACTTTTTCTTGCCAGATCCGCTCCAGTAAAAGCAGTTTTTCAGGGTAGATGTAGGTGGCAAAATACGTCATTTTGATGTCACAAAAGTTTTAAATTCAAAGTTATGTAGTCATCTGTCCAAAATGCAGTTAATTAATATAATGATGATTTAATTCGATAACTGTTTATTTGCCAAAAATTATTATTAATAATATTACGTATATTTATTTCGAATACAAATGTCAAGACAAGGCACATTTCGTATTTTATGTATATAAGCTTTTATGGTAAATAAAGTGTTGATTGATTGTTTGTTGATTTATCAAATTAGGTGATTATTTTTTTTCATTTAACGGTTAATGAGTGTCATTATTATATCGTGTATATCTATCCTGTTGATTTACCAAATTAGGTAATTTATTTTTTCATTTGTGCGACTAGATAATGACATTATTATAACGTATCTCTACCCTGTTGATTTACTAAATTAGTTAATTATACACTTGTTATCCTACATTTCTTTCAGTCTACACGTTGCTTTGATAAGCAAAAGATGAATTTAAAACACAGCCGGAGGAATATTCTTTTCTTGGAGTCCATCGTAAACTTTTCGCAATTTTTCGCTATAGTACCAAGTTATAATTTCCAACAATGGCGACTTACTCACAAGAGATTGTTTAAGAGTTATGCCCTGTTTGTGATCAGTTTAATAATAATGATATCAGTTAGCTGTTTTTATACCAGAATTAAATATAAGTACTACGATATGCCCATAATTTTGAGAATCCTAGATGCTTTACTGGAAATAGTCGGGTTTGGAACAGTACTAACAACAATATTAAGCTGCGCTTTCTGGAACATGGATACATGGCACGACCTGATAAACCAGTTACATTGCATGGAGACTAGTTTAAATTTGAAATTCAAGACGCACAGGAGAAACATTTTTAAGAACGCCAACTTTGTTTTCGTCATTGGGAATGTCGAATTTGTGTTTTTCTACATTTTTGTTTTCTCATGCTCGAAAGATAACCAAGGTGCTGTATTTATTTACTACGTTTCCAGTTTAATGTATTATTACCTTGAGTTTATGATGTTGTGCATAATTGTTAACATTTTGATCTCTATTAAGTGCAAATATACAGACATCAATAGTCTGCTTATTGAAAACATGGATTACAATATAGTGGCTACTATTAAAAAAGTTAAAAGATATTACTTAAGTTTGGATAAAATTATAGACACGTTCAATATTATGTATGGTTGGATATTGTTTTTGCTTATTTTCCACTCTGGTATGCAGCTACTGTTTTGTGTTTCGTTTCTGTATATGCGAAGCATTGAATGGAATAATGATATATCTACTTGGTGTAAATATATGTTATTTTGCTTTGGAATTGGAACAATGGTAAGCATAACCTTATATTTTAACCTATAGGCCAGTCCAACACGCTGTCACTTTGCTTTGTTTGTACTACAGCAGCCATCTTTTGTTGGTAAGTTAGGGTTTTTATCAGGCCTAAAGGGCACCATACACGTTCAGTAATCTCATTACCTGAATTTTCGCGTTTTTTCAATCATACTTAATTCAATAATTATAGCTAGATATGCTTTTTTCTTAATGTATGGATATGTAAGGTGTGAAAAATAATGACAGGGAATGATGGGAAAATTTTTAGTAATGATGTTTCTGTAATGATCTGCTGGAATGGCATTATTGCTCAACGTGTATGGTGCCCTTTAGGCCTGACAAAAACCCTAACTTACCAACAAAAGATGGCTGCTGTAGTACAAACAAAGCAAAGCGACTTAAGTGACAGCGTGTTGGACTGGCCTATTGCAATGTTTATACACGAAGAATGTTATAAAAAGGTCATTCCTTCGGTTCTCTAATACCAACAGTTTGTTTGTTATTTAATAAGTAATGCTACATGCTTCATGCGCCATTGTAGAAAAGAAAGAGAATACGAAGACTGAATGAAGTATTAATACAAAAATGTGTGAAATTTCGGAATAAACTCATATGTAATGATGATTTTTTCTTTATGGGCTATTATTGCAGTAAAACGTATCGTCGTCAGTTTCTATATGGTACAGACATTTGCAGTGGTAGATGAATGTCACCTAAAACATTTAAATACGATGCAAAAATGGATTATCAGAATAATATACAACAGAAATATTAGATACCCTAGAAAGAAAGAAAGCCAGTTATACGACATCAGACAATTATTTTACCTTAATATATTAATCAATATAAAAAAACAAAAGATTCAGTTAGAGCCGATTAACCACAGATATGATACTAGAAATAAGGCAATTAATGTTATCATACCCAGATGTGAAAAAACCATAGGTCAGCATAGCTGTGATTACCTCGGACATAAACTATATAGTAACTTACCTGAAATAATTATTGTTGACACATAAAATAAAAATTAAAAAAAAATGAATTCTTGAGACTGACAGATCTCGGTTTAGCAATTTAGTAAATTCAAATAGATTTTAAGACAGACACATGAAATAAACCCATCACAAACAAGCAGTGCTACCACTACTGCTTCAGTGATTACCGTTTATTTACGGTGATTATACTTAACTTATTATTATTATACTCTAGAAATATTATAGCCTCAACTCAACTATTTGATTTTTAAGTCAGTTTTAACCATTCATCCGGGGCCCTGGGCTTAAGCCCCTAAAGCCCCCCCTTTAGTCCGCCCCTGTCGACGGGGGGCACTCGAATTTTTGAAAATTTTTTTCGCAAACTGCTTTTTCAAAACTTTTTAGGGGTCGTTAGAGGAGTGCTTCTCTATGTTATTTCCCATATTTCGTATTGGTCCCATGCGCCACAGACGAGAAAAAAATTATTGAAATTTCTAGATCCGCCCTTGAATACTGATTGTTGCTTTATTTTCAGTTTGGACCCATTACGATATTATTCGCTTGTGATATGACCGTCAAGGAGTCCCAAAAGCTTTTGCCGATTTGTTTTAAGCTTGAACAAAACCTACCAGTGCTATCGGAAACTAGACAGGAATTAAAAAGTTTGGAATGTCAAATTATGAATAAGTGTCCATCGTTTTCGGCAGCTGGATTTTATCAACTGAATCGTTCTACTCTACTTTCTATACTTGGGACAGTTACCACCTATTTTATTGTTATAGTGCAATTTAATTCTACGTAGGCCTATTATAGTTATCAGAATAAATATATTTATATCCATTTCAAATGTGTTCATTATTTTATCAATACCGCTAACGCTTATTTGGCAAGACAATAGGCTTGTTGCATGTGCCGTATATTTTAAATTAAATTTTATATATTAGTGTTACTAAACATTAGCAATTATCAAATCTGGTTTCATAATTTCTAACTGGAAAGTATTTAAATCACCGACTAATATCCGGAAGAAGTGGCGAATCTGAGAACACACTCATATTGGACTGGACGCCATCCAATATCTCTGCGAGTGCAATGATTCGGACATATAATTCGTGCAGTTTGAGGTTATTTCCTAAAATTATTTAGTTGTATTCGGTCTGTAATATTAAATTATAGTGTGTATTTAAGTGTACCATATTTAAAAGGGTTTAAATTGTTTTAAACATGACTGAAAAAGGTTATTTCAAAGGTCAATCGTATAATTTACGCCTTACGCCTGCCGGGTGTATGCCATATGCTTCTGCGTCACAAAAATATTCATAAATAAAAAATTAAGCCCTAGATGAAAAATTTTGTTTTCAAAGACTTCTCCTGTATCTTGTCTTTAGTTGCTTAGCTGCATCTACAGTGTGTCCCAGGATAGATGTAACAAGAGGTGTAATGGACCAAAAATTTTGGAATTTTGGAATGGTATTTTGGGATTGAGTCCTGCTTGTTGTAAAACTAAAGTATACGAAAAATGACTTGATTTGGTGTTCTACAGGGTGTTTTATAAGCAAAGTTGTAAAAATCACCACTAATAAAGTACCTTTATTTTTCAAAATATGAATAAATTCCACTAAGAAAAGTTATTTAGAATGCAATTTTATACCTCTATACCAAATTCAGGAATCTAAAATTATTTTTTTGAAACTTCCCATTTTTTGCGAATTAAGAGTTGAATTCATATTTAAAGTTGTGTAGGAGCAAATGTTAATCATCTCAAAAAGTAGGCTATTGGTAAATAAAAAATTGAATATACGAGATGTAAGAAGGTATAATGTTAATCGAACTAATTGTAAAACAAGAAACGATTACTAACAGAAGATTAATGAGGTTTAAAAATTATAACAAGTAATAAAAGTCAAAAAGTTAACAGATTCACAAACAAATTAATCATTGACCAATACAAAACAATGTTTACAATTTTTTTATTATTCGACGTAGCTACCACCCACATCCACACACATTTCGATCCTTCGCCTGAAGTCCTTAAAACTGTTTCGAATATGATCTAACGGTATGGAGTTTACGGCATTTGTCATTCTCTGCTTTAATACTGCTACATCGTTAGGGAGTGGTTCAACGTAAACAAACTGCTTGAGGCGACCCCATAAAAAGAAATCCAATATTGATACCTGGGGATCTCGCCGGCCACTTGATCGGTCCATTCCTGGCAATTCAATTTTCTCCAAAATTTAAATTCAACCACCGATTAACCATTTCTGTGGAGTGGTCAGGGCAACCATCATGTTGAAAATGAACTAAAGGCATATCTCTTAAAATATTTAAATGTTCTTCAGAAAATCTTTCAAGAAGCTTTAAATAAGTGTGCTGATTTAAGCTTCCCTTAATGAAATAAGGTCCAATAACTCCAACGTGATAAGAAACGGCACACCAGCACACCACACATTCACTTTTTTATAATATTGTCTTCTACAATGAATTCTAAAATTTGGATTTTCAGAAGCCCAAAACCGACAATTCTGAGATGAAACAACACCATTGGTTGTGAATGTGGATTCATCTGAGTAAATTATGAAATGATGAAAAAATCTCTCTTCCATGATTTTTTCTCCAATGGTCAAACAAAAATCCAACCTCTTCAAGCGTATGTTTATAATTTGCTTTATATGCCCTAATTTTTTTTGCCTTTTCATTTCTTTGGAGTTCAGACTTGCTAATATTAATAAGAGCTGATCTCTCTCTTAGTGGCATCCTAGGATTTTCTATAACGGAGGCATGAGCTATAATAGCCCCAACATTGTCTTCATCATATGCTTTTATTTTTCTTTTCATGTTAAGAACACTACCAGTAGCCAGAAACTTTTTAATTATTCTCATAGCCTGAGTACGCGACAAAGCAGTGTTTGGAAATTTCAAATTAAATTGGCTTACCACCTCTCTTAGCGAGTTTTCACCGCCATTCCGTAGCATTGCACAATACAAATTTTTTCACGCACTGTGAGTACCATTTTCACTTAATTTTTTATGCTTGGTTCTTTAATTTGAAACAGAAATTAAGGATAATATTGACTACGTTTGACAGATATGTCAATAATAAATGATAAATGTGTATCCATTGCTTTTCTCATAGCCTACTTTTAGCTTCTACATAACTTTAAATATTAATTCACAAAAAATAATTTCTATGCAGTTTTAATTGAATGGTTCAAAATAAAATACTAATTTATTGAAAAACTGAGAAGTTTCAAAAAAACAATTTTATATTCCTGAAATTTGGTATAGAGGTATAAAATTGCATTCTAAATAACTTTTCATTGTGGAATTTCTTCATATTTTAAAAAATAAAGGTACTTTATTAGTGGCGATTTTTACAACTTTGCTTATAAAATACCCTGTAGAACACCAAATCAAGTCATTTTTGGTATACTTTAGTTTTACAAAAAGCAGGACTCAATCCCCAAATACCATTCCAAAATTCCAAAATTTTTGGTCCATTACACCTCTTGTTACATCTATCCAGGGACACACTGTATATGAAGTAATAAGTCGAATAATAAGTTCATTGTTGTTTAAAGAAAATACTAAACAACAATTGGTAGAAACAAAAAGACCATTAGAAGCGCTTATTTGTGTACTTAAATTTAAACAAAAATTCAGATCGATAGCTCAATTAGATTTGAAGATATGACAGTGTAAATATCAAAAAACACGATTTTATAATCAATCAATTTCTCAAGTTTTTTTGAAATAAAAAATATCTGTACCATAAGGGCAGATTTCGGTTTAATTTATAGAAATAGCTTACTGTGGCTCCACTACAAAACATCTACCATTTTCACACGTCCGTAAGAGTTATTACATTATTTCTATGATTTTACACCATTTTAAGGAATGTTTTTGACAAAAAAACAAAACTGACACGATAGGTTCTTTTCTGGACTACGGATTCGGATTCAGTGACGAAAAATACACCAAATCCATATAATTTGGTCCGCTGCACAGAACTTTTTTTGTGTGGCTGTGTTACTATAGTGCGGGGACCCGCCAGTGAATTTAGTACCGGGGCCTATGATTTGATGTGGGGGCTGATTAGAAGCGTGAAGTCCTGGTAGTAGATCATTGACGAGCGAATTGACAGACTTCGCAAATTCCATAATTTGTATTGGTTATTTATTTATTAACATATTATATGCAAAAAGTATCCCTACGGATTTTAACGATCTAAAACCGATAAATCTTTTTTTGTTGCTTTACATTATCTTCTGAATAATTGACAACATTTTTAAAAGCTTTGATTTAATTTGCAATGTTTGTATGTTAGCTAGTTAGTTAGTTAGTTTGTTTGTTTATTTAAGTGGAATCTTGCAAGCTGAATTTCGACCAGTTCTAATTAAGCTAGAGCTTTGAAATTTGGCACACGTGTATAAGTCCGGTGACAATGTAACATAGTATAGCCATTATCGGTCTAAATCCAATATGGCGGACGTCCCAAGATGGCGAATCGCCTTTTTCTTCACAACTCCCTTGATGTGGGTATGAAATGAAAGGGGTTGACGAGTAAAATACGATAAACTATGTGACGTCATTCTATATTCAATATGGCGGACATGGTAGAGGTGGGAAGGGATAGGAAGAGGTGGGGATGGGGTGGGAAGAGGTGGGAATGGGGTGGAAAGAGGTGGGAATGGGGTGGAAAGAAGTGGAAAGAGATGGGAAAGGGGAGGAGAAGAAGTGGGAAGTAGTGTTAGAGAAGACGGAAGAGGGAAAGGGTGGATGGCGGTAGCAAATGAAAGGGTTTTGTCTGTCTGTAGAATAAGTAGACTCAAAATTAAAAAATAAAATTATATAAAAAAAATATTTTTAAGAAAAAGCTTTTATTTGAAAAAAACAACTAAAAAGTAAAAATATATTTTTTTAAAATTCATACACCTGGAAACTAAAAGCTTTGGGGGCGGTCAATTGGGCAAAGTAACTATGCAATAGCGCTATATGACCGTCCCCAAAGGTTTTAGTTTCCAGGTGTATGAATTTCAAAAAAACTATTTTTACTTTTCCGTAGTTTTTTTCAAATAAAAGCTTTTTCTTAATAGTATATTGTGTATTTAGATGTGAAAGCAATACATTCCCGGATGACGATGCAAATTGTTGGCTGCCGAGGCGCTAGCCGAGGCCAACAAGCATCAAAGTCCGGGAATGTGCTTTCACACCGAAGTACACATACTATTTTTTACTGAAATCACAATCAATATTATTATATATTAAGGAATTTGTATTAATGCATAACATTTTTGCATTACAATCTAACTGCTTACTAATAAATGCAATTTTAATGTGAGTTAGTTTGTCTGCTTGTGTTTATTTACTGTGTTTATTTACTTTCCCGGCCTAGGCCGGGAAAGTAACATTCCCGTACGGTTTTGTTGATTGTTGCTTTGGCAACGGATCTTTTCCGGTCTGTTTTCTGATAGTTTCTTAGCAACGAACTAAAATACTGGAATTGTGCATTTTTCGATCTGAAATCGCGCAGAAAATGTAGGCATTGCCGATCGATTTCAGAAAAAAATATTTTTCTGAAATTGATCGACAATATCTTCATTTTCGGCGCCATTTCAGATCGAAAAATGCACAATTCCAGTATTTTAGTCCGTTGCTAAGAAACTATCAAAAAACAGACCGGAAAAGATCCGTTTCCAAGCAACGATCAACAAAACTGTACGGGAATGTTACTTTATGGTTTTTATGTATATTTTAGATAGTAAATAAATACCCGTAGACAAACCAACTCACATTAAAATTGCATTTATTAGTAAGCAGTTAGATTGTAATGGAGAAATGTTATGCATTAATACAAATTCCTTAATTTATAATAATATAGATTGTGATTTCAGAAAAAATAGTATGTGTACTTCGGTGTGAAAGCACATTCTCGGACTTCGATGCTTGTTGGCCTCGGCTAGCGCCTCGGCGGCCAACAATTTGCATCGTCGTCCGGGAATGTATTGCTTTCACACCTAAATACACAATATACTATTTTTTTATATAATTTTATTTGGTTTATAACTGGACACTGAAAAGTTGAAAATTTGCGAAATAAAAAAGTTCTGCATCATTTTATCCCTTCAAATGTTAAAGATGTTTATTTCCCAGACAGCACTCGATAGCCTTAGGATAACCACTGGCCATACTTGAAGGATAAGCGGGATGTCCTGGGGACGTCCTAAACTGGGTTAATCCCGATTTAGGACCTCCTGTGAATATCCTTTTGGTGCAAATCGGGTTTGCCCATGGATGTCTTCAATGGGATAGCCCACGGTCGTCCATATTAAGAAAAAGGGACCAATTTGGGTTAAAATCGGGATAATCTACAGATGTCCACAATAGGGATAGCCCGTGGTTGTCCATAGGAAGAGAAAGGGACCAATTAAGGTTAAGATCTGGACAACCACAGACATCCACACATAGTTGCATCTGGTTACCCATAGTATCTACACAGGATCAAAATTGATCTTGTGCAAAATCGTGATTACTTGCGTAATCAATAAATCTCATATTGCAAAAAAATTAACTCTCGTAAAAGAGGCATTTGCAAGATATGTGCATTTCCTGCGTAGTGGATAGATTACACAACCTGTAGTTTCAGGCTTACTAGGTGAGTATCGCAACAGAAGTAATTTGCACCTTGCAAGGAGAGCCATCTAACATGAATTATTGAAACTAGCGCTAAGAACGAGCTAGCCAATATCCCCATTTTGGCTGTTATTAGGACCATATTTTATAATTAATGTCTTCCGTCAATAAAATTCATTCGTCACAATGAAAGTATAATGCAAATATAAACTAGATAAAAATATTCTCATTTGTACTACACTACTACACCTATTTTTGCGCCATCCTTAGAGGGCCGTAGCTCCCTTAGGAAGCATTTCCGGACACATGTTTATAGGAACTTTTCTTACTATTTTTGCATGGAGAATTAGCACCTAAAGGGGAAGGTGGGAGTTTCGGGACACCCTGTACTATACAGCGTATGCCATTTAATACCGCAACACCCTGTTATTTTGGAACGCGTTGACCGATTTAATTTTTTTTTTTTGAGAGCTCAAAGCTCATAGTTCTCGATGAGCTTTATTTGACTGTTTTGAAAAATTTTTAATTTCATATTTTCAAGGCCTACTAACCTCCTCTAAATGGGTGAAAATTTCGAGGTCGACTATTAGGCAATTTTTTATCGGAAAATTGGATAGCGTATTCGACTCACAGTTATTTCAAATACCCCCATACAAAATTTTAGCTCGATACCTGATATAGAGTGTTTGTTATTCAATAGCCAAATTTAAAATTTCTCACTTTTTGACTGGCTCTGTATAAAAATCGGTTAGGTTTACTAAAAAGATAAAATAGTAATTCGACTTAAGGAACATTAAATACTAAATGAGGAGTTATTCTTTAAATAAATAGTGCTTTTATACATTATTCTGTTGCAGTAGTATCTGATGTTGATGTCACTAAATAAGGAAGGAAAAAGAAAAGCTATCCCGTCCAATCCATTTGTTTGAAAAATTTGCATTAAGGCACCTACGTATAGCAACCGAATAGTATGCAAAATTCCATATATTCCAGGTAATTTCAATTAATTCACAAACAACAGGTTATTATTTTTCTGGTAATATTCACACGGTGCCCAACATTTCATAATAGTTTGCTTCACTATGTACAAATTAAATAAATGAAAGAAGCTACTAAAACGGTTGAAAAAAGCATTTTTTTTAAATCGAATTATCTTCAACAATCCTCAGAAATATCTCTAAGGAGTAAGAAATAAAATTTTTAAGACTTTTAATCAGCATGGTTTGAAGTATAACATTCTCCAGTTTTATGACATTTAACTGAAACCACTTTTTACATAGGTTCAGATACTTTTCCATGGCCAAATCAAGATTTTTGGCAAACCTATCAAGAATTACTTTTTTTCGTAAAAACAAGAATTAAAAAATTTTTCCTCTTCCGAACTCCATCCGTGGACATACTGTCTGTACACATAATTTACTAAGCAAATTATTATTTCAATCATTGCATAGTCCACTACTGCTTTTATATCGGTTCTCTAATAATTGCAGACAATATGCGGGTATCGTCGAATTATAAAAAAAATTATTTGGGTTAATTCAATCACTAAATGATTGTCAATTATCCAAACTACTAATGATCCATTCCTTTTACCTACATTAATAAAATTATCGGCCTAATACCAGTAATATGTTATTCAACATGCGTTTAACACTAAGCCGCAAATGTATTCTTTTCCTCGAACCAATTGCGAAATATGCAGCGCTGTTTGGATTAATGCCAAGTTATAATTTTCAAAACCACAGACTTACCAATAGGACCATTTTCAAGTGTTATTCGCTGTTGGTAGCAAGCTTAGTGGTATATGTGTGCGGTTTCAGCCTTTACAATCGACTGCAAACGGGTTTTGTCAGAACCACGCGCCTGTCCTTAATCATTTTGGACATAATTTTTGAGGTTGGAGGAGTAGTTACGTTTTTGATAACAACTTTAGGAGCTTCGTTTTGGCATATGAATACCTGGGAAGAATTATTAAACCAGCTACACGACATAGAAAATGTAAATAATCTGAAAACTAAAGGATTACGCTCCTCCAAATCAATTTTTAGGAATGCAAATTTTATACTTCTCGCATTGACAGTTGACTTCCTTGCTGCAGCTGGTTTGCAATTCATATTATTTGGTCCAATTTCCATTTATTATACGTCTTCAATATTATTGTATTATATTGAAAGTATTGTATCAAATATAATGTTTAATATCATACTTTCAATTAACGAGAAGTACAAGGGAATCAAGAATTTACTTGTAAGTGTTAGTACGCGTAACACCGTTGATGAAGATTTTACTAGGACCTTAAGAAAGGTGAAGAAGCTCTACTTGCAAATGTACAAACTGGTGAAAACCTTCAATAAACTATTTGGATGGCCTCTGCTCATGGTGCTTGGTCATACCGTTCTTCAGTTATTGGATTGTTTGTCGTTATTGGTGGGCGACGACTACAATCTTGGAAAATTAGATAGCTTATTAGCAAGTATTTATTACCTGATTCCATGTGCGGTAAGTAAATAAACAAATTACTTTATGGACTGTTTTATCAATGCTCGGTCAAATTATCTAACCCCCGGATAATTTAAACCCCATATTAAAATCCTCATCCGTTAATGAAGTGGGTTAGGAAACTCTTGAATAATTGAGGTTGGTAACGCTTCCCATAGAGTTTCCAGCTCAAGGTTGATTGTGATTGGCCGAAAAATGCGTGATTTTTTTTTAGTTTTTTGCCATTAATAAATTGGAGACCGCACGTTTTCTAAGGTAAATTGGTGACCTGTTTTTGATTCATTTTTGATATGTTGCAGTTTAACTGATTCTGAACAATAAGTTCCTCTGGCAAAACTTCAAATTATGGACAGTTTCCCCGATAGATGGCTCCAAAGACTGTGTAATACTTGCTTTTTCCAGAGGTTAAACAAAAAACATTTTACCAAAAAGCCCTCACAAAGGAGCGACCAAATACTATACAAACTTATAACCCAAGGGGCAAGCCAAGCATTATTTAATTATTGAACCGAAAGAAAAAAATGACGAAAGGTTAATCAAACGCGAAAATCTAAATAAACAAATATATTACTACTAGCTGACCCAGCAAACGTTGTTTTGCCATATAAATTATACATTTTTGTCTAAAAAATGAAAAGAAAATTTCTGGATAGGGCCACCCTTATCACCTAGGGGTGTAAAAAATAGCCTACGACCTATTCTCAGACCTACCAAATATATACACCAAAAATTTCATAAAAATCGGTCAAGCCGTTTCGGAGGAGTTCAATAACAAACACTGTGACACGAGATTTTTATATATTAGATAAGCAATCAAATAGACAGACAGAGACTAGAGCATGAGACCTCGAGGGTGAGCAACAAAGTTGTATTTCGCTAAATTATATTATGTATAAGAAAACAATAAACAAAACATAAACAATATACTACAAAATATATACCAGAATAGAACAAATCAAATAGGTATCTAAAACAGGGATTCCCAAGAAGATTTGTTCAAGGACCTCCTCATCGGTCGCTATACTGACAAGGACTCCTTAAAAACTAAAATTCTTCTTAAAATGAAGATTATGTAGAATCTACCTCTGCAAGTCAAGTAAAATACAAAACAATTGAATATATCAGTGACATTTCGCGGACCCCTAAGACATCGTCCGCGGACCACCTGTTGGGAATCCCTGATCTAAAATATTATCTTTAACAATCCGAAAAATTAAATGTTGGCCAGCGTACATTAAGACGAAGTATTACATGAAAACTTTACATCAAAATATTTTAATCTCTACTGCAAAAATGACTATAAAATGGTTAACAAATAACCAACTTTCCAAATATTTATAACAAAAGATTAACTACATAAACAGACTAAATACAACGATGCCCAAACGGCAGGGCAGTCTAGATTCTTAACAAAAATCGCACACGCGAACAATGTACTGAAGCCGCACTAAAACCAACGTTTTGCAAATGTAGAATAGGACCAAATAATTACCTCCAGGTAATTGAGAAACTAACAGGAACATAGGAACGAAGTAAATCTTTTAAACAAAAGTTTCTACAATTCATTATTTTTTATTTATTTGCTTTTATCATGATTAGAGAATATTATTTAGGTATTATGCAAATCACAACTTACACACTTTTTATTTATTATGAAAATACCTACTTTCTGTATATTGTTGCCCTAATCTGGGCACGCTAATATACTAGTCAGGTAAATACTTTAAAACACTCATTATTGGAGAATCAATCAAAACAACTACTCTTCTAGCTAATACTGACGAAGTATTGAATTATATGATAGGATTCTTAGCATTTTCAAGAAAAAAAAAATACTGAAAATACTTAAATCATTTATTCAAATTTAATCATTCACACTTTTTTATTTAATATGAAATTGTCTACTTTCTGTATATTGGTGCCTTAATCGGGTCACGCTAATTTCAGTATATATTTTTTTCTTTAAAATGCTAAGAATCCTATCATGTAATTCAATACTTCGTCAGTATTAGCTAGAAGAGTAGTTGTTTTGATTGATTCTCCAATAATGAGTGTTTTAAAGTATTTACCTGACTAGTATATTAGCGTGCCCAGATTAGGGCAACAATATACAGAAAGTAGGTATTTTCATAATAAATAAAAAGTGTGTAAGTTGTGATTTGCATAATACCTAAATAATATTCTCTAAAAGTTTCTACTTACAGTCACCGAAATACTTCGGAGACTATATATTCTTCGAAGCAAACACTATACTTTTTATATTAATACTATTTACAAATCAGTTATTTAACTGTCCATTATATATTGTAGGCTGCATACAGATCACATATCGTATAACTTTATTAACAATTGGAGAGCCAAATTCTCATCTCCGAATTCTTCGTCAATGTTAAATAATTGGATACTGGATGCAATAAAAGTTACAAATTCTTAACTATTTGGTGCTAGGCCTAAGCCCAGCCAGCCCCATTTGGGGACCGCGCTTCGCGATCTCGCCTAGACTCAACTTCTTCTGGAATTCTCCCCGGAAACAGTGTTGCCAGGTCAAAATTTTAAAAGTTATCAGACAACGCTTTAAAAAGTTCCTAGATCTGACTAAAATTTCCTTAAATTTAAAATTATTTAGCTTCCCTCCCCTAACCAACTACCTCTAAATGCATAAAACCACCTCTTTTCTTCCATTTTTCGTTGTTAAGCATGCGAGAATTTGTTGGATCGTTTTTTTTTTGAGGAAACTCAATATGTCCTGTAAAATTTCGTCATACCAGAGACATTTAGAGTAGATGTTCTGGTCATTACCATTATCAGAATATATAGTTTAATGAGAAGACTGTACAATGTTTTTAAGACCATTTACTGAGGATGAGATGTTTTCCTTATTAAACAATAAACTTAAAAACAAAAGATCATCTGGGCCAGACGAAGTACCTGGTTTTTTAATTAAGAAAGTTTTAAAGATACTGGTGACACCATTTACTTATTTGGTAAATTTGTCTTTTAAAACAGGAACATTTCCAGATACCTTGAAAATGGGTAAAGTTGTACCCATTTTTAAGAAAAATAATCCTCATCTTTTAGAGAATTATAGACCTGTAACAATACCATTTAGTTTTTCTAAATTACTTGAATATCGTTATCTAGACCGCATGTTAAATTTTTTGACGAAATTTGAAATTTGGTCCGAAAAACAACATAGGTTTCGTAGTGGAAAATCTACTATAACGGCTGTTACAACATTTTATAATCAAATAATTCATTATATTGAGACAGGCGAATGCCCTGTTGGAATATTTTTTGATTTCAGCAGGGCGTTTGACTGCGTCAATCATACAAAATTGTTGACTACATTGTATAACTATGGGATTAGAGGACAACCGCTAAACTGGATCAATTCATTCTTGACTAATCGTCAACAGTATGTGAGCATACAACACGTCAGTGAAAATAATGTATATAGAGCCAATTCTGAACGTTCGGTTTTAAGTATGGGTTCAATATTGGGCCCTGTATTATTCATATTGTATATCAATGAGCTTGATTTTATTCTATGTAATGAATTCTTTTCAATGTATGCTGATGATCTTTCTATGATTACTTCAGATTTTATGCATAATGTGTTAGAAAGTAAATGTAACAATGTTGTACAAAAAGTATCTACATTTTTCAATCAACATCAGTTGTATTTTAATGCAGAAAAAACTCAAATAACTCAGTTCCATAATAGACAGAAAAACTGCGAGTCTATTTCATTTAAGGTCTATGAATCATTAATAACAGGTACCCATGAGAGTATAAAGTTTTTGGGTTTACATATTGATGAATGCTTAAGCTGGAAATCGCATTGTGAATATCTGATTTCCAAACTGGCATCAATTACAGACAGACAGACAGAAATTGTTTTTTTCGCTCAAACTTAAAATCTCGACGTTTCATGACATTTTAAGCCTATTTGAACAATAAAAATTTTTAATTTTTTTTTTGTCGTTACTGTACCACTGGATGTGGAAGTAAAATAAATGCAATAATAAAATTATTTGGTTTCCTTCGTGGACATTCTTATAGCTTCTCAGTTCTAATATGGACTTATAAGAATTTTAAAAATCAGTTTTAAGGTAGCCTTCTAGGTGTTTTCTAGAAATGCAGGAAGCTAATAAAAAAGCTTCCGACAGCTTTAAAATAGGTTTTAAGAAAGGTTTTAAAACGGCTCAAACAAGGTTTTTAAGAGCGGCACTATGCCTCATTATAGAGTTTTATGATGGAATTTAAACAGGACTTAACAACCTTCATAAGGGCCCTTTTAGTCTACAAGTCGCTTTATAGGCCACCGATTTACCTACAAAATGTGCGGTGTCCTTTCGATTAAAATCTGCTAAATTATATTATTTTATAGTTTTATCAGTAAAAACACCTAAAGCCGCTACTGCTTTCAAGGCACTTTAGACATTGTAGAATACCTACTGCTCGTAAATAAATACCTGAAGGTGGGAATGTTAGATATTTCTCCAATAGGAGAGCACAAACGTGACAATGAATTGTGAGGGGATTGTAATCCTACGCGCACTTTGGTACCTACAAAATGACGACCCAACGTTTTTGGGTTACTTTTGCTGGGCTTCGGCCCTAGAAGTAGTATATCTGTGTGTTAACTAATTAACTAGGTGAAGTGGTGTAATTATGGCTGCTTTAAGCGCAGTTTAATAGTAGAGTACATTATGGTGCCAGTGATTAGTTGGCTACGAAATGGTAAAGATTCGCAATTTGGCCGACTTGGACATGATAATAACCTATAATTTGTTCCTGTAAATAGTATATAGTGTCTCCGGCAATTTCTAGCAATTTCTGTAAGTACAACTACATTTATATTTCTACATTGTGCTTACCGGTGACCTGCAGAACTTACGTATTAGGTTACCTACATTTCCATCCCGTCTTTGGTTATTTGACCAGCATTTCAACATTTTAACGGGTTGTGTAGTGCAGTTATTCGATTCTCTATCATTTATAGGCCTATTAAACTTTCGTGTCCATCCCGTTGTTTGAATAGACAAACAAAATTGTTTTCGCGAGTGCTTTGTCTTTGTTGTTAACTCTTATATAGATACTAGCTGATCCAGCAAACGTTGTTTTGCCATATAAATTATAAATTTTTGTCCAAAAAATAAAAAGAAAATTTCTGGATAGGGCCACCTTTATCACCTAGCGGTATAAAAAATAGCCTACGACCTATTCTCAGACCTACCAAATATATACCAAAAATTTCATACAAATCGGACAAGCCGTTTCGGAGGAGTTCGATAACAAACACTGTGACACGAGATTTTTATATATTAGATTTCTTTGAATAACTTATGTAAAATATTAAGTAGTACACAAGCACATAACCTTTGTACAGTTTAGTTGAGTTTGTTGCAAAATTTGCGATATTTAATTATTCATTCCTAATTATTTGTTAATAGTTTTACTTAAATTAGATGAATAAAACTTTGTTTATTTCTTATTAAATTCATATTATAATACTCGGCCAATTTCCCTTCTTTTGCTTTTTTTTATGAATTATTGTTTACTGTACGGTATACGTATGCCTGTCTCTCCGTGTATACCTTTAAATAATAAGAGTGTCAAATTTCCTAAGCACAAGTTTATTTGCCCACACCCTGTTTTGTCTTATTACTTCACCCATATTTTTATTTTATTAATAAATTAGATTATTGTTGATTAGGTATTTTTATTTTTTTAAGAGTCCCGTAGTCTTTATACAGTTTCAAGTTTTTGTTGCCAAGTTAAAAAAGTTTAGTTGTTTTTTTTAGTACCCAACTAGTTCACATTACTTTATAAGCGTTGTAAGAAATCTTTTTAGGAGTAGTCGCTAATTTTGTTTTAAGAACTCTTTTGCAGCGACTATAGGCATCGTGTGCTAGACGAGTAATCACTTGACAGTGACAACAGCAATTTTAATATAATAGTCCATACCAAAGTTGCAAAAAGCTGCAAAAAAAGGATAAACCCTAAAAGTGCAAGGGTAGCCTCGTTTTCGATTGCGGCAAACGCGATGGTAATAGTCGCGCGGTCCATAAGCCCCTAGAGCTAAACGCAGAAGCCTATATGCAAGAAACCACCCCTTGTTTCCATTTTTCGTTGTCAGGCATGCGAGGACTGGGTCGGGTTCTTTTGAGGAAACTCAATATGTTCCGTAAAATTTCGCATCCAGACATCCTAACGACCTCCTGATGTTGAAACCTCAATACAACGGCGGGGAACACGATGCTGATATTATGTAGCCTCCCACCCCTACCAAGTACCCCCAAATGCATAAAACCACCAATAAGAAAAACCGATGGTTTTGGACATGCAAGGGTAGTTTTTGAGGACTAAGAGAGAAAGTGATGACACAATCGTGTTCTCCACCCTTGAAAACGGGGGATAAATTTTTTAAAACCTTCTCTTTAAGGCAACTTCAGGATTGAAGGAGGGAGTGGTTTCAACCCCCGAATGTCGTTAGGATGCTTGGTCGCTAAATTTTACAGGACATATTGAGTTTCCTCAAAAAAATACCGATCCAATAAGTCCTCGCATGCCTGATAACGAAAAATGTTTTATGCATTTAGGGGTAGTTGGTTAGGGGTGGGATGCTAAATAATATCACCATTGTATTTCTCGCCCTTGAAAATGCGTAGAAAACAATTTTCAGCTCGCTTGGATGTTTTTTGCATGTTTCGGTATTGAGGTATTCAACCCTGGGGGATCGTTAGAATGTCTGGTTGCAAAATCTTACAGGACATATTGACTTTCCACAAAAAAACACTCGATCCAACAAGTCATCACAAGCCTGAGAAGGAAAAATGGGAAAAAGGGATGTTTTTTTGCGTTTCGGGGTAGTTCGAGGGCAGGCAGGCAGATACTTCAATTTTTCATCAGCAGGTCAGTTGCTCTTAATTAAAATAGCAATTAAACTTGAAACACGTGGTAGAATCAAGAAAAACTTATGCAGTATCTTCGATGGACAAAAAACGAAATGATTTCTACAATGCATTAAAATGCATTTTAATATTTGCTTTTTAGCTACCTACATTAGAAAACTTTTTCATCTATCGGTTGAAAACTCTATTAATGTCTCGATTTGTTAAAAAAAAATTACTGCACGCATTCTTGGCCAAAAACTGATGAAAAGTCCACATTGCCATAATCTTCAAACGAATTATTTCATTGCCTAAGTATGCAAGACCGCTGTTTGTTTCCAAACATTCCAAAATATAGTCATCATCATAGCTTAGTTCGTTGAAAGCTTCCGTTGTCAATAATTCAGGTAAAAAACAAGCTAAAAACGTACTCTTCGCCAATTTACTGAGCTTTTTATATATAATTGTTACACATTCTATAGAATACTCTTCGTAGTTTTATTGTAAATAATGTTAGTTTTTGGACATCCTAAATTTTGTGATACCATCTTTGTTGTGAAAAAATTATATAAAAAAAAAATGAAAAAAATATCCAACCTGTGTGAGATTCGAACACGGGACCTTTGGATTGCAAGGAAGCAAGCAAGCAAGCAGGCAAGCAGGCAAGCAGGCAAGCAGGCAAGCAGGCAAGCAGGCAAGCAGGCAAGCAGGCAAGCAGGCAAGCAGGCAAGCAGGCAAGCAGGCAAGCAGGCAAGCAGGCAAGCAGGCAAGCAGGCAAGCAGGCAAGCAGGCAAGCAGGCAAGCAGGCAAGCAGGCAAGCAGGCAAGCAGGCAAGCAGGCAAGCAGGCAAGCAGGCAAGCAGGCAAGCAGGCAAGCAGGCAAGCAGGCAAGCAGGCAAGCAGGCAAGCAGGCAAGCAGGCAAGCAGGCAAGCAGGCAAGCAGGCAAGCAGGCAAGCAGGCAAGCAGGCAAGCAGGCAAGCAGGCAAGCAGGCAAGCAGGCAAGCAGGCAAGCAGGCAAGCAGGCAAGCAGGCAAGCAGGCAAGCAGGCAAGCAGGCAAGCAGGCAAGCAGGCAAGCAGGCAAGCAGGCAAGCAGGCAAGCAGGCAAGCAGGCAAGCAGGCAAGCAGGCAAGCAAGCAAGCAAGCAAGCAAGCAAGCAAGCAAGCAAGCAAGCAAGCAAGCAAGCAAATAAAATTTATTAATATTCATATATACATGTGCATCTCCCCGAAACTTGCCTTGGAACCAGCCAGACAACCACGGAGCGCAGCGCCGTGGTGATTGTAAGGCTGAGTGGGGTAGGTTCGGCTCGGCTTGGCTACAATGATAAAAAAGGAACAATTAAAATTCCTACCCACCTAGCGTGGGTTTAAAATTAATAATATATTTAAAAATAATGCCCACAAAGGCCTAAAACTAATGCATATAAAACTTAGAACTAATTACTGGTTGTAACACTGAATAAATTTTGGCTGTTGACTCGGGTGAAAAGCTAAACGAAAAAACCCGAACGAGAACTGCCGACCTGATGGTCTCCCTGACGCCAGGAGTATGTGGTGGAAAGAGAATAGGGTTTAAAATGTTTGAATTTTGAAAGGCTTATGGGCCAAAATGGAATTTTTGGTGACAAAAAATAACAAAGAGAATAAAAAAAAAGAACAAAAATAGAACATACAGAAAGAGAATAGAGAGGATTGGAAAGATAAAGTTGACCTTTAGATTACAACGCAAAGCTTTAGCCGCTGCGCCACCACATATTGCTACGAAAATTGATTGTGATATATCTATATCTTTCGACAATCATGTTTTACAACTCGTACTTCTATGAAATATATATTAGTAAAATTCATAAACAAAAAAAATATATTATGGAAGTAACATTTCGCAAGATTTCCACTTTAGCAGACAGACGGACAGACGGACATTTTGAAAGTTGTTCAGAATTCGTTCACTAACACAATGATATGAAAATTTTTTCTCTACGAGCGATATTTACGATTTTAGAAATGTGCCGATCAAATACAATATACTCTTCGTTTTTGCGAAGAGTATAATAACGATGATTTTTCAGAGTACTATCCACAAGAAATATTTTTAGGAGCAGTTCACCCTGCTAGCAACCTCGGTATATGCGGTCACATTTAAATGAACAAGTTTGTTTTACAGATTGATGGCTTCGATTCATCGATTGAAACTGTCATCCTGAAATTCTCGCTGCGTAGCATCCTTGGCATATTCGTACCCTAAGACTATAAGAAGAGTCAGGGAGCTCTACTTGCAAAAATGTAAGGGATAAAAAAAATTGTGATTAGTGTGTGTATTTCAATTATGATTCTGAAAGTGTGGATGGTTTTCTGTTAAGTATATTTTATGAAATCACAAGTAAAATAATTAAAACCTACACAAATAAACATTCCTTTGTCAGTTGTTTGAGTCAAGGCACTCTAAATACACAATACCGTGCAATACTAGATTTTTATTGGTAATTTCAGAATTATTCTTTCTTTCAGGCAAAATCCAGAAATAGGTATTTTTTCACCATATTTATTACACACCCATTTGAACGGTTGCAAATTCCAGTGGAGTTCTCAGATTTGAAATTAAAAAATTGCTAATAAGATTTCTTCTTTTTCCACCCCGAACAAATACCGCAGTAGGCCGAGCTTTTATGCTTTATAAAATTTAATTTATCGCAAGAATGCTCTTTTTAAAAGTGTACGTTTTAAAAATAACCGATCCAAATCGGACTTAAAATGAACTTTTTATGGGTGTGCTTCCAAGCAAAATGGGACACACTGTATAAAATAATATTTATTTGCACAAAATTTACTCAGATAGCGAATTACTTTTAAGGTAACACCCATAGAGAGTGAACTGTTACCACTACCCTGTTTCAATCATTGCACAGTCCGCTACTGCTTTTATATCTGTTCTCCAATAATTGCTGACAATTTACGATTCAAAGTTATTTGGGTTAATTCAATCACTAAATGATTGTCAATTAGACAGAGACTACTAATGTTCCACTACTTTTATCTACATTAATAAAAATTTCGGCTTAATACAGGTAATATGTTATTCAACATGCGTTTAACGCTAAGCCGTAAATGTATTCTTTTTCTCGAACCAATTGCAAAATACGCAGCACTGTTTGGCCTAATGCCAAGTTATAATTTTCAAAATCACAAGCTTACCAATAGGACAATATTCAGGTGTTATTCGGTGTTTCTAGCCAGCTTAGTGGTATATGTGTGTGGTTTCAGCCTGTATAGCAGACAGCAAACGGATTATGTCAGAACTACGCGTCAATCTTTAGTCATTTTGGACATAATGTTCGAGGTCGGAGGAGTAGTTACGTTTTTGATAACAACTTTAGGAGCTTCTTTTTGGCATATGAACACCTGGGAAGAATTAATAAACCAGCTACACGACATGGAAAACATAAACAATCTGAAGACTAAAGAGTTACCCTCCTCCAAATCAATTTTTAGGAATGCAAATTTTATACTTCTCGTATTGAAAGTTTACTACCTTTCTGTAGCTGGTTTGCAGTTCGTATTCTTTGGTCCAATTTCCATTTATTATACGTCTTCAGTATTATTGTATTATATTGAATGTATTATATCAAATATAATGTTTAATATCATACTTTCAATTAACGAGAAATACAAGGGAATCAAGAATTTACTTGTAAATGTTAATATGCGTAACACTGTTGATGAAGATTTTACTAGGACCTTAAGAAAGGTGGAGAAGCTCTACTTGCAAATGTACAAAGTGGTAAAAACCTTCAATAAACTATTTGGATGGCCTCTGCTCATGGTGCTTGGTCATACAGTTCTTCAGTTGTTGGATTGTTTATCGATACAGCTGGGCGATGACTACCAGCTTGGGAAATTAGATAGCTTATTCGCAAGTATTTATTACCTGATTGCGTGTGCGGTAAGTAAATAAACAAATTACTCAAATTTAAATTAGTTTATCAATGCTGGGTCAAATTAACTAACCCCCGGATAATTTAAACCTCATATCAAAGTGAATGCAAAACCCGCATCCGTTTATTCACCACGTTTTTGGTGTGTGTTAGGAATAAGTTGAGATTCGTAACTGTACGAGAAATGAGCGGACTGTAAACTCTAAATTATAAATTTTGGGAATTTCAATTCTAATTCATTTACGGCAAAGAACGTGACAGCCAGGAGCAAATGGCTTACTTTTTTTTGCAGTTTCCGGCATTTAATGGTGGTTTCTCAGTTGCAACCTCACAGAACACAATAATAATACAACAACGTTCAATTTAAAATAAACAATTAATGTAAATCACAAAAGACTAATAAATATAAATGTCTATATGGAGACGAGCACTTAAAGAGAGAGAATTTTAAAGTATTTATCCTATCAGTCTTCTCGCAAGCCACCAACACACTTCACTGTCATGCGGTCTCGCGGAAGAAAAAAGTAAAGCAAAAAATACGGGGTGTTTCGAAAAGATTGGGATTGGGACAACGCTTAGCCGTAGATTCTTGACATCAAAATAAGTCGATTTAACTCAAAAAGTAGTGGTCTAACTCTTTTCGTTTTCAAGATACAGGGTGGCAAAGTAAAAAAATTGTATTCGTAATTCGTCTCTATCTTAGAGACTATTATACGTATCTACTTCAAAGTTGGTAACGTCATGTTTTTCAGGTCGCTAATTACAATGGTGCTATTACCGATGCCATATTTTATAGATGGCGCTAGTTACAGGACTTTTACGTGAAACTTTAAGCCATAACTTTTTTGAGGTTAGGTTTTGGACATCATTTTCTACTATAATCGAAACGAAATTTAGTTTCCTAAAGAAAAAGTGTACTTGTTTAAACTCGATAAAATGAACACTTTCAGAGAAATACGCGATTAGGTGTACGTCAAGTATGATGTCTTGAAGTCGTAAATAGTGCTTGTTGTAGATACGTATAATATTCTCCAAGATTGAAACAAAATATGAAAACAATTTTTTTACTATACCACTCTGTATCTTGAAAAGAGTTAGACCTCTACTTTTTGGGTTAAATCAACTTGTTTTGATGTCAAGAGTCTACGCTAAGCGTAGTCTCAATCTTTTCAAAGCACCCGGGGTGTTCAATTTCTTCGTACTGGTGTGTGACAAAGTTGTAAATCGCTTTTTTCTCTGAAAGGGTGCATTTTATCGCGTTTAAACAACTTTTCTGTGTTTCAATTCTAGTAGAAGACGATGTCCAAAACCTAACCTCAAAAAAGTTATGACTTAAAGTGTCACGTAAGAGACCTGTAACTAGCGCCATCTATAAAATATGGCATCGAAAAATCACATTGTAATTAGCGACCTGAAAAACATGTCGTTACCAACTTTGAAATAGATACGTATAATAGTCTCCAAGATAGAGACAAATTACGAATGCAATTATTTTACTTTGCCACCCTGTATCTTGAAAACGAAAAGAGTTAGACCACTACTTTTTGAGTTAAATCGACTTGTTTTGATTTTAAGTATCTACTGCTAAACGTTGTCCCAATCTTTTCGAAACACCCTGTATATGTAGAGAATTTACATTTTACATTCATAACAATTGATATTAAATTTATTTTATTAACAATTAAAAATACGGACGAAATGGTACACTTTACTACTTTGCCCTGTATTATTACAGGACAAAGGACAAATTTTGGTAATGGGCCGTTTAAAAATACTCTTGTGAGTGCGCACAGTGACAATGCGAGTTACACCGGCTTTTCCGGGATCTACTTCTACAATGCGGTCAAGAGGCCATGTATTGGAAGGGTGGCAAAAGACTGTCTTTAACAAGAACTAGTGTGTCGGGAATTATCGGAGATTACTTTGCTGTAAAAGAGTATGCAAATATTTCTTGTGCCATCAAGACCAAAAATCCTGATGCGCACGTTGTAGAAGTTGCCAATGCGAGAGCCGTCCCAATTTTACATCATGTATGTCTGATTCTGGTAGAGCAGTCAACGGCTCCAAAGTTAAAAAATTACCTGGAGTCAATGCAGGGCCAGAGCTTAAGAGACATAGTGGATGCGAATTGAGAATTGCCTCGATTTGTACTAATATTGTACAAAATTCTTCATACGTAAATATCTGTTCTCCTACGAGCCGAGCTAAATGTGTTTTGACAGACCTATTCCGTCCTTCCAAATACCTCCAAAGTGTGGAGTAGACGGCGGATTAAAATGCTAACGTATATGTTCTTTGCTGGCGGCTGCCTGCATATTTTGTACGATTTCATTATGTGCACCCACAAAATTGGTGCCAGTCACTGTATAAATCAGAGCAGTGACCGCGACGAGACATAAACCGGCGTAGTGCTGCTAAAAATGCCTGAGAGGAAGGGTCAGATGCCAATTCCAAATGGACAATCTTTGTCGCAAGACATACAAATAAACACATGTAAGCCTTCTGTGTTTTGGCTCCCCTAAGTTTACCCAATTTGATGAAAAAAGAACCCCCGTAGTCCACACCTACTTGCGAAAAAGCTTTAACTTGGGAAATTCTAACAGCAGGAAGGTTGCCCATTTGCAGCTGCGGTGAAATGGGGTTATGTCGGAAGCATTTATAGCACGAAGAGATTACTTTTCGAATAGAACGTTTAGGAGAAAGAATCCAAAAATTTTGGGACAGTAAATAATGAAGGGTTTGTAAACCTGGGTGCATATGGCGCTGATTGGTATCGTCTATAATCAAGTGAGTTTATCTGTGAGTACTGGGTAAAGGAGCAGGATGTTTCTGTTCAAACGGCAAGGAAGAGTGAATTAAACGTCCGCCCACCCTGAGGACACCCTCATTATCAAGAAATGGGGATAATTTTCGAAGACAATTAGGTAGAAGTCGTTTTTGTTGAAGGAGAGAAATTTCACGATTAAATGTAATATACTGTACATATTTAGTTAAAATTAAGCGAGCTTTATTCAAATCAAATAGAGAAATTTTGACAAATAACTGACAATGTCACAAAAATTAAAGTTAGGAGTACACAACTAGACTTTAGCAAAAATACGTTATAAGATTTGTCCCATTTTTTTTTGCGCCCGACAGTACTAGACGATGCGTAGAATTTTCGAAAATGAGGAGAAACGATCCAAAAGAGTAGTGAGTGTATCTAGAGTGACAAAGGCGGATAATGTAAATTTTCTTTGTTCCTCTATAGTTTCAAAAACAATAAATTTGTTGACAGGACAAGAATCTTCCGAAAAACAAAGCCAAGGTGGCCCCACCCACCATATAGAATTATTTAACAATTCAGATGATAACAGACCTCTAGAGGCGCAATAAGCCGGGTTGTCTTGTGAACTCACATGATACCAATTATCTGGAGATACTTTGTAATGAATTTGGGTTACCCTGTTAGACACAAAAGTAGATCACTTATGAGGGGATGATCGTATCCAAGATAATGATACTGTAGAGTTTGACCATGGGTATATTTTAGTAAATGTAATTATATATAGATGTTATATATTTTATATAGATATATAGTATTATATATATAGATGAGTAAATATTTTTAACAAAGAAAAGCAAATCAGAGAGAAGTAATGCTGCGCATAGTTCAAGGCGCAGTATTGAGATTTTCTTCAAGGGTGCAACTCTAGATTTTGCACAGAAAAAAAATGTATAAATAGTGTCATCATTATTAATGACACGAAAAAATATAACTGCGGCGTAGGCCCGTTCGGAGCTATCGCAAAATCCGTGATTTCGCAAGACATAAAATTATCAACAATTAAACGATGGGATAATTTGATAGAGAGTGGTAAAATTTCATATTTATATTGAGACCATTTGGAGATCGCTTCAGGCGGTGGATTTTCATCCCACTGTATGCCTAAACTCCACAAATTTTGAATCAAAAGTTTCGCAAGTAGCGTGATAGGTGTGAGAAAACCAAGAGGGTCAAAAATACGTGCTAATTTGTACAGGATTTCTCGTGGAGAGTAACATTATACGAGAATATATCGAGGGAAGGTTACCTTTGTAGGCCTAATATTTTAATTGGGGTATCATTGTTAAAATCCAAGGAGAGAGAATGAGTAGCTTGGTAAATGAGGTAATAAAGTTTGGTTATTAGTCGCTTTCAATAGTCTACCGATCTAAATCAGACTTAAAATAAACTTTTTATGGGTGTGGTTCCAAGCAAATTGGCACACACTGTATAAAATAATATTTATTTGCACAAAATTTACTAAGATAGCGAATTACTTTTAAGGTAACACCCATAGAGAGTGAACTGTTACCCCTACCCTATTTCAGTTATTGCACAGTGCGCTACTGTTTTTATATCTATTCTCAATAAATGCGGACAATTTACGGTTCCCCTTAAACTATAAACAAAGTTATTTGGGTTAATTCAATCACTAAACGATTGTCAATTATCTAGACTCTAATGTTCCACTTCTTTTACCTACTTTAATAAAAATTTCGGCTCAATACGTTATTCAACATGCATTTAACACTAAGCCGTAAATGTATTCTTTTCCTCGAACCAATTGCAAAATACGCTTCTCTGTTTGGCCTAGCGCCAAGCTATGATTTTCATAATCACAGGCTTACCAATAGGACCATCTTCAAGTGCTATTCGGTGTTCCTCGCAGGCTTAGTGGCATATGTTTGTGGTTTCAGCCTTTATCATCGACTACAAACGAATTTTGTCAGGACCACGCGGCAATATTTAATCATTTTGGACATAATGTTCGAAGCTGGAGGGGTAGCCACGTTTGTGGTGATGACTTTAGGAACTTCATTTTGGCATATGAACGCCTGGGAACAGTTAATAAACCAGTTACGCGACATGGAAAGCGTAAATAATCTGAACACTAAAAGATTACGATCCTCCAAATTAATTTTTAGGAATGCAAATTTTATACTTTTCGCATTGACAGTTGACTACCTTACTGCAGTTGGTTTGCAATTCGTGTTCTTTGGTTCAATTTCCATTTATTATACGTCTACAATATTATTGTATTATTTTGAATGTTTAACATCAAATATAATGTTTAATATCATACTTTCAATTAACGAGAAGTACAAAGGAATCAAGAATTTACTTGTAAGTGTTAGTCTGCGTAACACCGTTGATGAGGATTTTAGTAAAACCTTAAGAAAGGTCAGGAAACTCTATTTACAAATGTACAAAATTGTGAACACCTTCAATAAATTGTTTGGATGGCCTCTGGTCATGATTCTTGGCCACACATTTCTTCAGGCGATGGATTGCTTGTCGATATTGGTGGGCGACTACTATCTTGGACAATTAGATAGCTTATTGGCAAGTATTTATTTCCTGATTGGATGTGGGGTAAGTCAATAAATAATTTACTCTAAGGGCTGGTTTATCAATGTAGGGTCTAATTTGCATGTTAACTAACCCCCGGATAATTTAAACTTCAGGTTAAAGTAAGTGTTATTATTCATCTTTTGTTTCCAATTTTACAATTATTGTAAGGTTAGTCACATTATAATTCAGCTGACTAAGTCAGATGTCATTACTTAAGGAAGAAAAAAGTTTTATATTAGTACTGATAAAGTACAAACAAGGTAATACCGTGCGTGTAATTTTCCACTAGGCATGTACATTCACGTAGCGCGAGAAATATGACAACACCGGCAGCCGTAAATTCGTCCATTGGTGGAGCATTCCAGCTCTGTTATTTCATTTCAGCCAGCTGGCACATGCGATGTTATAATTCTACTCCCCATGCCTAGCCCGCGACTACACACACGGTATAAAAAATAATGTCTATAGACTAAACATAGCATTGACAAACAAACATAAATTTGGTTAAATATAACTGTTTAAGTTGAGCTAAACGAATATGAATTTAAGTTAGATTTTTTAAGTACTTTTCGTACCTTTTTTGGGTCATAAGCATTCATCTGTTAAAATATTTTTTAATTTGTTTTGAAAAAACATTGACTGATTTTTCTTCCTTCAATTTATTCCTTAAAAATATAAAAATTCCTGCTGGCTTACTCCTGTAATTTATTATAGCTCGTATATGAAAACCGCTGCCCCAGAAATCACTACTTCCACATCCAGATTTTCTAGCCAAGTCGCTCACAACGAAAAAAATTTGTATGTGGAAATAATTGTTTATGGAATATTAATAATATAATATTTGAAATCCTCCACCCCAAAAAACGATACCCCACATCGGTAGTGGGGTGGAGGTGGTGGGGGTGGATGAAGTAAAAAACTATTTTGAGGTTTCTGGTTCTTGTACACACACTAAATCACATTATTTTTCATCCCCTTTAATAATGGTGTTGGGGTGGTAAAGCCAAAATTTTTTTTAGACTTTAGCTTCTCTTGTATATACTAAATACAAATTTTATGGACTCTTACCTGCTTGATTTACCTATTTAACCCAAATTTCCCCGATTTACCCCCCAACTCTTCGACAAAACAAGATGAAAATATAATCTAGTTCTAGTTCTCGTTAAAGTATATCCGTGTACCAAATTTCAAGTCAATATCTTAAACGGTTCCAGAGTAAACGTGCGAACAAAAAAAGTTACAGACAGACCGACAGACAGACAGAAATTCTTTTTCGCTCAAATTTAAAATCTCGACGTTTCATGACATTCTAAGCCTATTTGAACAATAAAAATTTTTAATTTTTTTTTGTCGTTATACTTCCACTGGATGTGGAAGTAAAATTATTTATATTTAAATATAATTTGGAGTTATTTCTTGTAGAATAATTGAGGATATCTTCAATTTTAGGGTAGTTTGCAATATTTTTCTGCATCGTTATAAACGTTTAAAGAGATATATTCCAGTGACGGCCAGTATTTTTTTTAACTTAAAAGCATCTATGTAGGATTCAGTTGCCTTCAAGCCAAATTTAATAGTAATATTAGTTTTTGAAATATAAACACCATCTGAGCTTCTGTTGCTAATTCCCATGATATTATGCATATAATGAGAGCCTTTTCATGTAAATTTATTCTTAGAGTGACTGTAGAATATTAAATCTGATACGATCTACCTGCTCAATCCAGTGACATTTGGAGTCTAAATGGGTGCCTAAAAATTTAGTATTCGACACTAGTGATGGGCGATATTTTACTGCCGGTGATTAATTCACCGTGATTAGAAAATCACCGATAGCGACAGTGACGAAGGAAACGAAGTCACGGCGATTAGTGATTTTAATAGGCATGATAGAAATAGCATTTACGAAAATGGTGATTATGGATCGGACGTAATAGTAACATTTCGTAGATATGATCATTGAACTCAAGTTCTAATACTTTTGACTCATAAGCTTAAAATATTTATTTATTCATATGTTTAGTATTTATATATTTATTTACTTATTTTTTATTATACAAGTTGTTGCTATAAACAGTAAAATGTATTCACGTTTATTTCCGTTTCCTATTATTTATGCAGAGCAGCGTTTATATGCCAAATCACGGCAAACTTATATCAAGCTCGCAGATTGCGTTCACTTTCAGTCAAACCGCGATCGTAGTCATCACTGTTTAAAACGTAGTGCAGATATGTAATGTAAGCATGTCACGGCAAACATAACAGTTTACAGATTTTTGGGCTAAACCGCGATCGCAGTCACTGTTTAAAATCACCGTGATTCAAAAATAGCAGTCACTGATCACGGAGTGATTGAAAAATCGCGATATCGCTCATCACTATTCGACACAGTATTTCATTAGTATTTCAGTATTTACTTCAACAGGGATAATGCCCGAGACTACTATTGTTGTGTCATCTGCATACATCAACACATTTCCATCCAGTGTAAAGTCTGGCAGGTCACTCACATAAAGCAGAAACAATAGCGGACCAAGGACACTCCCCTGGGGGGTCCACATTAATTGGTTTAGATATAGAATCTTCAAGTTTTACAATAGGTTGTCTAGTCGTTACATGTGACATTAACCACCCATTCATAAGGCATCTAGTTTTGTTGACAAAAAGTTTGAATCTAGGGTGTCGAAGGCCCTTGACAATTGAAAAACATTCCAACGGCATACTTTTTATGATCTATTTCATTTAATATATGCTATGTTAACACCTCTGTTGCAATTTCGGTTGAACATCCAGATCGGAATCCATGCTGGTTGTTATTTAGTAAATTATATTTATTCAGAAACATGGTAATTCTGTCTTCAATTATTTTTTAAAAGGGGCTTGCTTAATGTTACCACAGCATGACAAATTTTCCACATTCTCTGCTAGAACCGGCTTTAGTTCCTCGAGCGATCTCGTGTGAAATTTTGAAAGGTGCCCCTTTTTTTGGTCAAGTCAGGTTAGAGTAAAATCAAGAAACTATAAATTTTATTTGTTGAGATCCGCGTTTTACTCATTTGTTCCAATGGGATAAAAAGAGACAGAGATTCCACAGTACGGCGGGTTGCATAATATTTCGCGTTCATTGACTATATTAGGCTGGTGTCGTGGCGCCACCTGGGGTGCGATGCTCTCGTGCGGGGCTCGGTTTCATCAGCAGAGCAGTTGCTATTAAATAAGATAACATATATGCATAAACGCATCGCAGAATAAAAACTGATGCGGCATATTGGAGGGACAAAGAAGCTTCTTGGCGCAAAATTAAGATTTGCTCACATTTATGCAATCTCCAGCAGTTAATAAAAAATTACCAGTTGTATAATATCCCAATGTTAAAGCCAATTGATTTATTGGTGAAATTAAATGATTTCTACGATGCAATTTAATAGATTTTAATATTTTCTTTCTAGCTACATTAGAAAACTTTTTGCGTATCGTTTGAAAATTGTATTAATGCCTCAACTTGTTCAAAAATAAATATTACTGCCCAAGGAACAATTTTGGTTTCTTAAATATATACAAGGATGCTATAAAACTATTTATAAAATGCCTTGTAAAATCTATTTTGCTGTAACAATATCTTTCATACCATCATAAAGTGACTTGTAGACTAAAAGGGCCCACCCTTATGAAGGTTGTTAAGGCCTTTTTAAATTCCATCATAAAACTCCTTAGTGAGTCATATGTGCCGCTCTTGAAAACCTTGTTCGGGGCGTTTTAAAACCTTTCTTAAAACCTATTTTAAGGCAGTCGGAAGCTTTTTTATTAGCTTCCTGCATTTATAGAAAAGGTTACCTTAAAACTGGTTTTTAAAACTCTTATAAGTCCATATTAGAACTGAGAAGCTATAAGAATGTCCACGAAGGAATCCAAATAATTTTATTATTGCATTTATTTTTTCTAAACTGATTTAAGCAAACACACCATCAGACTTATTGAAGAAAAATGGAATTTGAAATTTATAAAGCGTAGAGTGGCACTATAACCTCTCTAAGGCCGATTTAAAAGGTAATAAAAAGACATCAGATATGACAAAAAAAAAATTAAAATCAACGGCAGTTTATCGTTAAAACTACAAAAGAAAGGTATAGCGTTATCGCTATAAATAAAATTAAAATCGAAGTTAATATTCGTATATTTGTTTTTAATACATGTTCATATTTTATGTGTTTTTGGTATTTTTAAGTATATTGATATTGTATTTTTATATCGAATGTTTTTATTTTTTTTAGCGACTCCATGGAAACTTCTCCATTATGGATAGAGTTTTCCTTTTTGTTTCTTAGCGACTCCATGGAAACTTCTCGCTTTTGGAAGTGAGTGAGTCGCTATAGTCGCTATATACACCCCCTCGTTAAAAAAGAAAATAGTCAATCAATCAACGTGTCGATTGCAAAACGTACTTTTTTAATCGGGGTAGGCAAAGTGTCACATTTGTCAACTAATACAAAAGCCGGTTTAACCCTATCAATATTGACAGTTATGACTTTGTCTCCTTTCTTAAAGGTAAATAACTTATCTGAACGAGATAAAACTTTAAACGGTCCTTCATATAAAGGAGTAAATGAACGTTTTAAACGTTCAATGCGAACGAAAATAAAATCGCAAGAGGCAAGATCTGAACTAACAAAAGTTTTGTAATTGCCATGCGAAGTTGGAGGAACAAATTTTAAATTATTAAAATAAATGCGTAATTTGTCAATGAAATAAGGAATATCTGGGGAATTATACGATTCAACGAAAAATTCGCCAGGTAAACGAAGGGTTTGACCATATATGAGTTCAGCAGGTGAACATTGCAGATCTTCCTTGGGAGTTGTTCTAAATGCTAATAAAATGATGGGTAATTCATCTGTCCAATGTGATGTATTGGCTAGTTAACAAGGAAGTTTTAAGTGAGCGATGAAATCTTTCAACTAAAGAGTTGCCTTCTGGGTGATATGGAGTTGTACGTATTCTATGAAAACCTAAAAACTTTGCAAATTCATTAAATAATCTTGACTCGAATTGTACTCCTTGATCAGTCGTTACTGACAAGGGAACACCGAATCGACAAACAAAGTTTTGAAATAAAGTACGCGCAACTGTTTCTGCTGTGATGTCGCGAAGAGGGTACGCTTCCGGCCACCTAGTGAATCGTTCAATCACCATAAGAATGTAAGAGTTACTTTTGGATGGAGGTAATGGTCCTACCAAATCTATGTGGATGTGGTCAAATCTGATTTTCGGAATGGAAAAGTTCCCGAGAGCACTTCGCGTATGTCGACTGACTTTGACAGCTTGACAGTTAATGCACGATTTTGACCATAAATTGCAATCTGTGTTCATTTTCGGCCAAAAATAGTTATTTGAAATCAACAGTCTAGTGGCTTTAATACCAGGATGAGATAAGTTGTGAAAAATATCGAAAATCGTTCGTCTGTAAATAAGTGGGACAAAAGGTCTGACTTTTGCACGAGAAACATCACACCAAATAAAATCATTTGAATCTGGAATTTGCATCTTTTTTAAAATGAAATTAGTTTTAGTTAGTGATGATTTATCTGACAATAAATAGTTGAGATTTGAATCTTTCTCCTGAGCTTCACTAAGCAACTTTAGGTCAAAGTTAACATTAAGGAAGGGAGAATTTTTAAGTTGAAGTGGTAAAATATCTTGTTTTAAGGAAGAAGTGTCGTAAATACGTGACAAGCTGTCAGCTATTACATTATGTTTTCCTTTAACATGTTGTATTTTACAAGAAAATTGAGCTATGTATTCTAAATGACGTATTTGACGAGGAGATCTTTCTGCTTTTGTGAATAAAGCGTTGATTAAAGGTTTGTGATCTGTAAAACAATTAAACTTTCGACCTTCAAGTATAAACTTAAAATGTTTAATTGCAGTATATAATGCTAAAAGTTCTTTGTCAAAAACCGAATAATTGGTTTGTGCTGTGGTTAATTTACGGGAAAAGAATGCTAAAGGAGCAAGAAATCCCTTATTATCTTTTTGCTCTAAAACTGCACCCATGGCAAGGTTAGAACAATCGACTGAGAGAGATAAGATAGTATCGTCATTATTGCAAGGATGAGCTAAAACTACTGCATTACTTATTGCGTCTTTGGCTTTCGAAAATTCGTCTAAACATTGATCAGGCCAACTATTAATCTTTGTAATTTTATCATGAGATAAACTGTTACAAAGAGAATATAGGGGAAGTAATATTTCAGCAAAATGAGGTATGAAACGATGATAAAAATTCACCATACCTATGAAACGTTGTAGTTGTTTGAGAGTTGTCGGTAAAGGGAAATTATTAATGACTTCGACTCTCTCAGTTGATGGTAAAATACCTGATGAAGAGATGTGATGACCTAAAAAGGTTAAATTGTCAACTCCTAAGATACATTTAGATGGTTTAATGTTAATTCCGTATGTGTCTAATCTCTTGAAAACCTTTTCCAAATGTTCCAAATGTTGTACATCTGTTTGACTTGCGATTAAAATATCATCCAAATAGACGAAAACGAAAGGTAAATTGACAAGTACTTCATTCATAAAACGTTGGAAAGTTTGACCGGCATTGCGTAGACCAAAAGGCATGCGGGAAAATTCAAACAGTCCGAATGGAGTTGTTATAGCTGTCTTATAAACGTCATTTTCAGCGACAGGTATCTGATGGTACGCTCGCACTAAATCAATCTTGGAGAAAATAGTGCAGTCGTGCAACTGAGAGCTAAAGTCGTGGATATGAGGTAATGGATATCTGTCTGGAATGGTAATCGTATTTAGTTGTCGATAATCTCCACAAGGTCTCCAGTCATTCTTCTCTTTTTTCGCCACTAGATGGAGTGGAGAGGAAACTTGAGAAGATGATGGTTTGCAGATACCTAATTCTACCATGTTATTAAATTCTGTTTGAGCTATTTTAAATTTAAGATTGTCTAATCTACGGGGTCGTGAAAAAGGTAAATGACCTTCAGTAACTATATGATGTACAATAGAATGTTTAATAGGTAAATTGTAATCTGGTGAACTAATTAGATTAGGAAATTGTAAAAGTAATTTGTTATATTTATCTGTCAAAGGAAATAATTTAAGTGTATCTAATCTATAATTGTCTAAAGGACTATTTTTAATAAAACAATTAACTGACAAATTAGTCTTGTTATCAATTATTCGAGCTCCTTTAAGATCAACAACTAAACCAAAATGAGACAAGAAATCTGCTCCGACTATCGGTATGTCAATGTCTGCTATATTGAAAACGAAAGGAAATAATCTACGTAAGTTTAGATTGACTTTTAACAATTTCTTACCGTATGTAAAAATGGTTGAACCGTTAGCCGCGGTTAATATCGTATCAAAATTCTTTTTTAAATCTGTGAAAGCATTGCGTGGCACCACAGATAAATCGGCACCAGTGTCAATTAGGAAGTTCAGGTTGTTAGATCTATCGTAAATAAAAAGTCGACGACGTTTGCTGTTAGAAATGTCAAAATCAGACGTCATAAAATTATCAAACTTCAGTCATCTTTGAGAATTATCAGATTTTTTACAATTCTTACTGAATTTGCACCATTCACCTCCACAACGATAGGCATTGGCACCATAAAGTTGATGGTAGTAACAAATAGTATTGTCTGTACGATCAAATTTATTGGAAACATTATTACGGCTGGGTGAACGATTGCGATTAGTGGTACGAGTTTGTGAATTGCTTCTACTTTTGCAATTGTTGCAGCATGAAGTAGAAGGTTGAGGCTCGAAGGATTGATTGGAAAGTCTGGATTCTAAAGAGTTTAATCGAGAATTAAAAATTTCTTGTTTTTGTAATACTTGATTAATTGAATCATGGAAAGTGATTGAAAAATTTTTGATAGTGGTAGTTAAATCTGATAACGGGGTTGACTCAGAGTCAAGAGGATTTTTGGAGTACGATGCAACCATTGAATTTTGACAGGACTCCCAGATCTGATCTGCAATATCTAGAATCTCTTTTGTGTCTGTTTTCCCTGAAGCTGTAATGGCAATATATACTGTTTGAGGTAAACGTCTTTTCCATAGCTTTATCAATAAATCTTGACTAACCATGCTGAATCCTCCAACCATATTCAGCATGGATCTATAGAAATCTGAAGGTTTCAGATCGCTCATTTGGGAACCTGATAACAGATCATTCAGACGTTTTTCCTCACTCGATGATAAACGTGAAATTAAAACTTTCTTTAAATTTATATAGAGATCCGTTTCCGGGGGATTAGATATTATATCGTATATATTATCTACCACATCTAATGGCAAATTAGCTATAACCTGATCATACTTTTTCTTGTCATTGACAATTTTTGCAACAGAAAACTGTGATTCGATCTGGGTAAACCAAATTTCTGGTTTTGATTTCCAGAATGGGGGTAATTTGACAGACGTGACATAATGGGTTTGAGGAAAATCCTCGTCTGAAGGTTGTGTTGGCATAACTAATCGATTGTGATTGATTGATTGATTGACTACTCTCTGAGATAAAAAAGGGAATGTACTTTAACTCACTCACCGACAGATGACAGTACTTGTAATGTACAACTTCAGTTGATTGAATTAGGAAATTACCATAAATTATAGGAACATCTATTCAACTTTGGAACCTTTATTCAAAATTCATCGGGAAAATTATTCTCTTCATAAAATGGTCAATTTATAACGGTAGTTGATATATTGAATCTCTTCTGGTATATATTTATCACGTCGGACATAAAATTTTCACTTCTGGCATATATTTATGACGTTGGACATAAAATTTTCGCTTCTGGCATATATTTATGACGTTGGACATAAAATTATCACGTCGGGGTCACCAAATTTATAGCGTTATCGCTATAAATAAAATTAAAATCGAAGTTAATATTCGTATATTTGTTTTTAATACATGTTCATATTTTATGTGTTTTTGGTATTTTTAAGTATATTGATATTGTATTTTTATATCGAATGTTTTTATTTTTTTTAGCGACTCCATGGAAACTTCTCCATTATGGATCGAGTTTTCCTTTTTGTTTCTTAGCGACTCCATGGAAACTTCTCGCTTTTGGAAGTGAGTGAGTCGCTATAGTCGCTATAAAAGGCCCAAAAAAACGAGGGCGCTTCAGAAATAACAATGATTTTAATATCCATACAAAATTTGCATAGACGCGTAATCAGCAAATTTAAAAAAGTAGTCTGCTTCTCGGTTCCCTCGGTAATTTTCAGTCGTTTATTGTAATTCTACCTCAATTTGCTAAAGAAAAAGTGATAATTATTATACTTATAATTGTGAGATTGACCTTGAATATTTTTATATAACAATAAAAACATGGCCGGCCAACTAAAAACCTAATTGTTATTTTACGTCCTCTCATTGAACTATATATTCTAATAATGATAATGACCTAGAACATTTACTCTAAATGAAGTCCCTTTAGTCTTTATGTATACTATCACAAATAATCTCTTCCTTATATAAGTGGAAGAATAAGCCTGTAGTAGAATCTCTACTATAACGCCTTTTATTTCCAATCCATTATACTAGTTACTTCCTTAAAATGTAAATTCAAAGGAAATAATAAAGACGTTTATCGAGCTAAAAACCGGTCACCCTTCTCTGTGGCTCCGACCCTCACAGAGGGGAGCTGGTAGTACCGGTAACCACTCCCCACGCCCGTGGGGTAAGTGACTACTGGGTCCGGGAATCGTGTGCCCTGAGCAGACGTAATGAACCAAGAATGACGGCCTTCTGCATTCTGCCGGCTAAGATCTCTGCCGAATTTCGGCATGCCGGTATGATCTTAAGTTCCGAAAGCAGTGTGTGTCTCGTTCCACCGAGGGCTCCTATAATCAGTACCACTATCTTAACAGTATGGTCTGGATACAGTCTGCGGAGTTCGAAGAGCAGATCTCGATATTTTGTCCGTTTTTCCTCCTCCTTCAAGACAATGTTGTTCTCCGCGGGAGCCGAGAACTCCACGACGAACATTGTCTTGAGTTGATGGTCGAGGAGTACTACGTCAGGCTTGTTGGCTTGTATTTGCCTGACGGTGGGAAAAGAGTAGTTCCAATAAATTAGACACTTCTCATTTCCCACAACGGACTCAATATCCCCCGGAGCGTAAGGCAGCACTGGTGTTTCGTCTATCCCATACGAGTGCCTTAGATGGTAATAAAGCACTCGTAATGCTCCGTCGTGCCTTTGGATATAGGCTGAGACTGCATATGTCGGGCAAGCCGACAGCAAGTGCATAAGAGTCTCTGGCGCCCTGCGGCAGGCCCTGCGGCAGGCCCTGCAGCTGACATCAGGGACCTCTATACCCATGACACGACTACGATAGACGAGGGTGTTGAATACACCATCCTGGCAAGCCATTATGAATCCCTCGGTCTCAGACTTCAGCCCGGCTGACCTTAAGAAGGCAAAGGTCAGCCTTTCGGATAAGCCAAGGTTTTCTATATTTTTATAGAAAACTCCATGCATTGGCTTATCCGTGTGAAGCTGCAGAAAGATGTTGTGTTCTGCAGCTTTAATTTGGGCTTTTCGTCGAGCAGGTTCCAACTCGGTGACAGAGTCGGGATTTACCCGCTCGACGTCGAAGGAGAGACCAAGTTTATCGGCTGCTCTCTGTGCTGCCTTAAACAAAAAGGCTCCTATTCCTGCACTTTCATGGTCTCGGACCATGCAGAGGAGGGGATCCGAACTCCTGATGACCTTACAGGCTCCATCCAGAACCATCCTATTATGGAGACTCTCCAAACTCAAGAGTCCACGGCCTCCCCGATGTCGTGGGAGGTATAGCCGAGGAACGGACGATTTAGGATGCAAACTCCTATTGAGATGCATCTTCTTGCGGGTTCCTACGTCGAGTTGACGCAACTCTTCTTGAGTCCATTTCACTACTCCAAAGGAGTAGAGAAGGATCGGAACGGCAAGTATGTTGGTAGCAGACACCTTGTTCTTCCCCGACAGCTCTGAAGACCAGATCTGTCGGAGTCGGTGCTGATACTTGCCGCGGAGAGCGTTTTTCACTACACTCACTTCTTGGGTGGAGCGTTGCTCGACACCCAAGTAAGTGTACGACTCTCCGGCATCTAGATGATGTAAGATGCTTCCGTCCACGAGCTGCGCGTCCTATCCGTAGTCCCCGCATCGTCCTCTCTTGAGATGGACCAGTGCACATTTGTCCAGCCCGAACTCCATACCGACAGCCTGCGTGTACTCCTGTACCACCCTGAGGGACTGGTGTAGGTCCCTCTCTCCGGAGGCATAAAGTTTAAGGTCATCCATGTAAAACAGATGGGTGACCTTATGCCTCCTATCGCCGGGGGTACCGCAGTTGTATCCACGGGTTTTCCGGAGCGAAACGGATAATGGCAGTAGTGAGATGCAAAAGAGAAGGGGGCTGAGGGAGTCTCCCTGAAATACTCCCCTTCTGAATGTTACCGACTCCGTCTGGACTCTATCGTTACCCGATGTAATAGTAAAGCGAGTCCTCCAGAGCGGCATCAGTTCTTCGATGCGTCTCACTACGGGACCGGGTACCGCAAGACATCGGAGCAAGTGAACAATAAGCTCATGTGATGTCATATCAAATGCCTTGCGGTAGTCGATCCAGGCCATGGAGAGGTTCCGCTTATACTGCACGGAGTCCTGCGTGACACATCTGTCAATCAACAGGTTCTCCTTGCAGTCAGCGACACCTCTCTTCGACCCTCGTTGCTCATATATCCGTTCGTAAACCGGTTCAACTGCGTGGAGCACTCGCATGTACAGGATGCGCGTAAACACCTTGTAACATGCGTTTAAACAGGTTATCGGCCGGTAGTTCTTTGGGTCAGACAAATCTCCGTTCTTCGGGATCAGCACTGTCCGCCCCTCGACAACCCAAGAAGGAATTTGCTGCTCCCCATTTAGCCATGAATTGAAAATTCTGGCCAAATGGTGGTGGGTACTGGGTAATTTTTTCCACCAGTAGTTGTTTATCCCATTGGGACCTGGAGCAGCAAAGTTCTTAGAGCCCTCAAGAGCTCTTCGAACCTCTTCTGGAGTTATCGGTTGGCACACCTCGTCTGGTTGTTGAAGCCTTTGACAGAAGGCTTCAAAGTGTGCCAGGACTGGAGAGTCTCGGTTGAGTGGAAGCTTCTGTTCGTACAACGTTTTCCAGAAGTTTTCCACCTGATCTACAGTCGGCGGATTTTCAGCAACACGCTGAGGCGGTTCGAATAGGCGCGAGGGCTTTTTACGGAAAAGTTGATTTTCCGCCAGCCCCCTCGCCCGCCTCACTAGTGACTTCTTACAAGACACTAGCATCCGTATCCTGTCGAGGCAGTGCTGTTTGGTGGTCTGAAGCACTGCCCCATTGAGTGTGTGATGGACGCGTCTTAAGTTGGCAGCTACTCGCCGCACTTTAGGCGTAAAAGGTCTATTGGCCGCCATATAGTCCATCACACATTGGATACGGGATGCGTGTTGCCTCGCCTATTATTATTATTATTATTATTATTATTATTATTATTATTATTATTATTATAAATGCAAATGCACTTGACGAAGATCACATGGACTTAATATACATAAGCTGTAATAAAACGTTTGGGATTTAAAACAACCGCGTTGACATTTGATACAAAAAACTTAAAACTTAACCTCAAAATAATTTGACAGTGTGACGCGCGCGTATACGTTCTAACCATACGTGTACACAATGCATCAACGACACTTCAGGCAGACGTATTGTTTATTATTTTTATAATAAATTTTTTATTGAGGTTTTAGAAAGTGTTTTATGGAATTACAATTTGCCTTTTAGATTTATAGAAGCGTTTTTTCTTCATAACGGTTTCATCACAGCATTTGTCAAGAATGTTTTAAGAGTCTAGTTTTGTAATGGCCTTTAATAAGTACTAATACGCATTGAAAATGTCTAGTTTTAAAAAGGATTTTAAATGCATTTATTGCAAATATGTCAAAACCATAAAGACTAATTTAAAGCCTCTTTAAATTTAAATGGAATTTAAGACGTTAATAAAACTAGTTAGCTTTATGGAGAGTTTTATGTAGAAATACATATTATCCTAGAAGCAAATTAGCTTTATAATTAGGTCTTACACAATGCTTTAAAACTTACCATATAAGAGCAAGTATTCTTGAAGCCTAAAAGGCCTTAACTACAACATCAATAAAGCACAAGACTATTTCCTAACCCTGGCAAACCTTTCTTAAAACCTCCTCAAGTCGAAATGACTTTTAAATTGTTCCTTGTGTGTAGGCTTCCTAATTTAAACAAAAAATATCTTTAATTTTGCTCCACAAGAAACCTAAATTTTGTCTGACTTGAAGTTACTCCAGACCAAAATAAACACTTTATCCTGGAGTTAGCGTTTTACCCCGGGGCAAACTAACTTAACCCTGTATTAATAAACCGACCCTCAGTTAGCGGATTATTTTTGATGTAAAACTCATATAAAATAAACTATTACTTCTACCAGTATCTTATTTCGGTCATTGTACAGTCCGCTACTGCCTCTAGATCGGTTCTCCGATAGTTGCAGGTAATTTTAGGTCCCATAAACAAAATTATTTCGGTTAATTCAATTATTAATTAATTGTCAATTATCTTGATAACTTGTGTTCCACTGCTTTTATCTATATTAATAAAAACACTAGCTCATACACCTCCAACATGCGTTTAACAGAAAGTCGTAAATGTATTCTGTTCCTCGAGCCAATTGCAAAATACGCAGCTTTGTTTGCTTTAATGCCAAGTTACAATTTCCAAAATCACAGGCTCACTAACAGGGGGATATTCAAGTGCTATTCGTTGTTTCTAGCAAGCATAATGGTATCGATGTGTGGTTTCAGCCTCTATAATCGATTGCAAATATATTATATAAGAGAAAGCCAATATTTATTAGTTTTTGACATAATGTTCGAAGTAGGAGCGGTAGCTACGTTCCTGGTAACGACTTTAGGTGCTTCGTTTTGGCATATGACCACTTGGGAAGAGTTGATAAACCAGTTACGTGACATAGAAAATTTAAATTGTCTGAAGACCAAAGAATTATCCTCCAAATCGTTGTTTAGGAACGCAAATTTTATACTCTTCGCGTTAAGCGTTCACTTTCTTAACATATGTGTTTTACAGAACGTCTTCTTTGGTCAATATGCCTGTTATTATGCATCTACCCTACTTTTGTATTATTTTGAATGTATAATTGCAAATATAATGTTTAATATCGTACTTTCAATTAACGAAAAATATAAAGGAATCAACGATTTACTTGTAAGTGCCAATTTGCGTAAAGACTTTAATAAAACCTTAAGGAAGGTCAAAGAATGCTACTCACAAATGTACAAAGTTGTGGATACCTTCAATAAATTATTTGGATGGCCTCTGCTCATGCTTCTTGGTAACACAGTTCTTCAAGTATTGGATTCCTTGTCTATATTGATTGTCGACTACCATCTTGGGAAAGTAGATAGTTTATTGATAAGTATCTTTGTTGGTACAGGATGCGTGGTAAGTTAATAAACAAATTATTCTAAATGGTATAATACTAAATGAGATCGTATAAGTGAAAACAGTTTGTATTGAAAATGAACCATTTTATCGGTATAAAAAAGGCCACCTTTTTTCAGAATGTTTAAATTTTTTTAAAATGTCACTTCAAATTCATCTAGACATCTGTACAACAGAGATTTAAAAGGATGTGTATTTAAAACAAATGCTATTTTATTTATCTGAGAAACCCGTTAGACGCTCCTATTGTATTATAAAGCAGAAAATTATTATGCGAATAAATATTACAAAATATGCGCCTGTTACAAATACAAATAAAATAAAAAATGAAAACTTAGCTTTGATAATCACTGCTGTTTTCCTTTTCTCTCATTTGCACTGACTTCTTTCTTGTTCTTGTCATAGCCAGCAAGTAGGTGATGTCACTGCATTACACTATGATTAAATGCGTTACACCAAAACAATGTGGTTTATGTGCCTGATTAAACACTAACTCAGCTTTGTTATGATGAATTGTTTATGAAAAGTCGGATGCTTAATAATCGGTAAACATTAAATATTTCAAATAACCTTGGAAATAAAATAATATGTGTTACTTTGCATTAAAAAACTTTGTCATAACTTATGAATTAGTAGGTTATGAATTCATAATTTGGCCATTTTCTGTCCATTTTTTGGTCATAATATTGTTTAAACAAAGAAATATCAATATTTGTCAATTGGTATAAAGATTCATACTATTGCCTTCAAAATTTCAGCCAGAATAGATTATTTATCTATAATACATCGTTTTTATAGCCACCTATCCACAATCAAGGAATTTTATGAAAATAGTTTAGTGAATATAATTATTGTTAATACTCACTATGTGGATGCAGATGCAGATAAAAGCACCAAATTTGGTATGAAGGTACCCAAGGGTATACTAATAAATGTTAGCCTAGGAGCCCTCTGGAATTTCTAAAAATTTTCATGTAGGCACAACACTAATATTTAAAATATATATAAAAAAAATCGACAGCTACTGGAAGCGGCTTTAACTTCCCCACACGGTGGATCCTTATCAGCTGTATTTGGATATTACAGCAGAAATCAGAGCACTGAGCAAACAAACAAATTACACGTGACTTTGGAGCCATTTATTTCATGAACAAATATCGAACGAACTGAAATGGACTACAAGCAATCTGTTAAAACATAACCTTTCATGTTTGTTTATGTTGCATGTTAATCAAATGCCGAATATTATAAGGGTATTAACAGATAACGTTTCGAAGATTTTGAAGAACATTGGGTAGCGAAAATAATAACACAGAATTTAACCCAAATGCTCTTACCTCAACAAGTCAATAACATTATGGACAGTTCAAGCAGACTACGCATACGTCAAATTAAAATCTTCCTGCTCGATCAAAAAGGTCCGAGCAAGTCGAGCTTCGTCTGAGGCCTTTATTTTGTAATATTCGAAAGTTTAAGATTTAGCTCAGTTAGCTCGATTTGCATTAAATGAACGATTGTGACGCGTCTCATCAATCAGACGTTATATCCGAACACTGCTATAAACGGTAAACGGAAAAAAGCCGCCGAAAAAAAAATCCGCGGAAATAAAATCCTGAAAAAAAAAGCGGCAGAAAAAAAACCAGAGGAAAATAAAGCCGGGGAAGAAAAGGCTGCTTTACAGAAAACAAAGTTTCTTTCACTTCGACGAATCTAGAAAAAAAAAGCCGCGGAAAAAAAGCCGAGGAAAAAAACCTAAACTCTGCGATAAAACGGAGTAGCGAGTTTTCTAATTACATCTCGTCTGCAAGTTTGTGATAGAGCATTGTGATTGGCGTATGTTCGGTATACTGTACAGAATGTGAAAAGTGATGAGATCCGCGACTGGTGGGGAATGGGTTAACATTTCGAATTGTTAATTATTTAAAAAAAAATACAAGTAAACTAAATAAAAAAAAAACAAGTCAAAAACAAATTATTTTCGAATATACAGGGCGAGCCAAAACGAAATTACAGGATCAAGTGCCTTCTTTTTAAATGCAATGACTGACTCGAGCTGCGCTCCGGCAAGATTTTAGAAGAGCGCACCATTAAGAAAAGATATGAAAACAAGTACATATCTTACAGCAGCAGTGACCGATTTTGGTTGGAAAGTTACTGAAATTGGATGTTATCGGCCTGGCGATATTCCTTGTGATCCTGGGGAGGTGCTCACTAGAGTGAGGTGTTCATAACAGTACATCGAAATGTTTACCACCATGCAAATGTTTTTAGCAGACAATGAGAAGTCTGAAAATATTAGAGATTCTTATAGTGATATAGAATATGATATTGATGATGAAGATGAATATTAGCTAATAATTTGAACTGAATCTTTAAGTCTGAAAGTGTTTCCATCAAAGATATTTATTCTAAAATGAAAGAAATATGTTATGTTACCCATAAAGAAATAAAACAAATATGTTAGTTATTCGTCATACATAATTAGCTTTTATTTGTTGCCCATGTCTAATTTTTAATGTATAATGCAGTCTTTCGCCATTTTGGATTCAATATGACACTCATGTCACCTGATTTTATTGAATGAACACTGTGAAATGTTATTTGTTATAGCAAGTGTGGAAACTAACTAAACTTCCTAAAAACGACGATTTTTTTCACATAATTAACAATTATAAATATTAACCTCTAACCTATGACTTAAAAATAACTCTCTTAAAGAAGCTCCTTGTACGAGTCTTTACCGTTGCCATAATTCTATTTTTGCATATCTTGTCTCATCGTTCATAAGTTTTTAATGTAGCTTTGCTATCAGCAGTTTTCTACGCGGCTTTTTTTTCCGCGGCTTTTTTTTCCTCGGATTTTATTTCCGCGGCTTTTTTTTTCCGTTCCCAGGGTCGCATCTGTTTACATATTTGACGGTTTTTTTGTGTCAATGTGTTTTGTGTAAAGTGGCTTTTTTATCCGCGGATTTTTTTCCCCGGCTTTTTTTTCCTTCGGCTTTTTTTTCCAGGATTTTTTTCCGAGTATTCTTTTTCCACGGCTTTTTTTCCTAGATTCGCTATAAACAATGGGGAATTTCGGCAATTTTTTTTTAATTAAAAAATGAGTTCTTTAGATTAAAAGAGGAGATCCGTATTTTTTTTAAAGCAATATAAACGTGAAAAAAAATGTTAAAGTTTAGTTATATATTTTCCCCTAAAAATTTATGACGTATGTAAACGGAGAAGGATACCTACCCTGGCCAAGGAGTTCAGAAGAAGAAGATAACCTAAAATTCTTAATTGTCATCTGAATTTTAATTGCTTTTTGACAGCGACAAGTGTCAGTCTATGGCAGAAAATAAGATGAAAGTAGATACAATTACGCAGTATTTGCAACCGTCACCGGTAAATCAAAGAAATTTTCTGCTACGTTTGTCTTCGTCACGAAACGTTTAATGACTTTTTGAGACCAGAACTTATGGGCTTTAAAAAATACAACGAACTGACAATAATTGTTTAAAATAGTAGTGGTAAGTTCTGAATATATTATATTTTCATATTAATACTTGTTTTTAAATATTTAGACTGAACTGAAATTCCCCATTATTACCTTTAAAAAAAACAACTAAAATACGTTTTGACATTGTCAAAAATATTTGGGTTGGTAACCTTTACGAATGTTGATTTTTTAGGTTATGAAATATATTTAGGGACATAACATGTTTAAGTTTATGCTCATTTTTAATGTTTGTATACGCATTTTTAGCTTGGAGTCGTATCGGCTCCAAGCAAATATTTAAAAATTCACGCAAATAGTTTTCCTATATTGTTGGTTAATATAAAAATAGACTGCTAATTACAGGTTAGATTTCCAACCTACAAAAAGAGTCCTATTTTATTAGGACAAAATATTTAGAACTTCATAAACATTACACTGTACTAGATTTTAGTTGAAAGAACGGGAACCGGGCAGAAATTTTAATAATAACTACGTAACATTCATAAATCTTAAGAAATATATATTTTTGAGGTTAGCTGTGACGTCACGTACCATGCCTATAAATCAACATTCACAAAGGTTACCAACCCAAATATTTTTGACAGATGGCAAAATACATTTTCCCCTAACAATAATACCAATAATATTTTTTGGATGCTGTCGTGTGCACATATAACGAATTCTTTAAATTTTTTTAATGGAAACCAAGTCGAAAGGGTGCAAGTGTGATATATCGTTGAAATTGGAATCTTTACTGCTTTTCAATGGTTCCATTACAAATTGTAAGTAATCATAAAATAAACAAATTGTTGTGCCAAAACGGCAATAAACGTAATCCGATCTCAACCTAAACCTTTTCAGATCTTCTGAAGCATTGAAGAAACCCTCATGCAAAGTTTCATCTAAATCCGTTTAGTAGCTTCGCCGCTATCGTGCTAACATACATACACACCAGCGGCGGCTGGTGAAATTTCAATATTTTTTTTCTCGTCTGTGGCGCATGGGACCCATACGAAATTTGGGAAATAACATCTAGAGAAGCACTTCTCTAATGACCCCTAAAAAATTTTGAAAAAGCAGTTTGCGAAAAAATTTTTGAAAATTTGCTAGCCTCCCCTGGGTCTAGGGACCCCTGTTTACTTTTATTTTTTTTTGTCATATGCATTTGACTTTTCATAAAAATGCATCGACAGATTTTAGAGTTTGTGAAAATATTTTCATTACTAACTGAAATACAATGAACTGAAATTTTGTAATTTACAATTTAACAAATTACAATATTTCAATTCGTTGTATCTCAGTTAGTAATGAAAATATTTTCACAAACTCCAAAATCTGTCGATGCATTTTTATGAAAAGTCAAATGCATATGACAAAAAAAAATAAAAGTAAACAGGGGTCCCTAGACCCAGGGGAGGCTAGCGAATTTTCAAAAATTTTTTCGCAAACTGCTTTTACAAAATTTTTTAGGGGTCATTAGAGAAGTGCTTCTCTAGATGTTATTTCCCAAGTTTCGTATGGGTCCCATGCGCCACAGACGAGAAAAAAAATATTGAAATTTCACCAGCCGCCACTGATACACACACACACACACACACACATACACCCATACAGCGAAAACGCTGTCGTCTGTTACGCGGCTAACTTCTATATTAAATGTACTAGGGACTTAATTTTTTTTTCTTAAATTAAAGCTAAAGAGCCCACCTTTCGATTAAAGTCGGTCCGAAATGGTCCAGGTTACTATTTTTTTTAATACGAGTTTTACCTGAAAAATACGCATTGGTCGTCAAAATTATTTTGAGAATTTGAGGCTAAGAGTCTTCTTATTAGTTCTTGGGTCATAATTTATGGGTAAACATGTTGATATTATTATTATCTACAAATATAATGTTTTAAAAATGCAACCAAGAAAATTTTTTTTTTCGCTGCTAGTTTCGCTACTAAAATCAGTCTAGTCAATAACGGCAATTGTTTTGCGGAATAAAGTCATTTTCTGAGTCTGACAAGTTAAATTTCATTCAATAAATCTTGTAAAACACCAATAATATATAACAGGAATTCGCAACAGGTCTCATCAGCGCAGCCAAGGCACTTTTACCGAGTGTATGACGGGCGCGGCTGCGTGCGGTGACACTCAAAGTGGCGTAGCTCCGTAACGGGTGACGCTACAGAGAAAGTACACATACCAATGGAAAGCCCAAAGTATGAAGAGAAATGTTTATTCGAGTACATTTTCCCCTCCTAGTCTGCATTTATCCGCAATGGCGCCATTTCCAAATTTTTTCAATTTTATTAGCATTAGCATTAGAACGGAAAATTATGAACAAAATATGTAAGGAAACATCTGAAATACGAACGGATATGCTTCTCCGAAGCTTTATGATCACTTCGACCCAAATCGGATCAGTAACAACATTTCTGCTGAACTTTATAGCCAGCTCTGCAATTTCTGCGATTTAGGCCCTTGTTGCTCCGCAAAAACAGGAAAGCCGACGGAGAAAGTAAGGGACTTTTTGGTACGTGTTATCCTAGACCAAAACTACAATCCTGCAAATTTACAGCTTCACAATAATTAATTCCGGGTCAAAAACTAAAATTCCTGGGCTACATGTGATATGCTGCCGTATTTGTCGGCCATTTTGGATTTTAGTGCTGTACATGAACATTTTTAGAAATTCCAGAGGTTAATATTTATTGAGGTACCAAGTCAATCCTGGTTCAAAACTGTAAACAGGCTCTCTGCGAACTTGGCTCATCGAACTGGGTCAAGCTTCTCTGGGTGCCTGGACACAGCAACATCGAGGGCAACGAGCGGGCAGACGCTCTGGCCAGAGAGGGTTCTCAAAGGCCCCTACTGGGTCCGGAGCTGGCTCTCGGCTACCCTAGATCAAATGCCAGGAAGTCAATAGAGAACTGGACACAGTCCCAGTTCCTTGAATTCTGGGCCTCTTACCCAGGACTCCGGCAAGCGAAGCTCCTGCTCACAGGGCCCTTGCCGAAGCGAGCAGAACAAATCCTGCGACTAGCAGGAAACAGGTCAGAATCGTGGTAGGTCTTTTGACTGGACACGGCTCTTTCAGAAAACACCTGCATACCATAGAGGTGATCGACAGCCCCGACTGCAGGTTCTGCGGGGACGAGGAGGAAACTTCCATCCACGTCCTCACTTCCTGCCCTAGTCTCATGAACTTGAGGCACAAACACTTCGGCATTGGATTTCCGGTGCTGGAGGAAATAAGGAACGCCCCTATAGGAAGGATTTTGGCCTTTGGGTTAGAATCCGGCCTGAATGGGGGCATCTAGTAACTACGTAGCGGTAGCACAATGGGCCACAAGGCCTGAGTGCGGAGATCCTTCATCGCCCCGCTAAAAGAAGAAGAAGAAGAAGAAGGTATCTTCATACCAAATTTGGTGCTTTTATCAGCCAGGTAACGGTGATTTCAATAAGCTATGTGGAAGTAATTAGTGAACCTTGCCCACTGAAGGTGAAATTACCTTGGTATAGTTGCATCAAGTAAAAATGAACTCATGATTGCGTTTTGTCCTATGTAAATTGTGCACGAGTCGCCACTGCTCTATTTGTATTCCGATAATGTGTTTAAACAATTTTCGACCTCGTCAAATCGTAAAAAAAATTGTAGTTTATTTAGACATTAAATGATTGTCTATTACCTAAATTGTTAGTATTCAACAGCTTTTAAGTTTATTAGTAAAATATTACTCTAACAGCACTCCCCATCGACATGCGTTTAAAACAGAGTCGCAAGTGTATTCTATTCCTTGAACCAATCGCAAAATATTCAACTTTGTTCGCTATAACGCCAAGTTACAGTTTTAACGATCGTAGGCTTACCAACAGAAGAATATTCAAGTGTTATGCTTTATTTGTAACATGCGTAATGGTATCAGGGTGTGGATTCTGTCTTTACCACCGACTGACAATGTATTATGTAACCACAAGTCGATATTTATTTATCTTGGACATAATGTTTGAAGTTGGAGGGATGGCTACCTTTCTGGCGACGACTTTAGGAGCTTCGTTTTGGAATATGGACACTTTTGAAGAGTTGATAAACCGACTGCGTAATTTGGAAAATGTGTACAACCTGAACAGCAAGGATCTATCAAGCAAATCAATTCTGACGAATTCAAATTTCATACTTCTGATGTCCAGTGTTTGTTTCCTCGCTTTGGCTACTTCCCAAAACGTAGTCTGGGGTTTATATGCCAGTTATTATACGTCTACCATAATTTTGTATTATTTTGAATGTATAATAGCCAATATAATGTTTAATATCATACTTTCAATCAACGAGAAATATAAAGCTATTAACAATTTGCTAGTAACTCTTAACCTTTCTAATGCCAAGGATAAAGATGTTACCAAGACCATAAGAAAAGTAGGGAAACTTTACTTGCAAACGTTCGAAGTTGTAGAAGTCTTCAATAGACTGTTTGGTTGGCCTCTGATACTGCTGCTTGCCCATTCAATTCTACAAATGTTGGATTGCTTGTCAATTTTTGTCGAACATGTTTCTATAACGGTGGACAGTTTTCTTTTAAGTATATCTTATGGAATCATAACCACGGTGAGTTTATCTTATGGCAAATTTCTCCAAAATTCCCCTTATCTATTGCTTAATAGAGGGTTTTCCTGAATGATGTACTAATATTTCAGGGTGTGTTTCCATAGGTCGTTTTATGAAGAAAAGCTCATATGAACATATGTCCGCAACAGCTTAATTTTTTTTTAAATCGTTACTTTTAAATATCTCAGAAAGTATTTTAAATATTATTTTCAATTTTGATATGTGTTAATAGGATATAAAACCACATATTTTAGTTAGAAAAGTTATATTATCGCTCCACCAGTGGCCTCCCTGCAAACAATATATACTCTGATATTTTTGACAAAAAAAGTGGTACGCAACTAACATTTTTCCTTGTGGATATTTTTTCTGATTAGCCTGCTCAATTCTACATGGAAACGGTCTCTTGCGTTTTTCTCGTCGGACGCACAGTTCCAGATTAAAACAATTAAATTCAAATTGCTTCATTTACAGTTCATCTCAAACTTATAGCATCATGAGGCCCAGTGTTTCAACGCAAAGTTAAGCACTTTATCCTACAAATAAATTAGCTAGAAGTTTAGAATATGCTTTTATTAAACACTTTAATATTGCAACTTCATATTCTAAACTTCTAGCTAATTTATTTGTAGGATAAAGTGCTTAACTTTGCATTGAAACACTGGGCCTCATGTTGCTATAAGTTTGAGATGAACTGTAGCAGTATTGACTAATCATTTTTGAACCCAAATCTAGTTGTCCTAGAATAAATTACGTTCTTACAAACATCAGTTTTAAAATAATATTTGTTGGTGTTCAAAACCATCTCATCGCATTATTTCATTCATTTTTAGTTTTTCATTGAATTCGTTTTATTTTTTCGCTGTTTTTATTCGAATATCTCGGTAAATATGGTGAATTATGCGGATGGGGAACTGGCGAAAATGTATTACGTATATGGTCTCGCAGATGGTAATGCAACAAAAGCCAGAAGTATGTATCAGGAAAGATATCCTAATTGTTCCTTGCGTTAGCCGTCTTTGTGAAACTGGTAGTGTCCAAACTGGTAGTGTACAAAAAAGTACTTCGGAAGGTAAACTCCGAACTGTCAGAACACCCAAAATAGAGGAAGCGGTGCTGCAGGAAATCGACGAACATCTTGAGACAAATACGAGGAAGATTGCTAGAGTCATCAAATTGTTTGGCGAATTTTGGTTTATTTTTTTGTTGTATCTGTACCATATTGTAAGAGTTCAGGCATTACTTCCCAGGGATTTTCCACAGCGTGTGAACTTCTATCAGTGGTACCTTCAGAATGTTACACTAAATCCACAGTTTGAGTCACAAATTATGTTCACAGACGAATCAAATTCTTGAGAGATGCCATTCAAAATTATCATGTGTGGGCGGACGAAAACCCCCATGCCATAACCGAAATCCATTTCCAACAAGGGAAATTTTCGATTAATATATTGTTGCTGCCTCCCGGATTATATGGGTAGGATAGGAATTATTGGTAATAATCTTATAGCCCTTTTTTTCTACCAAGACGCCTTAATGGACAATCTTACCTGCATTTTCTCTAAGAAGAACTACCTGTGTTGCTTGAAGATGTACCAATTGCGTTAAGGAAAAAAAATGTGGTACATGCACAATGGAGTTTCTGTTCATTTCAGTGTAATTGTTCGCGATCATTTACATGTGGTTTATTCTAATCGTTAGATAGGTCGCGGAGGACCTCAGCAAGCAATATCCCCGAACGAGTGCGCAATTCAATGCGACGACGGGCGGAAGCATGCCTATTAAGTGAAGGTGGTAAACACGCCCTACCATACCAGGCGTTGTCTATACGATAACCTCTTATTTCCCTATTCTTGATCTTTATCTTAAGTTTATAATGTCCTACCCTCTCCATTATTTCTGTATATGTTCCATTTTACCTTCTTATTCTTTTGTCCCTTTTGCCTCTAAATTCCATTATCCACATTTTTCTGGCAGGAAGACCGCCAGGATGGAATTGCTTCGAACGAGTTTTTTTCAGTATGTACTGTCAGTGTGTATTGTGTAATATATTAATGTTTAATAAATTTTGTAGTTTTTTTAAGCTGGTCGTAGAAAAAGTATACTGTACAACTCGAGTGGATTATCCATATAGCACTCAAAAGATTTGAAGCACTCCGCCTACGGCGTCGTGCTCAAACTTCTTTATTGTGCGATATGGATATCATATCCACTCTTGTTGCATAAACTACTATTTTAGTGCTTGTGCTCGCGCAAGAATGCAAATTTCAGTGGTATATATTAATTAATTATAAGTATCTTTGTGTATTATGTCAAAAGTCATTGTTAGTTTTAAGTTTTATTTCTAAACAGGAGCACTAACCCTCCAAACTAAATAATGTTCTAGCCAAACCGGACCTACCCTTACCCAGCCGTACATTCATCACGGCGCAACGCGCCGTGGTTGTCTGACGCTTTGGGCCAGGTTCTGGGAAGGCGCATATTTGTATATGCTTAATTTAAAATAAATCTGTTTTGCTTTTCTTGCGTATTTCGATACTTGCATTGAAGCAACGTTCATCGCGGTTAGTATTTGGATGGGTAACCCGTCTGGGAAAACACAGCGATCTCATCCTACATTCTAGTGGCTTGTACATTAGTGTATACGTAGAAGCCATGTAATTTTAGACGATGATTACGTAGTTCATATACCATCCTTCGGAGGGGATGTAAAGTAGTCGCTCCCTTGTCTATTAAATGTTAGGCAAGTAAAAGATCCCTACTCTTCGACAGAGAAGAGATTCGGAAAAATTTTCAGGTTGGGAGTAGGTCTACCTCTGGCCTTGGTAGTGGAAAGAGGCCTATTTTAATAAAAAAAAAGTACTTAATTACAATTTAAGTTCAAATTAATTTTACGTTACTATAGTTCCACTCCACTACGTGGATGTGGAAGTGACTGCATTTGACCGTGCACTTTAAGGGCTTTGGAGCACGGGTTAATATTATCCGATCAAATTAAAATTTTTTGCTTCCACTTTTTGAATAATTTGAAGATCGCAAAAATTTCAAGGTTGCAAAATGATTACCACCCTAACAGAGAGAGAGAGCTAGTATTTGTGAAAAGCACTTTAAAAACGTATGTAATATGCAGACTTCTGGCATTATGATCTCTTTCAGCCCTTCTACTTTAACCGAATCTCAATGAAATTTAGGTTTAAACTTTACAAAATTGGCAAGATTTGTTGACCTTGTAACAAATTCATATATTTTTTGGTATTTGAAATGTCACCAATAAACGATCCTATCATATCTATTTCTGTATCTCACAGAACTCAACTTCATTTGTCTTTTTTTTTTCAGTTTGGACCTGTGATGGTGATATTTTGCTGTGACCTTACGACGAAACAACCCAGGAAATTGTTGATAAGTTGTTTTAAACTGGAGCATTACTTACCTGTCGGTTCAGTGGATAATAAAGAGCTTAAAAGGTTGAAGAATCTCATTGACTGCCAGCGTCCAGTCTTCACCGCTGCCGGTTTTTTTCCCATAAATCGATCAACTCTACTAGCTCTGATTAGTACCATTACTACTTACTTCATTGTAGCTATACAATTTTACAATTTATAAAATTAAGGGTGTGAGATATTGTCCTTAATAAAATGTGTGATTATTTATTATTATAAGATTGCAACATTCCACAGAGCTAAACAGTGCATGGGATGAGATAAGATATCAGTTTGTAATAAGTACAAGATAATATCCAGGACAGAGAGATTCGATAGGAAAATATTTAATAGATTGTTTAAGGGGTTGGTCCTGGGTTGGCCTTTCTTCACCTTGACCTAAAAGGTCTTTTGTGAATGAAAAAATATTTAATATGTTTGACCATAACTTTTTTCGCAAAAAGAAAAAATATAAGCTGTCTACATTTTTACAATATTACAAAATGACAGAACAGACTAAAGCCATTATTGAACTAAAAAACAAAAGGACGTCAAGCTTAGATGGTTTAACTGTGCAAATAGTTAAAAGCATATCATCAGACATTTTTGATTCGTTATTATACATTATAGTGGAGTAAAAAACAGGGGAAAAGTCGCTTCCTTCTCGAGTTTTTTTTTTAATCTTAGAACAAACTTAGATATATACCATTTCGTTAAGTAGGTCGATGTTCATTAGAAATCATGAAATACGACATTTTTTAGTGGTCACGGATATTATTAATTTTAAAATGGTGTGAAATTTTTTTTTTATCATGTTTTTTTGAACATCTAGTGCCATAACTCAAAAACGAATGGAGCTATCCACATGAACTTTTTTTTTGTTATAAAACACACACTTAAGCGCTTCTATCTGTGTATAGTATTGTTAACTAAAACATTTTTAAGTTTGTTAAAAACTTAGATAACCTTGAAAGTTCAGAAAATACGCAGTCAAATTTTCACTAAGCTACAAACTTTTTTGTTTTTGAAAATTTTGTATAACATGCTGCAAAGAAAATAAAGCCAAAAGACCAAAAAAGTTTTTGATAGCATATTTTTTATTGTCTTTTATAGTTTAGGTACAGTTATTTTTTTTAGAGCGCGCGAATTGCAGAAATTGAGTATTAATACGCCCACGTCCACTAAAACTAACTACTCTCAGGGCGGTGTACTATCAACGTTATTCGTTTTCGTCGAAGATCAAATTATAAAACCGCTTCCCAAGGAATCACTACTTCCACATCCAGATCTTCTATCCAAGTCACTCAGAACGAAAAAAATTTGAATGTGGAAATCATTTTTTATGGAACTTTAATAATATAATATTTGAAATCGTCTACCCCAAAAACCTATAAAACGATATGCCACATCGGTAGTGAGGCTGAGGATGGTGGAAGGGGGGTGGTAGTAGTGGTGAATAAAGTAAAAAAAATTTGAAGCCTTTGGTTCTTGTACACACACTAAATGACAATTTTATTTTTTTCGCCTCCTTGAATAATGGGGTGGTTAATGAGTTGGTAATGGGGGTGGTTAATGCCAAAAAAAAAATTTGAGAGCTTAGCTTCTCTTATATATACTAAATACCAGTTTTATGGACTCTTACTTGCTTGATTTGCCTATTTACCTCCATTTACACCCAACCCTTTAACGGAATAATCTAGTTCCAGATCTCGTTAAAATACATGGTACGTGTACCAAATTTCAAGTCAATATCTTAAACGGTTCCTGAGTAATCGTGCGCACAAAAAAGTTACAGACAGACCGACAGACAGAATTTTTTTTGCTCAAACTTAAAATCTCGACGTTTCATGACATTCTAAGCCTATTTGGACAATAAAAATTTTCAAAAATATTTTTGTCCATACTATATTTCCACTGAATGTGGAAGTAAAATGTGTAACGATATTCTTTCTTTTATTACCACTAGTATTATATTGTAGAACGTATGGTCATTGTGCGAATTGTGCGTGGATTATCTACTTAAAAAATATTTAAGATAAATAAGCAATCTAAGTTTCATTCAAAATGGAGTGAATTTTCTGTGGCGTAGTAATAGAGGAAAACGATAAACTTGTGCACAAGCCATGGAAACAGAGTTTAGAGACTATAATTAGGAAATTAAAAAAGACTTAATTTAGGATATTTTTTTCTTTTTTGTTACCTAATTTAGTCGAAAATAACACGTTTACTCACTTCACAGGTCTACAAAAAAAAATTCTTCTCCAAGGACTAAACCTATCATGCCTTAAGTATTTTTGTGTGCTGAATCCGAATTTTCAATTAAAAAAATTTTCTAGCGCGTAGATTTCGAGTAAATTCCGGTTTTTATTGTCAAAAAACCGTATTTTGACGATAAAACCGGGATTTACTCAAAATCTACGCGGTAAAATTTTTTTTTAATTGAAAATTCGGATTCAGCATACAAAAATACATAAGGAATGATAGATTTAGTCATTGGAATAAAGTTTATTTTTTTGTAGACCTGTGTACAAAGTGCACCTGTGCCACAGATCTACAAGAAAAAAAGTTCTGTTCCAAGAACTAAACTTATCATTCCTTATGTATTTTTGTGTGCTGAATCCGAATTTTCAATTTAAAATTTTTTTTACCGCGTAGATTTAGGTTTTTATCGTATGTAATATCATTAGTGCTTAAAATTTTATCGGAAATTTTTTCGAAAGCGGGTTGCTTGGTAATATAATGAGCGCAAATTGACAGTTTATTATCTGATTAAATAACGACCGCTTTAGCGGGAGGGATTTAATCTTTGATTGCGCAACATTTTTTCCATTTTACTATAATATTATTTTTCACCGTTTCCGAGATCCCAATGCAATGCATACTCCATTTAAGATTTTTAATTCCTTATTGCCTTCAACCTTAGTCCTTAATGTGTCACTGGAAAAAATAAGTTATCCTTTCAGATCCTAAAACGTGATAAAACAATCCTAAACATAAAAAAAAAAATAATGAAAAGTTCCGTTACACACAATACATAATCATTATTATTCTTAAGTACGGCGCGCGTACGCTTCGACAATTCCTCCATACTAAAAAATTCGTAACTAGCAAACTATTGCTAATAATGAAAATATTTTTTTTCTAAAAACTTTTTTAGTCTATTGACTTCATTTTTTTCACAGCATGTTACACAAAATTTTCAAAAACAAAAAAGTTCCTCGCTTAGTGAAAATTTGATGGCGTATTCTCTAAACTTTCAGGGTCAACTACGTTTTTGGCATGTTCACATTTTTTTTATTAGCGATCCTATGAATAGAGAGAAGCGCTTAAGTGTGTGTTTTATAACAAAAAAGTTCACATCGATAGCTCAATTCATTTTTAAGATATGGCAATGGATGTACAAAAAAACATGATTTAAAAAAAAATTAAATTTTACACTTTTTTTTAAATAAGAATATCTGTGACCACTAAAAAATGTCGTATTTTGTGTTTTTATGTGTAAAATGATGTTGTTGGTAATACCCACTGTGTCTGATCTTGTTCTAAGCTTATAAAAAAAACGACACAATTTTATCTCTTTTTCGCTCCTCTATTATTAATAAATCCATTTTAAGTGGCCACTTCCCTGATGCACTAAAATTGTCCGTTATTCCGATATTTAAAAAAGGCTGTGAACATGATTTGGAAAATTACCATCAAATATCATTACTAAAGGTATTATCAAAAATTTTTGAGCATATTTTCAGTAACAGACTAACAACATAGCTTCAGAAAGAGTAAATCAGTTGGGTGTGTCTTCTAAATTGTTTTATTTTGTTTATAAGGAATTAGATAGTGGTAATATTGTGACAATTCTATTTGACTTCTCAAAAGCTTTCGACCCTGTTAATATCTTAGCTGGTAAGTTAAACTATGGGTATGGGATTAAATTTCCAATTAGATGATATAAAGAACCAAAATGGCCGACTTCCGGTTGCGATGCAATTGACATAAATATCAAATTTTTAACTGGGACAACCTGTATATTTTGGCAAAATCGCGGCCTTCTGTGATTAAAACTAGAAATTAAAAACATCTATATTTTTTGGAAATCAAAATAATATTTGAGGGTCAGATCATATGTATTTTGGCCAGCAGCATCCAAATATACAAACATATACAGGTTGTCCTATTTAAAAATTAGATTTTCATGTCAATTGCATCGAAACCGGAAGTCAGCCATTTTGGTTCTTTACATCATATAATTGGAAACTTCATCCTATATCACTATAGTAAACTTGAAAAAAATCAATTCGCTCGTTCAAGAGTTACAAGAGTGTCCCTATCAGCTGAGCCATCCGGTATATGAAATAAAAAGGCAATAAACATACTAATTTGAAAATAATACATTTATTTTACATTAAAACTTCACAATGTCATGTTAAATTGTAGAATTATGATTAAATACGTAATGACAGCTGTGAACAACGTGGATAGAACTGCCTGATTTATATCAAAGAATCCTGCAGCAGAAAAGGTAGGTGCTAGCTGCTTGGTAAACTTGGCAAACAGGACGAGCTCGTGTCTAAGCGAAGGCTTCTCCAAAATTTCCTGATAAAGAAAACAAGTTTTCACAATTTTTCTACCGCTTTCTTCGACTCCATTGCATGACATTACAATTGCTATTGTAGAAACCTGAAAAAATAAAAATGAATCCCTTACATTGTTGTTTTTATTGCATGAGTATTCTTTGATTTATGTACCAAATTTAAGTTTAATATTTCGGAAAATTCCATATTACATCAACAAAAATGAATTAAGCCCTTTCACATATTTTGAGCAAATAATATACCGAGTCACTCCTTTTATTCGTTTTACAGATAAAATTTCCTGTGATTTTTCATCTACTTAGGCCGGTCTCGAGCAAATTGCAAAAAACCAGAGGCATGCTGAAGCAATTTTATTGACAATTTTATTCCAAAACAAAGGCAGCGTTTGTCAGATTTTGAATTGTTTAATTAAAGTAGTGCAATTTTTTGAGGGTTATTTATGTGAAACTTGGTATAATTGATATAATATTACATATTAGTATAATCTTCGGTAGTATAGCGCACCATTTTCACATCAATAACTCTAAGTTTCTAAATTTAATAAGAATTCAATAATTAATCAAAATTCTTAATTTGAAACAGGACATTTGACCTTGAAATTTACCGGACCACCCTGTATAGGACATATCTTGCAGTTCAGTACGAAGTTGCTCTAATGAGCCACCAAAACAAAAAACCGGATCCACAATTTGATCATCGTACGTCAATCCGCTTGAGGGTTATTAGGACAAAACTGGTTGCCAGGCGCCCAATTTAAGGGGCTGTAACTCGACTAGGAGGCGCGGTAGGAAAAAAAATTATCTCTGGGGCACCTCAATTTAAAGTTGAATTTAATGTACTTTCTTTTGAATCACCCTGTATATTAACGAAAACAGTATTTGAGATTTTTAAAATATTGACGCACATTGTTTTGGTTACAGTTTATTTGTTTTTTATGCTACAAAAACATAAAAATCATTTGGACTTTTAATAAATTATCGTTATTTTTGACGCAAGTGTCATATTTTCTTAGATATTTAACATTTAAACTAAATACTTCGTCTTACAAACGTTTGCACGCCATCTTTAAATTTCCATATCTCCAATCCCATCAAATCGACATAAATTCAAAAATCCAAATTCTTTTTCAATTTACAAGCTTTATTTTTAATTTCCACCATATTTTCTCCAAAAACTAATAGTCCCCTATCAAATGTACATCCGTGGGTTCTTTGATGATGCAAGTGTGGTAGTGGTCTCAATCTCTTTGTTTGACCTTGGAGCAACATACTTTCGATGTTGGCACTCTCAAAAATGGTGCGTTTGAGTGCTGCGCGCGAAAAACAAAATGGCCGCAGTCGCAAACACTTTTTCCCATTTATCTAAGTAACCATTGGGATTACGAAAAAAAGTTTTATATAAAAAATATTGCTAAATCAATTATCCAGAGAAAAGGTTATTACAATTTTTTATGTAGAACTAACCGTTCTCTCAAAAAGTTTCATTTTATAGTTTCCAATAATAAAAATTAATATGTCTAATGATGAGAGATTTGCCAATGCATATTAACATATTTGACACTATTTCTCAGGCCACTGGAAACAATAATTATAACTAAAACATTACAAACTTAAATAAATTAACAAATACTCTCCCCTATGTTTTACAGTATAGGTAGGCATAGGAAATTGAAAGAAAAAGTACCTATATAATTTTAACGTTTTCCTTTTTACTTCCTTCTCTTTCCCCCATCTGTGTCTGTGGCTGATGGAACCCATCCAAGGCCAGAAAAGGGAAAAAAAAACAAAAATTTTAACGTTTAATGAAGAAACTTATAGAAATACAGTAGTTACAGATTTATATAGACAAAGTACAGACAAGCAATACTTTTCACTTCTCCAATAACATTTTTAATTAAAATCATTGTCACTTGCACATGCAAATCTCACTTAGCCCCAAATCTTCATCATCGCCTTGCTCGCACTCTCCCATATTATCACATCGGTCGAGATTACCTTCGCACATTTCGGTACACCGGAGTCCATTCGACTGACACGTACATGGAGGAGAGCAACGCCTTTGGGAGCATGAGCAGCGACAAAGTTCCAAGATAAGCTCTGGAGCACAAGGTTTGGTACAAACAACTGGCTCGTATGTGCTCCCTACTTTCTTCCATCCAAAATCTGAGGGTGGTGGGTTATTGGGATGCTGAATGAAGTCCTGATTCCACTCAAAACACTGAAGATGGGCCCTTAGCAAAGTCGGATCCAGTGCAGATCTTGTTGGAGGAAGGTTCTCATCTTGACATTGTTTCTGAGTGAACAACAACCATCTCACAGCTCCTATGTCGGTCAATGTTGTTTTGGGAATATAAAGCTGAAAAATGAACGCTTCCAAGTTAGCCCTGGCATCTTCTGTGAGAGGCAGTGTAGTCCCCAATGTAGCCAAAGCTTCTAGCAGCTTATCACTTGCAGAATTAAAAGTTTTCCACCACTTTATTTTACCTTTGCCAGCAAATGATCCTGTTACATCTGCTCCTGAAAGTGCGCGTAATCCAGGAAGTGCAGTGGCTTTCAGAAGTCCAAGTGCTCTGTAAATTGAACCTAGCTGAACAAACCTTTTCATGCCATGGCCAACGAAAAATGCAAACTCTTTCGAAAGTTGGGGATATCGTCTTAGTGCCAAAATTAGGACATCAGTATCGGGGGAGAATACATGAGTAGTTTTAATTCCTTTCCGTGCTAAATATACTGCATCTTTGTGTCCGCCTCCTCCTGCGTACTTGAAAAGACTGGATACATCATCGCCATGTGATGAAGCTGCTTTGTCCCTCCAACTGATTACAAACCTTTTGTTATTGGTCACGCCAAATTGAAGAATCTGACTGGAAAGGAACTCTGTCAGTTCATCCTTCGTCTTATCGTGGGGCAAGAATTTATTCATTTCTATACTTCCAATTTTCGTTTCTGGTCTAATTTTGTACTGGATTGGATCTGAGCCTTTTTGCCGAATCACTGTCGTGGCTTTCTTCAACGAGTTTTCTTTGTAAGAGTCGAAAACAACATGGACCTCACTGTAATTGCTGAATTTTTGCCCGATCCATTTGCTGAAGCTTAAACCGAGGTCACGGCATGTCTTCAGTTTGTGGTAGGTGTGAAGAAGCGCCATGCCATATATTATCGCAGCTTTTTCCTGTAGCTGCTCATTTTCTTCTAAAACTGCAGGTGTGGTGGAAGCATGATCATCATCGTTTTCTTCGGCAAGTATACCTTGCATTGATTCAAGAGCATCCATAAGTTTGTACTTAGCTAGACAATGGTGCTTACTCCCGTCAACTGCAAATAATGACTTCGGTAGTGCTGAGAACTCGTAGTTGCTCAAATAGTATCTCAAATCTACGTCAGGTCTGCTTCTGGATACTATCAATAATCTTGAAATAAGAGATAAATCTGTCTTTATGGCTATAGATTTGTCTTTGAGGGTAATTTTAACTTTTTTTCGCTGCCGTTTTACACATTTTAATAAAACTTTTTTCAACGAATCCCGGAACTGAATGTTGTTAGTATGAACTCTTTGCTCTAAGAAGGAATTGTGCGCTTGGCCAGCTTAAGCCACACTGTCTAAAGACATCTTTATTTCCTGTGGAAAGACTCCCTGAGTTAGGATATTAATGAGCTCATCAGTTTTGCAGTGAAAGGAATTTGTTGTCTTTTGAAACGCTTCCTTTAGTTTAAGTATGTTATCATCCTGACGCTGCTGAAGTTTAACGGACACTTCATGGTGTTTACTTCGTTCTGTATTTTAAAAACCTATCATTTTTTCAGTTTCACATGCAATTCTTGTAAGTTCCGAATTGGCAAGAAAGAAACGAAATAATTTTAAAAGTTTCTGAGAAAATGGTTAGTCCTGCATAAAAATTTATAATAACCTTTTTTATGTAAAATTGATTTAGCAATATTTTTTGTATAAAACTTTTCTTCATAATCCCGATGGTTACTTAAATAAATTGGAAAAAGTGTTTGCGATGGCGGCCATTTTGTTTTTCGCGCGCAGTACTCATGCGCATCATTTTTGGGAGTGCCAACATCGAAATTATGTTTCTTCAAGGCCTAATAAAGAGATTCAGACTACTACCACACTTGCATCAAGGAGCCCACGGGAGCCTATTTTTGTACGCTTGGCAGGGGACTATAATATTTATTGAAATATTTAAAGAACAAAAATTTGAAATTTTTTCGAAAATAATTTTATAGCTTATATCACATTTTTTTTATAAAGAAAGTACTGTAAACGAGAAAAACTGAACATTTAGGTCGTGCTATATATTAACGAAAAACAGTATTTGACATTATTTTTAATAACTTGCCAATTATAGTTATAGTTAAGTAACAATATAGTGAAGTTTTTATTAAAAAAAAATGGGAATGTGCACCTTGTTTCACTCATAACGTCTTCGTTTTTATGCTACAGAAACAAACGACAAATATTTGGAAGCGTAATTAATAGTCCTTTATTTTGATTGTTGGCATTTTTTAACTTTTAAATACTTCGTCTTATAAACGTTTGAATGCTATTCTTAAACCTCCATATCTCCGAAACTATTAATTCTACAGAAATAAAAAAAAAATAATTGTCAATTCTAGCTAAATGTGATACTTTTTCGAGTTATTCGGCGGAAATAATTTTGAGATACCTGTTTTCTTAGCTAAAATCTGAATTTTCAAGTTTTATGACTTAAAATCTATCAATTTATATGAAAGATGCATAGAACCTTTTTCTCAAAATTTGACGATCTTTCACTTCCAAAGGTTGTTTTTTGTGCCATACCCTGAAAAGGGGTAGCATCCATCCATGCCCCTCATAAATTAACAAGCTCTCGCATACTATAGAAACGTTTACTTGATGTAGTTACTATTAAATTATCAAAAAAATATTGTAAAAGGCCATAAAAACCGCCCATAAAAATATCAAAGTCGGCGCAATTGCATGCTGAGAAGAGTAATACAGAGAGCCGTAGTGCAAATTTTTGCGTATTAGAATGAACAAAATAATACTAGAGATTTAAAAATCCTGTCATTGGTAGAAACTTAATGATGTTTCTGGTAAATTAAAAAATCTTACTCTGTTTTGCGTCAAGATAGGAATGTCTTATGTATTGGTGGACGCCTTGCCCGTCCTTCGCAACATTGACAAATACAGTTAAAGTACGGCTATGTTTATCTTTTACACTGGTATTAACGCCGACAATAATCTCCGCGCCGTTCTAGTTAGGGGTGATTCACGTAATTATATCACGAGTTAGAAATCTTAACTAAACGAGACGTACTTCCGTTTATTTCTTATCTTGCCAGAACATACTTTACATAAGAGTAATCATGTTTTATCTATTAAGTAAAACATTATATTTATTATTTAATATACTGCAGAAAAATAAAGCATACCCCGGTCTCCCCTTATGCTAGCTCGGTTTGAAGCTAGTTTTTTATGTGCAGTATAAAAATTGAGTGAACTATAGCGTATTACTTACCGTGTAAACAGTTGAATACAAGACATAATTGAGAAACACCACCGTATTATATTCGGAATCCTCAGTTTGCGTAAACTTCAAAACATAATTTAGATTCCCCAAAATGATCAACACATAGGTGCAAAAATTAAAAAATATTCTCCACCCAAATATAATATTAATCTGAATAACGCCAGTGTACAGCAAAGCGTATACTCTTTGTATCTTATGCAACTTTATCAAAGCTCTTTGGTCTTCCTTCACGGAAATAATAACTATTTTGCCTTTTTCTCTCAAGACCTCCTCAATAAGCCTATCTAGAAACTGGTATCTTTTCTTCAGCACGTTGTTTATACACACTATGGTATATATTGTGAAGAATTGGTAGTACATTACGATCCTATACAGTATATAACCGTACTCCACTGTTAGATCTTGCACTGGCAGAAAAACAACTATCTCATAAGTGTGTATAAAAACAAAAGTTATATGAAATAAACAAAGTCCTAGTATGTAACGACAAATCCTAGTATCGTCTTTAAAATCTAGGTAGTGCAATTTCTCCTCAGCGCTGCCAAGACAGCAGAAAAATACTCTCCAATTTTCCACCTTTCTTATCATCCCCAGGAAACAAGTCAGCAGGAAAAGCAGCTCCGACAAGCACTCAGAGCTCTCCAGAAATGCCTGTGCCAAGTTCATGTGCATATCAGATAATGCCTGGTATCTTCTGTTTAGGGACAACGCTGTGCCAAATACCGACAAGACGGTTAATATCAAGATGTAAAGTTTGTAGAGTGTGCCGTTTCTTGCTTTCCACATTGGCGTTATGCCCAAAATTAGTCCTATTTTAAACAAAGTTTGAATGTTTTTGAAGTCGCTTTTCATTCTGGATTTTGTTTATGTGTTACACATTATACTTTCTATAACCCACAAGTGAGCAATCTATGTTACGATATGCATATTGTTAAAAATTTTCAGACACTCGGCAGCTTACAAGGAGGCTCTAGTCTAAACATAACGAAGGAATAATGACTTGTACGAGACCGCGGGGCTACCAGATAGACGAAATATAAGGTAAATCGTTTGTTGTCCAAATACACAATTTATTTCTCATTAGGTACTTCAGTCCAATTTAAAATCGATTATCTGTCAATTCTTCGCGTAATATGGGCTTTTTCTTACAATTCAAATCTGGCAACTCCCATTTCTAGTGATTGGATGGTTCAATTATGCTCAATGACGTTACATAATGTAACAATCACCTCCGAATTTTCATATCGTACATGTCAGAAGTTCCAATAATTCGAATAAATCAGTGGTAAAAATAGTTATTACGACTGAAAAGTGAAATTAATGCGAGATGGTTCAATTAATCTTAAAAATACATTCATGGCATACAGAGAGATCCATTATTTGCCATTTTCTGTTTATTTTAGGTGAGATACAAGATGCGGGATAAAGCATAGATAAATGGATGGACATTTAGGTAAAGTCTTTTTGAAAATATAAGACTTATGTAAAAAAATATGTGAAAAAGTTTAGGCTTAGCGGCTCCAACCTCTCGGCGAATTCTGATCACTAACTCTTCTTGGCTAAGTAGTCTGTTCTTACACACAATATTTTTTAAACGACCCCACAAATAAAAATCAAGTGGTGTCAGGTCCGGAGACCTAGGGGGGAAACTCCTGCACTTGACTTCTTAGACCTATCCATCTACCTGGAAAATTGTCTTCCAGCCAACCCCTCGCAGCGTTAGGAGCCAAGGCACCATCAAGTTGATAATACAAGTCTCTGGCATCTTGCGGCAGATTATTAAGGTTAAATTTCATTTTGCAACAAATTTGAATACGCGCTGCCCCATTGAATCTCAGAATGAAAAATGCCCAATGACCTGGTCATTCCATAGGCCACACCAAACGTTAACTTTTGACACAAATTGCCTGATAAACCAGTGGGGATTTTTATCAGCCCCAAAACGGCAATTCTGAGATGATACTATTCCATTGGTGGTAAATGTTGCCTCATCAGTAAATATGGCGTTTTTCAGAAAATTTATATTGTTTAAAAATTTACTCTGGCCCAAAAACAGAAAACCTGTATGCCTGTATCACCATCTTGTAGGGTATGTAAAAATTTTGGGTCTTTGCTCTTTTTCTATGTTTTTCAATCAACGCCAAACCATGTTCTTATTAATATTTAGATTTAATGCTACTTGCTTTATGCTATAATTTGGATTTTCTCTAAAATATTGTTCTTTGTTTTCAATTTGCCGATTTTGTAAATTATAATCCTTTGGTCTTAACTTATATACATTTCCAGTATTGTTAAAGCTTTTATTGATGGTTGGTACCAATTTATCGCGAATGGGAAGCTGATGGTTGCGATGCCGTAAATTAAATTCAATAACATTTTCGGAATGATCTGGCATTTTTGTGAGTTAATGAATCAACTCCACTTTTTCTCGCATTGTTAAACGCCGAACCACATTTATTACACAAAAAATTACACTTCACTTATTATCTTACATTAAAAAAGTATTCACATGAATTTTTAACTAGGTGGCATCCATCCCTTATAAATTGGCAATCCCTCGCATAATATAGAAACTTTTCTTTGATACATTTGATACACCTAAAAAATGAACGAAATCTAATTCATATGACATTATTCCGAAGTTAAAACCTCTAGTTACTGTAGTATAATATAACTCAAAGAATCTTTCACTTTTTCCTATAATTAAAGAATTATTTAAGAAAAAATCAGTTTCTGAGTTGTGCCCCTGTTGAGTTTAAGTACATTATTATTATACCAATGTTCAGCAAGATTTTGCTTTTCATTTATCATTAGTTTTAGATCGTCCATAATTTTGTTCTGACTTATTAATGTTGTGTCATCTGCGTACATTACACCATTGTTTGAGAAAATATAAAAAATAAATCATTTATAAATATAAAAACAGTGGACCTAAAACTGACCCTTGAGGCACTTCTTGTTCCAAGTTTCTAAAATGTGATATATTGTTGTTACTAGATACACAGTGTTTACGTATGCTTAGATAGAATTCCAACAGTTCCAAGAATATACAGAGTGGTCATACAACAGAAAAAATACTAAATATATACAAATTTCACGAGACAGGGAGTAAAAAATGAGTCATTTTTTTTGTCACATCAAATTCAAATTGCAAAACCACCCAAAGTGCTTGTCACAGAAAAAACGAACAGGGCTTTTTTTCTTCGAGAAAGAGCAAAGAAATAATTCCCATTTTAAACTTAAGGTGAACGTAATTCGACTTCTCCTACACCCCTGAACCGATTCAAAAATTTTTTGATGGGTTTTTAGAGAAAACAGTTTGAAAGGAGTGTCTCTGTCGCCATAGACATCAAGTGTGTTTATTAATACGTTGTGAGAGACGCAGTTAAATGCCCTCCTAAGCGTAACTGCTGCATAAGCTCCTTCCTCGATACATTGGATTATGTCCCTTACAACTTTATAGATGGAATCCATAGTTTAACATTTTTCCCTGGAGCCAAATTGGCGTATACCGGGTGACCACCTTTTATTGGTTTGTCTCTTAACAGGTTTTTTTTGTCAGTACACCAATAAAAACATATTTTTTTTATAAAATATTTTATACACCCTTTTTTATTATTTGATTCTCTATCAGATCGATTGGTTAGTTTTTTTATTTTTGTATCCACTCCTCTTCCTAAAAGAATATACAGAGTGGTCATACAACAGAAAAAATACTAAATATATACAAATTTCACGAGACAGGGAGTAAAAAATGAGTCATTTTTTTTGTCACATCAAATTCAAATTGCAAAACCACCCAAAGTGCTTGTCACAGAAAAAACGAACAGGGCTTTTTTCTTCGAGAAAGAGCAAAGAAATAATTCCCATTTTAAACTTAAGGTGAACGTAATTCGACTTCTCCTACACCCCTGAACCGATTCAAAAATTTTTTGATGGGCTTTTAGAGAAAATTTCACACGTCGCTTTTTTAGCCAATCAGAAGTTTGTTCTTGGTTTCGTTACCATAGCAACCCAAAAAATTTCCGGAAATTTTCATTCTCCAGGGTATCCTGAACGAAATTAATAAGTGGAAATTTCTCTGTCAAATTATTGACATATGAACATATTTGACATTTGCTTTTACCTAAAAATGGAATTGTATTTGTCATATTAAACGGTATAATTATAAAAATAATCACTGAGGTCGTGAAACAACATTTTATTTCATGTTTAATTATGATACTGAATATTTCAAATGTGTTTGAAAATCCTTCAAAAACTCCTCGCGTTTCAATGGTGAATACATCGGTGAAGAAACTGTATCAATTAAATGCCTATGCTTGACTACATAAATACAATATTTTGAAATAATTTTATTTAACATATCTTTTCCAGTTCGTGAAAACTTAGTTGAAACTTTCAGTAGCTTTCTCTGTACTATGCTGAATAACTTCTCATTTTGATTTTCGTCCGTATTACACTTTTCAATCAGGCAGGGGCGGCTGGTGAAATTTCAACAATTTCGTCTGTGGCGCATGGGACCCATACGAAATATGGGAAATAACATCTAGAGAAGCACTCCTCTAACGACCCCTAAAAAATCTTGAAAAAGCAATTTGCGAAAAAATTTTTCAAAATTCGATTGACCCCCCTAGGTCTAGGGTCTGGATTTTGGTGGGCAAACAGATATAATTGATACAGACCTGTCTAAAGCATTTGACAGGCTGGATCATGGGCTGCTACTGCAAAAGTTATCTAATTTTGGTTTGAATCTGGACTTTCTAAGTTTCTTTGAGTCATATCTTGGTAGCAGAACGTTAAACGTGAAGTATCATGGGTTTTCATCTATTGAAGTGTTAGCGACGTCAGGAGTTCCACAGGGTTCTGTTTTGGGCTCACTATTATTTATGATATTTATCAATGACATTTGCCATGATATCCAAAGTAATGTCCTCCTATACGCCGATGATCTTAAACTGTTTGCATCCATTAACTCCGAAGAAGACTGCCATCGATTACAACACGACCTCACAAAGATAAACTCATGGTGTGAAAATAATAGTCTACCCTTAAATATATGTAATGCGATACCCTTACGAGAAGAAATAACTCCATAAACTTTTCCTACAAAATAGGCAATGATATGGTAACTAGATGCACTCAATTCAAGGATCTTAGTCATCTTTGACTCAAAATTAACCTTTACTGCCCACATAGATCACATAACTGCTAATGCCTACAGAAATCTAGGCTTTATTATGCGAAATTCAAAGCATTTTAAAGATATTTCCACACTTTCTCTCCTATTTAATGCTCTTGTACGGCCAAAACTGGAATACGGTAGTATTGTCTGGAATCCACAAAACAATATTCATATCCTTAATTTAGAACGGGTTCAGAGAAGTCACGTTAAATCAATCCCCCAAAGCTGACGGAACTTATCCTTCCAGAGGTACTCCACAATCTGACTTATTAGGTAGATTTAATCTAAACGACTTAGTGACACGTAGGGTCTATTTTTCTGTTTTGTTCCTATACAAACTATTAACAAGTCAGATAGTAGTCCGGATATTCTTGGTTCCATACATTTCAGTGTTCCATCTTTTCAGACTCGCTCATACGCCCTATTCTACTTAACTACGCCAAGAACAAATGTACTAAAATCTTCTCCTATACACAATATGTGCTCCAACTATTTAAGGTATCAGTCGAACCTTGATATTTTTAATTGTAGCAATAATAATATAAAGCAATGTATTTTAAATTACTCTTAAATTAACCTTTAGTTCCTACTATATCATTTGTCTAGTGTAAATTATCTTCTCACATTACTTTGTATTTTCCATTTTTAAGTTTATAAGAATTGTAAAATATCGCTGTGAAATGTTTAGTTCTAAGTTTGTACTCTGTGCTATGTACATATTTTTTTTTGGTATATTTCCTGCCCTGAAATTGGATGCACATCTGTCTGGGCAGCAGAACAAAACTTATTTCATAACACACAAATAGAGTTGTCTTAAACAATTTTCAGTAATTTACTGAAACTAAATGGATGAAAAAGATATTATTTATCTATTACACGCATATAGGTATTTCAGTTCGCCCAAACTGTTGTAACATTAGAAAATATAAGAAAAACAGAATTCCACCCATTTTAGTGAAGAGCACGTACTATCAAACATTTCAGTGAATATATATTATGTAGTAGTTTTTGCAAAACTCATGTAGTAGTTTTTTGCAACTAAAATGGGTGGAAATATTTTTTTTAACATTGCATATATGCAGATATCTTTCTTACAACTATATAGATATCTAGTGTTATGGTATTAAATTAGTATTTATTTAATTTATGTAAGTATAAAATTGTCTTACCGATTCCCTCACGTGCATGAATTAATTGCAGGAAATTTTTCTCGTACATGAATTTTTTAAGAAAAATAGTTTCGTCGCTGCACGACTCGGGATAGTTTTCAAAAATTCAAGCACTTGGGAGATTACAAGTGACAATTTTATAGAATGAATTGAAAACTAAAGAAGGAAAAAAAATTTTTTTCTCTTGCGAAAATCAAAAATTTTTTTTTTTATTTCAATAGTCTGATATCATTCTATCAAGTTTTCCCTAAAAGCATATCAAAGAATTTTTTCAATCGATTCGGGGATATAGGAGAAAGCGCAAGCACCGCCACCTTTAATTTCGAATATGTAAACGTCTAACACCAAACTTTATTTTAAACACTTGAGTGTGAAACCCCGTATATTTGAACACAATTAACTCTACGTATATGTATAATATTATAACTTACAATGTAAACAGATGAATAAATGGAATCCGTAATCAATACTCCCAAATTCATTTCGCTGCTGCCGGCATTACGTAGGACGAAGTTTACACTGTTCAAAACCTCCAAGACTGTGCATGTCAGAATAAAGAACACCTGCCACCCAAAAATCGTATTGAATTGCTGCACGACACAGTATAATATCTTGTAGAGGGTGCTAATATAAATTCGTAGAGTTACATCGGTTTGCAATAGATAAACTGTTTCTCAGGAGGGTATCATTGAGGCTCTTCAGCAGGAAATCGTACCTTCTGTTCAACATCCTGGCTATTTTGCAAATTAAAATCAGCTCAAAGAGTTGGTAGTACATGCCGATCCTATAAGTTATGTAAGAGTACGAGAGCTTCACTTGTCCCCTGCGTATCAAGTTACAATTGTCGTATATATGCAAAGCGAGAAATATTACGTGGTAAATGACCAAGTTTATGTTATTCAAAAGCAAACTTTTCCCCACTTCAAAGTCTGTATCGTTCAACTTACGCTCAACTTCTTTGAGGCCAGATAGGAAAATCTTCCAGTGCCTGAAATTTCTTATAGTTCCTACTAAGCAAACGCAGACGAAAAGTAACTCTGCTATGCATTGCATACAGTCTATTACAACCTGAGTCATCTTCATGTCTTTGTAAAGTAAGTCTGTTTTCTCCATTAAAGTGAACACACACGCAGAGATAAAAGCAAGCATTATAGTTATTACGTACATTTTTGACAGTAATATCCTAGTGCCGTTTTTTGAATCGTAAAATATCGGCGTTAAGCCCAAGATGTTTCCAATTTTAAATTGTTTGAGTAAAACGTATATGTCAAGTCTTGTGATTTCGCTTATCTCCGAATTTTTCATGGTTAGAGCTGTGTTTAAGCTACCGGAGTAATAACTACACGATGACGATAGGTACTGATTATGTAACGAAATAACAATATTAAAATTGCGTCCCTTTCGATCTATATCAATGAAGTTTGTTTATAACGTTATTAGATAGGGCTCAATATATTTTTAATTAAAATATACAATGTACTTATTACATCACCGATTAATGATCTTGTTTTGAAAATAGTATGTATATTATTTTATTAGTATGATGATATAGGTCGGCATCTGGTTCCAAACACACTTATAAATCCAAATATAGCGTATACTTTAAAAGTGTTTAATAAATATCTTTCTATTTTGACTATTTTTTACCAGTAAGCAAAGTTCGTGGTTGCACTTTGAATTTTTCTGAAATCTTCACGTACAATTGATTATCACTAATGTGTCACTCATAAGCAATACAATTTTTATGGTGCTACAGGATGTCCTAGAAAACCGATCCAAAATTTTCTTTCTTTGGATTTAAATGAATTTTAATGCACGATTGATATAAGAATTTATTGTATTAACAATTTAAGGTCTGTAGAAAGGGATAAATATGAATATATGAATTAGAAGATTAGAGTCAGTCAAATTGCTCCATTTTATTATTATTAAAACTTTTTTATTAGGTCGACCCGTAACTAACTATCTATCTATGTATGTATGTATGTAAGTAAAAAGTCCAAGAAATTGAATTTCACCTACTTCTAATTGTTGTATCATCATGAAATTTGGCAACTGTGTATAGCTCTGATGACAATACAATACAGTATACTCAATATTGTTACAGTCTATTTTCCCATTTAGTATAACTGGTTGCCCAATAGCGCTACCTGATGTTTCACGTCGGCTATTAAATTCGCTTTGATAGAGGAAGTACCTGGGTGAGTGCGTTCAGATATTCATTAAGAGAGAGCATTGCAAAACGCCCTTTTAAAGCTTCTACAATGGTCAGTATTGTTGACTAACCAAACCTTCTTTTGGTGGGTAGATTTATGAGTGGACGGCCTTCGGAGTATATTACGATAATATTTGTGGATATAAACGAAGTTAGGAAAATCTATTCTAGATCTAAAACGCCGGCTTAGTGCGATCGCAGTTTTCGAGAAATCATAGTAGGCTTAGCGATAGACAAAAATATTATTAATAAAAGTTGTTCAGATATGCCCTCCTGTAAAATTTTGTGAAAATCGGATTATTTTCAAAAAAAAAAAAAAAATTGTTTCACTTCTCGTGAAGACCCCCCCTCTGTATCTTTTTTAATTGTGACCGAATTTATTTCAAATTTTTATCAGCTATACAACTTCGTAGAGTGATTTTATCTAACACCTAACTATTTCCAACAAATGAAAGTTGTGAACAAAAATCAACATTCAACAAAACGTTAAAGGGGACACTTTTTATTATTACATATCAACTTAAATGTAATATCGTTTTCTTTTTTCAATGGTTCTATAATACTTGGAAATCTGTATGTATGTATGTATTATGTATGAATGAATCAAATTTACCCACCTCTCGTTATCCAATCGAGCTGAAATTTTTCATACACGTGTAATTAAATAATAAATAATTTCAATAATAATTGTGTATGACTTTCATTTGCTGTAAAAAGTTCTCTTTGTGCGTTAGACAGAATCGTCTCATGGAGTTCTATAGCTGATGAAAATTTGAAATTAATTCGGCCACAAATAAAAACCGCTGCCCAAGGAATCACTACTTCCACATCCAGATTCTCTATCCAAGTCACTCACAACGAAAAAACTTTGTTTGTGGAAATAATTGTTTATGGAACTTTAATAATATTATATTTGAAATCCTCTATCCCAAAAACCCATAAAACGATACCCCACATCGGTAGTGGGGTGGGGGTGGTAACAGGGGGTGGTAGTGAGGGTGGATGAAGTAAAAAAATATTTTGAAGTTTCTGGTTCTTGTACATACACTAAATCACTTTTTTTTTCATCCCCTTCAATAATGGGGTGGGGGTGGTAATGGGGGTGGCTAATGTCAAAAATTTTTTTGAGACCTTAGCTTCTCTTGTATATACTAAATACCAATTTTATAGACTCTTACCTGCTTGATTTACCCATTTACCCCAAATTTACCCTAATTTACCCTTAACCCTTCGACGGAACAAGATGAAAATATAATCCAGTTCCAGATCTCGTTAATGTACAGATGTGTACCAAATTTCAAGTCAATATCTTAAACGGTTCCAGAGTAAACGTGCGCACAAAAAAGTTACAGACAGACCGACAGAAAATTTTTTTTCGCTCTAGCTTAAAATCTCGACGTTTCATGACATTTTAAGCCTATTTGAACAATAAAAATTTTTTTGTCGTTACTATACTTCCACTGGATGTGGAAGTAAAAGATATAACGAGAAGTGAAACAAATTTTTTTTTAAATATTCCGATTTTCACAAAATCTTACGGGGGGGCATATCGAGTGATTCTGAACAACTTTTATTAACAAAATTCTTGTCTATCTCTAAGCCTACTATGATTTCTCGAAAATAGTGATATTCTTTTTATCGCAGTAGGCCGTCGTTTTAGATCTAGGCGGCACTTATGTATTGAGTAAAGTGGTCTTATGGAGTTGTATGGCTAATAAAAATTTGAAATGAATTCGGTCACAAATAAAAAAGATACAGAGAAGTGAAACAAATTTTTTTTTAAATATTCCGATTTTCACAAAATTTTTCAGGGGGGCATATCTAGTGATTCTGAATAACTTTCAGTAACAAAATTTTTGTCTATCTCTAAGCCTACTATGATTTCTCGAAAATTGCGATTTTTTTTTTATCGCAGTAAGCTGGCGTTTTAGATCTAGGAGTCATTAATGTTGAATAAAGTCGTCTTATGGAGTTATATAGCTGATAAAAATTTGAAATATATTGGGTCACAAATAAAAAAGATACAGGGCAGGGGTGTCTTCACGAGAAGTGAAACACACTGTATGTAAAATCACCATATATTTTGCCTACTTTCTGTTATATGATAGTCTTAATTAAAGCACATTTTTTATTTTGTGGAATGTGACCTTGTATTGGTTTCTTAATGACTGACATTTAATTTTTTTGTTGTCAAAAATTATTCTGTACTAGAATAATACAGAACACACTTGATGACAACTTTGGATCAGTTTTCTGGTGCATTCTGTAGTTTCACAAAAATGGAATTGCACATGAGTGTTAAATAAGTGATAATCAGTTGTAACTGAAGATTTCAGAAAAATTTACTGGGATCCATGATCCCTTACGTTCCTTAACAGGAGTATAAAGATTGTGTAAAATATGTTGCACAGATTCTCCTCGTATAGTTCTCATTAGCTAGACCAAAGATTGGTCTAAGAAGAGTTACTGAACTATATTTCCTAAATAGTGGGCACTTCAATTTATATTTATCATTTATTAGAAAATTCTAATAGTTTGCAATGGAACGAAATAATTTATGGTAGGAAATATTCATATTATTGATATTGTGATTATTAACGAAATATTTAGTGTCAAATAAAACCATAGAAGTTAATCTCACAGACCCACTAAGAAAAGTGGTCCGTTCAGTGGATCAAAGCAGTATATCCTTCTGGTTTTTATTCCTAACCTCAAAATCACACTCAAATGAGTAGTAGTAGTTAGATTTTTTTAAAATTCGTTGACTAATACAATGATATGAACATTTTTTTACGAGCATTAATTACAGTTAAAACTGTAATGTACGTATCAAATGCAGTATACTCATCGCCTTCTTATTTGCGAAGAGTATAATGAATAAAAGAGGATATTAAAAAATTTCAGTTCTTATTCAAACATGCAAATAATTATATTTCAGTGTATATAATAAATTTTTCACAAAATCCATATCTATTTCTACTTTAATATTCGTATATACTTGCTGAATTGTTAAAAAATATGACATTACCAGTGATGGGATAATTCGAATTAAAAATAACCTGTAATCCGATCATTTAAATAACCTTCATAATTCGATCATAGAGTTCCGTAATTCGAATTAAAAATAATCGAAAAGCAGGTGATAAATTACGAAATAGGAATAATGATTTCTGATTACTGAACGAATGAAAACTAGAATCCTTAATCGGTTGAACTGAATGATTGAATCATTTGAATTTCGATTCGATTCTCCGATTGGTGAGCCAGCACTAGTTTTTTAGAATCGGGAAACACTGATTGAAATTATACACCCACAATAAAAAACAAATCAATACCATATTACCAATAACCAAAACCCACAGTGTACTGACTAAATAAAACAGAATAACCCTAACATTTTAAGAGAATGATACCTTTCTTCTTGTTCAAGTGTGGTCAAATCGACACTAGTTTTATTATAGCGCAGGTCCACAAAACAGCATTTTAAAATTAATTTGAAGAACTGATAATTCATAATTCTTAATTCATATATGATTATTATAGTTGTAAAATCGCTAGAATCGAGACCGAATTAAAATTAATTCGAATTATCATCCGATTATTGGAATAATCGAATCGGTAGAATCCGATTATTGAAATCATCCGATTATGCCCATCACTGGACATTACTACATTTGCTTACCAATCAACAAACAAGAAAACACTAAGAATCGTTACTTATAACACCAAAAGAACGGCCTACTCTATGTGAATATTGCCTGATGCGAGACAGTCTACCTGTCATGACGTCACGTAGCAAAAGCGAGAATATTTGAATTTTCAACAGAAATACGTTCAAGTTTTATGCTTGATTAAACTGTATCACAACAATAAAATATGTAGTTGTGGTGCCCAGCAAAGCAAAGAGTGTTTTTCGATTGATTTCGAAAAATCCAGCAGCAGTAAAAGCAGGTTTGTTGTTGATCGCTAAGTTCAATAAATGAATCAATTCTTGTTTTTCTTCCGAATATGTCGAGAGGGGTTGTTGGCATTCATAACAAATGGGAATGATGTTCTGTGCCTCCATTATTGCAAAATCACAGCAAAACGTTGTTTGTATTGGACCAACCTAAAAAATGTAAAGTATTATAAATGTCGGGAAATCAGGTGACACTGAGATATCTTTTATCTGTTTGTCTCTTGACTTGAGAAATATTTTTTTTTTGGTCAATGCATTAATAAAAAGAAATTTGTTATATTAGTATTACACTATTAAGATTGTATTTAACTAAGAGATATCAAATCATTAAAATGAATAATGAATATTCTAATAAAATAAAAATACAGAATGGGATGCTCCAAGGCTCAGTGCTTGGCCCGCTTATCTTTTACTTCTACATCCAGTGGAAGTAGAGTAACGTAAAAAAAAATGTTTAAATTTGTTATTGTTCAAATAGGTTTAGAATGTTATGAAACGTTGAGATTTTAAGTTTGAACAAAAAAAAAATTCTGTCTGTCTGTCGCTCTGTCCGTAACTTTTTTTGTGCGCACAATTACTTTGGAAGCATTGACGATATTGACTTTGGTACACGTATGTATACTACCGAGATCTGCAACTAGATCATATTTTGATCTTATTTCATTGAAGAGTTGAGGTACCGAGGTAAATGGGTGTAAATAGGTAAATCAAGCAAGTAAGAGTCCATAAAATTGGTATTAGGTGTTTGGCATTAGCAACCCCCATTACCACCCCCACCCCATTATTAAAGGGGCGAGAAAAATAAAATTGGGATTCGGCATGTATACAAGAACCAAAGGGCTCAACGATCTTTTTTACTTCATCTACACCACCACTATCGATGTGGCATAGCTTTTTATGGGTTTTTAGGGTCGACGATTCCAAATATTATGTTATTAAAGTTCCATAAACAATTATTTTCACATAGTGGAGCTAAGATATAGTATCAAATTTTTTTTCTTTGTGAGAGACTTGGATTTTTCGAAAATACACAAAATTCTTGAGTAGAGTATGTTAGTAGGTTCTAGGCCTCCTTGTGACGTCACGGGGGGTGGGCTGGGGGGTTAATTAGTGAGGGTAATTAGCACGCAATTAGGGGGGTAATTAGCAGGTAAGGGTAATTAAGAGTAATTAGGACGAGGTGGGATAGCGGATGACCAAGTTGGACGAGGTGGGGAATAAAACAAGATTAAAATATGGATAAATAGGGATAACGTACTACTTATTAATATTTGATGTCATACTGTGAAAGGGTGAACATATTTACATGTAATTTTTGTAATGCAACATTCACTTGGTCTTGCGTTCTAAGCGCCGCCACATTAATATTCATAAAATTCCTAAAAGATTTGTTTTTATGAATTTTGAATTTTTTTTCGTTGTGAGAGACTTGGACAGAAAATCTGGATGCGGAAGTAGTGATTCCTTGGGCAGCGATTTTTTAGTACTTTTATTTAAAGATTTTCCAAATTTTAATGTATACTCTGACAAACAAGCAGCAAAACAAAAAAATAACTTATTTATCTAATTAATTCAGGTTTTGATAAATTTTATTCTTTGCAAAATGTTCTACAAGTAAAATTGTAAAGCTTACCACGGATGTGATGCCAAGAACTGAAAATGCTATGATGATACCAGTCGTCAAATGACTATCTGCCACTTGTTCTTTGGTGTTGAATGTCTGAATGAAACTAAAACATAATAAAATCAAAATCGACGAGTGTAGCAGCGCCAGTAGAATTTCCCAACCGAAGAGCCTATTAAAAGTATTAACAAGTTGATTTGTCAATCTGTACAAGTAGGAAACTGCTTTAACGGTTTTGACTATGTCTCTATTGTTTGAACATCCTTTTATGAAAAACTTGTTCAAATCCTGATATTTGCACTTAATTGCCAAAGCTATGTTACATATTATTATAGCCTTCACATGCTTCACGTATACTAGGAGCAAAATGTACGCTGGTAACAATAAATGTGAGGAAACGGTTAAATCCGAAGCGTGCAACCAAGCAGCTAACGAAAAACACATAGTTGTTGCAATTATTAAATGAGAGAGAAGAAACTGGAAATAAAAGTTTCTCAGGAAGTTTTTTTCTATTTCATTTTTAGTGTTGAGGTATTTCTCCAACAACAAGAATTCCTTGAAGAGTTCTGGCCACATGTCCATGTTCCAAAACGCCGACCCCACCGATGCTATTACGGTCAAAATGAGCATCACAAACATGTGTGAAAACATTAAAAATTGCACAGTTAATCCGTAGTGAACCTTTTGCTGATTTCTTAACAGTATGTAATACATGCAAGCGATTAATATAACGGTTGTTATAATGCTAATGGTCACACAGTGAAACTTGTAAAGTCTTCGTTTACTTAGGTAATTTTTATCGAAATCATACTTTGGTACTATTGCCAAAACTGTTCCTACTTTACACGCAACTTCCAAGAATCTGATACTATGTCTGCTATATTTTAAGCTCATTGTTTCTACCTTAATGGATTTGTACGAACTGCCAAACATGAAGGAATAAATAGGGAACACATTCAATTCGTATAGTTGATGTCACAATTAATAGAACGATATTTACTTTCAATTAGTTTATTAGAATAGCCGTAGTGTAATAAATTACTGAATTGTTTCGTAACGTTCAGTATAGAGGGTGTTTCTAAATTGCTGTCGAGAAATTCGGAAGGATAATTGTACGTGAATAAATAGGAAAAAAGTTAATGTACACAGGAAAATGTTTCGCAAAGGAACTAGGGACATCTGAAGAAGAAGAAAATAAAGTTTTTATTTATTATCTTAATAACCTGTTAAGGAGAGTCCCTCTAGAGAAGTTACGGTGAATAGACGCCTATTAGATAACGTTCCTTTTAAATCGGAAGAAAAACCGGTAATAAGCTGGCCCAAATAGGTCAAAAGTACATTCGTTGTGAAGTGAAAAATTGTGCATGCGGTGGTAGTGTCCGAATAGCAACAATTAAGTGATAAGTGCTAATATTTAATTAATACTAGTGATTAAATCTTTCAGTGCAGCGTAAAAAAGTGAAAACAGTCGACAAATATCGAGTAGGTACCCGACCCGAAGGAAGGAAAGGCCATAAATCAATCAAGATAAGTCCACTTTACCCTTAAAATATTTGTCTTAAGTACTCTAGACAACTTAAAGAATTTCATAAACAGACCTGAAATGCAATAAATTAGAAATAAGTTAATACACAATTCTCTTCCAGCCAATACTACCAGGGGCGTACCATTAGAGTAACAGTGCGCCGCGCCAAATTAAATCAATTCCAAAAAAAAATAAAAACTTGGATAAAATTGTTGCCCATTATTAGCTTGGTTTCAGTGCCATTAAAATTTAAAAAATCTCATGCATGCTATAGGAACATACTGACTGTCTACACTTCACATCTGGTACGGCTCTGATAAGGTTAAGGAATTTTATTAAAAACGTTTAGGTCCGTAAGAATACGCAAAAAGTAAGCAAGAAATAATAACTCTGCAGAGAACACAAAAATAATGTATCCACTACAAAACGCAACAACGAAGACACATCGGCTACTGGTACAAAAATCGAGCACTAAGCCATCAGTTAGAAGGAGAAAACATAACAACCCCGGCACACGCCAACACTATGGAAAGACCAGTAGAGGAGTTGCATAGGTAACCAGACGAGAGAGCTCCATCGAGATAAGGAGGGAAAATATAAACGAAAACATAGCCACGGCAATCATACAAAATGATCAAGATCATTGATCATTGATCAATCAGACAAGACAGCAGGAAGGGTATTCATGCAACTGACTCAAGAAACCAGAAGAAACGAAAAAAGAAAAAAATGGGGAAATCGGGTTACACGTGGAAAACAACAACTAAGAGGATCGTGAACAAACTGAGAAGCGACCAAACATACTGGAAAAGAAAGCGAGTGGAAAAAATGAACTCCACAAAGAAATCGCAGCGATATACCCTATCAGAACCAGAAACCGAGGCATCAGAAATCTCAGAAGGAGAAGAAGAAAGAAGAAAATTTGTAGAAACATAAACACAAAAAGAGGAGCATAAACATTAAATAACGAACACAATGCGCCAACACATTGGACTTGTCATCTTGCTGTCGAGGCGACCAGACCTACTTTATAATGCTCTGTCACCAATGGATACCCATAAAAGTTTATAAAAGTTAAATAGTGACAACGTGTAAAAAATATAGTTAAAAAAAGTATAAGTGGATGTGTTTGTAAAATAATACATATCTCGGAACATTTTCAGTAATTGATAAGAAATATTAGTTAGTGTTTAATTAGGTATACAAACCAAAACTTTACACAGTGCTTCCCCTCTAACGCAGTAAATAATGGTATATATAGTGCAGTGAAATCGTGCCAGGCGGCAAAGAGGAGAAAGAAATCAGTAATAACCGAAGAGAGGACTGTTTATATGGAGCACTAAGCCATCAATTAAAAAAAGAAAACCGGCACACACTAACACTATGAAACATCGAGAAAAATGTCCATTATACTATTAGGAGACTTCAATGCACATATACTCCACACATGGCCTAACGAAAATGGAAACGCGCTGAAAAACCTAGCACACATGTTTGACTTAACAATAAGAAATACATGGAGCAAAAGTCAAACCTGCATTGACACCTGGAGTAATGGAAGCTCAATCACGCAAATAGACCATACTCTGGTACTCAGAGAGATAAGGGCAAGGATCAAGAAGGTTAAAGCAAAAAGGACAGCGACACAATGCGGTAACGCATCTCATAAATACCTACACCTGTCATCCCATGTTCCTTTACCATGCGCCATGTGGCTCTCGCTGCTGGCAACAAGCATGACCTTAGTCCAACCCAGCGTGGACGTAGCAGGCCCAGCTGTATAACCCTGGGAGTGGTAGCAATGCCTACCGCACTCTGGTAAATCAACCAATCAATCAATAACCTGTTAAGAGAGGATTTATGCAGCTCTATGTTCTTGACCATTATTATTTCATTATTTAAGTTTTTGACTACCTTATGCCGACTGAGATTTAACCATGGTTCCTGCCCCAGTCACTTATACAAGATTCAAGTCAGAGAAAATGAGCTATGTGACTGCGATAATATATCAGTCGGTGATATCAATCATTACATTTTTATGTGTAGCAAGTATGAACTAAGCAGAAGGGAGTTTTTCGAGCAACTAGCTGACAATGGAGTAATATTTCCAGTGAGTGTACACAAAATCCTGTCTTTGTCTAAAAAATTTTACAACGCGGTCATATCTTTTCTCACAAGAAAGATTTTGAGGGAAATTAAATTGAAATTAACATGTCCTCTCTCAGAGCTGGGAGTAATTAATTACTAAAGTAATTAAATTACTAATTTAAATACTTTTTTAAAAAAAGTAATTGTAATTGAATTACATTTTTCAAAGCAGTAATTGTACTTAAAAATTATTAATTCCTCAAGCGATACTCTGAAAATACTTTTGCAGAGTAATTAATTACTGATAGAAATTACTTCATGTAATTTAAATTACTTCAAGTAATTTAAACTACTTCAAGTAATTTAAATTACTTCAATAATTTCAAATCTCTAGAATAATTTGAATATTGTAGAGTTGAATTGTTTTACTGTAAATAAATTATTTTAGAGTATTTAATTTACTTTACCTACGATCACTACTGTAAATAGTAAAAAACACACTACCTGCCATCTATGTAAGTTGAATTTTACATATTGTAAACAAAACGCACTGTAAACAAATCGCACCGGACACGCAATTATAGGTGGCTTATATCGCTGACGCGGGGCTTAAAAAAACAAATGCGTCTACTTAAATTTCAAACGCTGTCAAAACTGACACAATATTTGTTGAATAATATTGTTGACTAGTAAACTAAATCCAGATTTTACTAAATAACCAAATAAATATGATCGTAGGTAAAGTATAGTACATAATTCGAGTTGTAAGGCAATTACGCACTCATGGAAATACGCACTCGCCGCTACGCGGCATCGTGCGTAACTTTTCCATTCGTGCGTATTATGCTTCTTACATCACTCATTACGTAATATACTATTACATTCCTATTAAAAGGAAACATAAACATATAATATTATTCATATTTCATAGTTTGTGCCATTTTACTTCCACATCCAGTGGAAGTATAGTAACGCAAAAAAAAATTATAATTTTTTATTGTACAAATAGGCTTTTAGAATGTCATGAAACGTCGAGATTTTAAGTTTGAGCAAACAAAATGTCTGTTTGTCTATCTTTAACTTTTTTTGTGAGCACGATTACTCTGGAATCGTTTAAGATACTGACTTGAAATTTGGTACACGCATGTACTTTAAGATGGGCAGGTGCGGTGAATTCGACAATTTCTTCTACATCTCTGAACCGATTAACAAATTTTTTTGGGCTTTTAGAGACAACTTTATAGAATGGTACTAGACAATTGAAAATTAAAGAAGGATTTTTGTCTCGTTCGAAAATCAAAAAATTTTTTATTGATTTCAATAGTCTGGTATCATTCTATCAAGTTTTCTCTAAAGGCCTATCAAAGATCTTTTTCAAATCATTTAGGAATATAGAATAAATTGTCGACTTACGAAACTATTTTCTTAAGCACGGCACCGCAACCCTTAATGAGATCTGGAATTAGATTATATTTTGATCTTACTCCGTAGAAGGGGTAAATAAATTGAGGTAAATAGATAAATCGAGCAAGTAAGGGGCATTATTAAAGGGGGTGAAAAAATAAAATTGTGATTTTGTGTGTGTACAAGAACTAAAGGCCTCATTTTTTTTACTTCATCTTTCCGATTTGAATCAAATTTTACTCAAGTTAGGATCTACTTATGACCAGAAAATAATTCATCTGCTATAAAGCTAAAGCCACCTGCGGTACGAAAATATGAGGAAAAAGATTAAAAATCATATTGATGGGTCTTGACGAATTTCACGTAGCCACCACAAATTACGGAAACTGAGGATCCCCTTTGCCACCTGAGCTTATGTATGAGAAATCCCCTATCAATAATCAACTCAAATTTTGGTGTATGTACGTTTATGGCGCCGATCGGATGCATTGTTTAGAATTTCTAACATTCAAAATGTTTTATTTTTTTCAGCATATTTTGATACCGCAGGTGACTTTGCCTTTGTAGCAGCCGAATGTTTTTCTGGTCATAAGTAGATTCTAATTTGTTCTATACTTGAGTAAAATTTGATTCAAATCGGAAACAAAATAAAAAAGTTATAAGGGTATCTTCATTTTAAATGGGTCACACTGTATATTTAAGGAAAAGTATAGATTTCGACAAAATATTACGTTAGTAAATACGTCCAGTGTTGTAAAATAAAGATTGTTTTTTGACTATGATTTATTAGCAGACCACAGTAAACCGCTTTGATAGAAATATTCAAGGTACATAATTTATTTCTCTTTATTAATTATCGATTTTCGCTGGCGAGTATCTCGTAAACTATTACACATAGGAAGAAAATGAATATAAACATTCTTGTAGGGATTATGTTTAATTTTGCATAGATTGCCTTTTTCCGTACGATGCATCGTTTCCGAGTTATTATAAGCGAAGAATCGAAAAAAGGAATCTTTCCACCCCTTTTCCCCCCGAAGCGGCGGGGCTAGGGGCGGGGACTTTTAGTATTTTTACCTCCTAACTACCCCCCACACATCCCTGAAGAGGAAAATTCTCATCTCCTAAATGTTCTCTACAATCCCCTTCTGGCCATTCATTAATTGGACTATTTGTGGTTACTGTCTTTACTGATTACTAAAAATTTTAGATATATCTTCCTTTTTTATTATTCAGTATTTGTATATGTTTATAATTATTTGTACACTAACAAATGATCTTATAATTTACTAAACATCTCCCATTCCCAATATAACAAATTTAGAAGCTGTAGAGTAATTGTAAAACTAATTTATTTATTCAATTACCATTACCAAATAATTAGTAATTTAATTACATTTTTTTAATAGTAATTTAATTACATGGTAATCAAATTCTCTTTAACATCAGTAATTTGTAATTTGTAATTAATTACTTTTTCAAAGTAATTTGCCCAGCTCTGTCCTCTCTATTGTAATCCTTTCCGTGGTCTGAGTTCCAGTCGAACTGTATGTAAACGTGAAAAAAAAACTATGCCGTTGACGGACCCCTCGGCAATCCTTATCCTTAATTCCAGTCTTGTGTTCTCATGTTTCTGATACCAAACAAACGAACAAAAAAGGGTACGTATTTAAAATGGATGAAGTTAAAAGACATGACAGGATGAACGAGATTCGAGACTCTAGGACTCGCTCTGTTTCTGGACGCCATGAAATTAAAAAAAAAAGAAGTTTTTGACTACCCTCGCTTACCGAAGGGAAGTATTTTATGACGTAATACTCAAAAATATTAATGAACTTTCATTATCTAAATATTTAAAACGACGTTCTTCTTCTCCGGCTTGCCAGCGGCACAATGGATCGATTTTCATGATTATTTTTTTAAATAAGCTCTCTATCCACAGATGTGTATCACTAATTTTTATATTTTTAAACTGTTATTTTCATACTTAAAAACGAAATATAAATTTAAAAATATGAATTCATAACTGCGCCCGAAGAATACGCGTTTCGTACTTACGGCTCCCCCTACATCAAACGCAGCATGTGATCGAGAAACTAAATGATATTGAGGACATAGTTTAAAAATAGACTTGCTGCAAAAAATATTATTTTAGTATTTTTACAATCTCAACTTAATACAAAACACATTGTGTATTTTTCTTATTTTTTCTTTTGCCAACGGTATTCAACATTAAAGTTTGAATAAATCTGTTAGGCGCGCAAACAACGTGTGACGTCATGCATCAAGTTGAAAAAAAATCTGAAAAAACCAGGTGAATGTATCATCGAAATACAAAACTTTTGTTATTTGCAAATTTTCTGTAAAGTGCGTTTTCACCGTGTTTTTCCGGAAAAACAAGAAAAATTACCTCTATGTTTGACATAGTAGCGCTTTAAAAATATGTAATTAAAAAACTTGAACAAGTTCAGAGGTATGCATTGAGGCCTTCCAAACATGTTTTGTCTCTTGGAATTTTTTTGTAACTTGCTAATTTTCCGAGTTACGGGCAGCTTTTCACGATAAACAATGTACGTTATTTGCGAAGAGTATATGAATAAAAGAGAATATAAAAAAATTTCAGTTCTTATTCAAACATGCAGATAATTATATTTCAGTGTATATAATAAATGTTTAACAACATCCATATCTATTTCTAATTTAATATATATCTATACTTGCTGCACTGTTAAAAAATATGATAACATTACTACATTTGCTTACAAATCAGTAAACAAGAAAACACCAAAAATTGTTATTTATAACCACGAGAGAACGGCCTACACTATGTGAATAATGCCTGACGCGAGACAGTCTCCCTGTCATGACATCACGTAGCAAAAGCGAGAATATTAATTGAGTTTTCAATAGAAATACGTTGAAGTTTTATGCTTGATTAAACTGTATCAAAACAATAAAATATGTAGTTGTGGTGCCCAGCAAGGCAAAGAGTGTTTTTCGATTTATTTCGAAAAATCCAGCAGCAGTAAAAGCAGGCTTGTTGTTGATCGCGAGGTTCAATAAATTAATCAATTCTTGCTTTTCTTCTGAATATGCCGAGAGGGGTTGTTGGTATTCATAACAAATGGGGATGATATTCTGTGCCTCCATTATTGCGAAATCACAGCAAAACATTGTTTGTATTGGACCAACCTAAAAAATGTAAATTATTATAAATGTCGGGGAATTATGGTACTTGAAGAAAAAATATACCGGGTGACACTGAGATATGGTTCAATATCTTTTATTCGTTTGTCTCTTAGAGAAATACATTTTTTTTTTGGTCAATGCATCAATAAAAAGATCATATTTAACTAAGAGATATCAAATTATTACAATAAATTATGAATATTCTAGTAAAATAAAAGTACAGCATGGGATGCCCCAAGGCTCAGTGCTTGGCCCTCTTATTTTTACTTCCACATCCAGTAGAAGTATAGTAACGACAAAAAAATTTAAAAAAGTTTTATTGTTCAAATAGTCTTAGAATGTCATGAACCGTTGAGATTTTAAGTTTGAGCGGAAAAAAATGTCTGTCTGTCTGTTTGGGGTAAATCAAGCAGGTAAGAGTCCATAAAATTGGTATTTAGTATATACAAGAGAAGCTAAGGTCTCAAATAAAAATTTGGCTTTAGCCACCCCCATTACCAACCCCACCCCATTATTAAAGGGGATGAAAAAAATTGTGATTTAGTGTGTACAAGAACCAGAAACCTCAAAATATTTTTTTTACTTCATCCACCCCCCACTACCACCCCCTATCACCACCCCCACCCCACTACCGATGTGGGGTATCGTTTTATGGGTTTTTGGGGTAGAGGATTTCAAACATTATTAAAGTTCCATAAACAATTATTTCCACTTACAAAATTTTTTCGTTGTGAGGCACTTGGACAGAAAATCTGGATGTGGAAGTAGTGATTCTTTGGGAAGCGGTTTTTACTTTCACATCCAGTGGAAGTATAGTAACGCAAAAATTTTTTATTACTCAAATACGCTTAGAATGTCATGAAACGTAGAGAATTTAAGTTTGAACAAAAAAGATTATGTCTTTCTCTCGTTCTGTCTGTAATTTTTTTTGTGAGCATGATTACTCTGGAACCGTTGAAGATATTGACTTGAAATTTGGTATACGTATATGTCTTAACGGGATCTATAACTAGATTATATTTTGATCTTATTTCGTTGAAGGGTTGCGGGTAAATTGGGGTAAATGGGGGTAAATAGATAAATCACGCAAGTAAGAGTCATAAAATTGGTATTTAGTATATAGGTATAAGAGAAGCTAAGGTCTCAAAAAAATTTTTGGTATTAGCCACCCGCATTACCACCCCCCACTCCATTATTAAAGAGGGTGAAAAAAATGAAATTGTGATTTAGCGTGTATATAAGAACCAAAGGCCTCAACATTTTTTACTTCATCCACCCCCACCCACTACCGATGTGGCATATCTTTTTATGTGTTTTTGGGGTCGACGATTTCAAATATATTATTAAAGTTCCATAAACAATTATTTCTATATACCTAGTGGAGTTAAGATATGGTATCAAGTTTTTTTCTTTGTAAGAGACTTGGATTTTTCGAAAGTACACCAAATCTGTCTTGAAAGTTCGCCGAAGTAGGGTATTTTAGTAGGTCCTAGACTTCCTCCCACCACCCTTTTTGTGACGTGACGGCGGCGGGGCTGGGGGTATGGTTTTGGAGAGGATAATTAAAGGTAATTAAGGATAATTAGGGAAAGATGGGACAGGGGATGACAAGGTGGGGAATAAAACAAGATTAAAATATGGATAAATAACCTACTACTTATTTTTATTTATGTCATAATGTGAAAGGGTAAACATGTTTACATGTAATGTTTGTAATGCAAGATTTGCTTTTATGAATTTATTTTCGTTGTGAGAGATTTGGACAGCAAATCTGGATGTGGAAGTAATAATTCCTTGGGCAGCGGTTTTTTAGTATATACAGTGTGACCCATTTAAAATGGAAACACCTTTATAACTTTTTAATTTTTTGTCCGAGTTGAACCAAATTTTACCAAAAGATAGAACAAATTAGGATCTACTTAGGGCCAAAAAAACATTGGCCTCTTACAAATGCAAAGCCACCTGCCACCATAAATGGAAAAAATAAAGAAATCATATTAGGCATTTTTTTATCGAAAAACTTTATTAATGAAAGTTTTTCAGAATTTTCCAAAAATCTAGAGTCCAAAATTTCAGCAATATTAAAAAATATTGTAATTTTGTTTGAAAGAGTCCGAAAATATAACTTAAATTTTTTTTTCTTTAGAAAATTGTGCTATGACAATTTTGTTTGAAATTAAACTCAAGCTGTCAGGTAGTTGTCAAATGATTTGTATTTTTTTTTAATTTTGTCGAAATTTTGGACTTCAAAAATAAAATTCAACATTTTTTAATACTGCTGAAATTTTGGACTCTAAGTTTTTGGACAATTCTGGACAACTTTCATTAATAAAGTTTTCCGATAAAAAAATGCTTAATATGATTTCTTTATCTTTTCCATTTATTTTGGTACCGCAGGTGACTGCATTTGCAGGAGGCGAATGTTTTTTTTTTGTAAATAGATCTTAATTTGTTCTATTTTTTGGTAAAATTTGGTTCAAGTCGCATAAAAAATTAAAAAGTTATAAAGGTGTTTCCATTTTAAAAGGGTCACACTGTTTAATCGATTTTCCAAATTTTAATGAACACTCTAACGGCATCCTTTTTGCAGCAAACCAAAAAAATAATGTAGTTATCTAATTAATTCAGGTTTTGATAAATTTTATTCTTTGGACAATGTTTTACAAGCAACATTGTAAAGCTTACCACAGACGTGACTCCAAGAATGGAAAATGCTATGATGATACCAGTTGTCAAGTGACTATCTGCCACTTGTCCTTTGGTGTTGAATGTCTGAACGAAACTAAAACATGACAAAATCAAAATCGAAGAGTGTAGCAGCGCCAGCAGAATCTCCCAACCGAAGAGCCTATTAAAAGTATTAACAAGTTGATTTGTCAATCTGTACAAGTAGGAAACTGCTTTAACGGTTTTGACTATGTCTCTATTGTTTGAGCATCCTTTTATGAAAAACTTGTTCAAGTCCTGATATTTGCATCTAATTGCCAAGGCTATGTTGTATATTATTACAGCCTTCACATGCTTCACGTATACTAGGAACAAAATGTACGCTGGTAACAAGAAATGCGAAGAAACGGTAAAATCTGATGCCCTCAACCAAACAGCTAACGAAAAACACATGGTTGTTGCAATTATTAAGTGAGAGAGAAGAAACTGGAAATAAAAGTTTCTCAGGAAGTTTCTTTCAATTTCGTTTTTAGTGTTGAGGTATTTCTCCAGCAACAAGAATTCCTTGAACAGTTCTGTCCACATGTCCATGTTCCAAAACGCCGACCCTACCGATGCTATTACGGTCAAAATGAGCATCACAAACATGTGTGAAAACATTAAAAATGGCACAGTTAAGCCATAGTTAATCTTTTGCTGATTTCTCAACACTATGTAATACATGCAAGCGATTAGTATAACCATTGTTATAAGGGTAATGGTCACACAGTGAAACTTGTAGAGTCTCCGTCCACTTATATAATTTTTATCGAAATCATACTTTGGAACTATTGCTAAAATTGTTCCTACCTTACATGCAACTTCCAAGAATCTGATACTATGTCTGCTATATTTTAAGCTCATTGTTTCTACGCTCCTATATTTGTACGAACTACCAAATGTGATGGAATAAATTGGGAACACATTCAATTCGTATAGTTAATGTTATAAATAAATAGAACGATATTTACTTTCAATTAGTTTATTAGAATAGCCGTAGTGTAATAAATTATTGAATTGTTTCGTAATGTTCAGTATAGAGGGCGTTTCTAAATTGCTGTCGAGAAATTAGGAAGGATAATTGTGCATGTAGTCGAATAAAACTAATAGTCCAAGATCCCAGAGCTGCCAGACCTACGTCATTTTAGCAGAGTTAATATTTTGACAACAAATAGTGTAATATCTAATTAAGAACTTATTACTACGGGAGCCCACCCTAAGTGCCCGTGCACCCCCCCCCCCCCCCCCGATCCTTTCTTTAGGACATTGTTTTTCATAAAGATTAAAGCCTAAAGAACAATTTAAGACATGTCCTAAAAAAAAAATTGGCTGCACTTTCAAAATGGCGTCCGTTAAAAAAAATTTTCAAATATCGTTTTTGTCATTTAACACAAAAACTAAAAAAGATGGAGAAAAACTTTCTGTACAAAAAATAAAGTGCATAAAATTTTCTACAATTTTGTTCCTATACAATATTTGCATTGGAGTTACCATTTCCCAGATAAATGATTCAGCTCTTAAGATAAAATATAAGATTCAGTATAAAACGTAACACTACGGAAGCCCACCTTAACTGTCCGTGCACCACCCCGATCCTTGGGGACAATGTTTTTCATAAAGATTAAAGCCTAAGGAACAATTTAAGACATGTCCTAAAAAAAAATCAGCTGGCTGTACTTTCAAAATGGCGTCCGTTTAAAAAAAATGCAAATATTGTTTTTGTCATTTAACACAAAAACTAAAAAAGATGGAGAAAAACTTCCTGCACAAAAAACAAAGTGCATGCAATTTTCTACAATTTTGTTCCTATACAATATTTGGATAGGAGTTACCGTTTTCCAGATATCATTGTTACCGTTTTCGAGATAAATGTCTGTAAATTATAATATTATTATTATTATTAATTTTTTTCAGTTTATTTTATTTTATTTTTATGTTAATAATAAATATAAAGTTATATTATACACCTTACAATAATTGTCACAGTTATTTCTTTTAAATGATTTACCGATATATGAATTTCCATGTTTTCTTAATTTTGGACTCATTTATCTGGAAAATGGTAACTCCTATCAAAATATTGTATAGGTACAAAATTGTAGAAAATTTTATGCACGTTGTTTTTTGTGAAGAAAGTTTTTGTCCATCTTGTTTAGTTTTTGTGTTAAATGACAAAAACCACATTAGCAACAGTTATTTTTTAACATATCGCCGCCATTTTGAAAGTACAGCCAGTTTTTTTTTAGAATATGTCTTAAATTGTTCCTTAGGCTTCAATCTTTATGAAAAACATTGTCCCCAAGTATCGGGCGGGGGGTGCACGTACAGCTAGGGAGGGCTCCCCGACTATATGCGTATTTGCTAGTTTGAAAGCGGGGCCCTTTTGCAGAAAACAAGTACAAAAGGTACATACAAATTTTACTCAGTACGTTAAAGTATGATAGCTGGTTTATTTTCCACGTGACACACTAACTACGTGGTGTAAGTGTCAACCTCCATGCAAGACAGGAGGCCTAACCAACCCTCGTGAATTATTGTTATAGCCAAAGCCGAGCCCTCTTCACCCGACCACTCATCTACCACGACATTGCGCGCCGTGGTGGTGTGGTCGGCTCTAAATTGGGCCTCGACTGAGGCGCATTATTGTAAACTAAAACTTATAATAAATTTGTTTTGAATTGAATTGAATTGAATCTTAAGGTCCGAGGTTCGATCCTGAGCGTTCTCAGCTTTTTTTTTTTTTCAACAAATATTAACTTAAATTGGCGATTATCAAGAAAGAGACAATCGATAGGGAAATATTTATTATTTTTGGCCATAACTTTTTTTCTTAGTACGTATATTTGAAAAAAAAAACTGAGAACGCTCAGGGATCGAACCTGGGACCTTAAGTTTCGGAGGTTGATCAATCAATCAATCAATCAATAGTATTTATTCAGTATTAATAGTACAATATGTGCCTCCTCGGAGCCCAACCCGGAGCCAGCCACATGGCCAGGACAGGTGACGTCGAGGTGGGTGTGGGGCTGGGCGGGGTGGGCCCGACTCAGCTTAGAGATAGTTCGAGTGGGGGGGCTAGAAGCTCCTGTCCACCGCAGGTGGACTTAAAAACTAGGTTAAAATATTTTATTGTCCACATGGACCTACAAGTAAATTAAAAATAAACACAACTCTAAAAACATTGGCGAACGCGCACTACACAATTTTGGTTATTGACACGGGAAAACTGAACGAAAAAACCCGTTCGAACAAATGACGGCCTTGCGGTCTGATCGCCGACAAGGAAGGTAAGATGGAAAGATAAAAGCTGTGATTTAAAAAATTAGGATTTGGATAAGTTTCGGCCTGAAGGGGATTTAGGGACAAAAAATTACAAAAAACAACAAAAAGGATAAAAAAAACAAAACTGAAAAAACATGAAAGGGAGAGAGAAAGGGGTTGAAAGATAAAGATAGGGGAAAGGTAGGTTATCGTAGGAGAGAGTGTGGCTAAGTGAGTTGCTGGAAGATAGGCAACGCCTGGTATGGTAGTAGTCGAGTGATGTTGCGGGTAAGCGGGCTACCGTCCAGTTTGAACTGATAGAATTTTTGAGACGTTTCTTGGACGTAGTCCGCTAGTGGGGTTATGTCGTGGCAACGTGCATAGAGATCTCTGAGGGAGGTGTACCTATCAGAGGCTGAAATGAGGCGCATAAATTTGTGTTCTAGTACTTTTAATTTTCGCATTGTCGTGGCCGGGATGCTGCACCACACCGGCGCCGCGTATGTGATAGCCGACCTGATTACCATCGTATACAACAACTTTTTATTGGTCCTGTTGAGTCCGCTACCCCGCGCCAGGAACGGATACAGACTCCTGGACATGAAGTAGACCTTGCGAATCGTCTCGTTAATGTGAATGTTGAATGTCAGTCGTTTGTCTAGGTTCACCCCCAGATATTTCACGCACCGCTTAATTGGAATTTCTCTACCCACGATCGAAAGTGACGTTAAAATACGGTTTTCAGTGAAGCGGCGCGTGAATAGGATCGATTCTGACTTCTCGGCGTTTATCCGAATCTTCCACTTGTCGTAGTACGCCGTGGCACGAGCCACGTGTGCCTTCAGCAGCATATTGGCTACCTGCGCATTGTGCGAGTGCACCTTAAGTTTCGGAGGTTGATGCTGACACCATATAGTTAGCATGTCACTTGTAAAATAATCCAGCTATCATAATTTAACGTACTGAGTAAGATTTTTATGTACCTTTTATACCTGTTTTCAGCAAAAGGGCCCCGCTTTCAAACTAGCAAATACGCATACGGTCTTAACTAGATATTACACTATTTGTTGTCAAAATATTAGCTTTGCTAAAATGACGTAGGCGGCTCTGGGATCTCACTCTATAAGTTTTTTCAAAGATTGTTTGGGGGGGAGGTGAGATTTTTTTTTTTTTTTTGGAAATGCAATCTATATGTTATAAGGACGGGACAGTGAAGTTTTGTCTAATTTTGAAGGCGAGCGTTTTTTGTAAATTGATTTTTAATTTTGAAAATCGTGTTTTTGTCTCTCTTATTATCGGATCAGGCCAAACCTAAAGATCAAAATGTTTGTAAACAAATGATCAACAAAACCACATGTTTAAATCCTATCAGCCATTTTGCTTTTTTGCAAAATGGCAAAATCACCAAAATTGCAAAAAAAAATTTCTGTCTGTCGGTCTGTAACTTTTTTTGTGCGCACGATTGCTCTGGAACCGTTTAAGATATCGACTTGAAATTTGGTACACGTATGTATTTTAACGAGATCTAAAATTAGACTATATTTTGATCTTATTCCGATAAAAGGTTGAGAGGTAAATTGGGGTAGAAAGGGGGTAAAAAGGTAAATTAAGCAAGAGTGCATAAAATTGGTATTTAGTATATACAGTATCGGAAAGTGTTTCATTTGGTGCGGCAATAAGAGCAAGCGAGAGCGAAGCAACTAGACTATTCTTTTTTATCGGATAACACATCCTACTCGTGCCACCTGCTTTCCCCACCACATGTACGTGGGCAGCTCTGTCTGCGGAATTTCAATTTGTTTCCGTCTTGCATTTCTCGTTTAGCCTAAAAAGCAAAAGTTTGATTTGTTTTTATTTAGTAGCTACTCAAAATGTCAGTTTATACGCCTGCTGAAAAGATTACTTTGAATAAATGATACTGAAATTTTTAATAGCAATGATGTACGTGTTTTCTTGATTTTCATTATTTACCCCTCTGCTAGAGCACTGGTAGACGCCTTTGTTGTGGACGGTCAGTTAAGTCGTTGAAAATATGTCTGCCACACCAAAACCAAAACTTTCCGATTCTGTATATGAGAAGCTAAGGTCTCAAAAAATATTTTGGCATTAGCTGCCCCCTTTACCATCCCCATCGCGCTATTAAAGGGGGCAAAAAAATAAAATTGTGAGTTAGTGTGTGTGTGCAAGAACCGAAGGCCTCAAAATTTTTTTTTTACTTTATCAGCCCCCTCTACCACTCCCTTCCACCACCCTCACCCTCACTACCAATATTGTTTATAAGTTTTTGGGGTAGGCGATTTGAAATATTATGTTATTAAAGTTCCATAAACAATAATTTTCACGTAGTGGAGTGAAAATATAGTATCAATATTTTTTTGTTGTGAGAGACTTAGACAGAAAATCTGAATGTGGAATTTTAAGGTTTATAAACACCCTACAAGTTACACGGTAATGCATGGTAACTATAAACAAACAAACGCGAACGTCACCATGCATGCCTTTCAAGATTATTTTAGCAGGTTGCTAAATTGATACCAATGTTTCAAGGATAGATGAGGAGATAGCCACGTCAACGAGTCCTCGCGTGTTTGTCTAGCTTCTACAGTTTCCAATTAGAATACCATGCAACCTGTACGGTGTTTATAGATCGTCTATTATTTTCTTGATTCTATAATAAGAGGGTCACCTCGAGTGGTACATGGATGCGCAGTGGGTTTCCTCGAGTACTATGGATGCGCAGTGGCTTTCCTCAACTGCTACTGATGCGCAGTAGGTTACCCCAAGTAGTATGGTTGTGCAGTGAGTTTCCTCGAGTAAAATGGATGCACAGTGGGTTACCTCGCATAGCATGGATGCGCAGTGGATTTTCTCGAGTATTATTTGCAGTGGCTTTTCTTGAGTACTATTGATGCGCAGTAGGCTACTTCAAGTAGTATCGATGCACAGTGGATTTCCTCGAGTAAAATGGGTGCGCAGTGGGTTACCTCGAATAGTATGGATGCGCAGTGGGTCTTTTAGCTATACTTTCTCAGCATCTCCCTACTGAAGAGGACCTTTTAAAGTTTATTTACTATTTAAAATAGATAAAAACTACATTTGGTGGTGAATTTTAATGGTTTGAGGCAAGAGTTAACGTTATCCCATTGAACTGAAATTTTGTACATTTGATTTCTTAAATAATTGGAACTACTTTAGACAACAAGACCGAAAAAATTGGAAGAAAAGAACATCATCGAATATAGCTAAGGACCATCCTAGACCAGACACAAAATCATTAATGTTTATATTGCAAATCTATTTATAAAATACTTAACAACGTACGAACACATACCTAATAGTACTCTAGTAGATCTACCTGATTTATTTTCATTAAACACATTTCTCTTATTATTAATATATTATATACGTTTAGTTATATTATCCAACGTTTAATAATTATTTATTCTTAGAGAAAATAAATATTATATATACTATTATTATTACTATTATTGGCCTTAGTTTCTCTGTATTGAAAGTAAAATATGATTTTTGGTTCTCTTAAGCAGATATTAAACATTCACATCAAATTTTCAATATAATGAAACTTTCCAATAAATCAGAATATACTGCAAATGAAACACTATTTTTCGTTTAACTTGTCAAACAAAATTTTAACAAAGCCTATGAAAGATGCGAAAGTATAGAGGCAGATGTAAAACAGTAGCAGTTTTATTTGAACTGTTAGAGAAACTATAACAATGATGTAAGCAGAAATACAAGATATTTATTTTTAAAATTAATACCTACTCACGTGTATCCTATTGGCAGTGGCAGTAGTAAGAAAAGAGCACTCTTTCAAGAAAATGATTTTATTAAGGATCAACACTTAAGACATTTTTTAAAATTATAACTGTTGACTCTCTAATACAGTAAGCACTGAATTATTGGAAACATATTGCGGTTTTATTTTTGGTTGAACTGTATCAACACTACGAAATACGTCGCTGTGGTACCAAGCAAAGCAAGAAGAGTTTTACGAGTTACTTCAAAAAATCCAGCGGCAGTGAAGGCGGGTTTGTGATTTATAGCTTGATTCAACAGATTTAGCAACTCTTGTTTCTCTTCGGAATGTGCCGGGAAAGGTTGTTGGTAGTGATAGCAAGTCGAAATTATCTTCTGCGCCTCCATGATGACGCAATCACAGCTAAACATAATCTGCATTGGACCGACCTACAGAAGAAAAAATTGTAAATACAGCACAGCACATATAGTAGGCAACCCCCAAATCGAAAGGCAAGGCTGTCCAAAAAACCCAAACGTACACATACATAAATTTCAAAATCATGTGATTCTTATTTTTCAAAGTTTGAAGAACTAATATCTTACATGTCAATATAAACATATTTTTTGAGTTATGGTAATGACGTAAATCTTTTGCCTTAAATAAAAAATGACGTCGATTTCTCGTTATTTTTCTATATTCTCGTCATGTTTTATCTATGAGCGCAACGTTGATACACTTTTATATTTAGATAGTTTATTAATCTCTTAATAACACATAACATATATCAGTAACAAAGTGTTGGCAAGGTGAGGGGAATTTTTCTTATGTTCTGGAGACTCATCCTTTCATGTACAGAGCGAGATAAAAAATATTACAGGAAATTAGGTATATTTTTCAAAACAAAATTTTGGATTGCTCTGTATGCAAATTTGAAGAACTTAAAAACTACAATTTGATATAGTTGATATAGTTGATGATGGTAGTTGCTAAAACAAAATAAAAAAATATGGCATGGTATAAGTGGTGGATTCTGTGTAGTCCACCTAATAGCAGGTTGAAGATCAGTTTTGTTTTTAAGGATGCTTAGGGAGGAAAAATCTAAAACTCTTCTACTAAAAAAATAAAAACTTAATGCAAACATTTTACCACAATCGTAATCCCAAGAAAGGCGAATGTTGCAACAAAATTCATTGGTAGCGGATCATATCCGAGTGCTTCCTCATTATTACTGTAGGAAGCCAAAAGGAAACTGGAAATTGCCAAAATTAGTATCGCAGTGTGTAGCAGCATCAACAGTATGTCATAACCAAAAAGTGTGTTGAATATATATACAAGCTTATTCATCGATTCATATAAGTAAGAAACTGTCCTAACAGTTGTGATTAACTCAGGTCTTCTGCTAGAGCATCCCCTTATTAACAAATCATTCAAGTTGTGGTATTTGCATTTAATCGCCAAGGCTATGTTGTATATAATTGTAGTTTTTACATACGTTATATATAGCAATCCAAAATTGCTAAACGGTAAAACAAGTTGCGTAGTAACTACAAAATTGTTTGCCTGCAACCAAAAATATACCGAATAAAACCAGTTTGACAGAAGAAATATATTAACCAGAATAAACTGGAAAGAGAAATTGCTTAACAGTGATTTTTCCATTACACTCCTTGTATTGAAATGTTTCTCTAGCAGTAAAAATCCGTGGAACAAGCGTTTCCAATTGTCCATATTCCAAAATGCCGATCCCATAGCAATTACAATACATAAAGTGAGCACTACACATTCGTGTAGAAACCTTAAAAATGTCACAGGCGATATAAATAAGGTAGTATTCTTGAACCATTCATGATATGTGCAATATATTATCGTTGCTGTCGAAATAGCAACCACGATTGTAGAGTACAGTTTATACAGTTTAGGTTTAGTTAATTGGTTCTTATCGAAATCGTATCCAGGAACTATCGCCATGAAGGTGCCAAGTTTGCAGACTGCGTCCAAAAATCTGATACTGTGTCTGCTGTATCTGAAATTCATGTTGTAGTTGTTTATACACGTAGATTTGTCTGTCAACTACCAAGAAATAGAAAAACAATTTACTTATACTTTCAAAAGAATATTAATATATCCATAATATGTAATGGTTATTACTTTATATTTACGTGCTGTTAGCTTATTAAGAAGGCGCTGAACAATGAATTACGTGAATAGTAATCAGTTAGCAACGACCATCAACTATTGATCAAAAATTAAAACAAATGGTTATTGGAGCAGTTGATGGCACCTCTTAATGTTTTTCTCTTCATTTGTCAAGATGGCACTATAATTAATTATGAAATTAATTTTTAATTACCGTTCGATAGCAATAGTATCAGTATCAGTATCAGTAAATATATCGAAAGTTCGGAATCGCAAATTAAATCTAATCCTACTTGTTTTTGGTCTTGCCTTAATAACACGCGTAATTCATCTACAATTTGTAACGGTCATTTTTATTCATAGGCATAAAAGCCTAGTCGCCGTCGCCTAGTTCTCGGCTTTACTGGTAAATATTTGAAAATAATGCCTTTCCTCCAATGAGAAACCATAGTTTAAATTCGCGGGTTTAAGGAGTGAGGTATTTCGACTACTAGTGGGGGAAGAGATAAATACCGAGCCAAGAGTCAACCATGACACTTCCACGGCCGCTTTAAGCGTGCCCACAGTCATCACATTTTAACTTAAATTTGAGGAACTAAAGTAATAGTTCCAGTATTAAAATGTTTAGTCTTTCTCAACTTTTATTATACTACGTTTATTGTCTTTTGTCTCGAGAATTTAATCATATCTTGTTCACAAGAATTAGTGGTTATGTTTGCTTTTACTAGAAAGAGAATATAAAATATTCTTGTGTTTGTAAAATTGTACCTGTTTAATAGGGTTGTAACCCTACGTATACTTTGGTGCCCAATTATAGAGGTGTGCTGCAATCCAGTGAAAGTGTTTTCTGTTCATCGGGAGTTCTGTAAGTAGAATAAACCATTTATTTTCCGTCCAACGATCCAACAATTAACTCTTTAGTGCAGTGTTTTTGGTTGCACTTAACTTTTTAAGCGACATTGTGAAAACTATCTTTTACGTCTGTTTCGTTTTCGCATAAATAGACACACTGTTCTCGTGTGATGCAATTTTAATCACTTGATATAGACATTTGTTTATCCATAAGGAAAATATGTAATTAATAACTGGTGTACATACACCATATTTGTTTTTTTAGTTAAGTTTTATTGTACTATCTTTGGATTCATCATGTGATAAATATTTTATTATTCATTCGAAAACGGTTTGTTTTAAATTTTCTCTTAGTAAACGCGAATGAACAATTTTATAGCTGTTTTTCCTTTGAATAATTACGGAATTGGCCAATATCCACTAGGTATATTGCTTTGAGTATTTTGTTACCTTTAAATATGTATAAAATTTATTTGTGTACAGTTATGTCTGTCTCTCCGTACACCTGTGAATTTGTTTGATTATTTGTTTATACTTCTTTATTCGCTAGCACAAATTTATTCGCCCATACCCTGTAGTGTTATTCTCATTTGCTCTACCACTTTGTTAATAAATTAGTTTATTGTTAATTTCGTATTTTTATTTATTTAGAATTCATTTTAAATAACCCCAAGAGAGACAGGGCGTTATAAATTCCTGAATCAATGTCCTACGACAACAGCCAGCTTAATGATCCTCAAAGTATAGTCGATGCGTTTGCTAGTTACTTTCAGTCTGCTTTTATATCATCATCTAATTACGTTAAAGCAGATCAGAATGACAGTTTCGATATCCCACAACTTAATACTCCAATTATCAAAATGGAAGAAGTTCTCATGACCTTAAAGAAATCTAAAAACAAATTAACTACTAAATATCAGTTCATCAGCAGGGTTTCTTAGCTGGTAGATCAACAACCACTAATCTTGTAAGTATTACCAATTATCTTGCTACATCACTTGATCAAGGTGGTCAGGTTGATGTAATTTCTCCAAAGCTTTCGATAGGCTAGATCATGGTATCTTATTGAAAAAATTATCAACCCGCAGGGCTAAGTTCTTGGATCCCTACTCTTCATATTATTCATTAATGATATTTGTCAGGACATTGAGACATCTAATGCTCTCCTATAAGCCGAAAACCTCAAGCTATTTACCCCGATTAGGTTAATAAGTGATTGTGATAAATTACAGCACTGTAAAGATGTTTCAATAATAAAAAAGTTATCGTGAAAAAACGTGTTTTTGCACATTTTAAATGCGAATTCCTGACCCACCTCGTGTGATTAAGCTGAACTAACTTGATAACATGTTAAAAGAGAACGCGTGTAATCGAATTATCAAAAAAAATAAAAATAAAAGGAAGTTGGTTTCATTTCAAAACCAGATCCGCTCTGCTAAGAATTTCACGACGTTTTCTTCACATAAGGCGTGATTAAGTTAATTATTTAAAAAATTAAATAATTACAGGTTTATAGTTTATACCATATTTAATTAGCAGTTATCTTTCATAGTAGCTTGTGTGCTCTTGAATAGCGTATTTTCAAGATAGAAGTTATCTACATGCTCATATAATACCACACCCACACAAAAAAAATAAAGTGTCTCGACCCCAGAGATTGATTAGGTAGACTTTATGTTTTTCGGGTCCCTGAATCCGAATCCTAGGTCCATTTGATCCCATGTCATCAGGTTTAAGGTCATTTGAAGGTCAAATTGAGATAGGACCGTGAAAAATTCCGTAAAAAATTTATGTTTATGTTTTTGAAGTTGCTGAATCCGAATCCGGGGTTAATTTGATATCATCATGTCAGAATCAAGGTCAAATGAAGGTCAAACACATGAAATTCAATAATACAATCTTTTTTGATCCCGGCTTCTGAAAAAGCAGAAAATTTTACGTCCAAATACATCCTGAACGGTTTATGGAACCGATTTCTTAGGTCATTTGTTGGCTATCAAGCGGTCAAATGCTTATTTTTCATTTCTTAGCTGATATATCGATTGTAAATTGGAAACTTGCGTCTATGACTAGTGATCTTTAAGTTTTTGTGGTCGCTTATCACGATCCCGGTATCCATTTGATACCATGATGTATAAACTGAGGTCAAACGCTATAATTCGAATGATATAATTTTTTGGACCCTGAAAGATCATCTGCAGGTCAAATACAGATTTCTTTTGAATCTTTCAACTGAATTGTGAAACCGTCAGCATTAGCGTTACCCGATGTACACTACGAAGAGGTTGCGTGAACGGATTTTGTACATCATAACGGGCTTACTCCGTTGCCCGCCGTCACCGCGAGGAGGTGCCCTGGATGCAGACACAAGTGCTATGCTGATTTGGGTGTAAAGGTTGTTCCAAGCAAAGAAATTTCATGATAAGTTGCAGAGCGAGAAAATGAGTTCCATAATTACAGTGGCATGGTTTGGAGTTGTGAAGCTCAACAACTTTAATTATAAAGAACAGAATTTTTCCTATGAGAGACTAAGTAATAAAATTATGGGGTTACTCGGTTATGGGATTATTGAGCAATGTGGCCATTCGAGTAAACGGATTCATCAGCTTTCATCGTCTGTAATCCCCATTTTATAGCTACGGGATCAGGTTTTTAGAGCTATTAGGTTATTGGGTTATTGAATTTTGAGGCTATTGAATTCAGCAGATTTGGATTTAGGTCTTTGGACTTAAAAATGTAGTTTAAAACATCTCAAAATAGTTTAATTCCTCCATATGAAACCCAATGTTCGGTTCGATTCAGATTAAGACGTATTTGGACGAAGATTTTTTGTTCTTTGAGAATACGGGGTTAAAAAATTTATATCATTCGAATTATGACGTTTGACCTTTGATTGACCTTGGTTTATACGTCATGATATCAAATGGATACCGGGATCGTGATAAGCGACCACAAAAACTTGAAGGTCACTAGTCATAGACGCAAGTTTTCGATTTACAATCGATATATCAGCTAAGAAATGGAAAATAAGCATTTGACCGCTTGATAACCAACAAATGACCTAAGAAATCGGTTCCATGAACCATTCAGGATGTTGGACATAAAATTTTCTGCTTTTCAGAATTCGGGGTCAAAAATTATTGAATTTCATGTGTTTGACCTTCATTTGACCTTGATTCTGACATGATGGTATCAAATAAACTCCGGATTCGGATTCAGCAACCTCAAAAATATAAACACAAATTTTTTGCGGAATTTTTCACGGTCCTATCTCAATTTGACCTTCAAATGACCTTAAACCTGATGACATGGGATTAAATGGACCCCGGATTCGGATTCAGTAACCTCAAAAACATGAACATAAATTTTTTACGGAATTTTTTACGGAATTTTTCACAGTCATATCTCAATTTGACCTTCAAATGACCTTAAATCTGATGACATGGGATCAAATGAACCCCGGATTCGGATTCAGCAACCTCAGCAACCTTTTATTTTGCGTAGCTTTAGGCTTTTGGTTAGAACTTGAGGAGATGTGCTGTCACAGAACAAATAATTCTCTGTTCTGTGGCAGCGGGGGCAATGACAACTAATCAAAAGAACTCAAAATTTTCAAGAGCATCCAAGTCTAACACACATGAAGTTTTGATCACTTTGATCAATATAAGCATAATAGAATAAAAGCATTAACGAGAGTGGAGCACTGATGTTTGTACAGTGAAAATATCGCGCCATGGAAACTTGCGAAAGAGTTTAACTGTATAGTGGTCGTTCTCTATATTTTTGTTATTTTCTTCTGCTCAACATTACTTGCACCAATTCAACGAAATCTTCGTCATACCTTAGATGGTTAAAATGCTCCGTGTTTGATAAAAATAAACACAAAATCAATCATTATGAAATAATGTTTACTATTTTAGGTTATGCTTACACGCCTGAACTAGCTTGAACTGTCTCCAGTAGGCGTTCACGTAAACCGACTTGATCTGAGACTTGAACTGTTGAACGTCATTTTATTTTTTACGAATCAAAGCTGAACTATGAGTTCAAGAGCATGTACAAACGCGCCTAAGTATTTTCGATTTTCTATATAAAAATATAGATCAGCCACATAGTATTATTCATGGGTCTCACCAAAGCATTTGACTTCGTGAATCTGCCATGAAAAATATGTTCTAGTATGCAAGGTTTATGTAATAAACTTTTGAAGTCATAAAAGTTCCTAGACAATAGAACACAGTTTGTAAATTTCCTAGGAACTAAATCTGAAAAGTTGTTCGTCAATATTGGTGTACCACAAGGTAGGGTTTCGGGTCCACTGTTGTTTATTTTTTTAACCGAGATAAGCCCTTCTGAATTTCCTTGTCGGCAATTTTATTTGATATATCTTTGTTCATAAGCAATTTCATACTGTCTTACCCCAGTGCTTCGTTCAAAAGCCAAAAATGATCAGAGCAAATGTAGTGGATACTAGTGGTGATTATGTAATAGTATATGCGCAACATTTTTCTAAAAAGGTCGGACAACATCTTAAGTGAGTTTCCTCTCCATTGTGAATATCTGTTATTAAATTCGAATTTTCTTCTCTTTTAGGCTTTATATATTACGTACCAGAATATTCTTAGAAGCGTTTTGTTATTCCACTATTGGATGTCCCCAATAAGCTATTATTTTTTTGCGTTTTATTTGATTAAAATTGCATGATAAAATTTTAATAACATTTTATGTAAAAACTTTTAAAAAACGTTATTCATAATATAATTATACACATTATTCTTAACAATTTTTTTTTGTGAAGCAAAAACATACATATTTCATTGCTAGAAGTTAGAAAGTTAGACAGCGTTTTTGACAAATAATGAATAAGAATTAAAATATAAAAATAATAATCAAATTAGTGCTATAAATATTTATATGAGAAGGCCAAAATAATTTCTTCTAATGATGAAAAATTCGACAATGAGACGCTCTATAAAAGAGGTTTTCACAAAGTGTAACATTTCCATTGGCAAATTTACATGTAATAAGACTTTTGTCTCTTTTTACTTCGACGTCCGGTGGAAGTATAGTAACGACAAAAAATTTTAAAAATTTTAATTGTTCAAATAGGCTTAGAATGTCATGAAACGTCGAGATTTCAAGTTTGAGCGAAAAAAAAAATTTCTGTCTGTCTGTCTCTCTGTCTGTCGGTCTGTCTGTCGGTCTGTCTGTCGGTCTGTAACTTTTTTGTGCGCACGTTTACTCTGGAACCGTTTGAGATATTGACTTGAAATTTGGTACACATGTGTACTTTAACGAGATCTAGAACTAGATTATATTTTCATCTTGTTCCGTCGAAGGGTTGGGGGGTAAATTGGGGTCAATTTGGAGTAAATAGGTAAATCAAGCAGCTAAGAGTTCATAAAATTGATATTTAGTATAGAAAAGAGAAGCTAAGGTCTCAAAAAAATTTTTGGCATTAGCCACCCCCATTACCACCCCCACCCCATTATTAAAGGGGATGAAAAAAAAAGTGATTTAGTGTGTGTACAAGAACCAGAAACCTCAAAATATTTTTTTTCTTTAGTTTTCTTTATACCAAGTGCTGGTAGAGAAATCATTTTCAGTTCAACTTCTGACTTGGTCGTCTGCTTTTGAACTTAGTTACAGAGTAAACTACAACTTTGAAATCTGTATATTCGTGTGTGTTCCATCTTTGAAAAGTTCGAACCAAGAAAAATTGACGAATGTGAAAATTGACGAATGTGAATTTCTAAAATTGAAGAATGAAAATTTCTAAAATTGAAGAATATGAAAATTTCAGAAACTTAAGATTTTTGACTTAAGAAATTGAAAATTGAAAACTAAGAAATCATGATTGATGATTTATATTTTTATGAGATTTATATATTATAAATTTTTATAAAATTTATATATTAATTTTCTCAGTCTTTTCAGGACAATTTTTTAAGTGGAATTTAAACCACTTTAAGCTGTACTTCTACCATATACATATAAATATAAATCCAGCATTTTGCTGTTTTGCGTTTCACATCAATAACTTTGAGGTATCACCGAAGGACTGGAGCTGCGAGACTTCACTAGAGACCATCAGCACATCTCTGATAGCATCGATACCTACATCTAATTGGTGATATATTTTTACCATATAATTTTGTTTGCTTCTACAAATTGTAAATTAATTTTAATATACCTGTTTTTATTTACATACTGTTTTATTGATTATTCCAGCTATTTCAGGTTTATCTATAGAAACCCGTCTCGCACAGCTATAGGAGGTGAAACTAATCATTCATTCTATAGATGGCGCCCCTTTAATTTCAATATCCATTTTTATTATTAAATCACCTTCTACAGCTTTGCGAGATAAGTTGTCTAAACCAGTTTTATTTGATTCACGTATTCAGAAAATAACAATCGGATTAGACAAAAACCTGAACAATGATACACAACGTTAATTCCTTATGTATACGGATTATTTAAAAAGCTACGCCGTAGAGGCGATAAATTTGAAATCAGGACGATATTTCAAATGGGCTATAGTTTGAGATCTATTTTAACAAAAACAAAACCGTCAAATCCTGAGCAAAATTAAAAAACTGCATTTATAGTATTCCGTGTGAGTGCAATAAACATTATGTGGGTGAGTCATCCAGACCATTTAGTATAAGATTAGGTGAGGACTAGGGTCACATTAGGAAAAATAAGATTCAGAAATGGAAGATTTGCGAACACGCTTGGGAGAACGGACATAAAGTAAACTGGGACTCGGCAAAAATTTTAACAAGAGACAGATAGCAAGAAAAGAGAAATTGAATAATCAGTAATAATATTATTAATGCGGATAAATGCGTGTCGAATTGTTCCGTAGATATTTGCAAATGTTTTAGAAGGAAATACGTGTGGCAGAGGATTTCAACAAGAAAAATAAATGATATACTTATAATTATTTAATATGACAACATATATATTTTCTATAAATTCTAAGCTATAATAATCAGACGGTAATACTATAATTGTGCTTATCAGATTACCCATAAAGTCTTATGGGGTTAAGTAGATATTCATTTCATGAATTTTTTTTGCTACTTGCATTGTCATGCTCGTCCATTTTGTTATTTAACGCCGTCTTAAGTAAGTGTAAACGGTAAATGAACATACCTATACAAATAAATAAAAAGGTGTTATAAATAATCCACGGTGTAACCTTGCTCCGGCCTCAGGGTTGTGAAAGAAAAAGAAAGAAATAAAAAAAAGGTATTTACTACACACAAAAAAATTATCTCAAGTGTTACTGGTTAATGAGTTGTTACGTAAGCTGGTGTGGGCGCCAGCCGAAATCGGCAGAGAAGGGTAGACAAAATAGACAAATTAAGTAAAAACAAATTATTAAAGCCTTTAATAATTTGAAAAAGTAAAATTACAAAAAATTATTAGCATATACATAAAACACATAATTTTGGAAAACCGAGAAAGAATATCACTTAAGACGATGAAAATGTTTGTTATTTTTATTACAAAACTACACGTTTACTAAGAACATAAATGAATATAGAACAAATACATTATTAACGCAAAAAAAATATCTCGCTAGACTCTCTGGGGTAACTAAATAATTATTACAGGTCTAGTGTTTGTAAGTGTACCCACTGAACATCTGTTAAATGGTTTACATGAATTAAATGTTTTTAAACGTGAACAAGATTATAAATTATTGTGTATTTCAAATAAATAAATAAATAATGAGTGTCTTTCACAGAAAATATTTCTAAAGGCTCTCACAGGTGCTTCTTTGCACTCTAAACAATTTTTCCGTCGGCAAATCTAGTCATCTTAGAAAGAAGTTACACTACATAAATACCTGGTCATCTCCAAAGGTAGAATACTATTTTCTTTTTATATTATAAGCTAAACCATAGGCTCAGAAGAAATAATTACGCTGTTTTCGGTTTTACTCCCGGGCTATACCAAAGCCTGTTCAACATATGACTGCTTTCTGGAGATTTTTATCCGTCGCCGGTCAACACGTAAAAATGCATGGGTTTATCTAGAGGTGTTATAAATTACTTGGGACATGCTCATAAGATTTGCCATAAAATAACAAAAGGCAACCAGCAGGTAGTCAAGGATAACCAGAGTGTCCAACAGTAATTAGTAGTAACCAAAAGGCCTAAAATAACAATTAAATGTCTAAATCGGAAACAATCAGTATAAAAACGGAAATTTAATTACTATATAAAATAATTTGAATTACCTTAGGTTTTCTTTAGGCCCTTTTCCACTAATAATGTTTAATAAAACTTATCTAACAGATTTACTCTGCACTCTCAATTAATTCTCTCAACTCTGCCAGTTCTCGCGCTAGAGTCCTATTTTTTACTCTCTACTTTTTGGAACAGGAAAACGGCGCTGGTTTTTATATATGTTCAAGAGACTAGCAACTTTAAGAAACACTATAATTAATTGATTCATATTGGGTGTGACAAAACTGAACTGTTACAACGGCTTTAATGGCTCCCGTACAAATCGAGTAACCGTTAGCAATTACTGTTACCTAATTAAAAAAAAAGAAAGAAAGAAAAAATAACGGTGCAACCTCTTTCAGATGTTTTTAATATCCTGATTATGCCTCATTTCCTGACCATCTTATGACTGTCTAAATGAAGTATTGATCGTTAAAGAATGAAAATAATATTCAATATTACTGAGTGTACAGATATTTCTTTAATTAAGTAATGGATTGTAAATAACGTTTTGTACTGTGTTCATATTATTTATTGATATATTAATAATGTTCACAACTATAAGTATAATTTTGTTATTTCTTTTAGTTTGCATGGAGCTATATGCGAGTGTACATACAATTACAATATGAATTTGAAGTTTAGCAGACATAGTATCAGATTCTTGGAGGGAGCATGTAAACTTGGCACTGTTTTGGCCATAGTTCCTGGATATAATTTTGACAAACAACGTATAGTTAATAGTATATTTTACAAACTATACTCTATTGTCTTGCTCTTGGTTTTGAAACCGTCAATAATATATAGCATCTACCAAATGTGGTTAAGAAATAATAATATATTTGTGTCAACTATATCATTTTTAATGTTTGTAAATGAATGTATTATGGTCATTTTATCTGTAGTAATGTCGATGGGGTCGGCATTTTGGAACATGGATACTTGGAAACGACTGTTTCAAGAATTTTCATTGCTGGAAAAATATTTTAATACAAGCGGCAGAAAGGAAAAACGCTTTTTAAATAACTTCTGTTTCCAGTTTACTCTGGTTAACTTGGTGCTTGTGTCAGCTTCACTTTATTCGATTTTTCTTTGGATGATAACCTCAAATTTTGAAGTTACAAATAATGTACTGATGGCAGTTTACAACTTTCTGCTACTTTATGTAATATACGTAAAAACCATTATAATCTACAACGTGGTTTTGGCTATTAGGTGCAAGTACCAAGATTTAAACGATTTGCTATTAAAAGGATGTTTGGACAGACGAATAGAGATAATCAAAACCGTTAGATCAGTTTCGTACCTATACGGATTGATGAATGAACTTATGGATAAGTTTAACAAGCTTTTTGGTTGGGAAATACTGCTGATCCTGGTACACTCATCGATTTTGCTTTTATCATGTATTAATTACGTTATGTTGTCCCACACTTTGACTAAGGAGCAAAAGAAAGCTGTCCAGGTGTCGATTGGAATCCTTATATCATTTGCAATTCTTGGGATTACAGCTCTGGTAAAATACTTGTTATTTTTTTTTAGTAATCCAATATTTTAGCTATTACTATATGAAATGGCAGTTTCAAGACAAACCAATATTCCAGGATTATATGTTCGCGCAACAGCAATGGTAATTTTCGTATATAATATCTCTGCTGCTTTGAATTTTATCAGTAAAATTTCGAGAGCGTTGTAATAATGTGAATTAACAATTTATGTCAAGGGGCATTCAAAGCAAGGGCGGATCTAAACTTTGAGCTTGGGGGGGTAACACAGCCGCGTGCTGAAAATAACAAAAATGTTTTTTCTCGAAAATTGAAATTGATGAGCGGGGGGGGGGAGGATGGAGGATGACAAACAAAATTTATAAACACAACTAAATACACAGAGGCGTAACTAGACATCATGGAGCCCCAGGGCAAGAAATTGTTGCGGGCCCCCTATTATATTATTTTCTTAATACCTAAATCCTAATCCGAAAAAAAAATGTTCGTCCCAAAATTTTTTTGATGAGCGGAGAGGGAGAAATTCTCAGTTACGCCTCTATAAATACAATATATATTCAAAAATATAAAATAAAATAATAAGATTATGTATTGACACTGCATGTTTGGGCACGACACATTTTAAAGACACAGTATGGATACAAAGTCTACACTGTATAGGACAGGTGTCCAAAGTGGTGTGAAAATGTGCTCTGACACAAAGGACAATGTTAAAAATAGCTGATTTTTGGCCCCTATCCCGGAACGCATAAAACCCAGAGAAAATGGTTGGAAAAGGCTCAAGGTTAATAAAAACATATCTTCGTGGTACCAAAACCCTGGGGAAAATTTTATTTCACCCCCAAAACATAAAAACAACCACTAAAATGCTATAAATAATAGCTTATACTGGATGTGAAAATTATATTTATTTTATGATAACTATTATGTCGATTCAATAGACATAACAAAAAAGTAAAAACTACCACTATCCACACCCTATTCGGGGGATGAAACGAGATACACAGCATCTAATATTAATAAAATAGGTACCAAGGTGATTAAAAATGTACAAAATAATTTTTTAACATTAGTTGAGCCAGACCTTCAACTGTTCCTGACCTCAGCATCTCTGTTTTCAAAAACAACCCCTATAAGGGTATGAAATAATATTCGCAGCAAGCATTATTACAAAAAAGCGCTTTAGTTATCGACCCTGGAAACCACCAAACTACCCTATTCGGGGTGCAACAGTATCGGATACTAAAAAAATGCGGCGGCACTTAGTAATGCACCATATTATTTTCTACTAGTAAGAGGGACAGACATTCACTTTGTCTTGACGTGATTATTACGAAAAACTTCCTCTATATCAATATGAAAAATATTTACCGCACGTAATATTACAATAGATCTTTATGGTTTTAGTCAACACATTTTTTTTAATAAAGAACAAATAGCGAGTTATTTAGCAACCTCGAAAACAACCAAACTACCCTATTCAGGTGGTAGAATCGTATTCACCGCTACAAATACTAAAAAATAAGAAACAAGGTGATTAAAATGAATCAACACCAAGTCCAGTTTAGGGATGACAGGCACTATAGACAACTAATGCTAGAAAAAATAAGATTACCAATTTATGAAATATATAGAATCATATGAAAATATTACAGCAACACTTATACTGATTACCTAATAGTATCCCTATAAAGAAAAACTGCCGTTATTTAGAGAGAACAGCATCTAGTACAAAATATTTGCAGAGCACATTAAAATAAAATGAAAGGTTTCTATTGGTTCTTATGTCTGCATTTAATAGATAGACGTTCAAGATAGATAATCGCTGTAAGGGGTTGAAAATGATATTAGTTTATTCTCTATTATATTATTCCATGTAAAGATACTTCTGGGTAAGCTTCACTTGTTGGAGAAAATGGTACAGTAAATATGTAAATGGATATTTGCAAAGAAGGATCATTTGGCCACTTATTGTGTTCTCCAGGATGCACCACGAGGAGGCGATCCTTTTTACATTCAACATTTTTTTTGCTATTTTTTTAGCTTACTGGTGAATTAACTGTATATAAGTAGCAAAATGTCAACTATGATACTATGTGTATGTGCAGTATTATAGTATATAAGTAAATATTACATATAGATAGATAATAAATAGTGTAAAAATTAAATGTTCACACACTCAAAATCGCAAATAAGTGTCACTAGAATACCTCTGCGAAACCTGAGTGTTTATTTGATAAACATCTTTATTGTGTAATCTTTTAATTCCAAATAAACATTATTATTATTATTGTTATTATTATTATTATTATTATTATTATTATATTATTATAATGCGAAACTATCTGAAGATTTGATAAACATTCTTCTAAAAATGCAATTATATATATTTACTCCTACATATATGTATATAATAATGTAATAATTATAATATAATAATTTATTATTTATTTTTTATTATACCCCTTATAGCGGTTGTTTTCGAAAATAGAGATGCTGAGGTCGGATCAGTTGAAGGTCGGCTCAACTAATATTAAAAAATCATTTTATACATTTTTAATCACCTTGGTACCTATTTTTTTAATATTATGTGTTGCGCATGGCGTTCCATCCCCCGAATAAGGTGTAGATAGGGGTAGTTTTTACCTTTTTGTTATCTCTATTGAATCGATACCTAATAATTATCATAAAATAAATATAATTTTCCCATTCAGTATAAGCTATTATTTATAGCATTTTAGTGGTTGTTTTTATGTTTTTAGGGGTGAAATAAAATTTTCCCCAGGCTTTTGGTACCACGAAGATGTATTTTTATTAATCTTGAGCCTTTTCCAACCATTTTCTCTTGGTTTTATGCGTTCCGGGATAGGGGCCAAAAATCAGCTATTTTTAACATTGTCCTTTCAATATGCGCTATTAGCCAATATTTGGTTAAAATGTTTCTAATTGTTTTCAATGTATTACTAAAATGCAACCTACTATGTGCAGTCACATAATTGACATAAACAACTTTTGGACCCCGAAATACACAGATTAAAAGTCGGCACAGTATGCATCTTCTCAAATATATTTGACTAGTTGATTCCCGCGACTTCGTCCGCATGGAATTACGAACATAGACATACTAACTTTTGCCTATAAAGAAGTACTACATACTCACTGAGTACTCCTATAGTACTCAGGAAGTATACTCGAGAGAACCAACTGTGCTGCCATGGCACCCGGGGGAAAACAACTGCGCATTTTTTGCACTAAAGGAAAACTTTTGCACATCCATAGTACTCGGGGAATCCCACTGCGCATTCATTGCACTCAAGGAAAACTTCTGCACATCCGTAGTAATCGGGGAAACCCACTGCGCGTCCATTGTACTCGAAGAAACTCTCTGCGTATCCATAATACTCGAGGTAACCTACTGTGTTCGATAAAACCAAATGCGCATCGCAATTTGATAAAAATTAATTATTCTATTTTTGTGTTAGAGCAAAAACGAAAAAATAATGATTTTAATCGACAATAGAGCACCTGGGGCGGATATGTGTCAAATTTCATGCTTAAAAATATCCCTCTCCCTGTTCACCCATTCGGGAGGAATTTATTTTTGAAAACCCTCGAATACGTGTCTCCTTATTTCCTCAGAAGAGTCCCTCGCTGGAATATCACGTTTCTGACCTACGTGATTTCAGGTACGCTATCTACCACTCTCGTTTTCTCCCCTTCAAAATGCGAAAATCGAAATTTGGTCTTACACGTATCTAATAAACTTCAACAAAAAAAATTTCTGTCAAATTTTACGTATCTAGATCTAAATCTAACTGTTTTCGAAAAAGCCTAAAATTTCAATCCCCTATTTCACCCTCTTACGGGTAGAATTTCGAAAAATTTCTTCTTAACGGTTGCCTACGTCGTTCGAGGAACCCCTATGCAAAATTCGAAGTTTCTATACCCAGCGGTTTGAGCTGTGTGTTGGTAGATCAGTCAGTGAGTCAGTCAGTCAGTCAGTCAGGGTAATCTTTTATAGATATAGATTGTTTTCGACTACAAGAATATGTAAGGTTTAGAAGCTCTGATCTTAGTAAAATTTTAGATCGTGAGATCCCTTTGGGTCATTTTTAACACTCTGCTCATTTTCTGGCGTGCTATTCTCAACAAGACTCGTGAAATTGCGAAGGATCTCTGTTGTCTTAATTTTCGACAATTCATTACCAACGTTCCTCATGCGGTGTGAGAAATGCGAATGGTTGATAAGACAACGTGTCTAAAGGTGTCATTCAGTGCATTGCAGTGCAAGCAGGCAAAGCGTGGAAGTTTCTGACAAAAATTGACAAAATTATGTCAAATATATTAAAAGCAAGTCATGGAAATGAAATGCTTGGTTCAAGGAAACATACATTATTGTTTTTTTATACGGCGGATATTGATCTTTGATTCACAAAAAAAATCTGATAAAAAAATTATCTTATCTACTGTGGATTCTGATAACAATTCACAGAAAAATCTGATAAAAATGATTTAAACAAAATATTAAATTATGAAAAATATGTATTATATAAATTAACACCCAGTATAACAAAACATCTCAGAAAAGTAGGTACTCATATAATTAAAAAAAAAACTATTTTTTCATAAAATGAACCGAACATATCGTCCTCTCAGTTTTTCTGATTTTTCAGGAGAAGCATTTAAAGTTTTGGAGTGAGCTTGCAAGTATTTTAGGATAATAGCTAGAGCAATTAGTGTATTACTTCCACGTCCAGTGGAAGTATAGCAACGACAAAAATTTTTTTAAAAATTTGTATTGTCCAAATAGGCTTAAAATGTCATGAAACGTCGAGATTTTAAGTTTGAGCGAAAAAAATTTTCTGTCTGTCTGTCGGTCTGTCTGTAACTTTTTTTTGTGCGCACGTTTACTCTGGAACCGTTTAAGATATTGACTTGAAATTTGGTACACATATGTACTTTAACGAGATCTAGAACTAGATTATATTTTCATCTTGTTCCGTCGAAGGGTTGGAGGGTAAATTGGGGTAAATTTGGAGTAAATGGGTAAATCAAGCAGGTAAGAGTCGATAAAATTGGTATTTAGTATATACAAGAGAAGCTAGGGTCCCAAAAAAATTTTTGGCATTAGCCACCCCCATTACCACCCCCACCCCCTTATTAAAGGGGATGAAAAAAAAAATTGTGATTTAGTGTATATACAAGAACCAGAAACCTCAAAATATTTTTTTACTTCATCCACCCCCCACTACCACCCCCCTATCACCACCCCCACCCCACTACCGATGTGGGGTATCGTTTTATGGGTTTTTGGGGTAGAGGATTTCAAATATTATATTATTAAAGTTCCATAAACAATTGTTTTCACATACAAAGTTTTTTCGTTGTGAGTGACTTGGATAGAGAATCTGGATGTGGAAGTAGTGATTCCTTGGGCAGCGGTTTTTTTCCTTTGTAGACAAATACTTGTGGCATAATCAATTGATATGAGCTAATGATTGCAAGACGGCTGCCTCTCAGATTATGAAAAAAGTTATGTTAAATGAACTACGTCAGTTTGTGAAATTTGTGTTTTTTCATTTTAGGATACAATAGACCACTTACGCCATGTGGATAATTTTGAATTAAGTACAAAAAAATGTTCTGAATAGAATAAAAACCTTTATTTGTAAAAACATAACATAAACTGCATAATAGAAATCAAACAAAGTTACTGAATATTGAATATCAATAAAAATTAGAGGAAAAGGAAACCTATTCCAAAAATAAGTCAATCATCACCAATGATGTGGAAGAGATTCATAAAAAAAATTGTCTCCGGTTAGTTTGATAACCGGGTTTTTTCCTTGACATAGAGTCATCAGGTCCTGATACTTTTTTTTGTTATCTTGTTTGGTTCTGGATTCAGGCAATGCAGCGTGACTGTCTAAATTTACATTTTGCATACAGACGTCTATTCGTGATGAACAAAATTCATTAAAATTGAGATACGTCGAGCAAGTAGTAGGAAATACTCGTAAAATAATGCTGTTTTGAGCTATGCTTATTCGTAATATCGATGGAGAATGTAAAGTTTAGTCAGTACGTGGAATATCTCAATTTTGCATTTTTTGAGATACGCCACTACGTGTTTCGAGGGACGATATTTTACTTGTGTCTGAGTTAAATTTATCCTGCTTTTTGCACCTGTTTATCCATTCATCTCTTATGGTTTTGGACAACAAATCTTTTGGTTTTGGAAAAACGTGGAAAATAATATTTTGACCAGTAGATTTCTTTGTACAATACGTGTTTTTACAGTCATACACTGCACACCTTGTTCCCGGCATTTTTCTTCACTTCTATCTGAATAATAACAACAACAATATATAAATCTAATACATTAATTATTAAGCTTCTTTTACCTTCTATAATATGTGCAAAATCACCATAGAACACTACAAATAATAATTGTCTTTTAAATCCTATAAAGGTCCAAAATAGTGCAAGCAATAGTATGTCCCTGTTTCTGCACACAATTTCACTAATCAAAAATGTTTTCATAACTCAAAAAAATGTATAAAACACACACGAAGATGTACATATAAGATTTGCAAAGAAAAACCAGTAGACAAAACTTATAATCACACCTATAAATGTCGTCAGAAACGTAAACAACAGATTTAGGTCTCGCCGTGACGTCATAGCTTTGCCAGCAAGTGGCGAATATTGCAGCATAGGGAACTAGCTATCCTCCCTCTGTTTACCTTGCGAGTATTCGAGTAATGACATTGAGTGCAGTAGTACCAACAAAAGTTCTGTTTGTGATTAACATGTATGTGCCCTGGATGCAGAGAGTCGTCGTTATTAGGGAGGAGAATCGCTACATGGGTACAATCTATGCATCCGATCACACCAGACATGTTGTGTTCCCTATAGTTCTTCCAAAATTCCACAGTTGTAAGTTCATCCAATGGATTTCTGACGCGTCTGAATCCCATAAGCTCTCTTGAAGCCATTTAGCTACTTCGAATTCTTCTAACAGTTGTAGAATGAATGTAGAACAATGAACAAGTCCTTATAATCTACACGCCAACTGTCAGAACTTCAAGCGAATTCACCACACGACCACCCAAAGTCCATTCGCTGCCATTGCGAATGCCAAGGTGTGTGTGAGTGAACAGCGAGTGCTCTAGAATGGAAAAATGTCGGAATTCGTTCGACTCGCATAGGCTGCATTGTGACTGCCTGAGAATAGAATTCGTGATCTTATGGTACTACTTTCCAGCGGCGTTGCTAGGGGGTTGCGCCACCATCATATAGCGCCCCTGCTGTGGTGAAAAATCTGTATTTTACTTTTTTCTTGCAACATTCTTTATACGGCCCTGTAATCGACTGCCCCCCGCCCCAAAGACTAGCTACACCACTGCTACTTTCTAAAGTGAACTATTGATCGTTGCTACAATGATTTAGTAACACTTACTCTATAGGATTTTCTTTAATAGCCTAATAGAACGTTAATATTCATGATGTGTAATATTACTTATTGATGAGTTAATAATATTCACAACTATAAGTAAAATTTTGTTATTTCTGTTAGTTTGTACAGAACCATATGTGAGTGCAGATACAACTACAATATGAATTTGAAGTACAGCAGACACAGTATCAGATTCTTGGAAGGGGCATGTAAACTTGGCACCGTTTTGGCGATAGTTCCTGGATATGATTTTGATAAAAAGTGCATAGTTAATAGAAGATTTTACAAACTATACACTGTTGCCTTGTTCTTGGTTTTGAAACCAGCAATGTTTTGCACGCAACGACTATGGTTAAGAGATAATGACATATTTATATCAACTATATTATTTTTAATGTGGGTAAATGAATGTTTTATGGACATTTTAGCTGTAGTAATTTCGATGGGTTCAGCATTTTGGAACATGGACTCTTGGAAATGCCTTTTTCAAGAATTTTCATTGCTAGAAAAATACCTAAATACAAGCAGCAGAAAGGGAACACGCTTTTTAACTAGCTTTTGTGTCCAATTTACTCTGATCAACTTGATGCTTGTATCGGCTTCACTTTATTCGATATTTCTCTGGATGATAACCTCAAACTTTAAACCTTCAGTTAACGTAATGATGGCAGTTCACAATTTTCTGCTACTTTACGTAATTTACGTAAAAAATATCATAACCTATAACGTGGTCAAGGCTATTAGGTGCAAGTATCAAGACTTAAACGATTTGTTATTAAAAGGATGTTTGGACAGCCGAATAGAGATAATCAAAATTGTTAGATCAGTTTCGTACCTATACGGATTGATGAATGAACTTATGGAAACATTTAACAAGCTTTTTGGTTGGGAAATACTGCTGGTCCTGGTACACTCATCGATATTGCTTTTATCATGTATTAATTACGTTATGCTGTCCCACACTTTACCTGAGGAACAAAGGAAAGATAGTCGGGTTTCGATTGGGATTCTTATATCATTTGGAATTATTGGAATTACAGCTGCGGTAAAACAATTAATTGATACATTTTTTTAATTTATATTTGTCTCAACTGCCGATTTGTTGCTTGCTCTTACTACTTTAATTACTTTCACATCCAGTGGAAGTATAGTAACGCAAAAAAAAAAATTTGAAAATTTTTATTGTTCAAATAGGCTTAAAATGTCATGAAACGTCGAGATTTTAAGTTTCAGCAAAAAATAAATTCTGTCTGTTGGTCGGTCTGTCGGTCTAACTTTTTTGTGCGCACGTTTACTCTGGAACCGTTTAAGATACTGACTTGAAATTTGGTACACATATGCATTTTAACGAGATCTGGAATTAGATTATATTTTGATCTTATTACGTTGAAGGGTTGGGGGGTAAATTGGAGTAAATGGAGGTAAATAGGTAAATCAAGCAAGTAAGAGTTCATAAAATTGATATTTGGTATATCTAAGAGAAGCTAAGATGTCAAAAGTGATAAAAATAAAATTATCATTTAGTGTGTGTGCAAGAACCAAAGGCATCAACATTTTTTAAAATTTAGCAATAATAATCTTGTTTGAAACTGAATCTTTCAAATAACCCTCCGCCACGGTGGATGATTTCCACCCGCCGTGATGTTTAAGGGTGGTAATATCACCCACAGCATTGGCCAAAAGAGTTGAGGAGGAACGGCGCATGCTATGGCCAGTATACAAATCTGCATTTGGCAATTGCAAATAATCAGGTACTGTTTATTGGAATTTTTGAGAGCTTATTGAATCCAACGCATTGGACAGTGCACTTTCCCCTTTGAAAATTTACGAAAAATCTTTTGTGAGACACATTTTGCGGACTTAAAGACACATATTTCCTAATCAAATCAAGTGGGTTTATCGAAAATCCTTCATTTACAACTGTGAAACTTCTTGATTTATTCGTCTTGGTATCTGGTATGGATATATATAGATATTGTTCTTTATCTTTTATATCTTCGACGCTAGGTCAGTTCACCGCAACGGCAGCACCGCAAACTCCCAATATCAATGCAACCTAAAACACCCAAACAATTAAATACATAAAAGCAAGAAGATCATAATAGACACCTACCTTTGACATAAGATGCTCATCGTCAGGGGCATCCATCAAATATTGTTCGATATGTGCTCTTTCCAAAATTTTGGCTTTATTGGGTTTGAAATTTCTTAATCGGATTTTTAAGTATGTCACAAGTTTTCCATATCTTGTTATATCAAAGTTCCTGTATACTTTTAAAGTCGCCTTTATCATAGAATATTTAGTCCACATCGAAGAAGGTGCAATTTTTTTACTCAAATGTAGAAAGTAAGCGGGAAGAACTTCTTTGTTTACAGCACTAACTCCTCTGTTTTTCATCCAATTTTCAAATTGTAGATATTCTTTAAAACAGGTTACTTTGGACTTTTCTGGAATTAAATTGGCTATAACTTCTTTGGCTTCTTACAAAATATTGGTCGGAATTTCCATATTATATCTTTCACAATTTTCCATTTTGATGCTAATTACACAATGTTTATTAAACAAACTCCTAGTTACAAATAAAATGGATAACAACCACAGCTTCCTCGGCAGATCCACTCAGAATTTACTTATTGTAATAAGCTACTTGTATTTTATATTTTTAAAGAAACACTGTTGACTTTGACATTGACAACTGACAAAAAAATCGATGACATGATATTTTAATAATTTTATTGTTTGTCACTGAAAAAGCATGTTGGATAAAATGTTGTATTAGACACGTGAGTTATTACATATGTCACTTAAGGAAATTAGCTAAACTTTTCTTGCGTGACTTATATGTAACATAAGTCACTAGCCTAATAAATAACTATTATTGATAATAATAATGTCTATTGATAATAAAATATAACGATGATAGGTAATAAGAGTACAATAAGTAAGCCCATTTAGGTCGAATTTCAAAAAAATTATTAGTAACTAATATTAATAGTAATATATTATTTTGCACAATTTTATCATTTTATTGTTTTTCATTATTAGCATATGTAAGGTTGAGATACTCTGATGATAGTATAATTTTAGATCGTATTTTCTTGGCTTATTTTTAATATTCTGAATCTATCTCATTTTCTGTTCTTATGGCATTCTTTAAATGAACTGTCGATCATTTCTGAATGATTTAATAGCACTTAATGAAAATGTTTTTTTTTAATAACCTAATAGAACATTAATATGTATAATGTTTAATATTACTTCTTGAAATTATTAATAATTACAAGCATATACTACCATTTTATTTCTATTAGTGTGTACCAGACCACATCTAAGTGTAGAAACGACTACAATATGAATTTGAAATACAGTAGACACAGTATTAGATTTTTGAAAGTAGTATTTAAGCTAGCCACCGTCTTCGCGATAGTTCCAGGATACGATTTTGAAAAAGGGCGTATAGTTAAACGAATATTGTACAAAGTCTACTCTATTACCTTGCTTCTGGTTTTGAAACCGGCAGTAATATACTGCATACAACGTGTGTGGTTAACAAATAGTAATTTATTTGCATCAACTGTATCATTTATAATGTTTGTAAATGAATGTATGATGTTAATTTTATCCGCAGTAATGTCGTTGGGGTCGGCATTTTGGAACATGGACACTTGGAATCGCTTATTTCAAGAGTTTTCACTGCTGGAAAAACATTTCAGTAGAGGTCCCAGAATGGAAAAGCGATTTTTAAGTACTTTTTGTTACCAATTTATTCTCTTTAATTTGGTGCTTGTATCAACTATGATTTATTCTGTAACTCAGTGGGTGGAGGTGTCTGATTATAAAATTACAGCTAATTTTATATTGGCGATGCACCATTTTCTGCTAATGTATGTAATATGTGTAAAAACTATTATAACCTACAACGTGGCCTTGGCTATTAAGTGCAAGTATCAAGATGTCAACAATCTGCTAACGAAAGGGTACTTGGACAGAAACAGGCAAATAACTACAACCTTTAGAACTGTTACCTATTTATACGAATTGGTAAATGAACTTGTTAATACATTTAACGAACTCTTTGGTTGGGAAATTCTGCTGTCTCTAATACACTCATCAGTACTGCTTTTGGCATGTGTGGATTTCATTTTGGAATCAAATACTATGACTGAAAGGCAAATGGAAGAAAGGCAAATCTCGACTGCTATTGCTATTACATTTGCTATTTTTGGAATAATGGCATTGGTAACTTTTTTGCAAAATACTTATTACTAAATAAGTCTCCTATTTCTTTATGATATAAAATTACTTACATCACAAAAAGCTATTCGTAAGAACATGTTTTTGCGTTAGCATTGGTCATTCATACACCAATAAATTACCATTTCTAGAAGTTATATAGTTTTATACTCTGCTACACTTCATATTACAATAAGAATTTTCATAACAAAAATCATACCTACCTATAAATTTTTAAGACGTTAAAAAATTTTGGTACATATTTTAATAAGGATCCCCCCAGAAACAAGGCGCAGGACCGCCCTGTTTGATTGGCCTTAAAAACACAATCCTTTTGTTCTAATTTTAATTTCATTTGTTTTAGTGCTTGTATTTTTGCATGGTTTTTTACAAAACTAAAGAGTTTTAGCATGGTTAAAGAGTAGGTATGTGAAGAAATAATAATTCTATAAAATAAATGTCTTCTCATGTCAATTGGAAGCCGATATACCACACTTTTTGTTTTTATTTAATTTATAAATAAACAGTTCAATATTTAGACCTAACAATTATTGGCGCCCCACGTTGGGCGCCATTAATTGTTATATTTCGTGTATATAAAATTAGTGATTTGAAAAGTTAACCAAAAAATTATAATGGTTAGAAGTTACGATTAAATTTTACGAAACACAACAATTTTTTTTAAAAGAAGTTAGGCGTCATACGATAATGATCGTAAATATCAACAGACAGACTGCACTGCACTGACGATATGTGAAATTATCCAGAGCAATGAGAGGTCAGCACGTGAGCGTTTAATTTCATATGATCAGCAATTATTTGGAGATAATATTTTTCTCTTTCATATACAGTGTATGCTATTTAATACCCCCCCCCCACCCCGTTATTTTGGAATGTGCTGACCGACTTAAAAATTTTTTTTTTGGGATATAGTGCTCGATGAGCTTTATTTGACTGTTTTGAAAAATTCGTATTTAAAAAAAAACCTTTTTTCCAATCTCCATCATCGTTCTATATTTTTAGTGCTTTTAAACTCACCCGAGTAACCGTCCACCATAACAACACAATTTTTTAAATGATCGTTAATAAAATTATTATATACCGGGGGTAGTCCTGCGTGTTGGGCGGGCTCCTAATATGTTCCACTCTATGTAGAATTTTTTCACGTAACAACGGTCTTTATCATCCTTTTTTTTCACTTCTTTGCACTGAGGATTTAGTCACCTATATTCATTGATTATTAGCTATATCACTTAATTGTTGTTATGCTAGTATGTACCACGGTCAGTAAACTATACAGTTGCATCATCCAGCAGCTTTTAGACGAAGGAGCGCGCGCGCGACGTAGCCTCTAGACCCAGCCAGGGCCGGCACTAGACATTTTGCTACTCACTCAATTAATAAACACTGATATAAACGAATAGTATACACTGGGACGACAGCAAACTAGTTTATTACACCAGACAGTGACAGTGCGACGTGCGACAAACAATATAAAAATAAACATACTGTCGTTGTAGTATGCCAGACAAATTGAAAACACGACACGCGGCAACTAGTGCCGGCTCTGGATCTACCTAGACTTTGACCTTGATCTGAATAATTAAACAAATAAAGCGTGCGAGAGAGACATATATCCTATTCCCATGCAAAAGATAGAGACAAAGATATCGGTGGCTACATGACGCAGGCGCTAGACCCAAGTTCCCCCCCCCGCGCGCTCCTTCGTCTAGAAGCTACTGGATGAGGTAACCGTTATAGTTTAATGACCGTGAGTATGTACCACTCTACGTAGAATTTTTCACTTAACAACGAGTGTAATTTTGACCTCAGAAACCTCACTTAATAATGGGCTAGTAGACAATAACGAAAACGACAATATTAATAATATAGTATTATAGTATGACTCCCCAAAATGTTATAATAAATATAATTTCAAGGTAATTTTACCGACTATTATTGGTTTTATTGTAAAATGAATATGCTTAAAATCAGAGTGGATTTAAAATAAGGTAGTTTTCCGGAGATCTCGTGACGTAATAGCGTGATAACCTTTAAAACAGGGGCATTTCACATTTGACAGAAACTAGCTACATTGCCACATTTCTAAAAAAATGTGCACTACTGCTCTGTCTGAAATAAATTTTAGCATTAATTTTTAACACTGTTTCAAATACCCAGCAAGTAAATATTATATATATTTTTAAGGCTGACTGATAACTTGCTAATACAGAATTGTAAGATTCCGTGTATAGCAGTACAGAATATCTTACGTTATTTATCGAACTATGGCAACGTAGCACTCGTTTCTCTGTTCAAGCACAAATTAGAATCTGGTGATTACGTTATTACGTCATAGACTGTAGAATAGCCTGAAAATTGACGGCAATATCTAACCCTTTAAACAAAGTTTAAACTTGATGATTTTTTACTATAATTCATTATTTAAAAAATAAAATGAAAAATACGGGTCAACTGTTTTTAGATGTTAATAACATTATTTTAAAAAAATGTACGCTTGCCCATTTACCTAAGAATATATTATGACCATACTTTAAGAGTAATGCATTTGATTGTTACGGGTTTAATTTATATTAAATTCGTTTGAATATTTTTAATAATTACGGAAAAAGATTATTTGAAGGTTAACATAAGAAATTTATATGACCATACTTTACGAACAATATTACTGATTATTTGGGATACAATCTAAATTAAATTCATTTGATTATTTTTATAATGGTTAAAAATAATTTACTTAAAGGTATACAGGGGGATATTATACTCAATAATTTATTGCACCCATAAATTTGTCAACAAATGTCGACTTTTCAAGGGTTTGATGAGCCAAATGAAAAGGGTACTTATCTTGGGTCGTTTGTTTGTTTACGCTCTATTTGTTTCTTTATACACAGCACTGGTCACTAAATAACTCTGTATTAGTTATTTTCAAGTATTAATTCTATTTCAACTTTGTTCTTTTGTTATGGCGCCTCGATTTACGAGGAATTTTTTGAGCTACAATTCACCTAGGCTTTATCAGATTTAAAGGAGTTTTAGCTGGAATTTTTGCATTTTTAAGTGGGAACGTTTCATCAAATTGCTTGAAAATTCTATATATTCTGCATATTGGTTTTTCTTTTTTTGAGGTTAAATATTTATAATTAATAGAGGTTTTATATATTTTTTATTGTGAATAATCTCTACGACCAATACGACCTTATGTATTGGCAAAAAAATGGGAAAAAAGGATGTTTTGCGATTTTAATTTCGCTTAAACGAATGTTCTCGACCTCGCCCGAAGTCCGAAGCGCACAGTCATACATTTTTTATATGTGCACTTTGGATTCAAGCAAAAAAATCCCTTACAAAATTTATTTTTACTCTACTAAGTAACTTTTAACAATTTTGTAATTTATTATTATTTTTTCAGGTTGGTCCAATGCAGATAATATTTAGCTGCGATGCTGCTGTGAGGGAGGCGCAGAAGCTAACTGTAATTTGTAATAAATATCAACACACCTTTCCAGCGCATTCCGAAGAGAAAGAAGAATTGACAAATTTGTTGAACAATGCTATGAATAACAGACCTGCTTTCTCTGCTGCTGGATTTTTCGAAGTGAATCGCAAAACTCTTTTCGCTTTGCTTGGCACCACTACGACGTATTTGATTGTATTGATACAATTCAACGTTTAGTCATCTTTTATTTAGATTAGGGTAGTTTTATTTCAAAAGAAATATTATCTATACTTACATGCTGTAATTGGACAACAAAATGTATGATATAAAGGGTATCCCGGGAGTAAGAGGCACTACTTCGGGAGCATATAGTTTTGGTCAAAATGGCACTACATTTTGTTCCTAGGGCGAAGAAGGTTATTTGCTCGTAACATCAAAATTGATCCATCGATTTTCATAAAATTTGAACAGTATACATAACAAGTAAGTACCTGTGATTCAGAAATATGGCGCCCTTCGTATCTTGTCTAGAAAGCCAGGGGTGGACCTAATGCTCTTTACTCCCTAAATTTCTATATAAATAAATTTTTAAAAGACAGGTAGGCTTAAATTAAGAGCTACAGACGAAAGAACAATGCTACTTTTTTATCTTTTGATTTTTTTTTAAAGTGAATATAATAAATATTAATACGAAATATATCATCGGTATATCATCGGTGCGTGAATTTTGTGGTAAATTATGTTTAAATGTCCAATTTACAATAGAAATAATAGTAATTTACGTTATAAGTCCGGTAGGTGACTTATTACAGTACGAGTTGTTTTACGGACGAGGCGACGCAGGAGCCGAGTCCGGAATATAAACGAGTACTGTAATGAAACCTACCGGACGTGTATCGTATAATATTTTATTTCATACTGTCCAGTAAATCCTTTTTAAAATGAATAAAAAGTTATAATTATTGAAATTTGAGAAATATTAGTTCGTAATCTGACAATCGCATCACCGTAACGATGTTATAGCCATTGTTTTCCATAGCTAATTATGGTTGTCTCTAGCTTGTCACTGTCAACTAAATAAAACCATATTTTTTGCATTGTTTTGTATTATGAAGATTTCGGAGGAGACTTAAAATAAATGTGTTGAAGCAACCGGAAAATTATCCAGAAAAAATCATCATATTTAGTGTAAATTAAATAATCTGTATATTGGCTCCAAATAAAATAAAGAACTTTAGAACTAGAGAGCTTTATTTAATTAAAATAAAATAAAAATTACTAATTTTAGTTAAGCAAAATATTAACAATTTTGTAAGTAGAAGCCTAATTTGTAGTTATCTAACATTCTTCATTTACTAAAATTGGTAGAAAAGTACGTTTCATAGGTAGTGGTAGGGGCCAAAGTGCTTACTTCACAATAGTATCAATATGAATTAATATAAGTTCAAATAAAATAAAAATTACCAACTTTAGTTAAGCAAAATATTATAAATTTTGTAAGTAGAAGCCTAATCTATAGTTATGTAACATTCTTCATTTACTAAAGTTGGTAGAAAGTATATTTTACAGTAAAAAAACGCTATATAGCGGTGAATGATTTTCTTCAATAAAATACTTCTCGGGACGCATTTTTATAGTTGGCTATGACTCCATTCTTGTGTGTTTCTTTGAATTATGACAGTTGTTTTTGTTATAGATATTGAATAACCTAATAGATATTATTATATCCTCGTTTTTCAACAAAATGGCAAAAAGGTGTACTCAGTTTTTGTAGAATTTCGTGATATTAATCGTCATCATCATTTAACGTACTTAACTGACTTACTTCGTAATTGTACTTTAGAAGCGGAAGATAAAATGTTGTTCCGGAAAATTCAAGAGGCTCTTTTAGAGCCTTCTGTCAAACAAGACGAAAAATCGAATTGTCTCAAGGTATTATATTATATGAAACATAAACATTTGATCGTCTACGATTTTCATTCCACATATTCACCATTAAGGAGAGAAATTCTGAAAGAATTTGAAAAGCATTCGAAAATAGTGTTAATAAATAATTGCTAAAACTGTGTATTTAAATATTTTATTTCTTATACTTTTAGGTGAAAAAGTCAAAAGTCAAAACTTGCTTACTAAAAACAATAATATGATAGTGTTGCTAGGTAACACATTACAGTATCAGATACCGTAATGTTCGCAAGTAACACATTACGGTATCAGATACTGTAATGTTCGATTTACCGGTCGCAAATGAGTCCGGGAAATAGTCATTTACCGGACAGTATGAAATAAAACATATTTACAGAACTATACATAATTTAGATGTTAAACAGAAAAAAATAATAATAAAACTTTTCAGGCATTGAAGTATTAAAATGATGGGAAAATAAATATGAGAAAATGTATATTTATTTTCCCAACATACTATTTATTTTATGCAGAGTACAGTGTACATGTGTTTCATATATAACTTAATAGAATAGAATAAGTTTATTTAACAAATTTTTCTACTACAATGTAATTGTTAAAAACTGAATTTTAAAGTGTGTTGCCCCACCTGTCGCGCGTGCAGATATTTGGCATATGTTTCTGGACATCCCAAACTATACTTTAAACGAAAAATTGCAGGTAAATGACATTTCGCACAAAAAACTATTTCGACCGGTCTATTTCCGGAGTTATTTTGAATGGCTTCGCATTCGGTAATGATTCTAACATCCCTTCCCTTGTGCCGGTATTATATACACTAAATATTTGAGATGACCCCCAAAAAATCTAATAGATTCAGATCAGGAGATCGAGGAGGCCAGGGTACTGGACCTCCTCGACCAATTCATCGGTGGGTAAATTTTTGATCTAAATATTCCCTAACTACGATGCTGAAATGAGGAGCAGCTCCATTCTATGTTTCTTCTAGTTGCTAATGGCACATCCTCCAATAAATCAGCAAGATTTTCTTGTAGAAACCTTAAATAATTTTCCCCATTTAAACGATCTTCAGAAAGAATAGCCTTATTAAATAATTTCCTATTATTCCTGCCCAGACGTTAATTTGAAATTGTTGTTGGTGATGAGTTTGAATAATCGTGTGTGGATTTTCATTGTTCCAATTATGTAGACTCTGCGAATTTATTACATCATCCCTGCGACTTTCTGCCTCATCCGTGAATAAAATTTTGCCAATAAACCTGCACTCTCCTGTTGCTTTTTGTGAAACCAATGAACATATTGAACTCGAGCAGGGTAGTCGCCCGGGGATATTGCATGAACTTTGTAGATGTGGTAAGAATGGAAAAGTTGTTTAAAATTCTGTGCACCACAGACTTCGAAGACAGCTTCCCAACACTTATTGACGAGTCTTCAGTAACATCAATTAATAAGGCTTCTTCTGGTTACGTTCTACGCACAGTTCTGTGATCACTTTCACCTCCTCGTTTCTGTTCCACGCTGTCAAAAATAAATGGATTCTTCGGATTTCTTTATTTTTAATTTTGTATTTTTTTAATTGTCTTTTTAATTGCTAAAATCATGTTTGCTTTACATAATTTAAAAACATGGATATCTAGCTGTTTCTCATAAATGATGGTTTACCCTTTCAAAGGTTTTCCTGTTTGGAAGAACTCTCTCTGTTAGGAAAGTGTTCCTCATAAAGCCGTCTGGCTTCCGAATCATTACCGGCGGCAAGTCGGTACATCAGTTGCATGTCACCAGATAAAAAAATTGAAATGTCAATAAACCACGATCACAAACTTAACTACTTACAACTTAATTCTACAGTTCCATTAATCAATTTTCTTAAGGATTAATGTTAATTTATCACTTAATTAGTTACTATTTGTCAAGTTTGACATTATTTGAATTACAATTGTTTCCTCAAAAGTTTAATGCAGTCATTTATATATAATTACCAGTAGGTATTCCTTGGGCTCTTGTCAGCTATAATATTCCAAGGACGTTGATAATACGAAATAATTTTATCACCGTTTCCGAAAGCACTTGCTTGGTAATATTATCTAAAAGCAACGTGCTTGGGGAAGTTGTCAGAGCTGGGCAAATATGTACTTACAAGTACCTCATAAGTATTTAAATACTAGAAAGTATTTAAATATCGAGTATTTAAATACTTCTTGCAACAAGTATTTGTATTTATACTTGCAAATACTTTATCTGAAATATTTACTACTTAGTATTTGTGAAAATGATCTAAAAGTATTTATAAATACTTAAAGTATTTAAATACTTCTGAGAAAGTATTTAAATCCTTTTCTGACAGTATTTAAATACTTTCAGAAGTATTTGAATCTTAAAAGTATTTAAATAAACAAAACAAATATAATCAAATACACCAGGGAGACAGGCAGATACTCGTCAAGCATCAAGATATGTACTATACTATGTAGTTAATAAATACATTGCATCATTCAGTCTTCAGTCATTCACGTCTTAATAATTCCCAGAAAGTTAGTTGAGAACAGACATAGACAGTAAGTGTTAACTGTTAATGTTAACACACATGTTTTGTGATTGTGACAGAGAACAGTTGAACTAGTCTCTGTGTTTTATTTGGGTATTTGCAGAAGACGCAAAGGTCTAGCTCTACGGATAAGTAAAAATCCAATACCCAACTAGAACTGATTAAGTATAGAGGTATTAAAATAGTGTTGTAGAAGTTCATGAAAGTCATGAAACCTAAAATTTTGACACCTCAAATAGTCAAATAGTATTTAATATAATAATGATAATGATAATAATAAGTCTTTATTGATTTCTACAAAAATAGAAAATACAATTTGGTAAAGTAGCCCAGACGACTGAGAACGTTTTATAGTGAAACCCACAAAAACTTGCAAACTAAATAATTTTTTTTTACGAGTGAAAGTGTATAGAATAATATCCTGAAAAGTTTACATTCCGCTCGGATGCAGAACATACAAAAAAAAGGGAAAGAAATTTTTTTTTTTCCATTTTTTCAAAATGTTTAAATTAAGTCAGGGTAGAAAAAACAAAAATAGAATAGACCACATATTTCTGAACAAAAAATAAAATTTATCGCTAAAGCCAAGGTATTCCTGGAAAAAAATAATGAAGTAACTTTGCCACTCTGCGGGGCCAAGCGTACGGTTAAATGCATACTACGCAACCTCTAAACTCTTAGCAGTTCTAACGAGTAAAATAAAGCTTTCTTCTCTTTCTGATTACACGTTTTTAACATTTCTCTTAGTGACGCCATTTTGAAAGTGCAGCCATTTTTTTTTTAGGACATGTCTAATTATTCCTTAGGCTTTTATCTTTATGAAAAACATTGTCCTAAGAATCGGGAGGGGGGGGGGAGGGGTGCACGGACCTTGGGTGGGCTCCCGTAGTATATGCTTCAAAATATTTCAGTGTTATCAAAGTATTTAAATATTCAGAAAGTATTTAAATACTATGTTTAAACTATTTAATTACTTTTATTATTTATTATTTAAATACTTTTATCTTTTGAAAATACTTAATATTTAAATACTTTCAATTTTCTGAAAGTATTTAGTATTTAATATTTAAATACTTTTTCAAAGTATTTGCCCAGCTCTGGAAGTTGTGATAAAATTATGAGCTATTTATCAACGTTCGAGGGGTATTCGCATAGAAAATTTTTTGCAATTTATTTTATTTATTTGTTCAAAACTATTTAATAAAAACACAATTATTAAAAGTGCAATTTGTAAAATTAAATGTAGATTATGTATGTATTATCTGGTATGTTTTCCACTATTATTATATTTATTAAATCGTTATTTGCAGTTCCAAATTGACATTGTCAGAACTGTCAAACTGGATGACATAAGGAAAAGATCCCCAAGGGAACTTATCACTTGTAATCTCCCTAGTGCTTGAATTATTTCTGGAAATTTTTTCGAGGTTCGAATTCTTTGAAAATCTCCTAAAAGCAACGTGCTTGAGGAAGTTGTGATAAAATTATGAGCTATTTATCAACGTTCGAGGGGTATTTGCATAGAAAATTTTTTGCAATCTATTTGATTTATTTGTTCAAAACTATTTATTAAAGACATAATTATTAAAAGAGCAATTTGTAAAATTAAATGTAGATTATGTATAATGTATTATTTGGTGTGTTTTCCTCCATTATTATATTCATTAAATCATTATTTGTGAGGCGGAAAGCAAAAAGGGACCTCTTGTCGGCGATGTTAATTTTTCAGTACAGTTGAAATTAGTGGTTTGGGTCAATATGATCGATTTTCGGATTTTGTCCTTTACAAGTTGTAATCGATTACAAAATCGATATAATTGAATGAAACACTTAAAATAATCGATAAAGCAGTCAATGTTCAGTATTGTTCAGCCCTGGAAAAGGTACCTCCTGTCGCTTATGGAGAAATAACATGGGACCGACAAGAGGTCCCTCTTCATAAACGCACTAGTAACTTAAACAAAAAAAACCGCTGCCCAAGGAATCACTACTTCCACATCCGGATTTTCTATCCAAGTCACACAACGAAAAAATTTTGTATCTGGAAATAATTGTTTATGGAACTTTAATAATATAATATTTGAAATCCTCTACCCCAAAAACCCATAAAACGATACCCCACATCGGTAGTGGGGTGGGGGTGGTGACAGGGAATGGGAGTGGGGGGTGGATAAAGTAAAAAAATATTTTGAGGTTTCTGGTTCTTGTACACACACTAAATCACATTTTTTTTTTCATCCCCTTTAATAATGGGGTAGGGGTGGTAATGGGGGTGGCTAATGCGAAAATTTTTTTTTGAGAACTTAGCTTCTCTTGTCTATACTAAATATCAATTTTATGAACTCTTACCTGCTTGATTTACCTATTTACTCCAAATTTACCCCAATTTACCCCAATTTACCCCCAACCCTTCGACGGAACAAGATGAAAATATAATCTAGTTCTAGATCTCGTTAAAGTACATATGTGTACCAAATTTCAAGTCAATATCTCAAACGGTTCCAGAGTAAACGTGCGCACAAAAAAAGTTACAGACCGACAGACCGACAGACAGAAATTTTTTTTTTCGCCCAAACTTGAAATCTCGACGTTTCATGACATTCTAAGCCTATTTGAACAATAAAAATTTTTTAAAATTTTTTTGTCGTTACTATACTTCCACTGGATGTGGAAGTAAAAATCATAGAGACATGATTTTTGCACCAAATCGTTCAGAATTAGAGCTTAATTCATTTAATATCAATAACTAAAAATCGGAAATTGCCGACAAGAGATCCCTTTTTGTTTTCCGCCTCACATTTGCAGTTCTAAATCGACATTGTCAAAAAATAAAATTTAAATTATTGAACTATCATTACTGTCAAACTGGATGACATAAGTGAAAAGATCCCTTAGGGATCTTTTCAGTGTAATTCTGTTCTGATTGGTTGTTTCAGCACACGTGATTAGAAATTACCGAATTTAATACGATTGCTATTTGAGCTAAAAATTTTCAGTGTAATTTTGTTCTGATTTTTTATTTCAGCACAAGTGATTAGAAATGGGCGAATGCAACAGGATTGCTATTTGAGCTAAAAATTTTTTATTATTTTTTCTTTATTGATATCAAACACGAATATATTTTTTAGACAATGGTTTAAGGAATTTAAAAATTTCACCCTATCTTTCAAACATTTATTTACGTCAAAATTTAGAGATAAAAAATAAGATACGAAGGCTGAATTAAAGGTACTTACATTTTATTTATACTGTCTAAATTTTAATAAAACCGATGGAGCAATTTTGAAGTTACGATCAAAAAACCTTCTTCAGCATATAACTTTTAGGGGTGAATATCTGTAAAAAAAATTATAGATACCTACTTTTAGTGTTATTTCCACCAAAACTATATGCTCCCGAAGTATTGCCTGTATTTACAAAATTTCCAGTTAAATCTTTAAAACATAGCTCTAAATTAAATTAGTATAGCTGTATACCGAAATGAACAAAAATAAATTGTCAACTCACCAAAATGCTATTCACTATTGTGTCCTGTCAATGAACGTTCAATAAGGGGGTCTAGAGGGAAATGCCGATATCACAATTTTTGACTTGGGGGCTGTGTTTGGACTATTTAGGGGGGTAAACATACCAAAAGTCCCCGAACAATAGGAGGTGCAGGGGGGCGGGGGCGGTGTTTGCTCATATCTCGAAAACGGTTAGCCATAATTAAAAAGTGGCTATAGGCAAAATTAAAGCTGACTAAATTTTCTACAATAATGTTTCTATTAATTTTTATCATATCTGTTATGACTCAGTAATGGATTGTATATCTTTTAACTATATTCCAACTTTATTATAAAATTATAGATTGAAAAATTTTTTAATAATCATTTGGAAAAAAAATGTAGTACAGATATCCGTTTCATAGCAGACTGAATTCAAATATCTAATATAAAATGTCTTTGCATCTGTAAGTGTGTGTGTGTGTGTATATGTATGTATGCGTCAACAAAGTCTGTGAGTCATAATATATTAGTGATGGGCGATAATCACGAACTGTGATTTAATCACTGATATTAAGAAATCACAGGTAACGACTGTTAGTAAAATTGGCAGAAAAGCGTGACGTGATCACGACTTTCCGTATTTCGTTCCCTTGCCGTGCTCTTGCCAATATATTTTTCACGATATTTACTTTGAGTCGATTATTGTCTGCGGCCGTATGTATTAACATGTAAAGCAAGCGATCCCGTGCCTTAGCGTCGTTTGATACGCATTTCACACTATTCAGATATTTATATAAATATCTTTATGCATGTCTTTTATTGACTGGCGATGCGATGTGGTGATTGGGGGCAGGGTCGTGACGGAACATTTTTGTTATACTACCAGAAGTAACTAACTACTAAAACCATGCGTAAAAATATTTTATATGATTAAATATACTAGCAATTTTATCGCAAATATTGAGCATTTACGTTTCGGCATGAAATATGAATAAAAATATGGAATTCGACAATAAGCAAATGAAAACATTTTTAAAAACATCCTTATATATTATAAAACAATAAAAAAAAAATAGCATTAAAAAATAAATTTACCATTTTAAATTAACAAAAATTCGTGTAAAATAAACATAAACATAAATATAAACAAGAAATTTATTGATGCTTCCGAAATGTTAATGTTTGTACATCTTTACAAAAATATCCTATTATCAATCAATAAATCAAACCAGATTTATTAAATATTTAACATACAAATATGCACCCGAGTCGGATCCCGGTTCAGAGCCGACCGCACAACCACGTCGCGCAGGGTCGTGGTGAATGTACGGTCGGATGAAGCGGGTTCGATTCAGGTTGGAACAACAGGTGAAATGTGGAGTTAGGACTCCTGTCCAGGGGATGGGACTTAAACCTAACAATTTTATTACTATAACTAGAACAGTTTTAAAAACACTTAAAGACTAAGGAAATGAGTTTTTGTTAGCATGCGCACACTGTCGCACACGCGCACTTTTTTAGGAGATCTGATTGCTGATACGGGAAAAGCTCAACGAAAAAACCCGTTCGAGCCAATGGCAATGCTCTTCCGATGGTCTGCCTGCCTTCGGAAAGGTAGGGTGAAGGGGAAGTTATGGTTGAATCCTATTATCAAGTTCCATTCAAAACCTAGTGCTTTTGCTTTATTACCAATCCATACATCAGGTTATTTGGATAAACAAATCATAATATGTATATTAGACATATTATGCATATCTGTGGCAGCACGGATTACCAAAGTAGCTAATTCACCATTCACCGTCTATCGGCGCTTAGGGAACGATTAACAATTTCTCCCGTACGTCGTATTATGAAAGTCGTGATCACATCACGTTTTAAATTCACTGATATAAGAAAATCACAGTAACGATTTACGTTGTGATTGAAAAATCACGATATGGCCCATCACTATAATATATATAATATACCATGATTAACAGATAGTAACTAGGAACTATATTAGGTTTCAATGGTTTCATGATGTTACATAATTGATAACAGCAATGAGCATAAGAGTAGAACAGATATGTTTTTCTGCAGAAGCAAGGGAGAGCTAGTGACAGCATCTAAAACAGAGCAATTCCAGTCAAATTACAACGTCGCCATGTTTTACACAGGCAAATTTTTTACAAAACCCTGACCAAAACCTAATGATTAAGTGTATTGCCTGAAAATAGTGACTTGTTGTTAGCAAAATATTGTGAAAAAATATAAGAATGATGAAATATTAGTATAAGAAAAATATATTTATTTTAATTCCCTTTGCCAACAGAAACATTTCCGAGAGATAATTTTTTCTCCGCGCTGATAGTTTGCGCATATTTGAAATGTATGGGCCAGGAGAAAACAAGAAAATTATGAAAGACGTCTTACATTTTGTTTTCTCTCGAAAATTTTCTTGAGCAGTCTTGCTTTTAAATTTTTAAGCTCTTAATTATACTTTCTACAGTTTTTTCTGACAAAAAAACCTACTACACTGGAGAAATTGAATTATCTGATGATTGTGAATCAGTATTTTATGCAAAGTTCTGGACATTGGATATCACTACTTTACATATTGACGTTATTTTTGATACGAGGCCTTAAAATGTTAGTTGGGCTGTTTCTTTTGGTTCATTAAGTTCTCTGATCCACGACCCTTATCACGAACAAGAACATTACTTGCCGAATTTAAACAAAAAAAAAAAACATTAACAGTAAATTAACAAACACACATTACTGAATGAAATTTCTGAATCAACTAATAGCTTATAAACATAAGCAAAAAAGTTTATTGAAATGTGTTGAACAACATGGTACATTAAGAAATTGGATTATTTCCTTGCGTATCTAGCTCATTCATAGTGTGTCGACGTGTCGAAAAACAGGTGCAATATGAATATCAAGTGCAGTCGACACAGTATCAGATTTCTGGAGGTGCTTTGTAAATGGGGAAGTTTTTTGTCAATAGTCCCATGTTACGATTTCGACAAAAACGACATAATTGAAAGAAAGTTCTATAAATTATTTAGTTTATGCCTGATGCTTCTTTCAGTTGCCGTGTTTGGATATTTCTTATATATTTCATTTTTATACGTTACAGCAATATTTGGCTCATTCAGTTCTTTATTGGGGTTTCTAACTCTAGTTGTTTTGATGGTTTTATGGCTCTTAATGATTACTTTCGGTTCAGGATTTTCGAACGAAGACAACTGGAAGAAGCTATTTCAAACATTTTTCTATCTTGAGAAAAAATTCAAAAAAACATGTGACATCGAAAGATCGTTTTTAAAGAATCCGTTTTTTCAAATTGTCTTGGTTCATTTGTTGGTTGTGTCCAATTTAATATATTCATTAATTATCTGCTTTCAATTAGTTGTTGTTAAAATTACAACTCTTTCTCTGTCTTACGTTTATTATCTGCTTCTAATATATGTAAAATTCGTAAAAGTTACGTTGATCTACAATATTACCTTGGCAATTAAATATAAATATGAAGACCTGAACGATTATTTAGTAAGAGGATATAGAGAGAAGAAAATAAAATTAATTGAAACCACTAGAACAGTTTCCTCCTTATATGCGGTGATAAATGAACTCGTTAATACTTTTAATAAACTCTTTGGATGGGAAATCCTGCTGAATCTTTTGAATACGTCGACGTATATATTGACATGTTTTAGTACCATAAATTCGTACTACACCAATCAACCAAAAATCAGGGATCATGTTTCGCCGCTTCTCATTACTGCAAATGTGATATTTGGAATCACATCTTTGGTAAGTCGAATACATTATATTCAAATGTAAGTAGTAAGAAAAATTATGCACAATGCAGGATTTTGTCGTATTCTCTTGATTTCTTTTTATTATTGATATTGTCATCATTACTAGAGAACGCAATGCATGTAACAAATGCTGGTAAACGGAACTAGGTTTAAATACTCACACGATTCACAAGTCATTAATTTTGTATTGCTCGACTTCATCAAGAGCAAGGAGCCCGTAGCGAAAAGGTGTCCGAGTTCTCTTCATGCTAACGAGAGCCAAAAAGCTCGAAACCGGTTGACAGATGGCTCTGTATACCCGCAAAAACGGCAGGTCTCGTTTAATTTAAACATAGTTCCCTTCACCAGCACTGAGTTTTCTAGTAATGATGACAATATCATTTAGAACGGAAGTCCTAACAATAATATTAGGATATCAAGAGCAATACGACAATACCTTGCATTGTGCATAATTTATCTACCATTCTTCTATTTGGAGTTTACTAGTAAGTGATAAGAAGTTTTCAGCCAAGGGCGGATCTGGACCTTGAGCTTGGGGGGGGGGGGGGGCGGCGGTAACACAGCCGCGTGCTGAAAATAACAAATATTTTTCATCCCAAAATCTTTGATGAGCAGGGGGGACAAATCCGAAAAAAAAAAATTTTTTTTCGTCCCAAATTTATTTTGTTGAGCGGGGGGAACAAATTCTCAGTTACGCCTCTGTAAATACAATATATATTCAAAAATATAAAATAAAATAATAAGAATTATGAAATTTTAAAAAGAAAGTTGGTGGTTTACAGAATCTTGTAGGGGGGGGGGGGGTAATTACCACGCTACTCCCCCCTCCCCCCATAAATCCGCGCTTGTTTTCAGCAATAGACAATGATATTTAATATAACGTAATATGTTTTTTCTACTCACATGCTTTAATTCGTCTATTAGACATTCCCTGTACTCTAATGACATTCATTACGATACAGATTTTTCATTACAATACAAGTTTACAACCAATAGAAACGTGACAAACGGCAATATTCTGTCAATATCAACTATTGCCTTGAACATCTGACAGATCTAAAATTTATCAATTGTGACAAGTCATCTGTCATGTCATGTTTACCTAGCAATTTTAGAAATAAAATGTTCATTTTCTATTTCATTATGACTGGTCGTAGAAAAAAAATAGTGTAAGCATCTCACATTTAAGGGCTATTAAGACCCACACATTCATAATGCTCATACTCGTGTTTTAATAGCTATCAATTGGGGCGAGCGTAGAGGCGACTTCAATGTGAATATCAGTTGATATTCCGTTGAAGCAACGTCGAGCGCGGTTAGTACTTGGATGGGTGACCATCTTGGGAAATACAGCGTTCTCGTCGCACCTTCTAGAGGCTTGTATATCAGTGTATACTCGGAAGTTACGTAATTTCAGACGAGGATTACGTAGTGGATAATACCATCCTTCGGAGGGGATGTAAAGCAGGCGGTCCCTTGTCTATTAAATGTTAGGCAAGTAAAAGATCCTTACTCTTCTTAAGGGAAGAAGTTCGGCAAAATTTCCAGGTTGGGGGTAGCTCGTCTCCTAGCGTCGGTGATAGGCCCTGGTAGCGGAAATAGGCCGACGTTAAACAGTTAAAAAAAAAAATAGCTATCAATTAAATGATCGTTGCATAATATACTATTTTTTACGACTGCCTTCGAAAATGCCAAATAACGCACAGTAACTATAACCCGAATTCAAAAAAAAACACAGTACTGTCATGTTTTTCACACAGTCCTGTCGAAAACAGAACTGACACCTTTTATTTGTACTTTTTGAAGTAGGCTAGCCTATTTAGGTTCATAGCCACCGACTTGTTTAACAACTAAACATCAGTTTTGAAATATTTTAAAGAAGTTTATTAAAAATAGTCGATCTGTTTACTTATGAAATTATGGGCTGAAAAACACGAAAATTTTAATTTGCAGATGGGGTAGTTTCTAATTTGTTACTAAATGTATCTAAAGCTAATTCGAATAAATTTTTAGCCAAATCGGTTAATATCTAGCCGGGTCCCCACGGCCTTGAAAACGAAGGAAAAGGCTAATTTTTCGATTTTTAACATTTTTCAAATTAATATTTGACATTTTTTCGACTCTTTATTAATGTCTAAACGCGTGTGGCAAAAGTATAAAATATTTTTCAGTTCCAGGGAAATTAGAAATTTGTCACTAAAACGTAGAATGTGACGAAAGAATGTTGTATAAAATTTCTAATTTCCTTGGAACTGAAAATATTTATTTTATTGTGAAAACTTAGAAAAGTTATAAAAGAATTTCAAATGTCAATTTGAAAAACGTTAAAAATTGAAAAATCGGCCTTTTCTTTAATTTTCAATGCCAGTGGGCCCGGCTAGATATTAAACGATTTGGCTAAAAATTTACTAGAATTAGTTTTAGAAACAGTAATAAATTAGAAACTACCCCATCTGCAAATTCAAATTTTCGTGTTTTTTGGTCCACCCTATTGTGGAACTCACCTTTGGCTCGTGCCACCAAACTGTCTCACTCGTGTGAAAAGATTCGTTTTCGAAACTTGTTCTTTAAAATACTATTATGGTAATAGCGAAAAAAGTAGAAAGCGTGAAAAAGGTAACATTATCCCATTCTGGAGGGCTATTCTCGACAAGTGAACATTTCAAGCGCATACGCAAACTGACAGTTTCGATCGTTTTGATATTCTTGAAAAATGCAAGTGTTCACATATACGATATTAAACCAGGCCTGTAGCTAGAAAATGCTTTAAGGGAGGACAAACAATTTTTAGAGGGGGCCCGTGGGCCAAAAATTCGTTTTTCCATTTAAAAATAGCTACTTCATTATTTTCTGCGGTCGCCGTAGGCCGGGCGAAAATTATTCCAGGACGGGCTAAGCCCGTCCTGGCCCACCCCTAGCTACAGGCCTGTATTAAACCGAATGTTGCCTGACATCGTAAGCACTGCCAGTCGATATTTCGGTAGATGTTTCTAAGGACAATGTTAAAAATAGCTGATATTTGGTCCCCATCGCGGAACGCTGAAAACTATTAAAAATACGTCTTCGTAGTATCAAGAGGCTGAGGAAAATTTCTATGTCACCTCTAAAAACATAAGAATAACCCCTAAAATTGCTTTGAATAATAGCTTAAACTGAATGTGAAAATCATTTATTTTATGATAACTATTAGGTGTCGACTAAATAGAGCTAACAAGAGGGCAAAAACTACCCCTATTCACACCCTATTCAGGGGGTGGACCGCTATAATCAGCACCTAATATTAAAAAAATATGTATCAAAGTGATTAAAAATGTACAAAATGATTTTTTTTTAATACTAGTTGAGCCAAACCTTCAACTGATCCTGACCTCAGTATCCCCATTTTCAAAAACACCCCTATAAGGGTATGAAATAATATATAAGGGTATGAAATAATATTCGCGGCAAGTATTATTATAAAAAAGCGCTTTAGTTAGCGACCCTGGAAACCACCAAACTACCCCAGTATTCACAGTCTCGAATACTAATAAAATGCCACGGCACTTAGTAATGCACCAAATTATTTTCTACTAGTAAAAGGGACAGACATCCACTTTGTCTTGACGTGAATATCCTTATTAAGAAAAACTACCTCTAACAAACAATATTGTCTCCGGGGGAATTGGCAATAACATACAAAGAGTGTTAATAGGTCAAAAACGCTTAATCAGGATAATCTTTAATATGGCACGAATGGACAGTTGCAAAAATGTTTTCAAGAGAAACAATATCCTAACGGTTCCCTCAATATTCCTATGGAAATGCGTTCTTTATGTTTTCAAACATAAGTCTGATTTTAATTACATAGGTGGATATCATAGTTACAATACCAGACACGGCAGAAACTTATCCACCTCATTACATAAAAGCAGCTTCTTCAAAAATTCACCAGACTACAATTTCATCACAATATTCAACAAATTACCAGACCAACTGAAAGAAATTTAGTCCGGGGTCCAAGCACTCCAAAATCAAGATGACCTGTTCCGACATGACGTACAAATGTTGATATAAGTATTGAAGAGAGCATTCATTACCTGGGGCACTAGAAAACACTTGTCGGATTAATTTTTGCTCTTGCGCAACTTCAGAAATCGCAAAAAAGATGGCGGATTGATAATTACAAAATTATGTTTTACAGTGGTTATTCTCCGTTAAAACAAAAACTATGTAACCTACCGATCTGATTTTTGGTATGTATACTCAAAAGATATACGTGATTCTAACTAAGCTATTGGTATTTTTGAAAAGAATTTTTTTTTTTTGAAAAAAATAGTTAAAATCAAAAGGTTGATATTTACGTTCTAAAAATTTCGATATGTGGACAACTATGTTATATTTATGAAATTCTTATATACAATTGCTTACCAAATATAGTCCATATATTGAAAAAGTTTTTTATAAAAAGATCCTGTCGATAACGTATACAGTTTTTTGTTTACGATTTTTTTATGAGGCGCGTAATTATGCAGCATTAAAATAAAAATAGTCTACACGATAATTGGTACAGTGTAACAGTAAAAAGCACTATATTATTCAGTATAATTGCAAATTTGAATTACTTTATGTTAATAATACAACAAAACGAATGAAAGTGCTAGTCGGGCGTTGCCGATTGCGGCCACTCATTTAAAAAAATAATAATCGATACAAAGTGAATTGTGTGTTCGAGCAAAATGTTAATCAAATAGGTATTCGCAATTGGCCATGCCCGAGTACAACTTCTACTCGTTTTTATATTGTTTAAGGAATAAAACATTAGTGAGAAATATTATTTTAGGTATTTAGCATATTTAATAGAAAGCAGAAAAGGGAGATATTTTAAATAAAACATTAATATTGTATATTATGTAATTTGTGTGTATAACTATTCTAACATTTTACTCAGAATCACTATCATTATAAAATGATGCATATTGCTTTTTCCCTTAAAACAATTTTCAGGAAAAGCAGCACACGAGCACGCAACTGAATACCACTCACAAGAAAATTTTGTGTCGCATTTTATTTTACAGTTGCACTTTTCAATTTAAGTTCAGATAAACTTTTTTTGTCGACATCGGTACCAGCTCCTGATTTCCAATTCTGCATCCAAAATTTTGTGCAAGAGGTAATTTGAATGACGGTTCACAACACTGTTTAAAAAATAGTAATATTTGCAACATGTTGTTGTAAAGCGTCTTCCGTCGGTGGGAGGGAGCTTAAATCACTTTTATTAAATTATTTTACCTTTTAATAATTTTCAAACGTATACATATAATACATTTGTAAAGTTGACGTGTATGTACATTGAAAATATTTGCAAAAAACTGATGTGGGGGATGTAAGATGAGTAATGGAATACATTAAGACAGATTTTGGAATTTTTCTCTGTTTGTCTGCTTGTCTGTTTGAACGCGCATCACGCAGAAACTACCGAATCAATGAGGTTCATCTAAGCTTGGAGTAACATTTAGTTCTCATTTCATCGAAATCGGCCTAGACTAAGCCAAGTTTTATGAAAATCGGTCTAGTAGAACAGGAGATACAGTTTGATCTCTACAATAGTGGTATTTACACGGCATAAACTTTTAAGATTAAACTTCTGTAATATTAAAGAAAATTCAAGAGTACTCTGGAATATTCCAGAAAATTTGTGAATTTTCTGAAATATTCCAGAATGGTGATTCTACCTCAAACGTCGTTTATAAAGAAGCTTTTTAGTCAATTTCAAAATTCCACGCGAACGTTACCGCGGGCATAGCTAGTAAATAATAAATATGAACCGCAAACAATAATCAATCGATTTAAACAATCAAACACAAATAGTTTTTATAATGTTAAAATGTTAAGACAAATAACTTCACACTATATACATAAGTACATACGCCTAGTAAACATAAACATACCAGCTAATTCCACTGTAAACTGTTTTCATGCGCTTTATGAATTTTAGGAGAGCTGTCGCCTTTATTACTTGCGCCGCACCATGCACTCATTTTAAAAATTCACAACTCGAATACTATATGCAATATCAAATTCGTTCTTGTCTTAAAAACATTTTCAATATATTGGCTATGTTTGTTAGCATAGTTTATACACAAAAAAATTAAAATTGAAGTACTTGCTCGTATGTTGAAATTCTTACTACAATATTTTATAGTTACAGATTTCATATTTTTTTCCCAAAAAACTAAACATATTTAAACAGAGCCATCGAGCCTCATCCAAGCGCTTATGTCTTTAGTGTATACTATAAAAAAATTAGATGGATAGCACACATAGTTTCTTTTACAGGACGTGTTATGTATTAAAAAACATTTTTTTATGAATTATCATTTTGTCTCTTTTCTTATCATTTAAGAAGTTATGCAAGAGATGATAAGAATCCGACAAGTCATTTCTGGTGTCCTATATAACCCTTTTTGCAAATCTGAAGTTGAAAAATGTACGTCATGTCGGAACAGGTTACTTGGAATTTAGAGCGATTTCGTATTGTTGGACCCCAGACTAATTAGTGCATATAATAAATTTAAAAAACAAACGAAACTCTTTTTTATTGAGAAGGCTTTTTATTCAATACAGGAATATTTGGACAGTTAGTCCTCATTCAAGATGATACATAAGACGTTTTTGTATCTTTTATTTTGTGTTTTTTTTTTCTTTATATTATATTGTTTCGATTATATACTTACATATTATATTTTATATCTTGATTAGATATATATTTTATATTTATAATTATATATATATATATATATTTTTTTTATTCTTGACGTGCCACATGTACATAATTATGTATCTACTTAATGGCCAATAAACTATCTATCTATCTATCTATAAATATGAAAAATATTTACAGCACGTAATTTTCCAATAGATCTGACACGTTTTTTTAATAATGAACAACTAGCGAGTTATTTAGCAACCTCGAAAACAACCAAACTACCCTATTCTGGTGGTAGAATCACATTCACCGCTTCAAATACTAAAAAATAGGAAACAAGGTGACTAAAATGAATCAAAATCTACTCCAGTTTAGGGATGACAGGCACTTTAGATATAGTCATAATAAAATATTATATCAACACTTATACTGATTACTGAATAGTATCCCTAAAAATAAAAACTGCCGTTATTTAGAGACGTTAGAACAGCATCTAATACAGAATATTTGCAGAGCAAATTAAAATAAAATGAAAGGTTTCTATTGGTTCTTATGTCTACATTTAATAGATAGATACTAAAGATGACTAATCACTGTAAGGGGTTGAAAATGATACTGGTTTATTTTCTGTTGTAATATTCTGAGTAAGCTAGAGAATTTTATTTGTTGGAGAAAGAATTAATTTATATAAATATGTATAAATGTTTTTTTAATTAAAATACCAATATTTTTTGTTACAGTAGGGATACAGTAAATATGCAAATGGATACTTGCGAAGGAGGATCATTGGCCACTTATTGTGTTTTCCAGAATGCACCACGAGGATTCTTTTTACATTCCGATTTTTTTTAATCACATTGGTACCTATTTTTCTGGTGCTGTGTATGGTGTTCCACCCACTGAATAGGGTGAGAATGGGGGCAGTTTTTACCCTTTTATATTAAATCGATACTAATAGTTTTCAAAGCCATTTTTAGGAGTTGCTTTTATGTTTTTAGGGGTGAAATAGAATTTACCCCAGCCTTTTCATACCACGAAGACGTATTTATATTAATTTTGAGCCTTTTCCAACCATTTTCTCTGAGTCTTATGCGTTCCGCCATGGGGGCCAAAAATCAGCTATTTTACTTCCACATCCAGTGAAAGTATAGTAACGACAAAAAATTTTTTTTAAATTTTTATTGTTCAAATAGGCTTAGAATGTCACGAAACGTCGATATTTTAAGTTTGAACGAAAAAAAATTTCTGTCTGTCGGTCTGTCGGTCTGTCTGTAACTTTTTTTGTGCGCACGTTTACTCTGGAAATGTTTGATATATTGACTTGAAATTTGGTACACATATGTACTTTAACGAGATCTAGAACTAGATTATATTTTCATCTTGTTCCGTCGAAGGGTTGGGGGGGTAAATTGGGGTAAATTTGGGAAAAATAGGTAAATCAAGCAGGTAAGAGTCCATAAAATTGGTATTTAGTATATACAAGAGAAGCTAAGGTCCCAAAAAAGGTTTTGGCATTAGCCACCCCCATTACCACCCCCACCCCATTATTGAAGGGGATGAAAAAAAATTGTGATTTAGTGTGTGTACAAGAACCAGAAACCTCAAAATATTTTTTTACTTCATCCACCCCCACTACCACCCCCCATCACCACCCCCACCCCGCTACCGATGTGGGGTATCGTTTTATGGGTTTTTGGGGTAGCGGATTTCAAATATTATATTATTAATGTCAGGCGCGCAGCCAGGGGGGGCATGGAGCCCGTCTTCCATGAACCAAAAAATAAAGAAGCATGATCACTATTATTACAAATAGTCCCTTCAAATTAGGAAATATTTAAGAAAATTTTCCCACAGTTATGAGACCTGTAAAAAGTTAAGTATTTGGGTTGTCTAAACATGATTTTTACCCCCCGCAGTTCTAAAAACTACCCTGGTTTTGGAGAAATATATACATGTATATGAATTTTAGCGTTTTTTCGTCTTTTTCTCTATATTGAGGAAAACTATGCATTTTGGTGAAAAATATCAAAAGAACAAAGTAGTAGAGCATAAAATTTCCTATAAGTTTTTTTTCGAATTCCGCTTAGTTTCGCCGCTAGAGGGCGCGAAATAAATAAATATACGTATAGACTTTTGCGCCTTTTTTAGATTTTGAGCCAAAATTATGCATTTTTATGAAAAATTACATGAGATCAAAGTTGTAGAACATAAATATATATAATTAGAGAATATTATTTAGGTATTATGCAAATCACAACTTACACACTTTTTATTATGAAAATACCTACTTTCTGTATATTGTTGCCCTAATCTGGGCACGCTAATATACTAGTCAGGTAAATACTTTAAAACACTCATTAAAAAGTGTGAATGATTAAATTTGAATAAACGATTTAAGTATTTTCAATATATTTTTTTCCTTTAAAATGCTAAGAATCCTATCATGTAATTCAATACTTCGTCAGTATTAGCTAGAAGAGTAGTTGTTTTGATTGATTCTCCAATAATGAGTGTTTTAAAGTATTTACCTGACTAGTATATTAGCGTGCCCAGATTAGGGCAACAATATACAGAAAGTAGGTATTTTCATAATAAAAAGTGTGTAAGTTGTGATTTGCATAATACCTAAATAATATTCTCTAATCATGATAAAAGCAAATAAATAAAAAATAATTGATTGTAAAAATAAATATATATATTTTTATGAAAAAAAAAAAAAAAGTAGAACTCAACCTCTGAGGAGGCCGGTTCCATTGGCCCCTCCCAGATGAATTTTCTGGCTGCGCCACTGATTAAAGTTCCATAAACAATTATTTCCACATACAAATTTTTTTCGTTGTGAGTGACTTGGATAAAAAATGTGGATGTGGAAGTAGTGATTCCTTGGGCAGCGGTTTTTAACATTGTCCTTTCACCACAAGTTTCTTCATTAAATCCAAAAACTCTGTAATGGTAGTTTGAGGATAAAGTTCCCATTTAGTAGTTAAAAAAAGTATATCATATTCTTTGGAAAGAGAATTTTATTCTGTATAAATTACCTAACTTGACATTTTCACCTAATACTTTTAGTTTGAAAGTTATGAGCCAAAAATTGAACAAATGTGTCATTGGTTTTATGTGTTGCAACTAATGACAGTTGTGCGTGTATTTGTGAGTAAAAGTTTGTGTGAGTGAGTTTGAAAGTGTGAGCGGTTGTGAGCGCAGTATGAGGAGGTATATGCGTGTAGCTATGTATGTCTGTATAGCTTTAATGAAACGGACACGGAACATAATCATAAAGCATTACCGAATTAAATGACCGAATCAACTAATAGCTTTCAAATACAGGCAAAAAAGTTAATTGAAATGTGTTGAACAACATGATATATTATATTAAGAAATTGAATTGTTACTTTGCGTATTCAACTCATGCTGGTGTTAACGTGTGTAACAACAGGTACAACATGAATACCAAGTACAGCCGACATAGTATCAGATTTTTGGAGGCACTTTGTAAATGGGGACATATTCTAGCAATAGTTCCATGTTACGATTTCGACAAAAATGACATAATTGACAGAAAGATCTACAAATTAATCAGTTTATTCTTGGTGTTTATTTCGGTTGCTATATTTGGATATTTCTTGTATATTTCATTTGTATACTTTGTGGAAATGCTAAGCTCATTTAATTTGTTCCTGAATGGTCTAACTGTAATTATAACGATGATTTTATATATAGTGATTGTCTTGGATGCAGGATTTTCGAACAGAGACAACTGGAGGAAGCTATTCCAAATATTCTCTTATATTGAAAGGAAGTTTAAAAAAACACGTGATGTAGAGAATTCGTTTGTGAAGAATCCATGTATTCAAATTGTTTTAGTCAATTTGTTGGTTATTTCCAATTTATTATTTTCGTTAATTGTGTGCCTTTTGATGATTGATGACATTATTTCAACCATTTCTCTGCTTTATGTTTATTATCTGCTTATAACATATGCGAAGTTCGTAAAAACTACATTGATCTACAACACTGCATTGGCAATTAGATGTAAATATGAAGATCTGAACAATTTCTTGATAAAAGGATGCAGAAATAGAAATATAAAAGTAAATCAAACCATTAAAACAGTATCTTCCTTATATGAAATGACAAATGGCCTCGTTAATACTTTTAATAAACTCTTTGGATTGGAAATTCTACTGAATCTATTAAAATCATCGATGTTTCTCTTAGTCTACTTTAGTTACATTAATGTGAGTTACACCCAGCAAATAAAAATCGAAAATCAGTTTTCATCGCTGTTTGTTACAGTGTTTGTGACATTTGGAACTATATCGCTGGTAAGTTGGCTATTTTATATTCAATAGTAGTTACTAAATGTGGTCGAGTAGTTTCATGTTAAAAAAATATAAAAAACCGCTGCCCAAGGAATCACTACTTCCACATCCACTTTCACAACGAAAAAATGTCTTATGTGGAAGTAATTGTTTATGGAACTTTAATAATATAATATTTGAAATCCTCTACCCCAAAAACCCATAAAACGATACCCCACATCGGTAGTGGGGTGGGGGTGGTGAAGGGGGTGGTGAAGGGGGTGGTAGTGGGGGTGGATAAAGTAAAAGAATATTTTGAGGTTTCTGGTTCTTGTACACACACTAAATCACATTTTTTTTCATCCACTTTAATAATGGTCTAATGGGGTGGGGGTGGTAATGGGGGTGGCAATGCCAAATTTTTTTTTGAGACCTTAGCTTCTCTTATATCTACTAAATACCAATTTTATGGACTCTTACCTGCTTGATCTACCTATTTACCCCAAATTTACCCCAATTTCCCCCCAACCCTTCGACGGAACAAGATGAAAATATAATCTAGTTTTAGATCTCGTTAAAGTGCATATGTGTACCAAATTTCAAGTCAGTATCTCAAACGGTTCTAGAGTAAACGTGCGCACAAAAAAAAGTTACAGACAGACAGACAGACCGACAGACAGACAGACCGACAGACAGACAGACCGACAGACAGAAATTTTTTTTCGCTCAAACTTAAAATCTCGACGTTTCATGACATCCTAAGCCTATTTGAACAATAAAAATTTTTAAAAAATTTTTTGTCGTTACTATACTTCCACTGGATGTGGAAGTAATATACAAAAATTAAACTGCTGGTCAATTTAAACGGATGAAGCGAATTTTTAGGTTCAATTTATAGCAACATGTGTTGAGGAGAATAGATAGATATCAATATGCTTTTTTACCTCCACGTCCAGTGGAAGTATAGTAACGACAAAAAAAAATTTTAAAATTTTTATTGTCCAAATAGGCTTAAATGTCATGAAACGTCGAGATTTTAAGTTTGAGCGAAAAAAATTTCTGTCTGTCTGTCGGTCTGTCTGTAACTTTTTTTTGTGCGCACGTTTACTCTGGAACCGTTTAAGATATTGACTTGAAATTTGGTACACATATGTACTTTAACAAGATCTAGAACTAGATTATATTTTCATTTTGTTCCGTCGAAGGGTTGGGGGGTAAATTGAGGTAAATTTGGGGTAAATGGGTCAATCAAGCAGGTAAGAGTCCATAAAATTGGTATTTAGTATATACAAGAGAAGCTAAGGTCTCAAAAAAATTTTTGGCATTAGCCACCCCCATTACCACCCCCACACCCTTATTAAAACGGATGAAAAAAAATTGTGATTTAGTGTATGTACATGAACCAGAAACCTCAAAATATTTTTTACTTCAACCACCCCCCACTATCACCCCCCCTATCACCACCCCCCACCCCACTACCGATGTGGGGTATCGTTTTATGGGTTTTTGGGGTAGAGGATTTCAAATATTATATTATTAAAGTTCCATAAAAAATTATTTTCACATATAAAGTTTTTTCGGTGTGAGTGACTTGGATAGAGAATCTGGATGTGGAAGTAGTGATTCCTTGGGCAGCGGTTTTTTTCTATTTATTTAACGTCGGCCTATTTCCGCTACCAGGACCTATCAGCGACGCCAGGAAACGAGCTACCCTCAACCTGGAAATTTTGCCGAACCTCTCGTAAGAAGAGTAGGGATCTTTTACTTGCTTAATATTTAACAGACAAGGGACCGCCTGCTTTATTTATTTATTTATTTTTTATTTACGTATAAATACATTTACATATGGTGATACTAATCCTAAAAACTTAACAACAACTAAAATGAACATGAAGAGATAAGATTAAAAACTGAATAACAACAGTAATAAAAAACCGCTGCCCAAGGAATCACTACTTCCACATCCAAGTCTCTTACAACAAAATACTATATTTGCACTCCACTATGTGGAAATAATTGGTTATGGAACTTTAATGGTATAATATTTGAAATCATGTACCCCAAAACCCCTTAAAATTATATGCCACATCTGTAATAGATCTGGGGGTGAATGAAGTGAAAAAAATTCTTGATGACTGACTCTTGTACACACACTAAATCACACTATTTTTTCACCACTTTTAAAAATAGGGTGGGGGCGGTAATGGGGATGGCTAATGCCATTTTTTGAGGCCTTAGCTCCTCTCATATTTACTAAATACCAATTTTATGGACTCTTACTTGCTTGATTTACCTATTTACCCCCATTTACCTCAATGTACCCTTCAACTCTGCAACGGAATAAGATGAAAATATAATCTAGTTCCAGATCTCGTTAAAAAACATACGTGTGCCATATTTTAAGTGAATATCTTAAACGGTTCCAGAGTAATCGTGAGCACCAAAACGATACAAGACTAACATACACACCGACGCAACAGACAAATTTATTTTGCTCAGACTTAAAATATTGACGTTTCTTGATATTATAAGCTTATTTAAACAATGAAAATTTCCAAAAAATTTTTTTGCGTTAATATACTTCAACTGAATGTCGAACTAATACGCAGAAAATGGCAAGACAAAGATTTAAAAAATCGTTGTGTGCCGTAAACTACACGATAGAAGTAAAGCCTCTACTACAAGCATTTTCTTCGAGGAAACCTACTACGCATCCATACTACTCAAGGTAACCCACTGTGCATCCAATTTACTCGAGTAAAGCCACTGCGCATTCATACTTCTTGAAGTAACCCACTCGCATCCATTTTACTCGAGGAAACCCACTGCGCATCCATATCACTTGAGGTAACCTACTGCGCATCTATGGCACTCGAGAAAAGCCACTGCGCATCCACACTACTCGTGATAACCTACTGCGCATCCATTGTACTCGAGGAAAGCCACTGCGCATCCATACTACTTAAAGTAACCCACTGCGCATCCATACTACTTGAGGTAACCTACTATAATACTCGAAAAAAGTCACTGAGTATCCAAATATTCGAGGAAAGCCACTGCGCATCCATAATACTCGGAGAAACCTACTGCGCATCTATACTACTCAAGGTAACTTTAACAACATAATATTTGAAATCGTCTACCCCAAAAACATATAAAACGATATGCTACATCGGTAGTGGGGGTGGGGGTGGTGGTAGAGGGTTGGTAGTAGGGGTGGATGAAGTAAAAAAAATATTTTGAAGTTTTTGGTTCTTGTACACACACTAAATCACAATTTTTTTTCATTCCATTTAATAAGGGGGTGGCGGTGGTAATGGGGGGTGGCTAATGCCAAAAATTTTTTTTAGATCTTAGCTTCTCTTTTGTATACTAAATACCCATTTTATGGACTCTTACTTGCTTGATTTACCCATTTACCCGAAATTTACCCCAATTTACCCCCCAACCCTTCGACGGAACAAGATGAAAATATAATCTAGTTCTAGATTTCGTTAAAGTACATATGTGTACCAAATTTCAAGTCAATATCTTAAACGGTTCCAGAGTAAACGTGCGCACAAAAAAAAGTTACAGACAGACAGACCGACAGACAGACAGAAATTTTTTTTCGCTCAAACTTAAAATCTCGACGTTTCATGACATTTTAAGCCTATTTGAACAATAAAAATTTTTAAACATTTTTTTGTCGTTACTATACTTCCACTGGATGTGGAAGTAATTACTGCAGCATAGCACGTTTATCCTGGTTTTTAAAACCATCAAGCGATTTACTAAATAAGTCAAGTTCAGTACAATATTTGTTGACTGTTGAATTTATTCTATTCACCGGACTGAATATAGCGTAAATTGTTCGACAATAAGGTACAGCCAGAATGGATATATTTCTAGTGTTCAAATATGGTACATTAAAACGCATAACTCCAAGCAATAAGGAGAACTGATGTAGTTATTGATAACTTTGAAGGCGAAACAAACATCGTAATATTGGCGCCTGCTATGTAAGTTATTTCCAAATATGATTTTGTTTCCTTTTCCTTACAGTTTAAGAATATACCTCTCGTGCTCAGTTTATAGCACAAAAATCGGACAAATTTGTTCTGTACAGATTCAAGTCTGTTGATATATATGTTGTAGTATGGTGACCAAACAATGTTGAAATATTCCATAATAGATCTAACTAGAGAAATATATAAAATAGTTAATGCTCGAGGATCTGAAAAATCCTGAGCCATTCTCTTGATAAATCTTAACATTTTATTTACCTTCCCGATCATGTGTTCGAAATGCTCAGAAAAAGAAAGTTTAGAGTCAAATATAACACCTAAATCTTTCACAGTGGTTACGTTATGCAAGCTCACATTATTAATACTGTAGGACTTAGGGTAACAACTTGAGACTGAATTTCATGGAATAGCATTTATCAACATTAAGAAACATGTTGTTGTCTTCGCATCAGGAATAAATTGAATCAAGATTTTTTTGAATCTGGACACAGTCATTCAGAGAATAAATATCGCTAAATATTTTCAGATCGTCCGCAAACAGTAAAAATTCACAATCAATATTATTAGCAATATCATTGATGAATAAATTAAACAATAAGAGACCAATGTGGGAGCCCTGGGGCACCCCAGAGAATGTCTCCGAAGTATATCCGTCAACAAGAACTCTCAGAGAGATACGACTGAATCAAAGATAATAAAGGAGGACCGACTCCGATTTTATGGAGTTTATTTATAAGGAGCGAGTGGTTTACCTTATCGAAGGCTTTGCTAAAGTCCATGTATACCGCATGCACGTCAGCGCCTCTTACCAGAGATTTAACGATGATGATCCACAGAACGGCCTTGGAGGAATCCATGCTGCTCTGGAATGATGATATTACTTAAGGAAATACATACATTTTTTCAACTAACGACTCGAATAATTTCGGAATTGCAGACAGGATGCACACAGGTCCATAGTTATTGATAAGAGATTTGTTACCAGATTTGTAAATCGGAGTTACGTATGAATTTTTCCAACATGATGGAAATATACCTGTTCTTAAGGACATTGAAAATATGAGGGAGAGTGGAATGAAGAGTGATTTGGAACAGGACTTTAAGAATATTGGTGGAATTTTGTCATTTTTGCATCCCCTCCGAAGGATGGTATATCCACTACGTAATCCTCGTCTTGAAATTGCGTAGCTTCCGCGTATACACTGATATACAAGTCGCTAGAAGGTGGGAGGAGATCGCTGTGTTGCTGTGGGTTTCACCCATCCAAGTACTAACCGCTCTACACGTTGCTTTACTGGAGTATCGAGATACATATACAGTGAAGACGCATCTAGGCTCGCTCCTTATCAATATGCTAGTTTCAGGATTTAAGGGAAAATTTATTTGTGAAACGTTTTGCCCATTTATTTTGAAACAAGTTACTGCCTACAGGGTGTGAAGGAAAAGCCCGTTGTTTTATACCAGACTTTATACTTAACTACCAAGATTTCACAAAAAATGAATATGTTTTTAGAGCATTTTTGTAGTAACTGGTTCAAGGGGAAAAACCAATCTCTCAATTTTTTATATCTTTCTTATTTAATAAGAGACTGATTTTTTTCCATATTCACGCCTGCTTTATATTTTTTATTTTGGACTTATATAGTTATAATTATTTTATATTTCTGTCATTTGTTAATAAATTTCGCGCGAAGAAAATGATTTTGCCTACCATCTACACCGCTGCAATTGGCAGCACCGACCTTATACCGTGCGTGTAGCTGAGCGCTAGGCATAGGGAGTAAAATTACAACATCGCGCGTGCCAGCTGGCTGAAATGAAATAACAGAGCTGGGATGCTCCGCTCGACGGAGGAATTTACGGCAGCTGTTTTGTCATATCTATCGCGCTACGTGAATGTACATGCCTAATGGGAAATTACACGCACGGTATCATCGATGGCCAATTGTACGAATCGTCTTGTGCCGCACACCGCTTATAAACTAATGCCTAACCGCTTATTCTTATTACCGCTTAACAAAAAGTGTTTTTGCACTATAATACAGTTTTCTCGCGTTAAACTTTTTTCTGAATTTTTAATCTGATTTTTTTTAATCAAAAGCGGTTAACTCTATGAACCAGCCAAATTAAATTACAGTCTATACTATCATAAACACACATTTTAAAAACGTGCAATTTTGCCACTATTTTTTGCCGTTAGGCCTTATTGTGTTTCGTAAGAGCCAATCGTTGTAGGTTGTTATAATACACTATAATGACTTTTTTAAATTTTGGGTACTACCAGGGCCGTAGCGAAGGGGGAGTGTGGGGGGGTACGTTACTCCCCCCAACCTTGTTAGACTTGGTGAAAGTTGTAAATTTTAGGGAATTTTTCTTTTTAGACTTTCTCCCGCCCCCCGCTCTTCAATTTTTATTTTGGGTAAAAGTTGGAAATTTGAGATGGAAATTGTTAACTGGAATTTTTTTTTAGAATTTCTCCCCCCCCCCGCTCATATTTAATAATTTACAGAGTTGGTTTCTTCAGTTCATGAAATTGGCAAATTTGGAGAAATAATCCCCCAAAAAAGTTGGCTCGCTACGGCTCTGGGTACTACACAGGTCACCATGAATTGAAAATGCAAAAAATTATTTATTATTATTATCTTAAAAAGCCATCCTAAAGTATTATAATAACCTACTACGATCGACTCTTACGGAACACATTAAGGTCTAACGGCAAACATAAGGAAAAATTACAGATTTTTAGAAAAATGTCCATGTTACTGCTACCGGTTTGATAAAAATATGCGGAGATATTCTGGCGGAATGGGAAAAGAGAAAATTAATTGCATTAGATTTATATTCAAAGGCATTTGATGCAAAAAATCATCATCTTTTACTCTCAAATTTAAAATTTTATGGTTTTGGTGAAACTTCTTGTTTTGTCAACAATACTTGACTGGTCACGATCGCAGCCAAACGGCTTCTATCAGTGTTACTAGTGGCGTGCCTCAGGGATCAATATTGGGTCTGTTACTCGTCATACTTTATACTACAGATATATGTAAATGTTTAAGTCACTCTAATAGCCATTTTAATGCTGATGATAGCCAAGTTCACTACAGCTTCTATCCGTAGAATGCTTATCATAAAAATAGAGATCTAAATAAACTAATTCACATTTCAAAACAACACAACTTACACATTAATACTATTAAATCATTATTAATATTTTTTGGCAATCAATGATTTGAATCCAGAGTAGAAAATACTATTAACATCAAAATACTATAGATATAACACTTCCAGTAACTCCGTATGCCAATAATCTTGGCTGATTAATTGACACATTTTAATTATGCTCATGTAGTATATGGACATTGTATGAATCCTTTGATACCCATAGAGTTGTAGCTGTCGTCTAATTTTACTTCCACGTCCAGTGGAAGTATAGTAACGATAAAAAAATTTTCAAAAATTTTTATTGTTCAAATAGGCTTAAAATGTCATGAAACGTTGAGATTTTAAGTTTGAGCAAAAAAATTTATGTCTGTCTGTCGGTCTGTCTGTCTGTCTGTCTGTCTGTCTGTCTGTCTGTCTGTCTGTCTGTCTGTCTGTCTGTCTGTCTGTCTGTCTGTCTGTCGGTCGGTCGGTCGGTCGGTCGGTCGGCGAAAACAAAATTTCTGTCTGTCTGTCCGTCTGTCTGTCGGTCTGTCTGTAACTTTTTTTTGTGCGCACGTTTACTCTGGAACCGTTTGAGATATTGACTTGAAATTTGGTATACATATGTACTTTAACGAGATCTGGAACTAGATTATATTTTCATGTTGTTCCCACGAAGGGTAGTGGGGTAAATTGGGGTAAATTTGGGGTAAATGGGTAAATAAAGCAGGTAAGAGTCCATAAAATTGGTATTTAGTACATACAAGAGAAGCTAAGGTCTCAAAAAAAATTTTGGCATTACCAACCCCCTTTACCACCCCCACCCCCCTTATTAAAGGGGATGAAAAAAAATTGTGATTTAGTGTATGTACAAGAACCAAAAACTTCAAAATATTTTTTTACTTCATCCACCCCCACTACCACCCCTTTCACCACCCCCACCCCACTACCGATGTGGGGTATCGTTTTATGGGTTTTTGGGGTAGAGGATTTCAAATATTATATTATTAAAGTTCCAGAAACAATTATTTCCACGTACAAAGTTTTTTCGTTGTGATTGACTTGGATGTGGAAGTAGTGATTCCTTGGGCAGCGGTTTTAAATTTAAGGAAACCTGATCATGTCTCTATTACTAGATTGAATTGGCTGAACATGAAAAATCGTCGTTTATTGAACCTAGCTACCTTACTGCACAAAGCTGTTACAAGTAAATCCCCCCTCTTAAATCTATTGCTTAAACAAAGTGAAGGCATTAACTGCTACTAATTATTTTTTTTACTATACAGGGTGAGTCATAAGGAATGAGTAATATTTTACCTGCAAATTCTATAGCGAAAAATATTAATTTTTTATTTAATAACTGGGGGTCAAATATTAATATTTACTGAGATAGAGGGTGTTATAAAAATAATTTAGTATGACGTGAGAAAATTAAATAAGCTATCATGTTTGGTGTGTCACACAGAGGGCGCTTCGTAAGCTACCTTAGTTTAACAGAATCCGTCATAACTTTTTTGTACTTCGTTCATTCAGATTGTTCACCATAGATTGCATTTTCAGAAAAAATTTCCTTTCCTCAAACAATCGTTGAAACCGTATTTTTAATGCTTTTTTTTGACAACATAACCTATTTTTCATGTAAATACATACTTTAATAAAATTTTAAAAAAAAGTGAGTCGCCTTAATTGTAAAAGTTATGGCTGGATAGGCTGCCGGAAACAGGGCAACGCCTGGTAGTGATACGGTAGAGTGTGGCACTGTGCTGTCTGATTTCTGTGCTTGCTAACGGACTACCGCCCAGCTTATATGCGTAAAATTTTTGAGTTATCTGCTAAATATAGTCCGCTAATGGAGTGGGCTGTATAGAGCTATTAGTAAAATCATTTTAAAGAAAAGTAAACGAGCTGTTATATAGTTTCCATGCAACAGAATGTCATAATAAAGCATTATTGAATTGAATGTCTAAATCAACTAATGGTTTGTAAGCATATGCAGAAAGTTAATTGAAATGCGTTGAACAACATAACATACTAAGAAACTGAATTGTTGATTTGCGTAGCCAGTTCATACTGACGTTGACGTGTGTAAAAGCAAGTGCAATATGAATATCAAGTACAGTAGGCATAGTATTAGATTCCTGGAGGCGCTTACAATATTGCCTTGGCAATTAGATGTAAATATGAAGATCTGAATAAGTTCTTGATAAAAGGATGCAGAAATAGAAATATCAAAGTAAATAAAACCATTAGAACAGTTTCCTCCTTATATGAAATAATAAACGACCTCGTTAAAACTTTTAATAAACTCTTTGGATTGGAAATTCTCTTGGATCTATTAAAATCATCGATGTTTATCTTGGTATATTTTAGTTACATTAACACGTACTACACACGCCAAGAAAAAATCGAAAGTCCCTTCTCATCGCTTCTTGTTATATCGTTTGTGACATTTGGAACTGTATCACTGGTAAGTTGGATATTTTATATTCAATAGTAGTTATTAAATATGTTCCAGCTGTCTCAGGATAAGAAATTATAGTTTCCAACTAACTATTTCCAGAATGACGATAATTATAACACAGCTACACAAAAAGAAATTAAAAGAAAAAAAAAATTGTCCCGAGTACTACACTAGTATATTCCCATGTATTTTCGTGCGGCGCTGAATCCGAATCCGAGGTTAGAATTGGCCGATTGGCTCACATATTTAAGATAACCTCAAAAAATAGCTAAAAATGATTAAAAACAGGCACTATTGCGTATTTCAAGGTACACTTCTGTGCAATAAAATCCCGTACACTTGAAAAATCAAGTAATCCAGTTTTTACTAATATTAAGTGATGTGAATCAGTCTTTTTGGAATTTAGATTTTTGTTATAAAAAAGTGACGCTGATTGTGAAATGTCATAAGTAAGGTATTTGGAAAAATGTTAATGATTTAATGAATTCGATTTATAACAAATGTAAAAATTGACGTTGAAAAATTGTGTCCCATGATACGCCACGCTACACCAGGAGCATACACGCTTATACTTGCCCAAACATTAACAGAAAATCGTCCGGACCTGTTCCTCCGAGACACGTAGCGTTCGTGAAACCTGCTATTTGCAGGACTGTACACCCGAATATGTCCGTCATTACAAGACTGAAAAAATTTTTCATCGGTAAACACAACATTGTTCCAAAACTCCAACGGGCGATAGATATAATTTAAACAAAACAGAATGCGGGTCTGCTTATGTTCTTCTGTTAATATGGTCTTCTTGGCACTTACACAATTTTTTAATTTCGATTTTCCTATCCTTCGGCTAGCTGTTGACCTCAATGATGGAAAATTTATCATGGACACAGCGTCTACTGCTGTTTGAAACGGATTCTCCCTCAAAATAGCCAAGGAGCGCTTCATCTTGAGCGAGATTTAAACTTCTCGGTCTCGGTCGGCTTGAACCATCTTTTTTTTTTATGATACCTTCATCCTCCCACCTTTTCTTCACACTTTTATTTAAGTGATAATGGTTAGCAACTGCTCTGATAGACCATCCTTCTTCAATTTTAGAGAGAATTAGAATTTTTTCATGTTCGGTTAATTTCCGCATTTCGAAAATATGACACTAACACTGACAAATAAATAAAGAATGATTTAATATGGCGAAAAATCGGTGTACGGGATTTTATTTCACAGAAGTGTATGTCTTTCAAAAAAAAAAATCAAAAGAAAATATTGAAACACCTTGTAACCCGGTCGTATATTTATCTCTCTCTTTTGTTGAGAAAGAAAAATATACAAATTTGGCAGTTTACGTGATCGTCTAGATTTTTAAAGTTAGGACCCAAATTTACGTTGGAATAGTAATTTTATTGAAAACAGATTCTTTTTATAAAGTTGTTTCTATTTACTGATTAAAATATAATTACCTTAATTTTTGGAAAACCTCGTTTAATGATTACCTTTACTTTGTTCTACACTTTATTTAATACTGACTTCACTGTAATTACAAATTTTATTTGTACTTGATTTATTTGTTTAAAGAATTATAATCTTATTTAATCTCACTTATTCCTAGAAAAGTAAAATATGGAAGGAAAACACAGAAAACGTTTTAATACGTTTATTTTATACTATATGAACATAAGTTGGGCAACAGCCTCGATTATAGTAAAATGTATGTCTAAGTGTATGTATAATCATTGTTGGGACAAATCGTCCTAATAAAAGTAAATATAAAGAGTGCGTAGGGAGCATTGCCACTTACAACTCTGAAATGATCAGCACAAATCTGCAAACAAACAGTAGTGTTTTGTTTTTGCAAACAGCATTTCATGCCATCTCTGAAAACATGTAATTTGGTGTTCGACCAACATAAAATTTCACAGTAGGCTCCGGGAAATATCCCGCAACATTGACCAACAAAACCCACACAAAAATCCATGTGATGGTATTTACAATTTTCGATGATTCGTCGTACACACCACAACAGGGTGGTATGTAGGTAGGCCAACTGAGACTTTTGCGTATTCGCTGGCGGGGTAGACAAAACTGATTGCCTATGACCCGATGATAAGCTTCGTAGTTATTAATTTATATAAATTGATAACACCATCAATAAAATCTTGTGTTACTCCATTTCTTTGAGAAAAGAGCTACTGTCAAACTTTATTTTGTTAAATAGCATCCTTATTTACAATACCCCTTGCGTCGAACACTTAAAAGCCAACAAGGTAGGGTAACCGCCGAGGGCTCATAAAATTCATCACAGAAGTGTCTAGAGGAGTGGACATTATCGAAAGGATAATGTCTAGTACAGCTGACCGCGGTCCGAAAGGTTAGTGATCGAAGAAGTTTGTTTACATGTGTTGACCATTTCACAGTTTGATTGGTACAATATAAATAGATTCTCCCCACGTAGTCCTTAACTGAACTAATAAGAAAAAGCATCCTATTCGGATAGTTTGACCTAAATTAATATGAACAAATTACGTAACTATAACTAACTAATTACCCTCAATTTACAGTGCCATCATGGTATCACAGTAGCTGATAGTATTACATTGGGGTGGTTTAATATAAAGTCGTGAATTGTATAAATGTAATTCGCGTAGCCAAGAATGTGTAGAAATTTAGATAGAAATGAATAAGCAAATTAAAGTTAATTGGCCATTTTTTGTAATAATTATTTAAGTTACATTACCTCTACCTGTGTATACGGTGAGATTACCAGGATTCTCTCCCCCTGTATCTTAAATGCCCTCATGATTGTCTTCTATGCCCTGCCCGTCTATTGTCCGAGTACCGACGGACAATTAAATTTGTATGAAACAAACAAACTTCTAGTTTCTTTGCAAAGACTAATTTAAATCCCCCTTTTTTAGCAGTTTCGACTTGAATAGAAAGACGAGCGTTGTCTATTCAGACAACTCGTCTCGTGGCTATATATAAAAAATGAATCCTTATTAAGAGTTAAGCAAAAGAATCGAGCGTTGTCTATTCAGACAACTCGTCTCGGGACTAATTAAAGTATTTCTCAAAGTTTAAGATTAAGTAATAGAAACAAGCGTTACTCTTATTAGACAACTTCTCATCTCGGGGTTCTTGACCAGTGGGTTACCGAAGTTGATATTGCCAACTGATCCCGTACGTGGTTTCGCGGCGTTTTTAAATCAAGCGCGGATCTAGAAATTTCAATAATTTTTTTCTCGTCTGTGGCGCATGGGACCCATACGAAATATGGGAAATAACATCTCGAGAAGCACTTTTCTAACGACCCCTAAAAAATTTTGAAAAAGCAGTTTGCGAAAAATTTTTTCAAAATTCGATTACCCCCCCCCCCTCAGGTTTAGGGACTCCTGTTTAAAATTATTTTTTTTGTCATATGCATTTTACTTTTCATAAAAATACAACACTGTGTTTTGAAGTTTATGAAAATATTTTCGTCACTAACTGAAATACAACGAATTGAAATTTTGTGATTTACAATTTAACAAATCACAAAATTTCAATTCGTTGTATCTTAGTTAGTAATGAAAATATTTTCATAAACTTCAAAACGGATTGCTGTATTTTAATGAAGAGTAAAATGCATGTGACAAAAAAAATAATTTTAAACAGGAATCCCTAATCCTTGTAATCGAATTTTGAAAAAATTTTTCGCAAACTGCTTTTTTAAAAATGTTTTGTGGTCGTTAGAGAAGTGCTTCTCGAGATATATTTCGTATGGGTCCCATGCGCCACAGACGAGAAAAAAATTATTGAAATTTCTAGATCCGAGCTTGTTTTAAATGATTCCCAGTGCCCGCGAGTTCCTTATATTACCTTACATTAAAGAATTGCCTCGTGTTTACGTTATCCCCCTACAGCGTACCCTGCTAGTTTGTGTTCACTATTAAAATTCCTTCAGGTCCGATAAGGTTTATTTTCCCAATGGATTTGTACCACACCGTTAATTTACAATAGAGTTCTTTATCGTTTGCGGTACTATTTTGTTTGTTTATATTTCCACCCTAGCTGTCACACTTTGTGCGCGAAGATTTTGCTGTTTTGGAAAGTTTTTTAAAATATATTTATATACTGTACGAAATATTCTTTACCTAAATAATGAATTTAATATTTATATTGTTATTAGAACAAAAGCATTTCAAGTAACATTATTCATGAACTACTTATTAATAATTGTTATTATACTCTTCGCAAAAACGAAGAGTATATTGTATTTGATCGGCACATTTCTAAAATCTTAAATATCGCTCGTAGAGAAAACATTTTCACATCATTGTGTTAGTGAACGAATTCTGAACAACTTTCAAAATGTCCGTCTGTCCGTTCGTCCGTCTGTCCGTCCGTCTGTCCGTCCGTCTGTCCGTCTGTCCGTCTGTCCGTCCGTCCGTCTGTCCGTTCGTCCGTCCGTCACGTTTCTTGTAAGCACGATAACTCATGAAAGAAAAATCCGATTGTACTGAAATTTGGACAGTAAGTTAGTGTTATCTAGAGGAAGAACCCCATTTTTGAACAAAATCGATCAGTAAATAAAAATGTTATTAATGATTTAAATTTGAAAAAATTTTTTTTGTTTTTTATGTTTTTGTAATTGAATAGAAATCTGGTGAAATGATATTTCATTTTAATATGTAAATATTTTTATATTTTACAAATATACATTTTATAATGCAATATACAACCGTGGAAATATAATTTTAGCTCGTTTCTTATAATGTAAAAATTTACGTTTTTTACGTGTTAAGTGATGGAGTAGTTCTTACGCTTTTGACTCGGAATCCAAGGGTCCCGAGTTCGAAACCCAAATAGGGTATGGTACAGTTTTTTTTTTATTTTTACTTTATTTTACACTGAGTCTTTTACCAACTAAGTTTGTATTATAAAATTAAAAATTTCTAAAACTAACATTATTTACAAACAACTGCGAAGAGAATGTGTAACAATTATATAAAATGTTCAGTGAACAGACGAAGAGTACGTTTTTAGCTTATTTAACTTTATATAGAATTATTTTAAAGTCCAAAAATAAGTCAGTTTAGATTAATAAATCAGAAAATTCTTGAAAAATAATGTCCCTAGGTAAGGTGTATTTTAATATTTGATAATGTTATTTTATCAACTGAATTCACATTGGAGTACAGAATTGATTATGTATATTGTAACACATACATAACCTCAAGAAAATGCGCGAAATCAGTCAAATATGAAATTTTCATATACCGTACCCCTGTAAAACAGTTTTGTATTCTGTTTGTTGAGAAAGTGACTTTCAATGGCCGAAATCAACACCACCTAGAGATTAAAGCCAGACAACCAGCTGACATGACGTCACGCTTCAACGGCTGTCAAGTGTAGTGTCAAATGTATCTTATTGTTTATTCTGCGTTTTAAAATGTGATCTAAAACCCCCATCTAAAACAGTCAACAAATAATACATTCCAGTGATAGTTATAAAATACTTAATTACCGTGCAAAATGGTAAACAAATGCTGCGTTCCTCGCTGTACTGGTAATTATGCCACCGGGGAAAAGGTACACGTTTTTAAATTTCCCAAAGATGAGAATCTGAGAAACAAATGGATTAAAGCTATTCATCGAGAAAACTTTAAAATTTCTATGCACTCTGGTGAGTTATTATTTTTAAGTCTCGTAATCTAAATCGAACGAAACTAAAATTGAGGCTAGGTTTTCACTTATCTTATTTGAGTGACCAAATACGCTTTTCGTTAGTTAGTTTTGCCTTAGAATTTAATTAGGAACCTCTTTTATTAAAAAAAAACCGTTTTACTTTATAAGAATTAGTAGAAGCAAATTAGAAGTGATTTTTATTGTTCTAATTACGTCCAAATGTATTATGTATCTCAATATATAAAACCAATATATGCATATTTTTTATTATAGTATAAGTAAAACATCACTCTAAGCTTAAAAACAGCAAACATTACCGCAGGTAATAAATATTTCTTATTTGGGAGTAGTCACATGTAGTATAATAGCATAGCTTTAATACATTACGCCGCCTTCCTTCAGTGACGTCACCAGCTGGTTGTGTGGCTTTAATCTCTAGGTGGTGTTGCCGAAATACGTTCCCTAATCTCTAAAAATGCTCAAAAAATGCTCAAAAAATGCTCAAAAAATGCTCGAAATTCTTCAAAAATTAAATTTTTATATACCGAATCCAGAATTTGCGAAACAAATAAATCAAAATAATTTTCATGCATATTGAGGGAGTTAATTTCTATTCAATCTCAAATTCTATATTGTAGGTATCAAGTTTGTGATAAACTACAAAAATTCTATTTTTTTTTTTATTTGACCACTCCGGAAAATTCTCTGTACTCGCGATGAGTTCTTCGGGCAGCCGATTCTAAAATCATGTCTACAATTGGTCTGATCCAAGAGAATAGTTAAAAATTCTAATGAATCTGATTGATGGAACTCGAATATTTATTTAAAAATTTAGCTATAAAGGAAAACCTTTACTCTTCCTTTTTATGGTACCGCTGTATTTTACATTCAAAAGATCGACGGAGAGGCAGTCTCTTGCGTTTTACTCCTCTTAAAGGTACTTCCCTTTTCAACGCCCATCAGAAATCAACCATCGTATTTATATCCCACCTTCCCTGATATCGACTCTCCATTTCCTTGATATCCTGATGGAATCGTTCCCTTGTTCTTCGCCAAGATTTTCTGGAAAGCAGCCTACATGTGAATCAAAGAAATGCAGCTTTAAATTCATTAGGCAACCCAACTGTTCAAAATTTTTAATCATTTCCGCTACAATTTTTTTGTAATTTGGACCCTTATTATTGCCTAGAAAATTCAGAGTCACCCAGTTTTACTTCCACGTCCAGTGGAAGTATAGTAACGACAAGAAAATTTTAAAAAATTTTTATTGTCCAAATAGGCTTAAAATGTCATGAAACGTCGAGATTTTAAGTTTGAGCGAAAAAAAAATTTCTGTCTGTCGGTCTGTCTGTAACTTTTTTTTGTGCGCACGTTTACTCTGGAACCGTTTAAGATATTGACTTGAAATTTGGTACACATATGTACTTTAACGAGATCTAGAACTAGATTATATTTTCATCTTCTTCCGTCGAAGGGTTGGGGGGTAAATTGGGGTAAATGGGGATAAATAGGTAAATGAAGCAGGTAAGAGTCCATAAAATTGATATTTAGTATATACAAGAGAAGCTGAGGTCTCAAAAAAATTTTTGGCATTAGCCATCCCTATTACCACCCCCACCTCCTTATTAAAGGGGATGAAAAAAAATGTGATTTAGTGCATGTACAGGAATCAGAAACCTCAAAATATTTTTTCACTTCATCCACCCCCCACTACCACCCCCCTATCACCACCCCCACCCCACTACCGATGTGGGGTATCGTTTTATGGGTTTTTGGGGTAGAGGATTTCAAATATTATATTATTAAAGTTCCATAAACAATTATTTTCACATACAAAGTTTTTTCGTTGTGAGTGACTCGGATAGAGAATCTGGATGTGGAAGTAGTGATTCCTTAGGCAGCGGTTTTTCAGTTTTGTTCATTTTTATGGCAAAAATTTCATCTCTTAACATCTTTCTGATTTCTGGTCCATTGTAATACAATTTAAGCAGTGATTCATGTTTATGCCCATCTGTGCGCGCGCATATTTGTGAGTAAAAGTATAAGTAAGTTTGAATGTGTCAGCGTAGTATGAGTAAGTGTATGCATGTATATAACACAAAATTACTCAAATGATTGGGCGTTCAGCCCCATTTAACGAGCAAAGTCGAGTACCTGGGGGGTCATACTTGACCGCAATCTGAATTGGAAGTGACTTATACAGGTTAATATGAGCAAGGCATGTGCAACCTTGTAACAGTATCACATAGTAGTTGGTAGATCTCGGGGTCTTTCACGCAGGATCTTCTTCTGGCTGTATACTGCTAAGACATGCTTTGTTATATAGACATTGTCTAGTGACTCAGAATAAAGAGAAAAACCGCAACTCAACTAGAGCACGTTCAGGGCTGGATATAGAGAGGGGGCATGGGGGGGTATGGGAGAGGGTGTGTGTGTCAATTTGTATGCCATTTGAACTAATAAAAAGTAACATTAATTCAGTAGCGGATAATTAATTACATTACATCTCTTTAAAATATTTTCACTAAAAAATTTTGAGTGATTTACCTGAATACTTTAAAAAATGGTTACTTTATTTAAATACACTAAGGTTAACCCCCTATATTGGGGTGAAGGTATATGGTATATAAAGAGCAGGGTTATCAGACATGCCCGTATACTAGAAGATATTACAACATAAGTTACTCTTCTGGGAATGGGGACCTATCGTGTACCTCTTATTTATAATTTTAACAATATTTTTGAGATAAGATTGAACACGTTAGGAAACGAAGGGTCGAACATGGCAAATTTACACTGAGGTTCAAAAATAGACCGTGAATCTGGAGCTGGGGTCTACTCCGAAAAACTAGATCTACTCTTTTGAGAAAGAGATGCTCTAGCTCTTAAAAGAACTGAGGGCACCTTGCGAGCTCGGGGGGTCTACAATATCGCTCTCAGTTCGGTCCACATTTTCCTGTTAAAGAACTATACACTCAAACGCCACGCGGATTGATCTAAGCAGCTGCAGATTCAACAGGTCACGCTCAGTCATAAGCTAGGTAAATACTGTCTCTAGATGACCAGGAATAATCTACGTATCTATGTACAATTACTAACAAGGCACAGCAGACTAGAAGATTAACCAACACCTACATACTCCAGGAGTTATTGATAATCCCAAGTGCAGAAAGATTAATTTGGAAGACAAGACTACACATGCTCGTGTTGAATCATTACCCTGCTCTCTAAACGAAAAGAGAATCGATACTGGGGAACTGCTCAATACGATTAGTATAGATAGGACCCCGCCTTCTCAGGTAGTTGGTTGATTTGAGGAGGGGTTCGATAGGTATGCTGTTCCTAAAACCATTATAAAGAAAGCAAGAAAAGCTGTATAATTTCCATGAGCCAGAGTGCGACCAAAAAGCATTTTTAAATTGAATGTCTAAATCAACTAATGGTATGTAAACATATGTAAAAAAGTTGATTGAAATGTGTTGAATAACATGGTATACAAAGAAATGGAGTTGTTTCCTTGCGTTTGCAGCTTATAGTGGTGTTAACGTGGGTAAAAACAGGAACAATATGAATATCAAGTACAGTCGACATAGTATCAGATTTTTGGAAGCACTTTGTAAATGGGGACATTTTTTATCAATAGTCCCATGTTACGATTTCGACAAAAATGACATCATTGAAAGAAAGGTGTACAAGTTATTCAGATTATGCCTAGTGTTTGTTGGAGTTGGTGTCTTTGGATATTTCTTATATATTTCATTTTTATATTTTGTGGTAATAGTTAGCTCATTTAATATGTTTTTGAATGGTCTAACTGTGCTTCTAACGATGATTTTATATTTAGTAATTACCATGGGTTCAGGATGTTCGAATAGAAACAACTGGAAGAAGTTATTTGAAATATTTTTTTATCTTGAAGGAAAGTTCAACACAACATGTGATGTAGAGAGCTCGTTTGTGAAGAATCCATGTTTTCAAATTATTTTAGTTAATTTGTTGGTTATTTCCAATTTAATATTTTCATTAACTGTGCTCTGTTTGATGCTTGATGGCACATTTTCACCTCTTCTTCTGATTTACGTTTATCATCTGCTTATAACATACGCGAAGTTTGTGAAAACTACATTAATCTACAACATTGCATTGGCAATTAAATGCAAATATGAAGATCTGAATAAGTTCTTAACAAGAGGATGCAGAGATAGGAATATAAAAGTAAATCAAACCATTAGAACAGTGTCCTCCTTATATCGGATGATAAATAACCTTGTTAATACTTTTAATAAACTCTTTGGATTGGAAATTCTATTGAATCTGTTAAAATCATCACTGGTTATCTTAGTATATTTTAGTTACATTAATACGTACTACATTCATCAAGGACAAATCCAAATTTCCTTTTCATCGCTGCTTGTTACTTCGTACGTGATATTTGGAACTATATCATTGGTAAGTTGAGTACTATATATATTTAATAGTGAGAGTCTCAATGAACGTAAAATTTTGAAGGTCAACATCCGGTTAATATATGAATAAAATGAAAGTAGACAATCTAGGGAAAAGGCCACCGCTGGTCAGCCTAAGCATATTCTAAAACGATTACGATGAATGAGCTAATTAAGTGAAACTAGTTCGTATTGTGCATCCGTTATATAACATCGGGATAATATTTACAGGATTTGCAGAGAAGTACCTACAATTTAAGAATATCTTTGTCACCATCTTGATAGGCGGTTCTTCAGTATTTAAACATTTGTATTGGCCAAATACAAATTGGATAGATCAAAATGAAAACCGCTGCCCAAGGAATTACTACTTCCACATCCAGATTCTCTATCCAAGTCACTCACAATGAAAAAACTTTGTATGTGAAAATAATTGTTTATGGAACTTTAATAATATAATATTTGAAATCCTCTACCCCAAAAATTCATAAAACGATACCCCACATCGGTAGTGGGGTGGGGTGGGGAGGTGATAGTGGGGGGTGGATGAAGTAAAAAAATATTTTGAGGTTTCTGGTTCCTGTACATACACTAAATCACTTTTTTTTCATTCCCTTTAATAAGGGGGTGGGGGTGGTAATGGAGGTGGCTAATGCCAAAAATTTTTTTGAGACCTTAGCTTCTCTTGTATATACTAAATACCAATTTTATTGACTCTTACCTGCTTGATTGACCTATTTACCCCAAATTTACCCCAATTTACCCCCCAACCCTTCGACGGAACAAGATGAAAATATAATCTAGTTCTAGATCTCGTTAAAGTACATATGTGTACCAAATTTCAAGTCAATATCTTAAACGGTTCCAGAGTAAACGTGCGCACAAAGAAAAGTTACAGACAGACCGACAGACCGACAGACCGACAGACAGAAATATTTTTTTCGCTCAAACTTAAAATCTCGACGTTTCATGATATTTTAAGCCTATTTGGACAATAAAAATTTTTAAAAATTTTTTTGTCGTTACTATACTTCCACTGGACGTGGAAGTAAAATTGGCACAAAAATCGTACATTGAAAATTGGTGAGAAACGAAAAGTCTAAAAGTTAGAGGGAATATTAAATTAAGGCAACAATATATGGATATACTGTTCAGATATTATCTGAGGTTAAATAGATTTCAATTTAAGTCTGGTAATATACTTAAGAATGTAACTATGAATGTATTTATTTTTTAGTTATGAATAAGCATGCGCCATCTTTTATCGGTAAGTGTAATTTGACATCCAACCACGAGATTCTATGCCAACTACAGTGTGGGTAGATTTTGGTAAGGGAGCTTATTTAGAAAGAAATATTGATAATTAATAAACTTTCTAATAAAGGAGGAGGGCCTATAGGGTCGGTTTTCGGCCATTTTTATTTTTGGTCAAAAAATTTCGAAAAATTTCAGAACTTAGAGCTTAGAGCTCTTATTTTTGTTGCTTTGGACGTAAGGAAAGGGAGTAAAATGGGCGTAAGGTTATAGCTTTCTGAAGATAAAAGAAAAAGTGTAAGAAAAGTCTTTGTCATACCATTTTCAAGCTTGTAGCAATATGATGATGGCGGGAATGGTTCGGAAGAGAGGGTATTGGGGGGCGGGGGGTGGGGGGAGGATTTTAAGAGGAATTGACATTTTATTAATAATGTAAATAAAAAATCCTTTTAAAACAATTTTATATCTGGTAGGAGTATAAAGGTTTATGTTAGTGGGTGCTTGTCGTTGAGGGTTGGGGGGTGTTGGGGTGTTCTATAATAGTAGGGGGAGCTTAGCGTACAGTTTGTTCAAGGAAAATATGATTTTCAAGTTCAAAAACATCAAAGCAATATGTACTAATGTAAACTAGTTCTTTAATAATTTAATGGGGATACATGGAGGGGGCAAGGTTGGGGAAAGTTCCGTTTGGGGTTGAATAGATTAGATATTGAATATATTTAGGGTGGCCCATCTTTTTCGAAATCGAAATTTTTTATTTCTCACCCCTGCAAATGGTTCCATTTGAAGAAAAAACAGTCCCCTCAAAATATTATTGAGGCAAATTGAAGGCAAGGGGTGCCGCAGAATGCATTATTATGCAATAATAAAAGTAAATGGAATTATTTACATTCTTTGGTTGATGCATTGTTTTTTTTTTAATCAGCAACATTTATCTTTAGAATGACTAATCAAGTCATACAAATATCAAAGACATTATCTGTTGTGACTATGACATGTGTCATACTACTGTAAATTCGTAGTCTAAGAAAACTAGACTAGAAGTTTTTGAAATAAAACTCTCGTATTATCTTTGTGTATTTTATTATGAAACGTTTTTTTCATACATAGTACCAAATATTATCCTAAATCTACAAGACATATAGTAATAAAAACAATATTTTTTGCACTAGGCCAAAGCATGCGACAGGGTTTCTTTTTTTACATTTGGAAACTGTGATTTATAATCATTTACAACTTGGAGTAAAAACTGTTTTTGGTCTTCATTTTTGTTAAAATGTCATTATAGTCAGTAATAAGTTTGATTCCTCTCTCAGCGGCATCATTTACAACTTTAATTTTGTTTACAATATTGAAACATCGGGTATAACTTTCATTTTCCCTCCATGTTGTTGGATCATTTTCCAAGAATTCCATAGACAAACCTAATTTTTGAAATTCTCTCATATGAAGTCCTGAGTTTCCTTGTTTTCAACGTCAGTAATGTTACTAATCATAAGTCGTTTAATACCTTCTTGATTTGGTGCTTTTCTATTCAAAGCTTTAACCATTTCTCTTTTAGTGGTAACTGAAATATCGTCATCAAAGAAAGATAAGCCAATATTTACTGAATTAAGGTACCACAAATGGTTCACTATTTTCCTACTTGCGGCTTGAGATATTTCTTTGTCAATATTTTAATAATTAATGAGTTCTTTACAAAAGTCTAAGTCATGAAGCGGTGCTTTACTAGCAAATGACGCTGTAAACCAGGCCTTTACATAAACCTTTACAATAAAGAGATATATATCTTCAATACCTATTTTTTCTTTTTTAGTTAGTTGGAACTGATCTTGGAAAAAAAATATTTTTAGACAGTAAATGGCTTTGGCCATCCAACGTGCATGATGAAATGCCCCTGGTTGATAGAATGTCGTGTGAGTGGGCTCTTCTTCAACAAAAAGTTTAGAAAGCATTAAAAATTCTTTAGAATCATCACGAGGCTGTTGCAAAGTTAAAGCTGCATTTAGAAACTTGTAAAATGTGTTTAATTTTTGATACCTGAAATCCAGTTTTTAGTTTATTTTGATCTATTTTAGGCCAAAATTCCCTAAAACGTTTAAATAGTGGCACATTTGGACCAGATGAGGAAGGCTCAAACACGCTTCTCAAAAACCACTTCAAAAATATGATGTCTATAAGGAAAATATAGAATATTTCTTTCTAATTTTTGTTGCAATAGTGTGGCTGCCCCATTTATATAACCCATATTTGATGCTGTTGAATCACAACACAAAGCTATTACCTTTTCGTCCAAATTCCATTCACAAAGCACATCATAAACTGCTTCAGTCTGTTCTCTTCCAGTTGAATTGGGCAAAGCTGGTACTCCAAGTAGTTGTTCAATATCTCCACTAGTAACTAAGATAGCAAGTCTATCGATATTTCCCATTCCAGTGAGAGAAGGTAAAAGTTTTCCATCCCAATGGATGACTGGGGCCGGCAATTCAGAATTACCGAAGGCAGTTTTTAATATTTCAGCTCTTTCTTCGCGGATGCGTTGTCTAGAGCGCTGAAGTGTGGTTCTGCTGATGGACAAAGATGTGGTGTCATGTCCTAGTGCTTCTGCTACTGCCGTCAAAATATGGACTCCATACCTGTCGCTTATTTTGCAAGCACCAAATGCAGCGGCTATTTTTGGTGTGATGATGTTACATGTTCCATACAATCTCCTCTTTTTTGGCTGTGACGGGCCAGGCTGGTCTTGTAACAACTCTTCTTGGGCTTCGATTATTTCATCTTCATTTTCGTTGGAGTCGGCTGAATTACTACTTGATGATGGACAGGTGACTGTTTTCTCTAATCTAGCTTTTTCTTGTTGACTTCGTTGCATTCGTTCGGATAATTTCTGTAATTTCTCCTCAGCTGATTTTTCTTGAGAAGCAAGTTGGTAATCAATACCATGCATAAATCCAGGACGTCCCTTTTTTCTTTGGTTAATTAAAAACTGCTTATCTTCATCTATTTTCATCAACTCCAATGCATTTGCATGAGAAATGTCAAAAAGTTCGTCCAATTTTTCAACGAAATTTTTTTCTTTACCTCCCGCACTGGCCCTTTTAGCCGATTTTTGTAAGTTCCTCCACTCTGCATAAAGTTTATTTAGTTGTTTAACACAATGAAAATCCTGACGTATCGGAATGCGAGCTTTATCCCAAAAAACTGACACCTCTTTTATTGTTAATTTAGCACTTTCATGTACACTTAGCTTCACTTCACGAATGTTATAAAAGAGCACTTGTAATACTTGTCTATTAGACGGCAATTTATTGCCAATGATTTGTGACGAATAGTGTCCAACTAAGTAAATGAAAGTATCCTTTCGTAAGGATCTAACATCAGCCATCGTTAAATGTTTTTTCAAAAAGGAACGTATGCTAGAGCTTATAATGTCACCACTGTAAAACACAATTGCAAACTGACATAAAAACCTACCGTAGGTGCATTATATTTCCAAACTTCCAAAACAAATAATTTCTAGGAAATAATTACACCAATAAAACATTATGAGAAAAGAGGTAGATATTTTCTACCTGAATGCGGCACGGGTTACCGTTCACCGAATTGTCTGAAACTTTGACATAAATATTCCTAGTATAATAGTATATTTTCGTGGGGTGAGACTTAAAAAATACGCAAAAAAAAATCACCCCCTATAGAGATGGGCCACCCTAAATATATAGTTCAGTCAACGGCGGGTTTCACCTTTAACTTGACTAATAAATGGATTTTGATGAAACCTTATGCAATGTGTTTGTAATAACGTTAATAAAAAAGTTAAAAAAAGATTAGAGTAGGAAATGGGGTAGAAAACACCCCTATTATCACGGGTTTCGTAACTTGTAGAATTAGGTCAAAAATGGAAAAAGAAACAATTCATTTACCTTTTTTTGGGCCCAAAATAAGATGTTTTTATTCCTGTGAATTTTTTCGAAAAATGCATATTTTTCGAGATAAGGCCACTCGAAAATTCCTAAAAATAGGGGAAGGGAAATGTAAAAGTTGAAAAAAATTCTGAAAAAATTCAGGTGAATGCATCATCGAAATACAAGACTTTTGTATTTGCAACTTTTCTGTAAAGTGCGTTTTCACCGAGTTTTTCCGGAAACACATGAAAAACTACCCCCATTTTTACATTGTAGCGCTTTAACGATTTCCTACAAAAAAGGTTCTATACATTTTTCCGATTATCCCATTGGCTTTTCCGGAAAAGCGCCTTGAAAAATGTATATATGTGTTTTTTTGTGTTATTTTTATTTTGAAAGCTAACATCTCGAAAAGCACGCGATTTCAGAGCTAAATGAACATAAATAAACTTATTCAGAATTAGATTTTTTACAAAAAAGCTCCTATACATTTTTCGATTATCTCGTTGGTTCTTCCAGAAAAGTTTCTTGAAGAATATATATATATATTTGCTTTTTCGTGTTTTTTCTTTTTCATTTGGACGTATATATCTCGAAAAGTACGCATTTTTAAGGCTAAATGAACATTAGTAAAATTGTTCAGAATGTGATTTGATACAAAAAAGGTTCTATAATATTTGAGAGATATATATACGTCAAAATAAAAAAAAAACACGAAAAAGCAAATATATATATATATATTTCAAGAAGCTTTTCCGGAAGAACCAATGGTATAATCGGAAAAATGTATAGGCCCTTTTTTGTAGGAAGTCGTATTCTGAACACGTTTACCTATATTCGTTTAGTCTTAAAAACGTGTAATTTTCGAGATATATACGTCTAAATAAAAAAAAACACGAAAAAACGTATATATTTGTATATATCTCAAAAATCATTTCTTTTTTTCTGCCCATAAGTAAAACCTTGTTCTAAATTCTGCGCATAAGCAAAACATTGTTCTAAAAGTTGAATTCTTTTACTTCCTATGCAGAGAAACTGCTGTTCAGAATTTTTTTCCGCTTTTTTCCTAATTTGATTACACTAGTATGCATTGAGGCCTTCTAAACATTTTTTGTCTCTTGGAATTTTTTGCAACTTGCTAATTTTCCGAGTTACAGGCAGTTTTTCACAATAAATAATGTACTACACTTTTTGCACATGAAAATTCGAAAAATGAGCATGATTTATATATATTATTATAAAAAAATATAAAACGCAAATACAGTTATACCATTTTTAAAGGTTCAATATAATTTTTAAATTGAAAATGTGCAAAAAATATAGTACATTATTTATCGTCAAAATCTGCCTGTAACTCGGAAAATTAGCAAGTTACAAAAAAAACTCAAGAGACAAAAAATGTTTAAAAGGCCTCAATGCATACGTCTGATTTTTTTCAAATTTTTAAATTACATATTTTTAAAGAGCTACAATGTCAAAGATAGTTTTTAAGTTTTTCCGGAAAAACTCGATGAAAACGCACTTTACAGAAAAGTTTCAAATAAAAAAAGTCTTGTATTTCGATGATACATTCAATATTTTCAGATTTTTTTCCATTTTTAGTAATTTTTGGCCATATCTCGAAAAATGCATTTTTCGAAAAAATTCACATGAGTAAAAAACATCTTATTTTAGGCCAAAAAGGGTAAATACGTTGTTTTTTTTCCATTTTTGCCCTAATTCTACAAGTTACGGAACCCGTGATAAAAGAGGTGTTTTCTACTCCTTTCAATCATTTTATACTTTAATCTTTTTTTTAACTTCTTTACTAACATCATTACAAACACATTGCACAAGGTTTCATCAAAATCCACTCATTAGCACTCAAGTTAGAGATTTTGGGCATTTTAGCGCTCCGTTGACTGGACTATTTTTATTAGAAATGTAATGTAAGATGTTATTTAACATATCGTACGTTACAGTAACATCATATTTTGCCTATAAAAAATTTTGGGTTGGATTTTATGTGTAGGAAATGTCCTGTGTAGGAACGAACCCCCGTCATAAAATTTGACAAATATGTCACTATTTAACCATTATAAAAACCGAGATAGCAATGCATACATCCCAACCCACAGTGTAGGCCTATTCCTAAAACTATTACAAAGAAGGAAGTAAAAGCTGTTATCTAACTTTCCTGTCCCAGAGTGCGATCATAGAGCATTACTGAATTAAAAATATGAATCAACTAATGGCTTCTAAACATAAGCAAAAAAGTTAATAGAAATATGTTGAACATGATGTATTAAGAAATTGTATTATTGCTTAGGTATCCAGCTCATACTAGTGTTGGCCTGTTGAAAAACAGGTGCAATATGAATATCATGTACAGTCGACATAGTATCAGATTTTTGGAGGCCCTTTGTAAATGGGGACATTTTTTATCAATAGTCCCATCTTACGATTTCGACAAAAATGACATAATTGAAAGAAAGATCCTTAAGTTATTCAGATTATGTCTGGTATTTATTTCGCTTGCTGTATTCGGATATTTCTTATATATTTCATTTTTATATATTACGGTCATATTTTCCTCAATTGGTGCACTGCTGTGTTATCTAACAGTACCTCTGTTGATGGTTCTATGGCTTTTAATGATTACCTTGGGTTCAGGATTTTTGAACGGAAGAAACTGGAAGAAGCTCTTTCGCACATTTTCTTATCTTGAGAGGAAATTCAAGAAAACATGTGATATCGAGAAATCGTTTTTAAGGACTCCTTTTCTACAAATTGTCTTGGTTCATTTGTTGCTTGCATCCAGTGTAATGCTATCATTAATTATATACCCAATTATGGTTGATATTACAATGATGTTAACTCTGTCTTTGGTTTACGGTTATTATCTGTTTCTAGTCTATGTGAAATTTGTAAAAGCTATATTGATCTGCAATATTATCTTGGCAATTAAGTGCAAATATAAAGACCTGAACGATTATTTAATAAAAGGATGTAGAGACAGGTACATGAAAGTACCTGAGGCCGTTAGAGCCGTTTCTTCATTATATGGGGTGACAAACGACCTCGTTAATACTTTTAATAAACTCTTTGGATGGGAAATTCTGCTGACTTTTTGGAATTCATCAGTATTTATCTTGGCGTCTTTTAGTATTATTAATCTATACCACATCAATCGATCGACAATCCACGATTTCCTTACGCTGCTTTTTGTTGCTACAAATGTTATATTTGGAATTATATCTGTGGTAAGTTAAATACATTATTATATTCAAGAGTATGTAATAAGAAAGTTATCAATGTGTTAGATTACCACTGGCTTTACAAAAATTTAATTCGAAAATACCGGTTAAGATAAAGTCCGAAAAAGATTCAGATAAAACGCAAATGGTGTGTGCGTACGGCTAGCCGATCTATCTACTGCGGGGCCGAGTCGTGGGTTCGATTTTTTATTTTAGGTGAGTAGGAGAATAAATAAATATTTTCTCAATATCTTGCCAAGCCAGTTTGTTCTAATACTTGGGGTAGTTTTAATAGTGATGTTGAATTGAGGGCGCCATCCACAGAAAAATTTAAGAGGGTTTAACTACCCTATAAGTGGTGAAACCAACCGCCGCGGAAAGATATGATCATATTTATGAGACAGACACAAATAATAAAAATAAAAAAATAAATTTTAGATAAAAAGAATCACAATGTATTTTAGAAAATTTCGAAAATGACGAATTTTAATAGTGATGTTGAATTGAGGGCGCCATCCACAGAAAAATTTAAGAGAGTTTAACTACAGCAAATTTCGAAAATGACGAATTTTACAATTAAAGCAAGAAAAATGGAAATTATCAAAATCTTAGATCATTAAAATATTTTTGTTAATTATTATTAAGATTATATCATTAAAAATGATGACAGACGTTATTTGAATCTTAAATTAATAATTAGGTGCAATAAAATATTAAGTTTAAATCACATGCAAAAATTGATAAGTAAGTTATGACTTAATAAAAATTCGTCGATGGTAAAAATGTCTTTATGCAATAAATTACACAACTTAACTAAGAAAAATTGAACTTTACACTTTCTCACCGATCCCTGAAGAAATGGACGCTACAAGATGGATCCTGGTGGATTCCGGCAATTTCTGTCAGCGACCTCATTAACATGGGCGTCTCAAGATGTACTCAGTTGACTCGATCACCTATGTACGCTGAGGTTTTGCTGATGTGACTAAACTGAAGTTACTCAAAATCAACCAGATCTTGACCTCGAGTTGACTAAAGTGACTGGACTATGGATTCATGGTATACAGCGTTTATTTAATCAACCCAACTAAACTGAACTAGATGATTTCCTTTGACTGCTGTATGTTTATCTGATTACATCTACACGTGGAAAATGTGTTTGCATGGATCTCACAATGATTGAACTGGATTAATCAAATAACCCACGTGGTATTTTAAATGTTTGGATGTTTAGAATATTAACAGCAAACTCAAGCAAATATTTAACAGCAAATATCTATCTAATTTTATTTAAAATTTAATATTTGATATTTTTTTAATATTTTTTTTAACAGCAAAACTTCTACGTTTTTGGAAAGAAAAGAGAATTTGGTTAGCATGTGTTTCAAAAACTGAGGTTACAATTTAGATTTGGATAATGGCAGTTATGAGAAATATTTGACGGCTCCAACGTCAAATATTGGAGAGATAAAATTAATAAATGATTTTAATTACCTTTTACTGTTCGATGCACTAATGTAAAACCCGATAATGACAAAAGTAGCAAAATGTTTGCTTAATTAACTATCGCGAACTTTGGAGTGACTGAATATCGCTGCGACAGAACTGGAAATAAAATGAATCTCTCTCCGTGTCAGCTAGTGAAGTGGTCTTCCCTCCAACTAGACTAATGCTACCATATTATAATATTTCAAAAACTTCTAGATGTCAAATAACTAGATTTGTTAATCTAGGGAGTATATAGCTCTACGCAACAATGAGAAGTTTCAAAAAAATAATTTTATGTTGCTGAAATTTGGTATAGAGGTATAAAATTGCATTCTAAATAACTTTTCTTAGTGAAATTTTTTCATATTTTAAAAAATAAAGGTTATTAGTGGTGATTTTTACAACTTTGCTTATAAAACACCCTGTAGAACACCAAATTAAGTCATTTTTGGTATACTTGTTTCACAACAAGCAGGACTCAATTCCCAAATACCATTCCAAAATTCCAAAATTTTTGGTCCAATTTTGGACCTCTCCTCCTCTTGTTACATCTATCCTGGGACACACTGTACATATATAAATGAATTTAAAATATATGGCACATGCAAGTGGCCTATTTTAACAATTTTTCTGAAATATATGCATCTACCCTTTTTTGTCTGCATTACTTATAAATTATGTCTATTTGTAAATGTCCCATCCCATTTAATTGGTGTAAGCTGTTGGAAAAAGCATCCTAAATAAATAAATAAATAAAACTACATTAGTAAATGAACTTATCGTCTAATAATACGCAAACATATATCAAGAAGCTTAATTTCAGTATATTGACTATATATTCAGAATAAAATTATTTCATTATTGTTCTTGTCATCAAGTTCAGTTAACTTAGACAGTTCTACAAATACTTACCTAACTACAACATGAATTTAAGACATAGTAGACACAGCATAAAATTCATGGAGGCCATTTGTAAATATACCGCCTTTTTGTCCATAGTCCCACGCTACGATTTTAACACAAACGATATAGTGAAAGGAAAGCTTTGCAATTTCTACAGACTAAGTCTAGTTCTTGGCACTGGTGCTATGTTTGGCTTCTACTTACAAATTACTTTTTCCAACACTGGGACAATATTTGATTCTTTTCTGAAATTTCTGAATTTTCTGCATGTAATGCTGATGCTTAAAATATGCATGATGACTCTTTTAGGGTCGATATTTTGGAACGTGAATTCTTGGAAGACGCTGTTTAAAACATTTACATATCTCGAAAAGAAAATCGAGACAACAAGAAGTATAGAAAGATCGTTTTTGAAGAACCCTTGTTACCAATTTATTGTTGTTAATTTGTTATTTGCGTCAATTTTGATATTTTCGTTGACAGCTTTACTGGTGGTAACAAAATATAAGATCTCTTCTCATTTTATTTTTGAGTTGTATTATCTGCTTCTAATGCATGTGAAATTTGTAAAAACTACTATGATCTACAATATATCCTTGGCAATTAAATGCAAATATGAAGATCTGAACCATTTGCTCAAACGGGGATGTTCGAACAGGAAAATTAAAATAATCGATACTGTTAGGAAGGTTTCCTCTTTGTATAAAACGACTGGTGGATTGGTGAATAATTTTAATAAGCTCTTTGGATGGGAAATTCTACTGACCCTACTGCATTCATTGGTTTTTATATTATTATGCTTTAGTTTTATTAATGCGTACTTCGCTTACCAGAAAATTTGCGCTAAACAATTTTCAACGTTTGTGGTTATGTCATTTGTCATGTTTGGGACTACATCTCTGGTAAGATATTTCATTTATTAACAAGCTAAAAACGTACTCTTCCCCAATTTACTGAGCTTTTTATATATAATTGTTACATATTCTATAGGATACTCTTCGCAGTTTTCTTGTAAATAGTGTTAGTTTTTGTACATTCTAAATTTTGTGATACCATCTTTGTTGTGAAAAAATTATATGAAAAAAAAAAGAAAAAAAAAATATCCAACCTGTGTGGGATTCGAACACGGGACCTTTGGATTGCAACGCAAAGCAAATCAAATCAAAAATCAAAAATCAAACAATACTTTATTTAAATTAAATTATAAATGTGTCTTCCCGGAAACTGTCCCGGAGCCAGTCAGACATATACGGCGCGCAGCGCCGTGGTGAGTGTAAGACTGGGCGGCGCAGGTCCCGTTTGACTAAACAATAGTTAGTGAGGGGGTTAGAGCTCCTGTTTAAAAGGTATAAATTTAAAACTAACAATAACTTTTAAAAAAACATGATATATGAAAATATCTAAAAATAACTAAAGTAGCACAATAAAATTACCGATTTCGCGCACAACATGAGCGCGAACACTTTGAAATTTTGGTTGCTGGCACAGGAAAACAAAACTCAACGAAAAAACCCGTTCGAAGCAATTCCACCCTGGTGGTCTTCCTGCCAGGAAAATGTGGTGAAATGAAAGTTAAGGATTAAAAGAGTTAGGATTTTTATAAATTTATCGGCCTAAATGGAATTTGGAGACAAAAATGGACAAAAGAACAGAAAAGGATGAACGAGAACAAAATAAACAAACAGAGAGGGAATAGAAAAATATTAAAGATATAAGTAGAGAAAGGACAAAGTTTATGATAGTGATAAGTTGTAGTAGTGGAAAGTCTGGTATGGTAGGGGGTGTCTTATATCGAAAAGTATGGCATTATGCTGACTAATTCGGGTTATGTTGCGGGTAAGCGGCCTATCGCCCAGTTTGAATTGACAGAATTTCTGGGAGATTTCTTGGACGTAGTCCGCTAGTGGGATTATGTCGTGACATCGTGCGTATAAATCTCTGAGGGAGGTGTACCTGTCTGAACCAGAGATGAGGCGCATAAATTTGTATTCTAACACTTTAAGTTTTCTCATTGTCGTGGCCGGTATGCTGCACCACACCGGCGCCGCGTATGTGATTGCTAATTGTTACATATTGTTACGGCCTGATCACCATTGTGTACAACAGTTTTTTATTTTGTCGGTTAAGTCCACTACCCCTGGCCAGGGGGGGTACAGACTCCTGGACATGAAGTAGACCTTACGTATAGTCTCGTTAATGTGGGTGTTAAACGTCAGTCGTTTGTCCAAGTTAACCCCCAAATATTTCACGCACCGTTTGATTGGAATTTGTTGACCCCCGATCGAAATTGGTGTTAGAATGCGGTTCTCTGTGAACCGGCGCATGAAAAGTATCGACTCGGACTTCTCGGCGTTGATCCGAATCTTCCACTTGCCGTAATATGCCGTGGCACGAGCCATGTGCGCTTTCAGTAGCATGTTAGCTGCTTGTGCGTTGTGCGAATGCGCGTACATGGCTGTGTCATCGGCGTATTTGACAAGGTTCGTATTCGGGAACTCCAGAAGTCGGAGACGTACAAATTGTACAGTTTCGGTGACAGGCACGACCCTTGGGGGACGCCCGCGCGAATGTCCCGCGAGTTGATAGTTTATTATTCACCCTGACCTGCAGCATCTATCTGTCAGGAAAGAGTAAATAAGTTTTATTATGTGCATGGGAAAGTCCAGTGCGTTTAGTTTGTGGAGCAGCCCCGAGATCCACACGGTATCGAAAGCTTTCTCAACATCGAGGAGCACCATGACGGTGCTCTTCCCGAGGTTGTATTGTACCTTGACGTCATTCACGATCCTGACGATCTGCTGCACAGTGCCCCTGCCCCGCCTGAAGCCGAACTGGCACTCGTCGTCGATGTGGAGTTCATCCTGAGCAGAGTGTGGTCTGATCAGGATAAAATTCTCAATCAACTTGGAGATCGCCGATAGCAACGAGATTGGTCGGTAACTGCCGGCGAGCTTCGCGTTCTTGTTCTGCTTCAGGATTGGCACGACCACGGCGCATTTCCACTTGTTGGGCCAGTGTTGCAGTCGCAGGATCGCGTTGATAATGTACGTCAACTGTACAATACCTTTCCTCGGGAGATATTTAAGTAACTTATATTCGATGCCGTCTGAACCCGGGGCTTTGTTGTTAGGTAGGGTCCGTAGGATCTTGGCTACCTCCGAGGGCTTGGCCATGATTTTTAGAAATTCTTTTCGTGTCAATTGGACGTCATGGCCAATTAGTTCGTTAATGTCATTTTCAATGCGGTCGTGTTCAACATTGTTCGGTATCAGTACGTTGTGTATGTCCTGAAAATGGTCAGCTAAATCATTCGCCTTCTGCGAGTCCGTCATAGCAGTCTGTCCGTTTGGTTTTGTCAGGGCGGGTATGGCTTCCCGCGTTTTTTCATTGCCTTCGACAGTTTCCACAGCGAGTTGTCCTGAGGATTCAGCGCTTCCAGCCTATCCCGCCATTTCCGGTTTTTTGCGGTGATGATAGCGGTCCTGATCTGCCTTTGCAGTCTACCCATCTCGGCCTTGGCGCCGACATCACGATTTCGCTGCCAAAGCCGTCTTAGTCGGTTCTTTTCATGGATGTCTTGTATGACCGCTGCGTCGAGTCGGTCTTTGAATGGATTTATAGTTATGGTTGTTGCAACACTCTGTTTAGCGACCTGCAGTATCCTTGTGAACTCACCCACAGCATTTTTCAGCTCGGCGACTGTAGTGATGTTGTTTGTAAGTGTTAAGTGTGTATTAATGTGTGTCTTATAGAGACACCAGTCGGCGTCCCTATAAGACGTGACTTTGCGTGTAATGTCTTCCCTCGACATATTTTCCAACTCTAGAAAGATTGGATTATGGTCGGATGTGAACTCCTCCAGCGCCACCGGTGATGTGGAGTTCCTCACATTCTTGTTGACCACTATGTCGAGGGTGGAAGGTGTTGTACCGTTATCTGGAAAATGCGTATGATCGTCCGGATACTCCAGCACGACGTTACGATTACTGACGTAATCGTACAGAGTGTTGCCGTTCGCGTTGTGGCGATGGCAGTTCCATGCGCGATGTAGTACGTTAAGGTCGCCTATGAGCAAGCATCGCGGGCTTGCGTTCAGCAAATTCTCAAGACAACCCGCCGTGAAGCCGTTCAAGGGCGGGTTATACGCGGCAACGATGCTCATGCCGCCGTCCAGCGTCACACACACGTTCTCCACGGACGTGTTCCGCAGAGTACGGTGCGTGTGTGCAATGTCTGTCTTTATGAGCACTGCCACGCCGCCTCCTCTGTTAATGTCAGCCCCATCTTTTCGTATAGTCGTATACCCTCGGACGTGTAGCTTGTCCCGTCGGTTAAGTTTCGTCTCATTCAGAAGCATAATGTCGATTTTGTGCCTCGTTAAATAATTTATAAGAAAGGGAATTTTGTTACCTATACCATTGGCGTTCCATGAAGAAAGTTTTAGCCTAGAAGGCATCTACAGGAAGACTCTGGAAGAAGGATACCACGATCTGGAATTTACCCAGGGAGGAAGTGCACTTCTCGAGCTCATCACTGAGTTCAGTCATCCGTGCCAGTATCATATCCAAATTTACCAGAGAAGCTAACCTCTCTGTCTGTTGTTGTAGCCGGCGGAATTGGTCCATTCCCAATTCCATTGAATTGGATGGCTGGTCTGCCGGTTCGTTAATGATGGAGGAGGTGGCCACTCTGGGTTTCTCGCCGCCGCCAGTCTTGGCTGCTGCTGGCTCTGCTGAGCTTTTTGCGTCCATGCGTTCGTCTTGGGCAGTGGTGCCGCCACATATTTCATCTGAGGGGGCGGTGGAACCCTAGCCGTCCGCTGTTCAATTTGTCCTATGCGCCTTCTGTACACGATACAGGCCACGCTATTGGCGGTGTGGGCTTCGCCGCAATTGCAGCATTTCGCCGGTTCGTCCTTTGACTTGACGCATACCTTCGTCAAATGGGCACCGGTGCATTTAACGCAACGGGGAGCCGCGTGACAGTTTGAAGTAGCGTAATAGACGAAATAGGTAAGAAACCTTTGCGGTTTTTTTGTCCTCTTCTAGTCGTGGACACAGAAACGAACTTCGAATTTATCGGTCAGTGTTTCGAACGCGAAGGATAGTTAGTGGTATTATTATTCTAGATTTAGATTAGAAATTTTCATTAGTGTATCAATGTTGTATACAGTTCGTGTTTTCCACGGTACATTAGATTTTAGCGGATTAAATCTCTCATATTATTATTTTCATTGTAATACAAAAACATTTGAAGTACGGCTCTGGACAACGGTGACTAACTCTAGCCAGCATGTAAATGACTTCGACTGTGATATTTTCTTGGCTTTTTTTTATTCCTACTAAACTTCTGAGGTAATTTATACTTACTTATTTATTTAAAAAATATATCTCCTTCTAAATTTTATGTTTATTGGTATTTACCTGTATTTTTTATTAACCTAATTTACTTACATTAAAATGAGCAATAGGCTCCTATTTTTTCATTTAAGAGAACAACCCGGCGCATTACTTGTTGCCAAAGAACTGTTTTCTTTTTGTCTGTCGGTAAACGAATAAAATATTTGTCTGGTGTTGACGCCGTCGTGCGTCGTGCTTTTGCATTTAGAAACAATAGATACAATATTTATATTTATTTTTGGTGCGGTATGATGACATTTTTATTCAAATCACAGAACAAAACAGTTTCGAAGTTTAACAATGTTTTTATCCGATGATTAACATCGTTGAACTATCCTAATGAGAGCAATATAGCGCGCGCCCTGTGTATTGTACGGGAGTCGCCTTACAGCTTTAAGCCTAATGACGTCATTCAGCTCGGTCGGATTTAGATGCGCCGCGCGACTTTAATAATTTTTTTTAACATGATCGGATTGACAGAAATTGATAATTTTTGGTAGATCATCTTTTTAAAAGTAGTTCTTCAAGAAAATAATGTTTTTGGAATAGGTCGAAATGACCCCATTGTATTCTCGGTAGAAGAAATCGAAAAGAACTGAATTTCGTCGATTATAGCACCATCTCTCATGAATCTAAAAAAATATTTCAGACAAATCCTACGTATTTTTAGCCGGAGAATCCGAATCTTTCTATTTAAGATTCAAAGTTACCATTGCACATTTTCTTATCTTTTTGTGTGTAATCAAAAATCTTAGTAACATTCTAATTTCAAATCTTAACAAAATATAATTCATATAAAGCGTGACAGTTTATACGCATCTGGCGATCACTCTGAATAATATGATAAATATGGCCTAGTTTCGGTAGGGAGCCTTCCATCATGCTATTTTACATATATTCCATGTTTACATACGTACACACACATACACACAGACATATTTTATTTCATATGTGACTTCAGCAAAAAAAAATTCTGTACAATTGTTTTTCTATGATGATTATTAAAAATATTTGTCTGGTTACAATGTACCTATTTGATTAAATTTAATAAAACGTATAAAATAGATTAAAAATGAAATTCATATTTTTTCTAAAATCCTAAAATCTTATTCTTTTTTTTTTAGGTTGACCCATTACTGATTATGTTCAGCTGTGATTGGGCCGTTCAGGAAGCACAAAACATAATACCGATTTGCTACAAGTTTCAACAAGAATTTCCAGCGTCATCTGAAGAAAGACAAGAACTCATCCATTTGGCAAATCAGGCCATTAACAATAAACCCGCTTTTACTGCGGCTGGGTTTTTCGAAATAAATCGCAAGACACTTTTGGCATTGATCAGTGCGACAACAACTTACTTTATAGTAATAATACAGTTTAATGAAAAGTAAACATATGTTCAGCTAAAACCCTATTTTTTGATTAAACATTATAGAATAAAAGGTTTCTTATACTACAATACTATAAATATAAAATCAAAACTCGTATTTGGATTTTAATCCACAGTTTTTTCCTGCATAAAATGATGTTACCAAACCAAAACTAAAAATCATGACTATAATTTCCTTGTATTTATATAAGTTACGTGTATTTGTTTATGAAGATAATAAATTTTAAAAAATAGAGATCTTGCAACATCTACAGTGGCCACAAGAAATAATGATACACTAGTTATAGCTTTGCAATCCACATCTTCGTACAAAATGGTTCATATTTTATAAGTGCAAAAGTTTACATTAAGTTTTTTAATAAATTCAAAGATAAAATTAAGAATTAAGTCAAACAGTTTTTTGCAAGCCTTAGGTGAACATGTTGAAGAAAAACTTCCTTGATACATTTTATTATCATTAATTTCTCTTATTGTTGTATTTTATTTTTGTGTGAAAAATAAATAGTTTGATATGATTGGATTTAACTTGATTTGATTTGTTCTGATCTATTCTTATGGCAATTCTATGGAGTAAAATTCGTAGTTTGTGTAACGTCTAGTGAGATATTTGAGAAATCTAGGTACTTATTCGCTTTGGCACATTTTAGAAAATTCTTAATATTTGATAGAAATCATGCACAGCCTCGCTCCTACATTACCTAAGAGCTACTAGTGTTATATCATACTGATATTAAGGGTTAAATTTGATCAAAATCCTTATTAGGAGAAAAAATTATTTTCCACCTTTTAACAGTTCATAACTTCCATAAAACCGATTTTGCGATTTCACTTCAACGTATGACCATCTTCAACACGTTTGCAAAATTTGAACAAAACCGATCGAGTGGTTTGGGTTCTAGATGCGACTAGAGACAATTATATTGCCATAGTCATTGCCTCAGTCTCCATAGGGCTGAGATTTGCAATGTTCGAGACCTGTAAATACACCATACAAACCAAAGTGCAGACGACGTTTTTCGTACTACTAGCAATATTACAATTTTTAGGAAAATTCATTAAAAATTATTATATTTCAAGATTTATCGAACTCGTTTATTAGTTGTCTTAGACTTTAATTGGAGTGTGTTTGCTTTCTGCTATGGTCACTGTCAATAAGTTGTCAAATTGATAACTTCATAGTAATTTCCGCTATTCAAGTTATTTACGTGAGTTTTTGCAATAAAAATATGGATTATGATGAAGGTATCGACATTTAGGAGGCAGCCAAAAATGCGTGTGCTTCGTTGATGCCAGAATTTCATTATTATGTAACTTCCTTATTATTTTACTTTTTTGCCCTAGGGCAGAAATATTGTTATTTATTTACCAAGGGTCGTAAGTACGCTTTTTTTGGTCGAGAATACAGTACCTCGGCCCTGCGGGCTCGGCTTGCAAGTATTTGAGACCAAAAAATAGCACTGTACGACCCGTGGTGCATATTATATTTTTCGTCATACCTACCTCGTAAGTATACTCTAATTCCATTATTTTGTCGATCGCAAGTGACGCTTTATGTACCAAATACTTGTTGCCAATGGCAACGAGTCATTATTTTTCATAACATCCCTAGGGAAATAAGATAAATTTGGGAAAATTTTCTCTTTTATATAACAAGTATTGAATTAAATGTTTTACTTTTTTTTGGAAGTAAGACAAGCCTTACTTGCTATATCTTCTATATGCAATATTATTTTCATATGATTTAATTTATCTTGACAGTAGTTGTCATTTGAATAGAAGCCGCGTCCTAATTGACGTTGCCATCGATATTCCAAGCATCGCTACCTTTACTATTTGCTTAGCAAATATGAAATCTTACTCAAATAATTATAGTTTTCCACTAGTTTTTCTCAAGTGTTTTTTAGGTTAATAATTCAAAGAGAAATTTTTTTCCAAATTTACTTTATTTCGCTATGGACGTTAAGAAAAATAATGACGCGTTGCCAATGGCAACAAGTATTTGGTACATAAAGCATCACTTACTAGCGACAAACATTAGAATTAGAACATACTTACGAGGGAGGTATGACGGGAAGTAAATTTTGTGTTTTCTTGCCTATGAGCTGTAAGTGGCACTTTCATAACACTCACAGTGTCAAAAAATGACACTTACAGAGCTAGTAGTACGAAATAGTTATTTATGTACCAAGGCTTGTAAGTCTCGAACACTTGCAAACCTCAGCCCTACGGGCTTCGGTGTGCAAACTGTATTCTTGACCTGTAAACTACACGATACAAGCTGAGGTGCTTACGACGTTTTTCATACTACTAGCAATATTACAATTTTTAGGAAAATTCATTCAAAATTATAAATTTATATTTCAAAATTTGTCTAACTCATTTATTAGTTGGCTTAGATTTTAATTGGAGTGTGTTTGCTATGAACGCTTTCTAGTTGCTATGGTTACTGTCAGTAAGTTGTCAAATTCATAACTTCATAGTAATTTTTGACATTCAAGTTATTTACGAGAGTTTTTGCAATAAAAATATGGATTATGATGAAAGTATCGACATTCAGGAGGCAGTCAAAAATGCGTGTGCTTCATTGGTGTCAGAATTTCATTATTGTTTAGTTTTATTATTACATTACTTTTCTGTCCCAGGTCAAAAAAGTTACTTTTTTGCCCTAGGGCATAAAGGTTAATTTTGTTTTGCCAGGGGTTACAACTGACACTAGACAGTTGTGAAAAAATGACACTTGCAAAGCTAGTAGTATGAAAGCTATTTTTTTGCAACATTCAATTATTCTGAAAGAATAAAAACTGTAATTGTTCATCTCTCAACATATATTTATCGATATTAACGTTAATTGTCCAAATATTTCAACTGATTATATTCAGTGGAAATAATTTATTTGATATACATGGAATATTTAATGTATACGTGCTGGCAATGGACATTTAGGCTTTGCAATCTTTGCGTACTTGTACTAGTTGTCGATATAACGTCCATGCTCAATTTTAAATCACGTGGCTGTATTTACTTTCTTCCTCATACAGTTTTCAAGATACTCTTCTGCAACACTGGTTGATATCCAACCTCCGTGTTTTTTAAAATTTGTCTTGTTACCACCATTCTCAAAATCAGGTGGCTGAAGATCGAAGTAAATAACAGCCAGTGCTTGATGTGGGATTTAATCGTTTTAAAAACTTGTCTATTTTACAGGCATAGAAAATTGCATAAAAAATAATAAAAATGAATTGGGGTTATCTGTTTGTTGGCTTTTGCGTCTGCTTATCTTTGGTTAATTTGTTATCCACTAATTCCAAATTACAGTTATTTCACCTAAAATTTTAACAACGACTTTTCCCGAGACTTCTCCCTTAACTGAACTTTGGTAAACCTCTAGATAATCACTATCTGTCAAATAAGTCAACATAACTCAGCACTGACAATCCGGTACTTGAGGTGTAACTGGAATCTCGAATCGTGTCTTGTACTCTAATCCAACTCATTTTGTGCCCTTAAATTCATGAAAGTGATAATTTTTTTTTATTCACTTTTATTGCTTATTTACAATCTACTCTAATTGTACTACAGAGTAATAAGTAAATGTTTTATGTGCGTTGCTTGTCTTGAGTTGGGTACCAGCCAATGATGGTCTACCTGTTTTCACCTAGCTAGGTCTTCTGGCCAATGTCTTTTTAATCTTCTATTCACCAAGGGCTGTGTTGCTAATTCCCTGACGAGCTGGTTGTTATGGTCACTAATACGATCTCTATATTTGGTGGATTATCTGCTAATCATATCGTTTATGAAAGGAACTCCAAGATCTTCGTGGAGGGTTTGGTTAGATACATACCACGGAACTTTTGTTATGATTCGAAGCATTTTGGACTGGAAAGTTTGGAGTATTTTGGTGTTCGATGGTTTGCTGCAACCATAGATCTAGATAGATGCCATAGATCTAGATAGGCTTTAATATAGTCTTATATATGAGTATTTTATTTTCTGATGATAAATGGGATTTTTTACCCATTAACCAGTACCTACTCCTAACCTTTAGGTTTAGTTGTGCTTTCTTGGCTTTAATATGTGTTTTGCATGTAAGCTTTTAATCAAGGTGTAGTCCGAGATATTTGACTTCAGATTTTACAGGTATCGATCGGTGTGTTATCTATAGCGAATCGAGGTCATTCCGTCGTGAAGGTGACTTGAATGGATTTTCACTATTGACTTTGATTCTCCATCTCTTTAATCAGTCCTGCAGTGAATTAAGGTGGTTTTGTAGATTTTTGGATGCTCTATCTGAATTTAAGTCTGACGAAAGGATCGTCGTGTCATCGGCAAATGTAGCCATTGTAGAAGACAATGGGATATCTGAAGTAATGAGCAAATAAAGAAATGGCTCAAGAACACTGCCCTGTGGTACTCCTGCTTTTATATGATGTAGATCCGAAAAAGTGTTCTCGATTTAACTTGGATGTAGCGGTCAATTAGATATGATTTCAGTAGAATGTACACTTGGTTTAGCATATGCATTTTTAACTTCTAAAAAAGCCCCTGATAAAGTAATAATTTGAGAGAGTTATTAAATGCTGTTGTCAGATATAAAGATAGTTGACTTTTAACAAAAGCGTAGGACGATAAATAATTTCGATGATATCCAAGCCTCATTTTTAATAAACTAATGACGCCACATACTGGTGTAATATATAGATTGCACTTATGTTTTTATTGATTCTGTGCTAGTTATTTTAGTATTGTTTTGTAGTATGTATAGTTGTCTATACCTAGAAAGACCTCAGAATGAATTTGAAATACAGTAGAGCTAATATTAGATTCATGGAACTATTATGTAAATATGGGACAACTTTGTCGATAATTCCAAGCTATGATTTCGACAGGAATGATATCGTCAATAGGAAACTTTACAAATTCTACTGTCTAATCACGGTTTTTACTTCAAAAATATTATTATCCTATTGCGTATATTACATATGCTCAAACAATATTCAATTATTCACATCGTTTGTATCATTTTTAAGGTTCCTAAATGTGTGTGTGATGCTAGTTTTAAGCATTATTACTATCTTAGGGTCTGCATATTGGCACATGGAGACTTGGAAAATCATGTTCAACACGTTTATACGTTTAGAGAAAGTATACAGTACAAAAAGCGTTATGGAAAAATCTCTCCTAAAGAACTTCTATCTCCAATTCTTCCTTTCTAACGTGTTAGTTATCTCAAGTTTGATGTTTGTGGTAACTGTTTGGATCCGTTCCATTGCTCCTGGAAGTTTGATGACGTTCGAAATGATCAATCTTTTTTCGATATATGTGAAATATGTCAAAACTGTGGTTATATATAATCTAGCCTTGGCTATAAAGTGCAAATATCAGGACTTAAACAATCTATTAATAAAAGGGTGCTTAAGTGGAAGAATGGAAACAATGAAAATAGCTAGACAAGTTTCCTATCTCTATGGAGTAACAAATGAACTAGTTGATCATTTTAACCAACTCTTCGGATGGGAATTTCTACTTGGTCTACTACACTCATCAATATTGATATTACTATGTTTCAGTTACTTAGAGATATATTATGCTAAACCAGGTAGTGTTGATATTACCTACACAACTGGTATAATCGTCTGTTTTCTCATCATTGGAATGACAGCTTTGGTAAGGTTTTTTATTTACTAAAACATTTATACTATACAAGGTGCTACAAAAAACGTATCAACACAAGTTTTGCTTATAAAACCTATAAAACATACCATACCTAATTACTTCCACGTCCAGTGGAATATAACGCCAGAAAAACTTTTGAAAATTTGTTTAAAATAAGCTTAGATATTTTAAGTTTGAGCAAGAAATTTTTTTTCTGCCTGTCGGTCTGTCTGTAACTTTTTTTTTTGTACGCAACGATTACTCTGGAACGGTTTAAGAAATTGACTTAACATTTGGTACAATGTACTTTAACGAGATTTGGAACTAAATTATATTTTCATCTTATTCCGCTGAAGGGTTCAGAGGTAAATTGGAGTAAATGGTGGTAAATAAGTAAGAGTTCATAAAATTTGTATTTTGTATATACCAGAGAAGCTAAGATCTCAAAAACATTTGTGCTATTAGCACCCCCAATGCCTTCCCCCACACCACCATGAAAATGGGTGAAAGAAAAAAAATAAAATTGTGATTTAGTGTGTATACAAGAATCAAAGGCCTCAAAAATTTTTTTTACTTCATATATTCCCACTACCACCCTCCTTCCTAAAAATTGTTCTCTTCATCTCTCTACTTTAAACACGGGCAAACAGGTGTTCCTCTGGCATCGATATGGATTTTTGAATTCTTCCACTCATTTGAAAGGTGAGGAGTTCAGGAAAGTTTTCTTAAATTTACGTTTCCTAATAATTTTATCAACTAAACTTAACATGCAAGAGCAATAAATTGTATTATGTATTAAGTAAATAAAAATTGAGTCTTTCTAGAAAATAAGCTTTTCAACAAAATTTAAAAGTTCCGAACTAGGAGTCAATATATAATTAATATCACTCCTTTCAACTTCTGTTTTACTAATTTGTAATCACAACGGTATATATTTTTGTGTGTGTATAGAGCAAATTCTTCTACTTTTAGTACAGTAAAATTAAAAGTTGACCCGGAACAAATTTGTAACAAGTTGGTTTCTTAGTGATTGTATTCTGTGGTTATCTAGGAGTCTCTGATTGAAAATTCCAAAACATCCGCCATGCAGAAGTAAAAAAATGCGCCGTCATGTTGAAATTAGGCACTTTTCTTTTAATCGGTAATAGCCCACACAAATGACACTTTAGGAAAAAAGCAAAGAGGCAAATTTTTTTGCAATCGGTTAAATATTAGCAAAGTTACGGTTGTCAAAATGACAGATTTGTATAAAAAAAATTATCATTATAGATTTTTGTATTTTAGTACCATAAAATGCAACAAAAGGAAACAAAACTTATTATTGACAATACTAATTAAATATGGTTTATTTTAGAAATTGCACTTTTGAATGTCAAGTTGGCAGGTTGTATAAAATATTGACTTTTTTAATAAATAATACATACACACACAAAACTGAATTATAGCATGCTGCAATCATTTTACGAATTGTCACATCGATAGGTTGAATAAGAAATGCTAAAAATTGAATACATTCGTAAAATAAAATCTATTCTAAAAACAAAAAAACGTAACAACAAACACAATAGCAGAACGTATTAATAAATAAGCATAAAAAACCCTCAAATACGAGCTTTAACTAAAAACTAGCCTCATTCTCAGAAACTCTGACGCATTGTCACAGCCCTGTCCAATGCAATTTATACAGCTGGTACACTTAATGTAATATTTTATACATGTACATGTACAAGGCTGTTTGCAATTTTTCTTGCAACCACAGAATAAAATATTTAAAATGAAATCAGGGGCACACTTTTGTACTGTTTTTATTGGTTCTAGATAACCGCTGTTTTTCCAACCCCAGTTCTCTGGATTAAAATTGTCGCCTAACCAGACTTGAATTTGCCAATACACTCTATGCATATGATATTTAGTGGCATCGGATGATGGCGGAAGAACTGCTAGATCGAAGTGTTGGAAAATATTTTGCCTAGCAGAAATCTGATAATACCTAACGAACCATTTAAACTATTGATTTTTTTACTGCCATACCATCTTAAAATAAATTCTTCTCCAATGACTGCAAGCTGATTTGCTTCAGCAAATTTATTTTTGAAAATTAATGGGCTGTTACTTAGTTCAATATTATTTTCTAAAACCGAAAATACTGTTTTTTTTGCATTTTTTATGGAATGCAGAGGTGGTGTTGCTACATTTTCACTTAGTTCTAAACGTAACTTACAGATATTCGTTATTTTATCAGATTTACCTCCATCACCGGGTCTCATCATGTATACATTTTTTGTTTTGTAATGCTCAATGAGTAACGTTATTAAGCCTGTATCTTGATCAACAACTATAACAGGGTTACACATATCAGCTGAGCAATCAAAGGCAGCTTTTACAATTAAATAATCAGCATCTGCATCCGCACATTTGACTGTGATATTATTTTGGGAAAAATTTGATTAGAAGTTTAATTAACTGATCTTTATTTGACGCTGATGCTAAAAATTCGTTTTGAGATATCTCTACTATTTTTTGCGGATCAATATTAATTTCTTTCTGAAATGCATGTTCTGTAAATTTAACGAAAGTGCTTTCATTAGAATACATCGAGAATAATAATACAATTTAAACCATAATGATAACGAACAAATGAAACATACTGATGAACAATATCTTTATATTGAGCCAGGCGTTGCCACACAACTTTTCTAAGGAGAGACCTCCCGTCTATTACACATTGTTTAGCACTTTCAGGCAAAGTTGGACTTGATGTAAGTTTTTTACCAAAATAAGAAAAAAAAGATGATTTTGTTGTTTTTCGAAACGAAATATCGTCAAATAAACTAACCGGTATATGATTTTTAATACATATTTAAAACATTTCTTTGATCTCGAGCAAAACAAGTAATCCTACTGAAAAATTGTGTAGGATTAACGACTGCTGATGCTTTTTTCTATATAATAATTTTCCTATTTGTAAATGAGAGATTTTACTCTATCGTTCCTTTTACTTCCACGTCCAGTGGAAGTATAGTAACGACAAAAAATTTTTAAAAATTTTTATTGTCCAAATAGGCTTAAAATGTTATGAAACGTCGAGATTTTAAGTTTGAGCGAAAAAAAATTTCTGTCTGTCTGTCGGTCTGTCTGTCGGTCTGTCTGTCTGTCGGTCGGTCTGTAACTTTTTCTTGTGCGCACGTTTACTCTGGAACCGTTTAAGATATTGACTTGAAATTTGGTACACATATGTACTTTAACGAGATCTAGAACTAGATTATATTTTCATCTTGTTCCGTCGAAGGGTTGGGGGGTAAATTGGGGTAAATTTGGGGTAAATGGGTAACTCAAGCAGGTAAGAGTCCATGAAATTGGTATTTAGTATATACAAGAGAAGCTAAGGTCTCAAAAAAATTTTTGGCATTAGCCACCCCCATTACCACCCCCACCTCCTTATTAAAGGGGATGAAAAAAAATTGTGATTTAGTATATGTACAGGAACCAGAAACCTCAAAATATTTTATTACTTCATCCACCCCCCCACTACCACCCCCCTATCACCACCCCCACCCCACTACCGATGTGGGGTATCGTTTTATGGGTTTTTGGGGTAGAGGATTTCAAATATTATATTATTAAAGTTCCATAAACAATTATTTTCACAGACAAAGTTTTTTCGTTGTGAGTGACTTGGAGAGAGAATCTGGATGTGGAAGTAGTGATTCCTTGGGCAGCGGTTTTTACTCCACTACTACTGAAGTCTAAACTATACGATAACTTCATGACAACGCAACAAGCATCAGACGATAAAAAAATACCTAATATGATTTTCTATTTTTTCCGCATATTTTGGTAACGCAGGTGGCTTTGCATTTATAGCAAGCGAATATGTTTCTGGTCACAAGTAAAACCTAATTTGTTCTGTGCTTGAGTAAAATTTGATTAAAATCGGAAACGTAATAAAAAAGTTATAAGGGTGTCTTCATTTTAAGTGAGTCACACTGTATATTTAAGAAATGTATAGATTTCGACAAAATATTATGTTGGTAAATACGTCAAATGTTGTAAAATAAAGATTGTTTTGTGACTGTGATTTATTAGCAGACCACGGCAAACCATTTTGATAGAAACATTTCTGATACCTAATTAATTTATTTATTAATTATCGATTTTGGCTGGCAAATATCTCGAAAACTTTAACACACAGGAAGAAAATGAATATAAACATTCTTACAGGAAATTTAATATTTAATTTAATTTTGCATAGAATAGTTTTTTCCCGTACGACGCATCGTTTCCGAGTTACAAGCGAGGAATCGAAAAAAAGGACACCCCCCCCCCCCTTGAAGCGGCAGGGCTAGGGACTGGGACTTTTAGTATGTTTACGTCCTAACTATACATTTCTGAAGAGGGAAATTTTACCCCCCTCCATGTCCTCTACAATCTCCTTTTGGGCATTCATTGATTGAACTAATATACTAATAATTAAAAGATTAAGTTAAATATGTCACAATCATTATTAAATAATTTTTATTCACATTTCAGAGGATCCGCTACATTTTATAATGAAGGTTTCGGGACTTGACCATCAGAAAATGTTTAGAGAATGCAAAATGATTATAATTTTAGCAGTTCTATTCTGTCAAGTTTTTAATATCATATCAATACTGATTATTCTACACACGAATCAGTTTGGTCAATACATCAGTATTATTCTGCTAGAACAACCGGTAATTATAAATATGTTTACTTTCAAACTTTTCCAAAATCATAGCGTTGTCCACATCATTTACGTATCGGTATTTTACTTTCACGTCCAGTGGAAGTATAGTAACGACAAAAAAAATTTTAAAAATTTTTATTGTCCAAATAGGCTTAAAATGTCATGAAACGTCGAGATTTTAAGTTTGAGCGAAAAAAAAAATTCTGTCTGTCGGTCTGTCGGTCTGTCTGTCGGTCTGTCTGTAACTTTTTTTTGTGCGCACGTTTACTCTGAAACCGTTTAAGATATTGACTTGAAATTTGGTACACATATGTACTTTAACGAGATCTAGAACTAGATTATATTTTCATCTTGTTCCGTCGAAGGGTTGGGGTGTAAATTGGGGTAAATTTGGGGTAAATGGGTAAATCAAGCAGGTAAGAGTCCACGAAATTGGTATTTAGTATATACAAGAGAAGCTAAGGTCTGAAAAAAAAATTTTGGCATTAGCCACCCCCATTACCACCCCCACCCTCTTATTGAAGGGGATGAAAAAAAATGTGATTTAGTGTATGTACAGGAACCAGAAATCTCAAAATATTTTTAGTCCATCAACCCCCCCCCTACCACCCCCTATCACCACCCCCACCCCACTACCGATGTGGGGTATCGTTTTGTGGGTTTTTGGGGTAGAACATTTCAAATATTATTAAAGTTCCATAAACAATTATTTTCACATACAAAGTTTTTTCGTTGTGAGTGACTTGGATAGAGAATCTGGATGTGGGAGTAGAGATTCCTTGGGCAGCGGTTTTTAGTTTTAAGTTCCCAAATGAAGTTTTATTTTTGTTTAACATTAATTTCTTATTGCTGGTGATGTTTGATAAACTGGTTGTAATGAATAAATTATGTTTAATTAGTCTTACCAACAAAAGTTTTTTTTGACTATTGTTACATTCTTACGGTGTTAAAATGCAAAAATACTCTTTTTTATAAGAATCTGTCATTTTGACAATCATAACTTTGTTAATATTTAACCGATTTTTACCATATTGAAGTTTATCTCTTTCTCAAAATTTTGCCTCTACTTTTTTTCCTAAAATTGTCATTTAGTGTGTGTGTACAAGAACCAAAGTCCTCAACTACAGATGTGGCATATCGTTTTATGGGTTTTTGGGGTAGACGATTTCAAATATTATATTATTAAAGGTACATAAACAATTACTTCCACATATACATTTTTTCGATGTGAGAAACTTTGATAGAAAATCTGGATGTGAAAGTAGTGATTCCTTAGGTAGCAGTTTTTTCAAAATATGTCAAAGCATAGTGGAAAAAGACAAACCTATTTAGTTAATCATTAGATGGTAGTGTCAGATATAGCGAACCTTGACATAATGAACATGCAGGGTGAAAAATACCCTCGAGCATGTTGAAACTTTATCTTTAATAAGCTAATGGTACAACTTATTAATATAATTTATAGGTCCCATTTATATTTCTATTGATTCCGTTATTTAAATAGTGTAAGATTATTATGAGTACCTAGAACGTGTTCATCATGCATATGAAATACAACAGATATAATATTAGATTTCTGGAAGTGGTGTTTAAATATGGTACATTGCTCTCAATAGTTCCAAGTTACGATTTTGACAAGAATGATATCGTCAAGAGGAAACTTTACAAGTTCTACGCCTTAATCACGGTTTTTATTTCCATAATTTTATTATGCTATAGCATATACCACATATGGACAAACAATATTCAGCTATTAACATCATTTGTGTTACTTTTAAGGTATTTAAATGTAGGTGTGATGCTTATTTTAAACATAATAACTATCTTGGGCTCTGGATATTGGAACATGGACAGGTGGAAACACATGATCAACACATTTTCGCGTTTGGAGAATCAACTTAAAATGAAAAGCATAACTGAAAAATCTCTTTTGAAGAACTTTCACTTCCAATTTGTCATGGCTAATGTTTTAGATATACTGAGTTTGGTTCTTGTACTAACTATGTGGCTTCGGCCTACTTCAATTGAAAGTATGCTCTTTGATGTGTATAACCTATATTTGGTGTATATCAAACATGTAAAAACTGAGGTGATGTACAACATAGCTTTGGCTATCGGACACAAATATAACAACCTAAACAATCTATTGGTGAAAGGATGTTTAAATGGAAGAATAGAAACTTTGCAAACTACTAGACAAGTTTCATGTCTATATGGAGTGATAAATGGACTGGTTAATACTTTTAATCAACTCTTCGGATGGGAAATTCTACTCGGTTTACTACATTCAGCAATTTTGATACTATTGTGTTTCAGTTACTTAGAGTTGTACTTCACTCATCCAGATAAAGCTGATATTATTTTTTCAACTGGTACACTTACCACACTCGCCGTCGTTGGAAGTGCTGCTTTGGTACGATTTTTTATTTACTAAAATATTTTTACTACGGTCCTGAAAGGAGTTAATGCCATAACTGTCACATCCCCCTTTTACATCCGTGATTATATAAAACCTCACTGTAGTAACATTTGTCGTATGTGTTTAGTACATCTGTCCAGTTTACTTAATTTATGTTTGCTAATACCATCTTATTACTGAAAATTCAGTCAATTATATTTAATTTTATACATGAAACATTCCATCTCAACCGGAACCTGCTTAGACCAAAAAATATTACGTGGCTCAAAATTTTTCTGAAGAAAAATAGTTTCGAAATCAATGTAATGATTTCAAAAATTCAAGTTGGCCGCCACAATATGGCGACCAGGAGCAGGACGATTATAAAAAAAAATAACAAAGCAAACTTACACGAAAAATCTTAAACTGGCCACAAAAAGGCGACTGCAAAAGTCATCTCTCTTTGGGTACTTAGTATATTTCGAGCGAAGGAAAGATGCAAAATTGATCCCACTGGTTTCAAATTAATCTTTGGAAAATTCTAACGAGAGCTATGAACCCCACTGCATTTAGCGCAATAGAAAACCACGCCTAACGAAGGGGTTGAAAATCAATAATTACGAAAAAACAGTGAAAAATAGGCATTAGGGCTATAATAGTACAATCGAATTGATTTAATTTAATTTTCTTCGACGACAAAATTCCACCTGAAATTTTATTGTTGATTGTTATGTATTATGACCTCCTGATTACGAAAAAAATATTTGTGCCCAAAAATTCCTCGTGCGTCAAAAGTTATATACACTTTTTGACGCGCTTTCGCGCATTTTCAACTTACCTGCTTAATATATCTTGTACTAGTGATCGGATGACAATTTTAAAAATACTAGCTTATTTGGAACAAACTTCTTAAAAAATATAGATCTGTCCGATGTGTATTTGTCAATCCGCCATCTTGGAAGAAAATAGCAAACACCAAAAATGGCCGAAAAATCAAAATTGAATATTTTTTCTATAAGAAGGAGTAATTTCACCAAAGTTGGCAAAAGAATAGAACTTATGTATGGTCAAATATAATGCACCAATCCTGGACACCGTATGTCAGAGAGAACGCTGAGGTCACTTCGAGGTCGCTGAAAAAAATTATGATGCCAAAAGAAAGTAATTCAAAATGGTTGATCCAATACGGCCGACTTTTTGTTAAAAATTTCATTCGAATTGAAACTGTGGGTTTATTAAGTCGCTAAAATAGATTATGATATCAAACAGAAATATTATAAAATGGCTGATTCAATATGGCCGACTTTTTGGTAAAAACATATTCAATCCCACATAACACAGTGTGTACTTAGTCCTAGTCTTTAGTTCCTAGTCCCTATTTTCAAATTTGCTTCTCTACTATTCTCACACCATCATCAATAATCTTTGTTCTCACCAGTGGCGTACCCAGTCTTTTGGATCGAAGGGAGCAGTCCGTTTAAAACTCGGTATAAAAAAATTGCAAATAAAATGACATAAGGATTTTTATCTATAGCGCAGGGTTCAAAGAAATAACTTAAATTCCCCGACTTATGAGCGAAGGTCGCAAAATAAAAATATTTTTTTTATAAGATATATATAATAGAATAAAAAGTTTTCACATTCCCTGAGTCCCTGACTTTTTATGAAAGTTACTAAAATTCCCTGATTTTTCGATATAAATGCAATAGCAATACATTCCCGGATGACGATGCAAATTGTTGACCGAGGGACTAGCCAAGACCAACAAGCATCGAAGTCCGGGAATGTGCTTTCACACCGAAGTACACATACTATTTTTTCTGAAATCACAATCAATATTATTATAAATTAAGGAATTTGTATTAATGCATAACATTTCTTCATTACAATCTAACTGTTTACTAATAAATGCAATTTTAATGTGAGTTGGTTAGGCCGGGAAAGTAACATTCCCGTACGGTTTTGTTGATCGTTGCTTGGCAACGGATCTTTTGCAGTCTGTTTTCTGATAGTTTCTTAGCAACGGACTAAAATACTGGAATTGTGCATTTTTCGATCTGAATCGCGCCGAAAATTTCCGATGGATTCCAGAAAATGGTACCTTTCTCAAGCCGCCATTATTTTTGCATTCTGCAACTGCTTCTTGAATTATGTGGATTGAAACGACATGATTGTTCTTTTTTACTTCCACATCCAGTGGAAGTATAGTACTTAATGACAAAAATTTTTTTAAAAATATTTATTGTTCAAATAGGCTTAAAATGTCATGAAACGTCGAGATTTTAAGTTTGAGCGAAAAAAAAATAATTCTGTCTATCGGTCTGTCGGTCTGTCGGTCTGTCTGTCTGTAACTTTTTTTGTGCGCACGTTTACTCTGGAACCGTTTAAGATATTGACTTGAAATTTGGTACACGTATGTACTTTAACGAGAAGGGTTGGGGAGTAAATTGGGGTAAATGGGGATAAAAAGGTAAATCAAGCAGGTTAAGAGTCCATAAAATTGGTATTTAGTATATACTAAAGAAATTAGTCTCAACAATTTTTTTACTACCCCCGCCTCATTATTAAAGGAGGTGAAAAAAATAAAATTGTAATTTAGCGTGTATACAAGAACCTAAGCCTCAATTTTTTTTTACTTAATCCACAGCGCAGCGGCTTTTCTAGAGTACTATAGATACACAGTAGGTTACCTCAAGTAGTAGTATGGATGCGCAGTAGGTTTCACCGAGTATTATGGATGCGCAGTGGCTTTTCTTGAATCCCATTGATGCGCAGTAGGTTACCATACTCCACGAGTAGTATAGATGCGCAGTAGGTTACCTCAAGTGGTATGGATGCGCAGTGGGTTTCCTCGAGTACAATGGATACGCAGTGGATTTTTTCTAGAAGTATGAATGCGTAGTGGCTTTCCTCTAGTAAATTAGATACACAGTGGGTTACCTCGAGTAATATGGATGCGGTAGTAGGTTTTATTGAAGAAAATGCTTGAAGTAGAGTCTTTACTTCTATCGTGTAGTCCACGGCACAGAACGATTTTTTTATATCTTTGTCATGCTATTTTCTGCGAAGTACTTGCACATTCAGTTGAATTATATTAACGCAAGAAAAATTTTTGAAAATTTTCATTGTACAAATAGGCTTAGAATGTCATGAAACGTCAATATGTTAAGTTTGAATAAAATAAATTTGTCTGTCGCGTCGGTCTGTCTGTTAGTCTGGTATCTGTTTGGTGCTCACGATTACTCTGGAACCGTTTAAGATATTGACTTAAAATATGGCGCACGTATATATTTTAACGAAATCTGGAACTAGATTATATATTGATTTTATTCCGTAGCAGAGTTGAAGGGTAAATTGAGGTAAATAGGTAAATCAAGCAATTAAGAGTGCATGAAATTGGTATTTAGTAAATATATGAGGAGCTAAGGTCTCAAAAACATTTTCGGCAATAGCCACCTCTATTACCACCCCCACCCCATTATTAAAGGGGGTGAAAAAATATTGTGATTTAGTGTGTGTACAAGAACCAGTCATCAAGAATTTTTTTCATTTCATTCGCCCCCACCACCACCACTACCCCTACTGCTGATGGGGCATATCATTTTATGGCCTTTTCTGGTACACGATTACAAATATTATACCATTAAAGTTCCATAAACAATTATTTCCACTTAGTGGAGTGCAATTATAGTATTTTCGTTGTAAGATACTTAGATAGGAAGTCTGGATATGGAAGTGGTGATTCCTTAGGCAGCGGTTTTTCTTGTAACGTAACGGCATACCTAAAAATGATCCAAATAATATAAGTATATTAATTCATTCATGGAATGGGGCAGACATACAAGGGCCAACTCTCTCTTAAAATAACGTCCCTACTCTACCTCACTGCTCGGTGTCAATAAAAGTCATTTTTAGGTGGATGTGAATCATGTAATGACCCCAACGTTTAATAGCTAAAACGTGTCGGTCGTTACATGTAAAATAACTCTCCAGCAACACTTGCACCCACAAAGCAATGAATTGGATAACTTGAATAAAAAAAAAGTTACTTTTCAGTACACAAAATAATTAAAATGACCTGGGGTTTGAAGTAAACAACACACGGGCGAAATACAGCAGTTTATTCTCTCACAAATATACATAACCTGTATGACACACAATATTAAACTACCAACCAATCGGTATAAAAAGTCACTGTCCCAATTCTCTCATGATACCAACTCTCCCACAGCTTAAAAATAAAGCCATATTTATATATGTGTTAGACATTATGGCCAATTGTTGGAAACATTGGCATAACTATATGCGCGAGGTGGTAATACAATCGATCATATGCCAAACTACATCTTTAATAAACTAATGGTCTTACTACAATTTGTATAAAATATAGACTCAATTTATTTATTTATTGATTGTCTGTAGGTTATTGAAAAAAATAAAAATAAAAGTAGTTCGTATAGTTGTTCGTACTTAGAAAGAACTCACTGAGTATGCAGTTGAAATATAGCATAAACCACATTAGATTTCTTGAAGTTGTATCTAAATATGGGACAACCCTATCCATAATTCCAAGTTACGATTTCGATAAAAATGATATCGTGAAAAGGAAACTTTACAAGTTCTACACATTATCCACAGTTTTTGCTTCGATAGCTTTAATATGCTATTGGGTACATTACATATGGACAAATAATATTCAGTTTATAACGTCGTTTGTTTCACTTTTAAAATTCCTAAATACATGTGTGATTCTTATTTTAAACATAATAACTGACTTGGGGTCCGGCTACTGGAACATGGATAAATGGCAATATATGATTAACACATTTATAATTTTGGAGGATCAACTAAAATCAAAACGCGTATTTGAAAAATCTCTCTTGAAAAACTTTTATTTCCAATTCCTCTTAACTAACATTTTAGATATATCGTGCTTGGTATTTGTACTAATTACGTGGATTCAGCCCACTTCAACTGAAGGTACGCTGTTTGAAGTGTATAATCTATATTTAATATACCTTAAACACGTAAAAGCTGCGGTGATATACAATTTAGCCTTGGCTATCAAATGCAAATATCAAGACTTAAACAATCTCTTTATAAAAGGGTACCTAAATGGAAGAATAGGACCAATGAAAACTACCAGACAAGTTTCCTGTCTTTATAGAGCGACAAATGAACTGGTTGATACTTTCAACCAACTCTTCGGATGGGAAATTCTACTCAGTTTACTACATTCATCAATTTTAATATTAACATGTTTCAGTTACTTAGAGATATACTACACTCATCCAGATAAGGCCGATATTATTTTTTCAGCGGGTACTGTTGCCACACTTGTCGTCGTTGGAAGTGGATCTTTGGTACGACTTTTTATTAATTAAAATAATTATACTACAACTCTGAAGGAGGTTGATGTTACTAATAATAAAAATATGTTTCATTTATTGTAAAGTGTAGAAAAGAGTTTGTTGCAATTATAGCCGGTTACAATCCTACTATACTACAAGCCCATCATAATTTTTAAGTGACCCAGCATGAATTATATTCAGTACGATCCTGGTATATGAAACCATAACATTAGGCACTATGCCGTCACTTTTGGGCGGTACAGGTGAGTTCACAGGTACATTGAATTTTCCATACGAAAATGCGGTCTTCAGACAAAATATTCTTGTACGGTAATCCTCGTGTTGATAGTTCTAAAAAAATAATCACCTAGAACTTACTACCGTGCAAAAATAATGGAACTGGAAGCCAGAAGAATTTTTGATTTTCTGAAAATTTTTCCAGGCATATAGGTAATTTAATACTGTACAACGTTTGTACAATTAGATTTGTATGCTTTCATAGATGCATCATTCAGCAACGCCGTACATTTTTGGTGGTTACAGGTTGAGAAACCCCTAGTATAGTGATGGTGATTTGAACCAACGTCAAATTCAATGATCTTAATGCTTTTTCATGAAGCAAAGACATTTTTGCCATACCGTACATGTTTCATGAAACATATGGCTGCGCCAGGAAAATTTATTTCCCTCTGAAAAGAGCAATTTTAGGGTGAAAAATTTGTTTACGACATTAGTGTAGTTTGTTAACAATAATCAATAAAAACTAAATGCTGTACAAAAAAAATGGTTCCAGATGGCTGGAAAACTATTCTGTCACCCCCAAGATTTGATTTTATTTTTAATTTCATAAAGGTAATTTAATACTGTAAGGCATTACATATTTGCTGATTACAGTAACTCCTAGCGCAACCCCCTACCTTATAGTTGGATAATGTTTATCGAAAAGGAACCAAGCGCCAAATTGAAAAAATCTATAAAGGGTACCAATTCGCAGAGCAAGGTGTAATTTACTTTGTATAAAAAGATCCAAACTCTAGTCTTATATTTTGAGCCATCTATGGAGCAATGACTCAAGACACATTTTTAAAACGCATGAATCATAATTACTCTAAAAGAACCATCCACCAAAAAATTCAAAAATCTTAAATAAGTAGAGCCAGTATGACTATCATATAATGTCTATTTTAATATTTCAACCTTTTCTTATCGACAGCGTCAAAAGATTTGACATGTTCTTAAGGATTTATTTTTCAGGTAGTCTTACACTTTGACGGCTAATTACTCAAAATGACGATTTGGCGGTTGGTTTCTTATCAATAATCATTATCCAGTTGTACTACTTCTCTTCTATCCCCAAAGGTCGAAGGTGATAACATATAAGAGTGAGGAGACCATTCCCAATGGTGGAGATGCGCTATTGCCAGCTCTCTCGAGGAGAATCGGTTCACAGTCCCCCGCCCGTCAGCATCTGGCAACACCGCGCCAAACTGATAATGACAATCAACGTAATTTTAATTTAGATTTAGTGGAAGTGATAGCGGGATGCAACATACCGTGGTCGAAACTAGATAATGTTAGTTCAATCCTCCAATACCTCCTCTTCGAGTGAGACTTTATAATAAACTGATCATATTAACTTTGGATATCACGAAATTCTCTATGAAAAGTATAAGGTATACTTGTATAAAAATCTTCCCGCGCTGGCAGAGCCAACCCTGACTTTCACGTCACAGAGATAAAATTCCCGACCTCCTTTTATGAAAGATAAACTGCCCGTCACATTCAATGATTAATATATAATTTCTCCGTTCAAGCTAACAATAAATCAACTTTGAATGGTCTAATATGAACGGCATCACAATTTTCAATTACTATTTGATAAAGTGGATAACATTTTGTAAATGCCGTATAGTAATTATTTACCTTAAAGGCCGGTGAAAATTTTATGGAAAATCTCATCAGCTAAATCCTAAAACTAAACATGTCCGGCATCTTTTTCTTTATATTTCCATCTTTAAAGAATTCAAAATAGCAATAATTTTAGAAATATTACTCCTTCTATTAATACACAGCGCATTTTGAAAATCTTTTAAATTTTGAAAATTTTATTTATTTTTTTTATAATTCATATTTTCATTGGTTCCATTAATTATAACCGGCTATAATGTACAATGGGCTTGTAGTTTATACAGTAAAACTTACAATAATACAAAGTATTAATTTATTTACTAATTCTACTAGAATGACCCAGAGACTAATTCTTCTATCTCTTGCAGTGTGCATTTGTCTGTCAGGCTCATGTTGAGTCATTTAGTTTGTTTAATTTATTATTTTATTATTAACAACATCGCCTAAGGTTTTAAATGTAACATGTATCTCTTTAGTGGTTCTGTTAAACACTGATAAACACGGGAGCCACGTGAGCTGCTGGATCTGGGCTCAGTATGGGGCAGAGTCGATTTTTTCGAATTTTTAGCATAGATCGATTCTACGAGGTTCTACAACACCACCCTTTTTTGGTGAATCTTTTTATGTGCAAATTGCCGATTGCCATTTCCGTTAATTCAAATATGGTTAATAGTCGATTTTCATGGTTGGATTCTTGCCATGTTTGGTATCACGACTAGATGCGCCTATCTACTTTAGGTGGTAAAACTAATATTTGCTAAAATATTAAGCTGATAACAGCAGGTTTATCAGAAATGAATCATGTAAGACTTTAAATATTTTTGAAGAAAATACTTCTAGAAATGAAGGCAGAATATTTAAGGAAATGTAGAGAGGAGTTCAACAAATATTACGTTAGCAAATATTTTGTCAGTGTCCTTCACACTAACTCCACTCCCTGGACTTGCGTCTTCATTCTTGTCCTTTTCTTGGGTTTCGTCGGATCGTTATGCGATCTGCTTGACTATCGTCTTCGGTTTCCTTGATGCGGATTAGCTATGCATTCATGCAACAGCTCTGGGGGTACTGGCACTTGACTGCTAGGCTTGGTCCTACCACTCCCTGAGACAGACTTACCATCTTTCCATCCCTGCTCATGAAACATATGCAACTCTGCAGCTAGAGAAACGTATTTGTTATGTGGTCACTGGTAGACGTCGATAGAAGCATGACGACTAACACCGTGTTAAAAAGTCTTCTTTCATAGGAAGAACAGCTTACGACACTCGTCAGGTCGCTTCATTTGGATTATCCCTTACGCATATTTTGTTGACTAAAAATGATCGAAATGTGATAGGAAGATCTGTTTACGAAACTCGTCAAGCAACTTCATGAAAAATGTTATATATACACAGTCCTCGTGGATAAAAAGATCTGCTTTCGAAACTCGTCCTATAGTTACCATATGATGATACACGTTTTTATTGACTTAAAATGGTTGGAAATGAAAGATCCCTTCTCGGAGAGGAAGAACAGCTTTCGAAATTCATACTTGTGTCTATGCATACGTCCAATAGGACTTGGCGGCTCTTACTCTCGACTAGCTAACCTGATCCTAGCGCGCCCTTGCGTCGGGTTCGCAGTCTTTCCATATCTGCCCATGGGGGTGGATGTGAAAGTTCGAATTATCCGTGCAAGGATTACATTACTGCTATGAATTTTGATAAATATTATTAGCCAGGGTCTGCCTCAAAACATCTGGAGGAAGGACGGCTGTGTTCTATTCATCTTGAGCATCTGCAGGATTGGAATTGCTTGCTGATGCCATCGACGTGCAGTGGCGTCGTCGTATTGCCTTGTGAATGAGATAGTTTTCGTTTGACAGCTTCTTCAAAACCTTGTGTGGCTCAGTCCACGGTGGTTTAAATGTGTGATCCTTCTCGATTCTCTTTAGCCTCACTTTATATACAACCAGTGTTCTAGCTCTTTCTTGCCTCTTTTGTCCTTTCGAGTCTGCTAGCTCTCGGCAAACTTATCTATAAGCGTACATATCCAAATCACCAATCTGAGCTAATTCCATAGTACTACGAATCTTGGTGTATGTCCCATAGCGGAATTTTTCCTAGTCTTTAATATGTAAGCCAACCGACTGACGTTGCTATCCCACATATCGTTGGGCTAGCCGAACATTAAGGTTTTCTCTCTTGGCCTCTTGCACTGGTATTTCATTCGGATTAGATCGTTTATGGTAGTCTGGTGTGTAGAGCATGTCTATTTGTTACGTTCACAGGTGTATCATCTGGAATTAACGTGACCTTTTTGGTTAGAGATTATGGTCTTAGGAACTCCATATTTCGCTAAAATTTCTTTTTCGAGAAACTTGGTTATCGCTTTACCGCTAACTTGCTTCAACCCTTTTGCCGAACCATCAGTTTTGTGTACCAAAAAGACACAAAACGTCATCCAATCTGTGTCAAAATCTTTTCAGTTCATATACGACACTTGTTTGTTTTTCAACAAAATTGACTCGCTAGTTTCTGGTGTTATTTCATTTTGGACTAACTGCAGTAACATCCTCATTTTTATTGATGTGGATGATTTTTCCAGTATTTAGGCCTTAGGGAACATTGGCTTAATGATAAGTGAGAGGTGGTAAACACACTAGAATATGTGAGAACCCACCATCTTTAATAACCTAATGGTCCGACATATTTGTATAAAATATGGGATCCAATTATATTTTTATCGATTGTTAATAAAATACAAAGTTAGTTCGTATGGTTTTCAGTGCCTAGAAAGAGCTCAATATGTACATGAAATACAACAGAGATAACATTAGATTTCTGGACGTTGTATGTAAATTTGGGACACTACTGTCAATAGTTCCAAGTTATGATTTCGACAGGAATGATATCGTGAAGAGGAAATTTTACAGGCTCTACACTTTAATCACGGTTTTTATTTCAATAGTTTTACTATGTTACTGGGTTTATTACATATTGACAAACAATATTCAATTAGTGACATCGTTCCCTGCATTTTTAAGGCTCCTACACATAAGTATGGTGTTTCTTTTAAACATAATAACTATCTTGGGATCTGGATTCTGGAACATGGACAAGTGGAAATATATGTTCGACAAATTTTTAAGCTTGGAGAACCAAATTAAAACAAAAAGTGTAATTGAAAATTCTGTTTGGAAAAACTTTTATTTCCAATTCCTTGTATCTAATATTTCAGTTATTTTGAGTTTATCATTTGTACTGACTGTGTGGGTAAGACCTCTTACAACTGAAAGCATGGTTTTTGAAGTATATAATCTATATCTGATATATATCAAATATGTGAAAACTGTGATCATGTACAATTTAGCTTTGGCTATAAAGTGCAAATATCAGCACCTAAATGATCTATTGGTGAGGGGATGCTTAAATGGAAGAGTAGGAACAATGAAAACTACTAGACAAGTTTCCTGTCTATATGGAGTAGTAAACGAACTTGTTGGTAGTTTTAACCAACTCTTCGGATGGGAATTTCTACTCGGATTACTGCACTCATCAGTTTTGATACTATTATGTTTCAGTTACTTAGAGATATACTACACTAACCCAGACAAGGCAGATATTATCTTTTCGACGGGTACAATAGTTACACTTACCGTCGTTGGAAGTACAGCGTTGGTACGGCTTTTTATGTAATAAAATATTAATGCTATAGTCCTGAAGGTGGTTAGAATTATTACAATAAATTTGCTCTAATACTTAAATCTTATATTTTGATCATGGTTAACATGATTAGTAAGAAAATTATGCCTATTCTTGAAAATATTCAGATATACAGTGGACCATTGATAATAGACCATAGTTCAAGGGTAGATTCTTTAGATCAAAATATGAGGATATAACCAAACATGCTTCAGTAAATTGTTGCTGTGGAGAAACATGGAGGGTGTCAAAACTGTTTTTTTTTCTTTTTTTTTGCAACATCTCAACTACCTCTTGACCGATATTTTCCCAATTTGGTAAAGAAACATAATTTAAGCTAAGAAACAATAATTTATGTTTCACATCACGCTAGCCCATGGAGGGCGCCTCATGGGCTACACCTGATGATGAATATTTTTTCTCTCTTTTTTACGAAACGGTGTAGCACTTTTGACTAGAAAATCTCATGCAGGAGTCATTTCTAGGTAAAAAAAAGATACACTTGATAGAATTTGATAATTCCAACCGTTCTCGAGAAAACTGCGGCATAGACTTCTTTGAAAACAAACTCAATTTGGAAAGGACAAATTGTATTTATTGAAAAGTGTGCTTTGATGATGTCTTAGTTTTGTCATTTACGTACTATTTCACTAGTTTGACATTTTGACAAAACGTCGGCTTTAATTGTTATTTAACTTTTTGTAAACAAAATAAATTTTGCAATTTACTTTTTTGCTTATATCTTCGCTTCTAAAGGTCGTAGAAAAACGTTCGCACGTTAATTTCTTCGTCATGAGCTCCCTATAAGGTCCAATAAACATTTCACGGCACTAACGGTAACACCTAGTTATATAAAGAATATATAAAGGTAACGAAGTTGTATAAGAAAGGTTTCAGTAGGCACCTATAGTCGCCAAGGTTTATTAAGGTTTTACAAAATTACTGTAAGCTACAGGTATATAATGAAGTGTTATAAATAATTCCATCACCATTTTATAAAACCTACAGTAATCGTTACTAAAATATATATATATATATAAGTTTGTATAAGGTTTGCTGTTACCTTTATTATAAAACTAATATTTCCTAGGTTATATAGCAGTATTGTTAATTACCTTTATAAAATCTAAGAAATATTAGTGCTTAGGTGTGTATACTATAAAACTTTTGGTAATCAATTTAGTAAGGAAAATTCATTATATAAACTTCCATTACACTCAGTGAAGCATGTTACCCTTATAAACCTTGATAATGCATCATGGCTATTTTTGTATTTGACACATAGAGTGTTTATAAACTTAGCTATGGAGAATAACTTATTAAAAACCTGGAAAAAGGTAAAATACAGTTGTGCATTTCGTCGCAGTTTCAAAAAAAATTTCCAGAATTTTAAATTCAGTACCTTTATCATTCGGTACCACAAAAAGCGTAAATTCATATCAGGTGTCATCATCAAATTCGTTAAAATATTGCACAATATCAAATCAAGAAGATATATCTCTACACAAAGATGAAATACTAGAGCAAGATATAGTAAATATTAAAAACAAAAATACCCATAATAATACTAGGAAATAATAGTGAAACCGCTTTACTTATTTGTGGCAATATAGAGACCCTCAGTGAAATGGATCATGAGGGACAATGATTATTCAGGGCAATTTGTGTCCTGGTTCTTTTTCGTCTGTACTATTTTAAAAGACATATTACTATTAAACCACACAGTCACGTGCACACATATTTTTTCAGGTTATAATGGATAAATGACATAAATAGGTATATAAGAGGTATAACATCACTACAAGTAATGTATGTTACTATAATATTTTTAAAGGACATCTGAAGGGCTTTAAGTTTTATAATAACACTTTTAAGAACATTAGATTACTCAAGAGTATACACCGAACCTAAAGTTTTATACCAACACTATTTAAAGGTATATAGTATTACTTGAGTTTATATAAGGTCACCATGAGTGATATTACAGTTTCCAGTGTTTATAAGCGAACTACATTGCTTTCTGCCATGATGTTGAGTTAGAATGGAGACACCATTGATGGCGCCTTACCTGAATTTAACATTTGACTTATTTTTACTATCTTGAAGCCAAAATATGCACTTATTTGATGTAATCTTATAGAGGAAACACTTTTATTAAGTTTTTATATGTAATTTCTAAAAGACGCATTTATGTAATTTTCAGATCCGTAAATTAAAATTAACTATTAAAGGGTATTTTAGAAGCCCCTGCAATTTTTGGGAGAATTTTGTTCATGTTTGCAGTAATAAATCGCTGGCAGTAGAATTTTGACTTAGGCGAATGCGAAAACTTAAGTAAATAAAGTACCTACAGTTGATTATATTATGCATCCATGTTCATTTTATTTCATAAAATGACAGATAAGGTCAACTTGGAATATTTGATTGCGAGAAGAGAGTAGGTACATATGAATGATATGTATCCAAGACAGAAAATATATATTTGCGTCACAGAAGACAGAAATACAATTAAGTAACAGTGATCTGGTGACAGAAATATTACCAATACCATTATATGCAAGGTTTATAGGGGTAACTGAAACGTTTATATAACTACTTTTCATCACCAAAGGTTATATAAGAAGTTATATAAAGGTAACGAGAATGTTTCTATTACTGTTGGTTATAAACTCTGAAGTTATATACTGTTACTAAACAAAGGTGTTGGCGACCCTTATAACTGCTCCATTAAAGTGCTTTAAGAGGTTTATAAGGGTAACAGAGATATTACTAATACTATATTATATAACTTAAAGTTATTTAAGCTTAGTGATGGCAAATTTATGATTACTATTATATAATCAAAAATGTTTATTGGGGGTAACCGCAAAGAACGAATTTTGATTGTTAATAACGTTATATGGCAAAAAACTGAAAAAATTGAATTTTTCGATCCTCGAATTTTGAAGTATTGTAGTAACAAATATAAAATCTGTATGTTAACGATATTATGAGAAATAGTACATATCTTTACCCTTAATAAAATGCACTTTCTTTTGTTGAAAAATATTAATTATTTTTTTTGCAATTAATTTATAAAAAAAAATTCAAACTGTTATATTAATTTAGGAGCCGAGATATGAAGAATATTTTTACTTGAAAATTTAACTGAATATTCCTCGAAGTGTGTGTTATCACTTACAAAAGTGCCTTGTCTATATATATAAATGAACCATGGAAAGAAAAATCGAGAAAATTGCATCTTTGTCGCTCACGCTGAAATAGACGCCAGATCCCCCTCCCGCCTTCACTGCAAGCAGCGTACTTGGACAGTTTGACCGCAGTTATTATTAATTAATCACATTCTAATTTCTGGTAATATTTCAATGTTTATGGTATTGTTCAAACAATTACAAAGAAAAACTCAAATTTCACTAATTAATAATAGGTTGTACAAAAAAATTACAAATAAACAAAAATCAAAATCAAAAATACGCGATACTCTATTTTTGCCTTTACGGTCATTTCTAGAACCCTATAAATGAGTATTATGTAGGTTCATATATGGAAATAAAATTGATGGTCTCGGAGGCACGTGTCCAGCAGATTTTGCTCAAAGGGCATAGCAGGATAAGCATGTGTTAGGTGCCCCCGCACCAATCCGGTCGAAATTTTTAGCACAAGTTGATAGTAGTGTTAGATGAAATTTCCCAAAATATTATTTTTGGAAAACCATTTTTACTGGAGTTATGGGGGTCAAAAGAAAAATGGAAAAAAAATTTTTTCTCGAGAACGGATAAACCGGTTTTCATGAAAAAAATATGTGTTATGGCTTATGATGATGCAAATGTGGGAAAAAATTATTGAGTCCATTTGTCGAAAAAAGTGGTGAAAAAAATGTTTTCAAAATAAAAAAAAATTTTTTTAGGGGATGTTCTAGAGGCACACCCACCATTTTCCAAATAAATGCTTATATGCCCCTTTAAAACATATCCAATTTTCAAAGCGATCGGAAGGGTACAACATACTCAAAATTGATAATCATTGGCGGGCGGCGCTTAGTCTATATAATGGAGCATTATAAGACGACTTCTTTGTGCAAAGATGAGATTACCTTCCCCTCCCTTGTTTTCGAGGGTGCTGAACACGATGCAGGCGGTGAGAGAAGCTTTTGACCGCCGCAACCTCCTGAAATGGGAGCATCCCCTAAAAAAAATTTTTTTTTATTTTGAAAAAATTTTTTCACCACTTTTTTTCGACAAATGGACTCAATAATTTTTTCCCACATTTGCACCATCAAAAGCCATAACATATATTTTTTTCATGAAAATCGGTTTATCCGTTCTCGAGAAAAAAATTTTTTTCCATTTTTCTTTTTACCCCCATAACTCCCGTAAAAATGGTTTTCCAAAAATAATATTTTGGGTAATTTCATCTAACACTATTATCAACTTGTGCTAAAAATTTCGACCCGATTGGTGCGGGGGCACCTAACACATGCTTATCCTGCTATGCCCTTTACTTTCTTTTCACTACAAATTTGCGCACTATTACATATTCTGAAATGACATTTATTTAAAAAATATACTTGACTCGATTTACGGTATTTTTATCTGGTTTACAATAATTCCGTCATTTATTCCCCCTGGTTCTGATTTCAGTCTCTCTAATATAATATAATATAATATAATATAATATAATATAATATAATATAATATAATATAATATAATATAATATAATATAATATAATATAATATAATATAATATAATATAATATAATATAATATAATATAATATAATATAATATAATATAATATAATATAATATAATATAATATAATATAATATAATATAATATAATATAATATAATATAATATAATATAAAAATAGGAAGGTGCTCCGCTCCACCTTCCTATTATTTCAAAGAGAAATATTTTTTTTGCTTGTGAAAGATGAGTTTTATTCCACATTACCTTTGAGTTTTCAATGGCAAATATTTTGCGCTGTCCACATTGCTTACTAAAATTATTATTTTTAAACACTTTCACATAATTTACCAGTTTAGTTACAAATTATTTGATATAAAACTTTTTGACGTTTATTCCGTATTGCTAGCTGATATTATATTTTACAATAATTGTATAAATATGTAAGAGTACTTAATCAAAAAACACTAAAAAGATCTAATTAACAATTTTTTACATGCCAGTATTATATGTATTCACGCATGAGTATATGGAGCTTCGCGGACCGCGTGATGAACGGGGAGTGCGACGGGAAGAAGCAGATAGATGCAACTGAGGTAGTGGCATAATTTTGACAACTAACTATTTAATTCATAATTCGCTTTTATGATCGAAATTTAAAACTGAAAAAAGTAATTGAATCTTGATAGTATACGCTACAACTTTCATTCTTATTAAATTTTTAAAATTTCCGTTGGTCTATCTACAAATTTGTGAAAATACCAAAATAAATATTTGTATAATAAGTAAGCACGCAAGGTTTTAGAAAACATTTTACGCTTTAAAAGTACAGTTGTTTTGCATATAAATAGCCATAATTTTGTTATTACGGATAATTCATCAAAAATTAAAAAATTGAGTCGTTGTCAATGTAAAGTAGAAGAGAAGAGAAATGGGCAAATAATATGCTGAAAAGAAACAGATTTAACCTACGTTGTTGCAACTTATTTCTTTAGCTACTTTTAGTCGTCGGCGGGACCCTTGACATGCTGAAGTAACTGACATCAGTGTTAATATATCGGTTTCTTTCACGTACATTATTTTGCTATTTATATTTCACTCTATCTTATTATGGGGATAGACCCAAGATTTCTAGGTGCCACTAGTGTATAATAACGCAATCAGTACATTTTTACCTTTCAATGTTCCACGGGACAGTTTTCTAGACGACTTTTTCGAATTCTGGACCTCTACTATAACAACATAATGATTATTATTATCGATATGTGTTCTCTAAATTTGTGTAATTTGATGAACAGCACCTGTAGTGGTTCTAATAGTGTATCATTAATAGCAAAGGCCAATTCAATTATGATCAGATACAGAGAACATTGACCTAATATTAAGTGCTGGTGGTAAATACACTCGATCTACATCTTTAATAACCTAATGGTCCGACATATTTATATAACATGTACGATCAAATTATCTTCTTATCGATTGTGTTTAAGTTAAAACAATAACTACAAACAAAAGTAGTTCACGCAATTTTCCGTACCTAGAAAGAGCTCAACATGCACTTGAAATACACCAGAGATAGCATTAGATTTCTGGAAGCTGCATGTAGATACGGAACATTCTTGTCAATAATTCCAAGCTACGATTTCGATAAGAATGATATCGTCAAGAAGGAACTTTACAAGTTCTACACTTTAATTACAGTTTTTATTTCAATACTTTTATTGTGCTATTGCGTATATTACATATCAGCAAACAGTATTATATTATTTACATCGTTTGTGTCATTCTTAAGGGCTGTAAATATATCTATCATGCTCATTTTAAACATAATATCTATCTTGGGGTCTGGATACTAGAACATGGACAAGTGGAAGATTATGTTTAACACATTTTTGCGCTTGGAAAGGCAACTCAGGACAAAACCCGTAATTGAAAATTCTCTTTTGAAAAACTTTTATTTCCAATTCTTCTTGTCTAATATTTTAGTTATCGCTAGTTTGACAATAGTCCTAACTCAATGGCTTCGTCCCTTTTCAATTGACAGCTTGATATTTGAGGCTTACAATCTATTCTTGATATATGTGAAATATGTTAAAACTGTGGTGGCCTACAATATTGCATTGGCTATCAAACACAAGTATAAGAACATAAACGATCTGTTGGTGAAAGGAAGCTTAAACGGAAAAGCAGACACAATGAAAACTGTAAGGCAAGTTTCCTATCTATATGGAATCACAAATGGACTAGTTGACAATTTCAACCGAATTTTCGGATGGGAAATTCTACTAGGCTTAATACACTCATCAATGTTAATATTATTGTGCTTCAGCTACATACACTTATATTACGTCAATCCAGAAAAGGCTGATATTGTCTTTTCAAGGGGCATAGTTGCCTCACTTGCCATAGTTGGAACTTCAAATTTGGTACGATATTAATTTATTAAAACATTCACATATGGTTATTGTTTATATTTTGAGTCCTCTTATCTGATAGATTTTTGAAAATATGCCATTTATGTAATTTGTATAAATGTAAAACAGTACTGGGCTCAATATTGATCCCTGAGGGACACCTTTCTTGATAAATTTCAAATCTCTACCATTTATGGGCTTGTACTGCTAGGTTGATATAATCTGCATATTTAATTTAATGAAATCGTGGTTGCTTAATTCATCAGGAAACATAGATGTGGTAAAAAAATACAACTGCATGAAGTGACTTTACACCATAGTTTCCACATTTGTATAATGGTGTTATTGGTGGATTTATTTCACTAGAAACATTTACTGATTTTGATAAAAAAAGTTGCTTCATTAGGACACCTAAATAAAGCAATCTAAAGTGATAAGTTAAAACATAAGCAAACATTAAAACTTTCTCTTTTTTTCAGATAGGTCCAATACTGACGATGTTTTCTTGTGATTGGGCTGTGAAAGAAGCGCAAAATATAATTCCAATTTGTTACAAGTACCAACAAAATTTCCCGATTTATTCCCAAGAGAATCAAATCCTGCTTAACCTGGCGAGTCAGGCGCTGAACGATAGGCCATCATTCACTGCTGCTGGATTCTTTGAAATAAATCGAAGAACGCTTTTTGCCTTGCTAGGCACCACAACGACGTATTTTATAGTAATAATACAGTTCAACCAAATGTAAATCACTTCACAGCAGCATTTATAGAATGGAAGGCAAGAACATTCAGATCACGGACTAGTAGTTATGCACATGCAGAAATACTCTTATGTTCATTTGTTGAATAAAAACAATGTTTTTGCACATAGTGTTTTACTTTAATTTTACAGTTGAACTTATCAGTATTAACAAGGTCAGTAAGTGTGTCATGTAATTTTTAGTTTGAGTGGGTTACGAAATTTTCATAGTTTTTTTTTGAAAAAGGGTCCAAAATCTGTTTAAGTAAGTCAATAAACCTCTCAAAGGGCTCAAATTTTTGATCTAAGCTTAATGATTAGTCCTCAGATTCTTAACTGCCCCTCCATTATCCTAATACTGAGACCCAGATCCTAGACAATAGAACCGTCCCCGAACATGCCCCATGGCATTGATATTAAGTATTGCATTGTCACTCTCCTCGGGCATTGTGATCCAGAACTCTCGGTATTAACTACTTACGTTGTTGGAAGGTGGAAGAATTCACTCTGCCTTCATGTTGCTCTTACGATTGAAGTACTCTAAAACCCCAGTATTTACGTTAGAAAGGAAACTTTCTTGGTTCAAGTTTTAAAAGATTGCAAAATTATTGTTTAGGATTAATGCATTTTGTCTCATGTGTCTCCATTTTGTCTCCATAGAACTCTGAAAGATCCGAGGGGCAACGAAAATGCAATGGGAGAAATGACAATTTTTTCCTCAGAAAATTTTCGTGAAACTCTTCCTTTGTTCTCAGAGAGATCGATCAGAGAATCATCTTTATTTGAAGAAAAAAAAAATAATCAAAGTGAATTATTTTCATTCAAAAGAGATGATAACTGATCTCTTATGGCAAGCTCGAAGAGTTTAGAAAAACCTTAAAGTAAACTAATTAATCTGTAATTTCCATAATATTGCTATCGCCTTTTCTCTAGAATGGCTGGATAGTTGCTAATAAATGTTTCATTAAATATTTAAATTCTTAGGTCACTGGACTCACTCTAGCAACATAACGATTATTATCTCTAAATTTTTGTAATTTACTGAGCGGCACCTGTAGTAGTTCTAATAATGTATCATCGATAGGCCAATTTATTTATGATCAGATACCGAGATACTTTGACCTAATATTAAATGCTGGTGGTAAGTACATTTGATCATGTGCAGAGCTACATCTTTAATAAACTAATGGTCCGACATATTTGTATAGCATGTACGTTCAAATTATCTTCTTATCGGCTGTGTTTAAGTTATTAAAACATTAACTACAAACAAAAGTAATTCACGCAGTTTTCCGTACTTAGAAAGAGCTCAACATGCACTTGAAATACACCAGAGATACCATTAGATTTCTGGAAGTTGCATGTAGATACGGGACATTCTTGTCAATAATTCCAAGCTACGATTTCGACAAGAATGATATCGTCAAGAGGGAACTTTACAAGTTCTACACTCTAATTTCAGTTTTTATTTCAATGTTTTTGCTCTGCTATTGCGTATATTACATATCAGCAAACAGTATTATATTATATACATCGTTTGCACCATTCTTAAGGGCTATAAATATATCTATCATGCTTATTTTAAACATAATATCTATCTTGGGGTCTGGATACTGGAACATGGACAAGTGGAAAATTATGTTTAACACATTTTTACGCTTGGAAAGGCAACTCAGGACAAAACCCGTAATTGAAAATTCTCTTTCGAAGAACTTTTACTTCCAATTCTTCTTGTCTAATATATTAGTTACTGTTAGTTTGACAATTGTCCTAACTCAGTGGCTTCATCCCTTTTCAATTGACAGCTTGATATTTCAGGCTTACAACCTATTTTTGATATACATTAAACATGTTAAAACTGTGGTGACCTACAATATCGCATTGGCTATCAAACACAAATATAAGGACGTAAACGATCTGTTGGTGAAAGGATGCTTAAATGGAAAAACAGACACAATGAAAACTGTAAGGCAAGTTTCCTATCTATATGGAATCACAAATGGACTAGTTGACAATTTCAACCGAATTTTCGGATGGGAAATTCTACTAGGTTTAATACACTCATCAATGTTAATATTATTGTGCTTCAGTTACATACACTTATATTACGTCAATCCACAAAAGTCTGATATTGTCTTTTCAAGGGGCATAATTGCCTCACTTGCCATCGTTGGAACTTCAAATTTGGTACGACATTAATTTATTAAAACATTCATATGTGGTTATTGTTTATATTTTGAGTCCTCTTATCTGATAGATTTTTGAAAATATGCCATTTATATAATTTGTATAAATGTAAAACAGTACTGGGCTCAATATTGATCCCTGAGGGGCACCTTTCTTGATAAATTTCAAATCTCTACCATTTATGGGCTTGTACTGCTAGGTTGATATAATCTGCATATTTAATTTAATGAAATCGTGGTTGCTTAATTCATCAGGAAACATAGATGTGGTAAAAAAATACAACTGCATGAAGTGACTTTACACCATAGTTTCCACATTTGTATAATGGTGTTATTGGTGGATTTATTTCACTAGAAACATTTACTGATTTTGATAAAAAAAGTTGCTTGATTAGGACACCTAAATAAAGCAATCTAAAGTGATAAGTTAAAACATAAGCAAACATTAAAACTTTCTCTTTTTTTCAGATAGGTCCAATACTGACGATGTTTTCTTGTGATTGGGCTGTGAAAGAAGCGCAAAATATAATTCCAATTTGTTACAAGTACCAACAAAATTTCCCGATTTATTCCCAAGAGAATCAAATCCTGCTTAACCTGGCGAGTCAGGCGCTGAACGATAGGCCATCATTCACTGCTGCTGGATTCTTTGAAATAAATCGAAGAACGCTTTTTGCCTTGCTAGGCACCACAACGACGTATTTTATAGTAATAATACAGTTCAACCAAATGTAAATCACTTCACAGCAGCATTTATAGAATGGAAGGCAAGAACATTCAGATCACGGACTAGTAGTTATGCACATGCAGAAATACTCTTATGTTCATTTGTTGAATAAAAACAATGTTTTTGCACATAGTGTTTTACTTTAATTTTACAGTTGAACTTATCAGTATTAACAAGGTCAGTAAGTGTGTCATGTAATTTTTAGTTTGAGTGGGTTACGAAATTTTCATAGTTTTTTTTTGAAAAAGGGTCCAAAATCTGTTTAAGTAAGTCAATAAACCTCTCAAAGGGCTCAAATTTTTGATCTAAGCTTAATGATTAGTCCTCAGATTCTTAACTGCCCCTCCATTATCCTAATACTGAGACCCAGATCCTAGACAATAGAACCGTCCCCGAACATGCCCCATGGCATTGATATTAAGTATTGCATTGTCACTCTCCTCGGGCATTGTGATCCAGAACTCTCGGTATTAACTACTTACGTTGTTGGAAGGTGGAAGAATTCACTCTGCCTTCATGTTGCTCTTACGATTGAAGTACTCTAAAACCCCAGTATTTACGTTAGAAAGGAAACTTTCTTGGTTCAAGTTTTAAAAGATTGCAAAATTATTGTTTAGGATTAATGCATTTTGTCTCATGTGTCTCCATTTTGTCTCCATAGAACTCTGAAAGATCCGAGGGGCAACGAAAATGCAATGGGAGAAATGACAATTTTTTCCTCAGAAAATTTTCGTGAAACTCTTCCTTTGTTCTCAGAGAGATCGATCAGAGAATCATCTTTATTTGAAGAAAAAAAAAATAATCAAAGTGAATTATTTTCATTCAAAAGAGATGATAACTGATCTCTTATGGCAAGCTCGAAGAGTTTAGAAAAACCTTAAAGTAAACTAATTAATCTGTAATTTCCATAATATTGCTATCGCCTTTTCTCTAGAATGGCTGGATAGTTGCTAATAAATGTTTCATTAAATATTTAAATTCTTAGGTCACTGGACTCACTCTAGCAACATAACGATTATTATCTCTAAATTTTTGTAATTTACTGAGCGGCACCTGTAGTAGTTCTAATAATGTATCATCGATAGGCCAATTTATTTATGATCAGATACCGAGATACTTTGACCTAATATTAAATGCTGGTGGTAAGTACATTTGATCATGTGCAGAGCTACATCTTTAATAAACTAATGGTCCGACATATTTGTATAGCATGTACGTTCAAATTATCTTCTTATCGGCTGTGTTTAAGTTATTAAAACATTAACTACAAACAAAAGTAATTCACGCAGTTTTCCGTACTTAGAAAGAGCTCAACATGCACTTGAAATACACCAGAGATACCATTAGATTTCTGGAAGTTGCATGTAGATACGGGACATTCTTGTCAATAATTCCAAGCTACGATTTCGACAAGAATGATATCGTCAAGAGGGAACTTTACAAGTTCTACACTCTAATTTCAGTTTTTATTTCAATGTTTTTGCTCTGCTATTGCGTATATTACATATCAGCAAACAGTATTATATTATATACATCGTTTGCACCATTCTTAAGGGCTATAAATATATCTATCATGCTTATTTTAAACATAATATCTATCTTGGGGTCTGGATACTGGAACATGGACAAGTGGAAAATTATGTTTAACACATTTTTACGCTTGGAAAGGCAACTCAGGACAAAACCCGTAATTGAAAATTCTCTTTCGAAGAACTTTTACTTCCAATTCTTCTTGTCTAATATATTAGTTACTGTTAGTTTGACAATTGTCCTAACTCAGTGGCTTCATCCCTTTTCAATTGACAGCTTGATATTTCAGGCTTACAACCTATTTTTGATATACATTAAACATGTTAAAACTGTGGTGACCTACAATATCGCATTGGCTATCAAACACAAATATAAGGACGTAAACGATCTGTTGGTGAAAGGATGCTTAAATGGAAAAACAGACACAATGAAAACTGTAAGGCAAGTTTCCTATCTATATGGAATCACAAATGGACTAGTTGACAATTTCAACCGAATTTTCGGATGGGAAATTCTACTAGGTTTAATACACTCATCAATGTTAATATTATTGTGCTTCAGTTACATACACTTATATTACGTCAATCCACAAAAGTCTGATATTGTCTTTTCAAGGGGCATAATTGCCTCACTTGCCATCGTTGGAACTTCAAATTTGGTACGACATTAATTTATTAAAACATTCATATGTGGTTATTGTTTATATTTTGAGTCCTCTTATCTGATAGATTTTTGAAAATATGCCATTTATATAATTTGTATAAATGTAAAACAGTACTGGGCTCAATATTGATCCCTGAGGGGCACCTTTCTTGATAAATTTCAAATCTCTACCATTTATGGGCTTGTACTGCTAGGTTGATATAATCTGCATATTTAATTTAATGAAATCGTGGTTGCTTAATTCATCAGGAAACATAGATGTGGTAAAAAAATACAACTGCATGAAGTGACTTTACACCATAGTTTCCACATTTGTATAATGGTGTTATTGGTGGATTTATTTCACTAGAAACATTTACTGATTTTGATAAAAAAAAGTTGCTTGATTAGGACACCCAAATAAAGCAATCTAAAGTGATAAGTTAAAACATAAGCAAACATTATAACTTTCTCTTTTTTTCAGATAGGTCCAATACTGACGATGTTTTCTTGTGATTGGGCTGTGAAAGAAGCGCAAAATATAATTCCAATTTGCTACAAGTACCAACAAAATTTCCCGATCTATTCCCAGGAAAACCAAATCCTGCTTAACCTGGCGAGTCAGGCGCTGAACGATAGGCCATCATTCACTGCTGCTGGATTCTTTGAAATAAATCGAAGAACACTTTTTGCCTTGCTAGGCACCACAACGACGTATTTTATAGTAATAATACAGTTCAACCAAATGTAAATCGCTTCATAGCAGCATTTATAGAATGGAAGGCAAGAACATTCAGATCACGGACTAGTAGCTATGCACATGCAGAAATACCCTTATGTTCATTTGTCGAATAAAAACAATGTTTTGCACATGGTGTTTCACTTTAATTTTAGAGTTGAACTTATCAGTATTAACAAGGTTAATAAGTGTGTTATGTAATTTTTAGTTCGAGTGGGTCACGAAATTTTCATATTACTTCCACATCCAGTGGAAGTATAGTAACGACAAAAATTTTTTTTTAAATTTTTATTGTTCAAATAGGCTTAAAATGTCATGAAACGTCGAGATTTTAAGTTTGAGCGAAAAAATAATTTCTGTCTGTCGGTCTGTCTGTAACTTTTTTGTGTGCACGTTTACTCTGGAACCGTTTAAAATATTGACTTCAAATTTGGTACACATATATACTTTAACGAGATCTGGAACTAGATTATATTTTCATCTTGTTTCGTCAAAGGGTTGGGGGAAAATTGGGGTAAATTTGGGGTTAATAGGTAAATCAAGCAGGTAAGAGTCCATAAAATTGGCATTTAGTATATACAAGAGAAGCTAAGGTCTCAAAAAATTTTTGGCATTAGCCGTCCCCACCCCGTTATTAAAGGGGATGAAAAAAAATTGTGATTTATTGTATGTACAAGAAGCAGAAACCTCAAAATATTTTTTTACTTCGTACACCCCCTACCCCACTACCACAACCTATCACCACCCCAACCCCACTACCGATGTGGGGTATCGTTTTATGGGTTTTTGGGGTAGAGGATTTCAAATATTATTAAAGTTCCATAAACAATTATATCCACATACAAAGTTTTTTCGTTGTGAGTGACTTGGATAGAGAATCTGGATGTGGAAGTAGTGATTCCTTGGGCAGCGGTTTTTTTGTTGAAAAATGGTCCAAAATCTGTTTAAATAAGTCAATAAACCTCTCAAAGAGCTCGAATATTACATCTAAGCTTAGAGATTAGTCCCCAGATACTTAACTCCCCCTCCACTACCATGATACTATCCTAGAAAATAGAGCCGTCCTCGAACATGCCCCATAGCATTGACAATGATGGCTTCACTAAGCACTGCATTGTCACTCTACTCAGGCATTGTGATCCAGAACTCTCGGTATATAACTATTTACGTTATTGGAAGGGGAAAGAATTGCTCACTCTACTTTCAAGTTGCTCAGTGTTTACGTTAGAAAGGAAACTTCCTTTGTTCAAGTTTTAAAAGATTGCAAAATTATTGTTTAGGACAAATACATTTTGTCCCATGAAAATTTGAAGAAAGCCCTGCATAAAACTCTGAAAGATCTGAGGGGCAACGAAAAAGCAATGGGTGGATGACAATTCTCTCCTCAGAAAATTTTCGCCAAACTCTTCATGTTGTTCTCAGAGCGATCGTTGAAATACGAGCATCTATAGAATCATCTTTATTTGAAGAAAAGAGCAAAAATATGATCAAAGTAGGTGTGTGCAACGACCGGTAGATGGAGCCAATTATTTTTTTATAAGTCGCTCCTACTTCATTACTGTAAATGGCCCTAGTATCTAAATTCTTGTGGTCATTTCACACACCTATCTCGCGTAGACCGCAATTGCAAGATAAACTTAACACTTCTTCATGATGGAATGTCAGGAGATGTCTTTGTAACTCTCATCACAAAAATGAGGAGTGTTGTAAGTTTGACGAATATGTTTGTATGTCTGTGTGTCTGTCTGTGGATTCATATGTTTTCAACGGGTGTTTCGATTTTGATGCGGTTTTCTTCATTTGAAACAGTTTTTTGTCGAGGAGGATGTTAGTAAGGTTTCCTCTGGGAAAACCTTGAGGGAAGTGCGTGTTATTATAGAAGAACATACTACCAAGCATCTAGGTGACGCGACACCAGCAGCGTTCTTCCCCGTTCTTCCACTCCCAAGCGGGTTCAATAATACATGAGTTTAATAACTTTCGGCCAGTCTTACGAATGCAGGTTCAATATAGGAAAAATGACAGCGAGTCACCTTTGAACGACTTAATTTGAAAACGTCGAAACTATTCAAACATGTTAAATCACCTTCCTCTTCTCAATAATAATGAACCGTTCTATTTCACCGTATCGAAAAAGAATTTCTCTCGGAGAGAGCCACCTCCGCGTCGCGCTTTTCATCGATTGGACAGGCTAGGCATGCAGGTAAAGGAGATAATAATAATAATAATAATAATAATGTTTATTTAATATAGTAAATAGAATTACATAAGGCAATGAGAATTATGTACATTATATAAGTAAATAAACATAATACTCCACAAAATATCAAAGATATTTGAGCGTGGGATATAATCGAATAGTATATGCACACATGTACATGCACATATAGGTATACATAAATACATAGCATAAACACATAATGTTAACAATAGCAAAAACTATATTGACGTAGGTAGGTATACATACTTACATATTCACAAACACACACACATACACACACATACCTGTTCACCAATGCATATGGCACCTGGGAATAGTCCGCACAAGTGGCACCATGGAAACTGCACATGTAGTTAAAATACCGGGAGCGCCACGTATTTGTAGCTCTTTCCCGTTTGTCGATACCCTCGCTAAAATTCAATAAAGTAAAATACCTGCATAAGGCACCTGGTATCATAATGATATCAAGGACATACCGAGGGTATGAGAAGGTGCCATAAATATGTATGAACATATTTGGGTATAATTGTGTATTCGAAATACATACTTATGGTAAGATAGTGTCATAAGTAGGTAAATCAAAACTATACATATATTCTGTAAATGTGTATGTGTGTATTGAAGAAAACATACTAAGAACAATATGATGTAGTAAGGACTATTTGTGTAATCAAAATACATACTTATGGTAAAGTAATGTCATAAGTAGGTATATCGGAATTATACATGCATCGTATATGTATCTTAAAGAGAATCTGCTAAGAACGGTATTATAGAGAGTACCTACATTCAAATTTAAGGTGACTTAATTATGATTGAAGCTCAAGACAGGATATATTATGACAGGTAATAAATAATAGATTTAAAATAGTTTTAAATATGTTGTCTATTTAATTATTGATATGGCTAATATGCATACTAATAATTCATAATTAATAATTGTCACTATACTAGTGATTTATAATAACTCACAAGTGAATTATTATAACGCTATTTGTTTATGGATATTATTAATTATTCAAAAACAATTCATTAATTAGTATATAATCTAACAGGAGTAGGTAAAGTTTATTTATTTATTTATATTTCACTGAAAACTTCCACTTTGTTTTTTAAAGACACTATAAATTTCTTTCCAGTTTCATTAAAATTCTATGTTAAAAAATTGGTTTCCATCAATACAATCAATTTAGCTAAGAGCTCTGTATTGGAAAACATATTGTTCACAAGCATTCAAGCCAACGCGAGGCAATACATTTTAGCTAGTAGCGGATATTTATTGTTACTTAATAACATTAAAATGAGTGTAGACAAGAAAAACGGTTTAAAAATATTTAGCAGGGCCTGCCATTTGGGCACTATTTTAGGTATAATGCCATTTTACGATTTCGACAAAAACCAAGTGATTAAAAAATTATTTTATAAAGTGTACTGCGTGATACACATTTTAGTTTTGAGTATGATAATAGCACATTCCTACGCAAAAGTTTATTACTACGTGGAATTTGCAATAACCGACGGTTTCTCGTACACACAACGATTTTTACAAGCTCTTATCGACATGTTTAATATAGTATTATGTGTCATGACCATTTTAGGATCAGCATTCTGGGATATGGACAAATGGGGCAGTTTTCTGAGGAAGCTGTCAAATATGGAATGTTCATTGAACAAAATTACGCCAATTAATTCGGACATGAAGCTCTCCAATTTTATACTCTTTACAACCAACTTGATCTTTTTATGCTGCATACTTCTCCACAATTATTCTTGGGTAGGAAGAATTGGTTTAGAAAACCAGTACAAATATTTTGTTACCTACTACCTGATTTATGTGAACCACAATAAAATAACGTTAATTTACAATTTTGTCAAGATCATCAAATGCAGGTTTCAAGAATTGAATGATTTACTCAAGCTCAAGTACAAGAAGCCAATATTTGTTCCTGTAGGAGTGATCATGAGTCTCTACAGGCAGTTATATGAAGTCGTTGAAGCTTTCAACTGTTTGTTTGGATGGCAGCTCTTACTTACCATAATTTATTGTTCACTGGTGTCACTGAATTGTGTACATATTAGTTTCTTAAAATTATTGAAGAGATCAGCTTTTGCTGGCAAGATCACGAGTCTCAGTGCTCTGTTTTCGATTCTCGTGGCACTTTTTACGCTGGTAAGTTGATGCAATATCAGATTTTTGAAAATTAGAAAGTGATTGGCATTAAAAAATCAACGAATTTAATGCTCAGGGTATCCATTATATTTTGGGGGGGGGTACTACTGAATGTCAAAAAATATCTGTCAGTCAAATAAATATTATTTTTCCTCATTTGACTTTTTTTTATTTTCTAAAAAATTCGAATTTAATGTTCCATTAAAAATAATAATAATAATAATAATAATCTATTCTTATGTAATTTTACTAGTTGGTAGAGCTGTCTACTTATCATTGATATGTTAAATTAGACAATTAGTTAGTGCTCTTTAGTAGTCCATTCTTGTGTCATTATTTTACGATTTGATCACACCTGCCATGCAAAAAACAAAAGTTACGAACTGTCAAAGTAAAAACAATTTGTTTTTATTGTGGTCTTTATTGAATCCTAATCATTCACTGCAACGAAACACGATGGTACAATTTACAAATATTGAAAAAAGGGAAATGCTTTTAATTTATGACGACTGTGGTAGAAATGCACACTTAGCGTGTAAAACGTATGAAGACAGATTTCCTAACGAACGTTGTTCCGACCGCAAAACTATTAAAAAACTAATGTACAACTTAGGTGAGTTTGGAGCTTTCACAAAACCTAAAACAATGAGAGAAAAACGTATCACTAACAATATTAACACAGCCGCTGTTCTTGCTTATGTACAAGAAAATCCAACATATCTGTCGAAGGTATTAGTGAAGACACAAACGTGTCTGCTAGGTCTGTACAAAAAATATTATGCAGAAATACTTTCCACGCCTATAAAATGGTACTTGTATAGGAACTACTGCCTGATGATTAATATCAGAGGCTTAATTTTATAGCATTAATGTCAGTTTTACATGGGGATAATAATAACATTTTAAAAGAGATATTGTGGAGTGACTAGTGTTCCTTTTGTAATGATGGAAGAGTTAACAGACACAATTGTCATTATTGGAGTGACATAAATCCCAAATGGATAAGAGAACATAATTTCCAAAGAAGGTTTAGTGTTAACGTCTGGTGTGGTATTATCGGTCCTTACTTTATTGATGGAACACTAAATTCAGAAAAATATTTGGATTTTTTAGAAAATGACCTGCCCCCTTATTGGAAAACAGTATACCAGCACAATTAATTACACGAATGTGGTTTCAACAAGATGGGGCTCCCCTCATAATGCGAATATTATAACGAAATATCTAAAACGTTGGATAAGCAGATTTGGCCCGATACATTGGCCAGCACGGTTTCCTGATTTAGCTCCACCTGACTACTTTCTGTGGGGCTACTTAAAGAGCTTAGTTTATTGCGTAATGTAGATGACTTAAAACAGCGAATAGTAAATGCATGGAACCAAATTAGAAGACACGTACTTCTTAGGATTGTGAATAGCAATTTAGTGAAACGATACAATTTCTGTATTGCTGCAGATGGTGGACATTTTGAACAAAACTTAAAATAAATTATGTGTCAGTACATTTAATTGTAGTTACATAGTTCATTGTTCATTCAAATTAAATAATTAATAAAATTTAGTTGGTCATATTTATTTGACTGTCAGATATTTTTTGATATCCAGATATTTTTTGATGCCAAGTGTGTTACGATATCTTTTTAAATACAAAAAGTAAGAGGGCCCTGACAAAAAACATATTTTACAATTTTCGGCAAGACTTTCTTCACAAATGAAAGGTAACTAAATTCCCTATTTAAATATGTTAGGAACGATTTCCCAAGTTGTAAGGGAAAAAATTTTTAAAAACCAAGTTAGTGAAACTAATAACTTTTTGATCGTCAAATGTTTTGGACTTTCAGTAGTACTCCCTAAAAGAGTTTTGATTTATCTTTATCTTACTTTTAAGTGGCGGACCGGGCCCATGGTCAATGTCTTCGGCGGAGGAATTAAAGTTGAAAATAAAAAATATTTTCAAAGTACTTTTTTGGCGTGCTTTTTAAAAAGTATGTGATTCATCTTTCCATGACCATCATATACTTTCACTCTCATTTCCTGGACTAAAATATATTTTCCTAAGCAAAAATTCGGTGTTTCTTCGAATTTTTATCCAGTTGTGCCTAATGTCTTATCGAACTCATAACGGTCCTGCTGGACTAGTTTGTGGCTCTGAAGTCCCTCAGACTCTTGAAAATGTCCTTAAATGAATTTTTTAACTAAGTCGAATTTTTTATTTTGACTTCGACTTAGGTAAATTCTGGAAGGTTCTACAACAATACAAACATGGAGGTGATTTTTTGAAATAGAACACCCTACATATTTCTACATTTTCTATTAGATGTTTTCTCTCTGATTTCAAATATCTAACAGTTGATAGGTAATACACTTCAAGTGCCTGTATTTTTTAGAGCAACCCAATACTGGTGATGATTTCCTGCGACTGTGCAATGAAGGAAGCACAAAGTATAATCACGGTTTGTTTCAAGCATCAAGAACATTTACCGACATTTTCCGAAGACATGCAGAAATTGAGGGATTTGGTTAACCAGTGTATATACAATAAGATCTCGTTTAGTGCTGCTGGATTTTTCGAAATAAATCGGTCGTCGTTGGTTACGCTCTTTGGTACTATTATAACATATTTAGTTATAATTATGCAGTTCAATCAGATATGATACGAACGCTTTAAAATCTTATCAAAAAGAAATAATTCGTTTCTTTTTGTTTTTCGGAAAAGTTAACCACCCTTTACAAAAAGTTTTGTTTGCCAAAAAATGAAAGTACATAAAAATTATGAAAATCTAAAAATATTTTAAGTGAGAACCATCTCCATTATTCCTATTTATAAGACAGTTATTAGTGTGCTTTTATAATAATAACTTAGCAATTTGCTGCCAGTACAACACGGTGTTCCGCAAAGTAGTGTTTTGGGCCGTTACTATTTTTAATACATATAAATGATTTAACTGACGTTTTGCTAATTTTTACTAGTCTTTTTGTGAATGATACTACTTTTGGGAGACAGAAGATACTGGCAATAATGTTGCTAACTCGGAAAACAACATTAAAGTGTCTGAGTGGTTCAAACAAGGTATGCTTAATACAAATGAAACAAACACATTACCTTTTTTTACGTCACAGAATATAAAATTTCTAGATCTGACCTCCGCTAGTAAGTTGGCTTGACATTCATATTTTAATGTTTATCTACGAAATTGTCAAAGAGAACATACGCAAGTAGACATATTGAAGACGGGGGTGAACCTAGACGCTGCACTTATTGCATATCATGCACTATTCCACAGAGATGTGACTCTGACATATGGTTTGATTAACTGGGCTACATCCAGTCAAATTCCAGAAGTCTACATTGTTCAAAAAAGGGCCATGAGACCTTTGGAGGGCGTGAGTCAACTTGAAAGTTGTAAACCATGGTTCATCAAATTTAACTTATTGATTTTACCATCAGAAATATCTACTGGGATTGGCTCATTTAATTCACTTCTAAATAGTATCAAGGAATTGCCCTCACACAAATCAAGACATATTTAAACTATACCTTTTGGTAAATGTTAATCATGATTTATCAGATTTTAATTACATGTAAACTTATGTTCTTATACATGGTGTCTATAAAGTCTCGATTCATTTTAGTGAAAACATAACTAATTCTCGTTTTCCTAACGCATCGTTAACTAGTTGAGGAATGTTAACATTAGAGGAAGACAGCAATGCAAGCTCTGTGTTAGGATCTTCTGGAGGTGGCATATCACGAATAGTTAATAGCTAACATTTTATACAGTGATGATGCAACATTTCATGTTTATGGTCATGTAAGCATACATGAAATGCCAATATGGGCAGATGAGCAGCCAAATGTAACTTTTGAATGGCAACGCGACGGCACTACCGTTTGCATGGTATCTTCAGATGCAATGGCTTACCTAAACGTTTTTCTTCTGCTACGCTTTCTATTTGTTGAAGTTTGTTCATAAGAAGCCGAACGTTCTCTCTTATCGGACCAGTTTTCATAAATTCAATTCTAATACGAGAATTAACTAAGTTTTTCACCAAAATAGATAGAGGCTTTATGGACACCTTGTATGTCATATGTTGTTTGCTGTGGTGATGACTATATTAAGATCATATCCTAATATTTGTTATATAGTTGTGTTTTAGGTACGTTCTCTATCTATAGTGTGGTGACTTGGAGCAAATAATAGGCTGGATTAGAGCGCCCAATTTTGCAGAGGTCTTATATACCCTCAGTACTATCAATTTAGGGGGGGGGCGATTTCAGTGTCCGCCATCTTGAAATACGACGCTATCTTTGTTTTCTTTGGACGGTAGCTGTAAATTTTCGACTTTTATTTGGTTTTTACTAAATATCTCCCCATAATTTGGGGTAGCAAAAATGATTTAATTTAAACTGAATTTGCTACAATTTGAGACTAAAGCCGCTTTTGTAACTTTAATATTTTGCGAGATACAAGCTTCCAAAGTTTTGAATTTTTTTCAGGTTATTACGAAAATCGGTTGGGTTTACAGCAACACTATTCGAATCAATTGTAATCTAGACCGACTGACGATAAATCAGATTTACTGCCCTGCCTATCTTCAATTAAAGACCACGATGTACCAAACTTTGATGACAAAATATTTGATGGAAGACATGGAAAGCACTGAAGACATGGAAAGCATACCCTCCAGGCACTGAAGGATTTATCTTCTCTGCAAAACATCCATTTCAGCCAGTAGATGCTAAAACAAAGGCATTTGAAGTTATAGAATGATTCACATGCATCCTGTACGATGGCACAACAGAACTTGACAGCATCAACAAGCTCAGAGAGTAATCTTTTCACACAAGGAAAAATAGTAAAGATGATGCAAAGTCTACCACCCACCCAGGATGCCCTCATTCAACACACTAATAGCTTCAGCTATCAATTTAGCATCTGGTTAACCACTTTGAAATCACTCCAAAATACACTCCGGATAACTTTGGTTGGAAAAGAAATGAAGAGACACATGGTAACCAATTTGGATGTCTATACCAGAAGCAAGCAAAAGCTGTGCTGTAGGGATTTAATCAAGTGCGGATGTAAGGCTGAACCTATGTGCTTTAAAAATTGCGTTTGTAACAAGGCTGCACTTGCCTGCACAGCTCTTTGTCATTGCAAAGGCCATTGTGAACAGCAAACAACATTATAAATATAATTTTTATGGTTATCTTCTTAATAGTTATTCTGTAATTTTTTTATTGAAATGGCCCTAACATGGTCAAATACATTATCTCAGCAAATTGTGATTGTATCGATGTCTTTCTTTACTCACATTGTAGCCTATTCTTCTTAAACATTAATAAAATAATGTTTGCTGTAAAACTGGCTGCACTGGAGATATCTAGCAAAACCGACAAAAATATAGATTTTCGTAATAACCTGAAAAAAGTCCAAAACTTTGGAAGCTTGTATCTCGCAAAATATTAAAGTTACAAAAGACCTCAAGTTGCAGCAAATTTAGTTTGAATTAAATCCTTTCTGCTACAAACTCAGAAGTTGGGGAGATATTTTGTAAAAACCAAATAAAAGTTGAAAATTTACGGGACAGTCCAAATAAAATAAAGATGGCGTCGTATTTCAAGATGGCGGACACTGAAATCGGGCCTGAATTGATATTACTGAAGGTATATAAGAAGTGTGCAAAATCTGGAGCTTTAATCCAGCAGGTCACGATCTTTTCGCTAAGCCACCACACTACCATACTTATATTTATGTGTTACTTGCTATCAAAATTTTTGACCATATTAGGACTCGATTCTAATGTTGTATGTTGCATATTAGTCTTGCGTGCTTTTTATTTATATTTGTTTATAATCTTTCATATGACATGTCAAAACACTACTTTGACTAACAGAATTATTATTATTATTATTGTTTCCGCAATATATTTTAAAATTAATCGACAAGCAGAAACAAATTAATTAGTAACACTGTAAAAAAATAATTAACAACACTAACAGTGTTATTCAAAAGTCTCACCATATCTTCACTCGTCTTTAGAATTATTATTTATCATTATTTATTTTAGCAGAATACTGGTAATGCAATCTCTGATTTTGCCTTTGCAAATCCACAATATTACTAAGTTGTAATTTTCATAAACGTTTTCAATTTTTAGGTTTTCATAATTTTTGTTTACCCAGTATACTATAAATACTAAACATGGGCAAACTTATATCATTAATTTTTATATTTATGTCATTGGAATTCTAGAGGGATGCAATAGAAAATAAATTTCATTATCAATTATTTATTAAAATTTATAGTGCAAAATATATTTAGATACATCTTAACTAAACTAGGTACCGTAGATATTTGATATATTTTACCTTTTTATAATATATTTTAAGTGTTATCATACTAAAAAAATAGCTAATATAAGTACATTTCCAGCAATATAATTTATAATTATTATAAAATATAGTCTGCATTCATAATAATTATAACACACATAGTCTATAGTATAGCTAATAATTATATTTTTTGCTGCTAGTAGCCTAGAAGAGTTGAGTTTTGCCGCTAGAAAGAATTCAAGGATCTCTCATATTTGAAACTATACATATACCAAAATGAAAACTTCGATAAATAGTTTCTGCGTTTTCAATGTTAACAATCGTCTTCCCAAAGCCTAATCACGCAATCACGTTTATATAGTAGGGAATAGATGAGCCTTAGAGATATGTGGGTTCATACTCCAAACATTCGAATTTATTTCCTAGACTTCAAATATTTAAAAAATGTTCTTAATATGGAAGCAGTAGGGATTGACAATTTCTATTCAGTCGAATGCACATAATAAAAAATAGGAAGAAACTCTCGAGATTTTTGTTGATGTAACTGGCAGAAAATTTTCAATAATTTTAGTGAAGTTTTGGGCTTTGCCAAAATTTTTTCCTGATGCGTTGCAAATTATCAAACTCTCCTGGGCTTTGTAGAATATCTACTATGTGTAATTCTTTAGCTTACGTATACGTTAACTTATACATTTAAAGACATCTTAAACTTATGAGTACTGAGCATGTCCTTACCAGTGAACACACTTGATTTCCTACCAGTTAGTTGTAAATTTTGAAGGATGATAAATGATGTAAACTTGACCATATTGCTCATATTTTTAATTGTCCTTGGATTTAACGAATTCTTCTCTTTGCAGCACACAGATGGCTCCTTTGTTTACTTTCCTACGGCCACTTCTTATACTTCTATGAATTTATGATAAACATAACTAGAATTACTTAACAAGATCTAGTCTTAAGTGTTTCTCTCAAAGTGAAATAATCCTGAATTACAAAACAACGAATGAAATACATTTCAAATGAAATAAGTAATAGAATTAAGAATCATAGTGTTGCTCAGAAACAGAAAAATATGATTATAGAAATGCTGCCCAGTTTACGATACAGTCATTCTAAGTTAAACTTTGTCAGGACTTCATAACAAATGTTTAATTCCTTAGATTCGTTCACAATTTTTATCCAGATTACAATTTCGGGGGAAGGGATAGTCTAGACGTGAACCTAAGAACATGAAGCTTTAATAGTGGCACCAAGGGCCGCCACCTGTGACCAACATGATATCTAATTGTGAAAATTTCTAATTATTTCAGCACTATGTTATGCTTATATAGTATTACACCGAGGTCAAAAAAAATCGAACACCTCCGAAATCATTAGCTAGAGCCAAAAAACATCCCTAGAATGGGGTACAAAGAAGATCAAGCTACGAGAATAGCTGTTACATCTTAATCAATCGAATTATACAAATTAAGGTTAAACATCAGCGTACATACAATAGATATGAAACACACCCCCAGGAAGGGGCGAGAACTATCCCCCGAAAACTACCGGGGTTGCGAGATGCCACCCTATATCCATAGGATGTTGGAGAAACAGAGAGAAACCAACCGGATTTATATTTTTATGGATGCTATGTGTTTGTACACTTAGAGTTTGAAACTCATGTCCTATCAATATTATTAAGTAACACCCTCAGAAAAGTAGTTTTCACCCCCTAGGGGAGTGGAATTGAATAACAGTGGTACGTGACTTTCTAAAACTAACTTTTAGTACTACGCAATTTTAACCAATCATAGTATCCATAAAAATGGAAATACTTTTAGATCAATGTTTTTTCTTGTCTTTTCTTATGACAGGGGTGATTTTTGGCAGCGCTGTTGGGGTAGTTTTCAATAATTGATCTAAAACTACTGCAGACTCTTCTTACCTTTACAAACCTTCGGAGTTTCGAGCTTTTTCGAGGGTCGCCGCAGCTTTTTTCAAGTTGAATTTTAAATGGGGGTAGTTTTCACGCCCTCTGAGGATTGACACCGTAGGATGTTGATGGTACGTAAGTTTCTAGTTCTATTTTAAAGTATTACGCAATTTCAGCCAATCATAGCATCCATGAGGATAGAAATCCTGTTGGATCTTACGTTTTTTATTGTTTTTCTCGTGTCCTTTAAACTCTAGGGGTGGTTGTTCTCAACCCTATAGGGGCAGTTTATGAAGGTTACGTCGGACCTGATGCAGTTTTATACCACTTTAACAAAACTTAGACATTTCGAGCTTCTTCAGCAGTCATTGCTGTTTTGGATCGGTTTTTTTCATAAATGGGACTAGTTTTCGCCTCTCCCTGGGGGTGTGTTTCATATCTATTGTATGTACGCTGCTGTTTAACCTTAATTTGTATAATTCGATTAATTAAGATGCAACAACTATTCTCGTAGCTTAATCTTCTTTTTACCCAGTTCCAGGGTATTTTTGGGCTCTAGCTAATGATTTTTTTTTGAGCTCGGATTTGGATTCAGCGACCGAAAATATATAGGGACACATTTTTTTTGTGAGGCTGTGTTATTCTTTACTTTTTGATATCACGAATGATAAAAAATAGACCGTTTACACAAGACGTCAGCTTTTTTGTTACTAAAAACAAACATATGTTTTTCAGAAATAAATTTTTTGAAAAAACTGACTTATAATATTCTTATTTAGTTAATACAGAAGAATTAAACACAGCTTCTTCACGTTTTTGTTTCAAGTTGGTGGCATGAACTTAAAGACATCGTCTTATTCCTGTAACATTATAAAAACTGAGTTAAAACACTTATTTGAATAATACTTGATTATTTTCAGAACCATAATAAGCAAATTCAGTGCTATTCTCAACCTCTTATAATGATTTTTAAATGGTCGCAGTACTAAAAAATACAACGTAAACAAATAGCTCTCTCTAGAGGCATTTACCGAAGGTCGTTATTTTTTGCGAGTTAAATTCGCCACTTGGGACGAGGGCTCTCCGCTGTTTTTCTCCTTCTTGCAGAAGCACTTCTTGAGAAACGACCGGACGGCAGCGTTTCTTCTTCTTCCACCGTATTTAGTATTCTTTCCATATTGTCGGTGGGTGATTCGATGTACTCGATGTATTCGACTTCTCGGTTTCGACGTTTCTAAAAAAATGTAAATAAGAGTGATATAAGAATGTGAACTGGAAAATAATTTTAAATTTATGAAAATTGGTACGCATTAACAGGGCCCCCACAAGGGGGGCGGGGGTAGGGCACCATGGTACCGGGGCCCGGTTGGACTAGGAATTACAATGTAAAAATATGAAACTAATTAATATGCGGTCTTAACAAAAAAAATGTTTTCACATTTCTCCTCCCTCTTCTCACCAATTATTAAAGTATGAGGCCCGCCAGAGATCTGACAAAAAAAGTTTTCACATTTTTTAATTTGGTACCGGGGCCCGTGACTTGATGTGGGAGGCCTGCGCATTAATGACACAATAAATCAAAAAATCATTGGTAATAGAGTGGAGTAGCGTACACTCAAATTGAACAGAATAGAAAAAAAAGAGTGTGGTAGAATAATGTGGAATGAAGTACAAGGAAATTTGTAGAGAAAAGTAGATCACAAAATGAGGGATTCATTTTGAGTTAAACGCTGCCATGTTTAATGTGCAATATGTTCAAAATGTGCCGCATATCTAACAGGAAATATGATTCCCTTAACTCTTTAAGGCCCTCGAAGAGCCCTGTGTAGGAGGGGCTACACATTTAGAGATAAGGAGTACCGCACTCAATATTCGAGTATTCTGGAGAACAGTCATATATCTGTCTTTTAAATATTCTGTGGGGTTGCAGCAAACCATCGAACACTAAAATACTTCAAACCTTCCAGTCCAAAATATTTCGAATAATAATAAACGCTCCATGGTATGTATCCAACCAAACCTTCCGCGAAAACCTTGGAGTTCCTTCCATAAATGATGTGAATAGCAGATATACCAACTAATTCAGAGATCGTATTGGTGACTAATACAATCAGCTCGTCATAGAATTGGCAACCCAGCCTTTAGTGAATAAATTATTCAAAAGAGAATGGCCAGAAGACCTTGGTGAAGCCTGGTGGACCATCATTGGATGGTACCCAAATCAAAATAAGCGGCGCAGATAAAATATATACTTAATACTAGATTGTATATAAGCAATAAAGGTTTAAAAAAACACAAAATGAAATGTTGCCAGTGTGCATGTCTTATCTTATCTCCTTTTTCTGTCGTAATTTATTTGTTGCAACATTTTTTGTAGAAGCGTTGTTTATTTTCTGCCAAATAATCTGCTAAGTTTAATAGTTTTCATGTGTTATTTGTGTGTTTAGCTCTGTAAAATTAGTTTTAAAAAATTACTTATTTAACAGCCCTTCTTATCGAGTTTTAACGTTGGTCGGTTATGGTGAAAGGTGCCGAATTTAGATCGAGGTTGCTCAATTTCTTAGACAAAAGTATCCAGAGTTACCGCATAATCGCCAACAATTACAATTAATAAAATTGCCTAGTTGAAGACGATACTAAGTTGAAGGTGTTGTTAACTATGCAAGAGGATTCAGTTATTTTAGCCTAGCAATTGACCCATAACAACAATATCAGTCTTACAACTGCCCTGGAAATATTGAAAAATGCAAATATGCTTCCTTACAAAATGCAGATGTATCAGAAATTACCTGAGGATGACCCGAAATTTTGCGAACAAATGATGGACCATATTATCCGTAACAAAGTATCTCTGAAATGGATACTTTTTACGAAAGTGCGTTAACTTTACATGGTGAAGTTAACCGGCAGAACAGTCATTATTGGCAGATGATAACCATCATTAGAAACTGGAAACCCATACTCAGCGCTCACAAGAAGTAAATGTGTGAGCTGAGATAATTAATGATCGAGTAATATGACCAATATTCTTCAACAATAATCTTAATGGAAGTAAGAGATGTTACCTTCTTTCCTTCAAGAAAATCTCGTTCCACGTTAGACGGCTTTATATCGAATTCAGTTAAATCTAAATTTATCCGACGATAGTATCAACAAGACGGAGCTTCGCCCCACTATGCTGTGTGCTTCGTCAGTATTTGGACAACATTTTTCCAATGAGAGGTTCAATTGAGTGGCCGGCAAAATCTCCATACCTTACTCCTCTCGATTTTCTTTTATGGAAATATCTCAGGAGACAGATTTTCGTAACAAAACTGGGCAACATTGAAGACTACAGCAACATATTAGCCATGAATTTAGACAAATTTTGCCGTAAATATTACAAAATGTAAAGGATTGATTTTATCATAGGTTGATTTTTTGTCAAGAAAAATATGGTGCACATTTTGAATACCTTATTAAACATTAAACAGCTTCTAATTTAAAATGTAAAGTTTTATTTATTTTGTCGATGAGTAGCTTAATATACCATGATACAGATAAGCAAAGAACTGCTGAAATTTAACCAGTGAATAAGTAACATTGATGACTTTTACGATTTTTTTACAGAAATACTGTATATCCGAGATATAGAATTTATTCTATTAAAACTTTCCACGATGTTAGGCCAGGCTAAATAAGTGTCAGAATTAAAAAAAAAAAAAAAATAAGTTGTTACGGCAAACTAATAGCAGAATATTTTAGAACAATCACAACTAAAGAAGGAAAAATAATCTGAACCACCTGCGATTATCTGGGGTGAAATGGGGTGGATTTTTATGGGTGAAAAAACGGTTTTTTGCGATTTTTGGCTTAACTACGCATCCTATCGAAAAAGTTAAATGTAAAAGTTGTAGATAATAAAAAGATCTACAACTTGTGTGGAAAGCATTTTTATTCTAACCATAAAATTTTTCGAGATACACGCAAAAACCCCTTTTTCGGTTTTTTATTTTTTCTTCCACAAAAATAGTTTGATTTAGCTCAAACTCGGCGAAAGTATACCTTTTGGTGTTCCACATAAGCACTATTTCTTTGGAGCAAAATATTTAACGGTTGTTGTTTAATTCAATTTAAAAAAAGTGAAATTTTCAACTGCGTTCCTCATAAAAGTACTTGTCTGACAGAGTTCGGACAGGGCTCATTTTTTGTTTGTTTTTACTTCTACTTTCAATAAATGAAAAAAATATATATAGTGCAATGGAAAAAATCGCCGGAAAATTGAAAAATCCGAAAAAATTTCGTTGTATGTTTTATAATTATTGTCAAAAATTTGTTATTATTTATTAAAATTAATATATAATAGTGCTTATGTGGGACACCAAAAGGTATACTTTCACCAAGTTTGAGCTGAATAGAATTGGTTTTGTGGAAGAAAAAATTAATAAACCGAAAAAAGGTTTTTTTGCGTGTATCTTGAAAAATTTTAAGGTTAGGATAAAAATGCTCTCCACACAAGTTGTAGATCTCTTTATTACCTACAACTTTTATATTTAAGTTTTTTCGATAGGATGCGTAGTTAAGCCAGAAATCGCAAAAAACCGTTTTTCACCCCTAAAAATCCACCCCATTTCACCCCAGATAATTGCAAGTGGTTCGGATTATTTTTCCTTCTTTAGTTGTGATATGTCCTGAAATATTCTGCTATCAATTTGCTGTAACGAATTATTTTGTTGTCCAACCCTTATCTAGCCTGGCCTAGTAATGAAATGAGGATCTCACAATTTAATATATCACCTGGAAAATAAACCTCTGTCCTTCGGGCATAAGCAATATTGCATTGCGCAAGAAATGAGGGCCTCTAGAAATAGATGGACCAATAAAATAACAAGCAGTCAACAATCCCCAAAAGCACTGTCAAATTCGAAGGTGACATCCAAACTGATATAGGTATGCTGAGAACTAAGAGCTTTGATAACATTATTGTGGGTACCGGGGTAGTCTTAAAAACAATGAAGGATCTAATACGCTTGCTAAAAGGGATCGTCAGCTCTCATATATTGACCTGAAGTGCCTAATAGCACTAGATTGGGCCAAAATAACCGGCTATCAGAATGAAAAAATCCTTATTAGGGGGCCATCGCGAAAGGATATTGAAGACTGTTACAAGAAAGAAGAATTCGGTAATACACATTAACAAGTCTCCTACTAGTACACTTATGTACAGGACGGAGAATCCAACTAGGCGTATAGGAAAATGCCGTTACTTATCGTCAGTGATCGGAATTTTGGGTTTAATTTCAGGTGCGTCGTTACGACGATTTATTAAAATAAGCATACATTTTGAGTTGTACATATGTACACATGTATTCTATTATGCCAAAATAAATGAGAAACTCATAGGTTAGGTTCGTATTACATTTAACTTCGATTTGCATTGTAGAATAGGAATATGCAGACGATGGAATAGAGGAATAGAAACACCCTACCACATACAGTGTGAATCTGAAGCTCTGGAATACAGAAGTCGGGTTTTATATGCACATGCACAACCAAAGTTGCGTCTAGAAGATTATGACTCGCAACTGATGATACTGTTATGCTATAAAAGTTGGTTATGATGCTGGAATGAATGTTGGAAAGAGAATAGGAGAATGACATAATAAGCCCCGGAAACTGCAGTGCTTCCAGAAACACAGAGACTCTAAAAAATTAAAGCTTCTTTTGAGCTTTAACAGAACATTCCATTTATCAAAATTTTGTTTGATTTGGTAAATAGTTCAAAGTTATTATATTATATATTAAATAGTTACAGAATATCATTTTTGTAATCAATTTGCTGAACTGATGCGAATTTTGTGATCCTTATGGATCATCAATACAATTACTACTGCAAATAAATTATTATTGCCAACCAAAAAGTAAAACTTTAAACAACTGCCATTGCTTGCTATTTGTTAACCTGCTTTACAATAAAGTGACTTAAAATCTATTATGCGTACTAATGAAAGTTGTACTTACTTGCCAGAACTAAGGTACTTTGAGATGCGATGGTGTGCTTTATGTAATAATAATACTCTTGTGGTGTGGGAACGAACCAAACGTTGTTTTAACTACAGTGGTTGATTTTTACTACTAGCAAGTATGGGTATAATATTCTCAAATAGAGTGCAATGTTTTCAAATTCAACTTCGACCAAGTCAAACTATACCACTTCTCCTGTCTGACACGTAGAAAATAGTTTTGATGAAAAAATAATGATTTACTTGATTTACTCTCATTCTGCATTTTGGAGCTCGATATCTCCAAATGGGTTAGATATAGAAAGTTCAGTTTATGCTCATTTTCTTTGAGAAAGAATCTACAATCTATTATGTGCACCTTTCCTGTCCAATGCCTACAAACAACGCCCTAACGCTCATAGTTTTTGCACCAATCTCTACGCTCGAAAAAAAGTTTCAAATAAAAAAGTTACTTCGATCCTTCATCTTTATTCCATCTCCATATACTTGGTATCTATTTCGAAAAATAAAAATTTTCTTGCTGTATTTAAACTTGTAAAATCTCACATTCTATCGATATAGCCTTAGAAAAGAAAATTCGGTACTAACTAAAATTTGAATTTCGCATTAACAAATATGTTGTGACAATACGGTAAAAATATGAATCCAATTCGTTGTATCGTTTTTGGGTTAGAGCGAGTTAAACGAAAAAATAATTGTTTTAATTATTTGTTTTTTCACATTTTTGTCTCTATCTTTGGTTTCGACCAACCAAAAGAGTCGTAATTTTTTATTTCACTGAAGGATTAGCTTCTGAACACTTCGGTTAAGGTGACATTTCTTTACATCTCAAAAAAATTGACCGCTGCATCAGTAAGTGATCACCAAGTGTCGCTACGGTGGACACGCATTGGGCATTTCTGCGTGAGAGTATCACTCTTTCATAGTATCATGGGGCTCCACCATATTTGGTTACTTACTAAGAATAAGCCAACATTTTTCAGCTATACCAAATATGACTAGTAATTAACCAACGTCTAATCGGTGACTAAGATTACCTAACAGTGTGTCGAAGTTGCATCATCCGACCGCATTTTGCACTATTGTTGACGTTGTCATTACTGTGAAAACACGGACGTCGGAAAAATATTACCTACAAAACTTTGATGCTTTTGTGCTAAAATCAAAATAATCAACTGTACATCTAAATACTTACGTGAAATTAAGCTTACAATTTTTGTTGAAAATACGTGATATGGGTACATGGTGCGTTTCTAAGGTGAATAAAGCTACTACAGTAATATTAATGCAAATTTTATTATAATAATACCTTATAACTTAGTAACATAACGGTACATTCTTAATATTATCTAAAAATGAAAAAAATACAGCATAATTATATCATAAGAAAATATGAATTGCCAAAGTTCTCATCATTTCTTTAACGTCGAAAATAATATAAAATATACTTTTGAATTGGGCATTAGGGTAGGTGATTTTTAGGCCAATCGAAATAGATGGAAAAAGGGTCTTTTACGAAATGTCGTTTATCCGCAATTTTATTTTTTTAAAGTATAATTTGCCAACTATCCGCACAGGTGGGGCAACACACTTTAAAATTCAAAAAACGTAAATTTTTTGCCATTTTTCGCTTTATTTGTAATATAACTCGCAGAGCTGGGCAAATTACTTTGAAAAAGTAATTAATTACAAATTACAAATTACTAATGTTAAAAAGTAATTTCATTACCAAGTAATTAAATTACTATTAAAAAAATGTAATTAAATTACTAATTGTTTGGTAATGGTAATTGAATAAATAAATTACTTTTATAATTACTCTACAGCTTCTACATTTGTTATAATGGAAATGGGAGATGTTTAGTAAATTATAAGATCATTTGTTAGTGTACAAATAATTATAATTATATACAAATACTGAATAATACGAAAGGAAGATATATCTAAATTTTTTATTAATCAGTAAAGACAGTAATCACAAAAGAATGAAAATCTATAACTAAAAACAAATATAAAAACCGCTGCCCAAGGAATCACTACTTCCACATACTGATTTTCTATACAAGTCTCTCACAATGAAAAAAATTTTGTATGTGGAAATAATTGTTTATGGACCTTTAGTAATATAATATTTGAAATCGCATACCTCAAAAATCCATAAAACAATATGCCATATTGGTAGTGAGGGTGGGGGTGGATGAAGTAAAAAAAAATGAGGCCTTTAGTTCTTGTATACACACTAAATCACAATTTAATTTTTTCACCCCCTTTAATAATGAGGTGGGGGTGGTAATGGGCTAATGCCAAAAAATTTGTTGACCTGAGCTTCTCTTATATATACTAAATACCAATTTTATGGACTCTTACTTGCTTGATTTCCCTATTAACCCCAATTTATCCTCCAACCTTTCAACGGAATAAAATCAAAATATAATCTAATTCCAGATCTCATTAAAGGTGGCGGTGCCGTGCTTAAGAAAACGATTTTGTAACTCGACAATTTCTTCTATATCCCTGAACCGATTGAAAAAATTCTTTGATAGGCCTTTAGAGAACTTGATAGAATGATACCAGACTATCGAAATCAACAAACATTTTTTTTTGATTTTCGCATCAGAAAAAAAATTCCTTCTTTAGTTTTCAATAGCCTAGTACCATTCTTTAAAGTTGTCTCTAAAGGCCCATCAAAAATTTTGTTAATCGGTTCAGGGATGTAGGAGAAATTATCAAATTATATTCACCGCTCCCGCACACATGCGTGTACCAAATTTCAAGTCAATATCTTTTAAACGAGATTGTGCTCACAAAAAAAAGTTACAGATATGAATAATATTACATGTTTATGTTTCCTTTTAATAGGAATGTAAAGTAATTTAAACACTACAGTATTCAAATTATTCTAGAAATTTGAAATTATTAGAGAAGTAATTTAAATTACATGAAGTAATTTCTATTGGTAATTAATTACTCTGAAACGATATTTCCAGAGTATCGCTTGAGGAATTAATAATTTTTAAGTACAATTACTGCTTTGAAAAATGTAATTCAATTACAATTACTTTTTTAAAAAAAGTAATTAAATTAGTAATTTAATTACTTTAGTAATTAATTACTCCCAGCTCTGAACTCGTCAATGTAGCTTTGTTCGAAAATAAATCAAGAGAGAAAATTGATTCTGAACATTTTATTATTCTTGACATTTTCCCAAAAAATGTTTCATTTAATAGCTACAGACGATAGAACAATATTACTTTTCTATTTCTTAACTTAAAAAGAAAATGAATATAACGATTCAGTATTGTTGTTATAAACTTTTAGTGTGAAGAATATTTATAAAAAAAAAGTTTTGAACTCATTTCAAAAGAATAATAATATATGTAGTTAAGTATACATATTAAAATTATACAAATCAAAACTAAAGGTGGAATCATACATCGGGGAATTTCGGATAGCACAGTATCCAAATGGATAGGCTGTTTGAGAGCCCTTTGTTGATGTAACATTTACATTTCTAGATTTTTGTGGCTTTACTTTTTCGTCAGCAGAACAACATACATTCAAAGAGATGCTGAAGATATGAATAAAATTTCTTATTACCTTAAAAAAAATTCACCTTTTATAAAAAATAATATGTTTAATTCACCTACAGCTGATCGAGAAACGTTTTTTGAGATAGATATCGTTGGTGCTATAAATGATTCTTTAACATTATATGATATTGATGAAGACGAAGAAAATAGAGAAATTGAATGTATTCTTGCTTCGCCTTCAGCAACAAGGGCTAAATTCCATTAAATTATATACTAAGTTATACATGAAACGCATGTACACTGTAATATGCATTAAATAAATAGTCTGTTTGAGAAAATATATATTTGTTTATTTATTTTCCCATCATTTTAATACCTCAATACCTGAAAAGTCTTATTTTTTTTCTGTTTAGCAGGAAAATTATATATAATTCTGTAAATATATTTTATTTCAACTGTAAATTGTACATTTAAACATAATTTACATTATACTGATGATATATTTCGTATTAGTTTTCGTATTAATATTTATTATATTCACTTAAAAAAAAAATCAATAGATAAAAAGTAGCATTGTTCTTTCGTCTGTAGCTCTTAAACGAAACACTTTCTGAGAATATGTAATAATAAAATGTTCAAAATCAATTTTCTCAACTTTTTTCACTTGATATATTTTCGAACAATGCTTTATTTACAAGTTATATTACAAATAAACCGAAAAATGACAATAAATTGACGTTTTTTTACTTTTAAAGTGTGTTGCCTCACCTGTCACCATTGCGGATAGTTGGCATGTTTCTGGACATCTCAAACTATACTAAAAAAAAAAAAAATGCGGATAAACGACATTTCGCGCAAAAAAGCTATCCGACTGGCCTATTTCTAAAATTGGACGTTTAAAGAAATGGCAAAAGTTTGACAATTGACAGCCTTTTCGTGAATATGCCTATAAAAACCTCCAAACTCAGTAAGAAAACTGAATAGATATAGATATACCTAATAATATATTCTTAAAATAGAACAGTACAAATAGGTTGAATCAGTTTGGTCATATTTCTAGGTATCACAACACCAAAACTAGTATTACTCTTTTTATTATTACATTGATACAACTGATTTTTTTTCGGAAAATAAAAAAAATGATCAAGCTAAACGTGTTAGTTAAACTATTGTTAATTTTGTATAATATTATTTGTTATCTTTAAAGTGCATGCAAAAATGCTTAACATTACGTATTAAATAGTTTTTTACTGGACATGCGCTGTTTTAGTTTTAGTGTCAATCAAGTACTTCTTATGGGACAGTTTTTTTAATCATATATATTATCAAACATTCCCAAGTGTTTTCTATGATTTTTTTAACAAAATAGTAAAAATCGCCAGTCTGTATGAAAAAATATATTATTTAGTGCTCCTGGTTCAAGTTCTCGTCTGCCACTGGGACTTTGCTGTCTGGTTGAGATGGAAGGGAATTCTACCAAAAAAAATATAAACGTTACTTAATATCCACTACAGCTGACGTGAAGAGCAGTAAATAGAGGATATACAGGGGGTAATATCTAAAAACTCTCCCTAAATAATTATTACCCGATCAAAAGTTTATACGTCTGAAATTACATCCATGGAGTATATTAAGTTTTAAAAATATTCTCCAAGAACTGGTCCCGCCTCAATAAAGTTCCTTTTCATAAAACCGAATGTTTTACCTGACTAAGTTTTGTTAAATAACCCTTATAATACAATAAAAATTACCAGAGTTAAAGGTAAACCGTTTGGCGATTGGCTATTTTGCTAAATCCCTGTATATCCAATTATTTTTAATATCGCTTATTTTTCTTTCACTCTTCACTGCTGTTATAATAAATATAAGTTAGCTATGAAGATTCCTTCACCAAGGTTAGCGTGGTTCTATGCGGCGAACATATTATTGTAGAATAGGTTCTATTATTTTAATATTACGCCAGGGGTACTAAACCAAAACCAGTCAAAATTTCTGAGTAATTTTATCTATAACGGTATCACAGGATATTACTGACATCCCCACGCATGAAAAATAGTTATAAAAGATTACATGCCAACCTCTAAGTTCTGTTTAATCAATATCATGCCTTTAGCGCATCTACTAAGCATGCAATTAAAGTTAGTGAAAAACGTGAAAGAAACTAATTAGTCTTACTCATTTAATTGCTGTTATGAATTAGTTGCGAAAATGAAAGCTGTTAAGTTATAAAATGAAAGAAAACAAAAGTAAATCGATACAAAAACTGACTGAGAGACTGTTAGGTATACCTTAAAATGATATGAAATGATGAATCAATAATAAGTGTAAAGATACGCGGGATCCTGGAAATGAACAAGACAATTAGTATAGTCCACGACAGCGTCAAAAACCTTTAGAAATTATTTCTGTTTGCACTTCGAGATTTAAGATCAAAAATATTTCAAATGATTCCCTGCCTTTTAAGGCACCAAAATCTGATGGTCACAAGTTAAATTTTTAAGATCTATAATATTTTATTTTAGATTATGGTGGTTTCTCTTAGTATTTTTCTCATAGAATATGATGCTCTACTTCGCTTTGCCGAAAAATGAATGAGAAAATACGGAAATACTAAGAAAATGCTTAATAATTCACAAATTCGAGCCCGTAATACTCAAAATTTAAACTTTTTAAGATTCAGTTTCAAAATGTCCACCTCCTGCAAGTATGCACGCTTCAGCCCTCCTTCTCATTGACTCGCGTACTCTTTGGAAAATTCCTTGAGTATTCCTTATAGCTTCACAGGAAACTATTATGCGGTTTCGCAATTCTTCCTCAGTTTGAATTGACTGACTGTAAACCAAGGTCTTGAGATGTCTCCAAAGAAAGTAATACAGACTGCTTAGGTCTGGGGATCTAGCTGGCCAGTTCCCCCACGACCTATCCAGCAATTATTAAAGTTTTGTTTTAAATACTCGCGAGCCAGAGCAATAAAATGGGCAGGTGCACTGTCATGCATAAACCACATGAGATTTCGAATTAAAATGGGAACATCTTCTAACAGATTTGGCAAATTACCATCAAGAAACTGGCGATAATTATTTCCATTTAATCTGCCTGGTAGAAAAAAGGGCCAATTAGGTAATCTCCAATAATTTCAGCCCACACATTTAATGAGAATTGCACCTGGTGCTGAGATTCCACGATTGCATGCGGATTTTCGTCTGCCCAAAAATGATTGTTATGAAAATTTCTGATACTGTTTCTCGTAAATCTAACTTCGTCCGTACATAAAATTTCCATAAAGGGTTTTGGATAACTTTTTGGAGAAACCATTGGCAGAAATTCACTCGTAATGGAAAGTCTCGAGGAAATAAAGCCTGAACCCGTAGAATGTGATAGGGATATAATAAATAATCATGTAGAATACTCCATACTAGAACATGGGCGATATTTAAATTATTGGCAACTCTCCTCGTACTTATGTCGGGATTTTACTCAACTGAATTTAAAACAGCTACCTCAATTGCTGGAGTTCTTGCAGTCCGAGGTGCTCCTTTTAAGTGATTATTCCTGTTTCACATAACATTCTGTGGGTGCTTGAAGTCGCCCGAACATCAGGAACAATTCTATTTGGGAAGCGTTCTTGATACAGTCGCCTGGCTTCGTACGCGTTCCTGTCAGCAAGCTCATAAAAGTAATGCATGTCTGTTGATTCGGTATTTGTAAAATTTACCATGTTTTTGTTTAATAAACAAGTTTTATAACTTAAATAATGTCACAAGACACGTATCTGACAAAGAGGTTATCAAAATTGTTTATATTCATAAAATAAGGAAATGTGTTCTTAGCATACTAGATGTTTCTAGCCTACAAAACAATTATTCTACTCTTTAACGGCTGAATTCGCATAGGGACCAGCAAATTAATGCATTTTATTTTTTAAACCGAAAACCGAAAAAGTCAAGGGACCATTTTTATGACAAGATAAACCGAAAATATGAAAATAATATTTATTTAAAAAGAAAGTGACGTATCATTTTTTTATTAAAAATATTGCAGGGCATATTGACAGTGACGCCATTGTTGAAAATTTGATATTGGGGAAAAACTGATTTTTTTGTTAAATTTCAACACCCTGTATCTCAGAAATAAAGCGGTGACGGACCTATGTCCATAAAAAGAATTTTTCTTAAAATCATCCAAGGATTATCGCCCTTTAGAATCAGAATTCAATTATGAAACACCCTGTATATGAATATCAGCGGATCCTCCGCCATGTTCTAGAAAAACGCGTATGCAAACGAAAATCGAGTTTTCACCAGCCCACGATAATTTCGTGCTTTCCAAATTATTTAATATTTTTTTCCTAATGTTTGCCTGTACTAAAACATATTGTGCTCTAACAAAAATGCTTCTCGTGGGACGACACTTTGACGACTATCTTTTAGTGCCTTAGAAGCTTAGTAATTATTTGACATAAGATTTAGCTTTTAATCTCGAAGTGCAAACAGAAATCACCGTTTGATATCCTGTCCCTGTGGACTCCACTAAATGTTGAATAAGATAGTTTGAAAAAATATAAAACAATCAATCCCACTTTAGAATGGGTAACAGTTTTTCCGTAAAAGTTAATTTACTATCTTCTAATGGTGTTGGGGTATCACTTAGGCTTACCTGGGATCCAGACAAAGACTGATCTACGCTGGATATGGCGGATTTCTGTCTCAGGTATTCTTTATCGTCGAATATCTTTTTCTCTCCACCACCAGGCTTGTGCTTGACGTTGTCCAGAGAACCCACTTTGCTGGATACTTTCAGCTCAATTTTTTTCGTTTCGATCTAAAGAGAAAAATGTCATTAGAAATACTTTACAGAAGCCGAAAATATTGATTGCATATCATCCTAAAAATCACAAACATGTTTTTATTATTCTTTGATGAAAGTTTAAACTTAGAGCAGTTGAGTCGCGATTCCTTAGATTTTGCACTAGTATGGTACATATTTATTAGTAAAATAAAATAGGCACTCTCCCTTTCGAGTAAATAAACCAAAAGGTTTTCCTTGCAAGTTGCAGAGGATTATTTTGACGTGTCAAAATGCATAACAGAGACGCCATTTTAAAAAAAATGTCTGCAAAATACATTCCAGAGAATAACTTAAAAAAATACGAGAGCTATCAAAGAAATTTAAGGCCCCAAGAATTGAGGTTGAAAAATTCCATGTAGTTAGAAACGTTTGGGTAATAATAATAATAATAAATAATTTGGCTAAATTAAAATTCTCTTACGCCATTTTATTTTCAACCATGTAAAGTACTAAATATCAATGCCCAATACGGATTTTCTATTCTGTAATAGTGTTTTACTTGATGGACAGTGTACTAACTAAACTAATTTGGGCAACTGATATGTATGGAAGATTGGAATTTATGCAAAATAACTTTGATGCATGTTTTTATTATTTTATCTTATGAAAAAGATGTGGTAATATAAAAGCAGCTATAGAATTAATGAGCATCCTATTAGTCCACGTAAGTTAGATATTATAGAAGAAATAAATTTATAAAGTAATAATACTTAGGATGCGTACTCTACAGAGGGTTAGAAATAGATACCCGAAAAGTCCCCCCCTCCCCAACTTAGTCCTTTTTTTGCAAAAAACCACCCCCAGCGGGGATTTAACGCTAGTTTTTCACTTTTATCTTGTAAACCGTTCGTCGGAAGAGAAAAAAGTATAGGAAATAAATTTTTTTTTTAAATTCTGCAGAAAAAATGTCCTATTTATCTTGTAGCTTATTCTCACCTATTTCACGCTAACAGCGTTCGAACAGAGAGGTAGTTTGTGGCCCAGAGGTAAAATTCGATACTATTCCAAGTTTCACAGCGAATATCTTAAAACCGGTTACTTTAACGAGAAAAATACTCAGGAATGAATTTAATGAAATGCATATATAGCGGGTTTTGACGCAAGTGATTTTTATGTAATAAGAGCACATTGTTGAGCAGCGCAGTCCAACCTTAACATAGCTGCATCGTTTTCCTTTTTGCAGCTGCAAGATATTAGCTTTAGGGTGGAAATTGGTGCTGGTAACTCGATGGTATAAATGGGTGCTAAAATTTTACCTACTTTCTTTCAACCCCATTCCATTGGTTCCAAGTTTTCTCCTCGCCAAGCATGAATTTGGAGAAATACTCTGTAAGAATGTTGACGTAATGCCTCAGATGTTGGTGGGAGTCTTGGTAGAATCCCGGCAGTACTAGATTGACCGACTAACTTATTGAAGATAATGAATCTTTGATGATTCAAAGATGTCTCTTTTTTGGGGGCTTTGTATACTGCTAGCGCGAATTGCTCTCCAACACTTGTAATTTCTTTTTTCGTTGAGCTACGGTTGTTGAATATAAGGACAACCTCTTCGAGATCTTTTCTTTTATTGACGCATTCCACCGTTTGCACTTTTCCTTTACCGAAGAAAGCTGAAGTGGTACCGCATCCACTGAACGAGTGGACAAAGAAAACTGTCTCCTTACAGCTTTTTAAAACTTCCGAGGACTGCAAGTCACGAGAACTATAAGCTTTATTTTTATTTTTCCTTGAGCCTCTCTTAAGAAACGGATATCTTTATCTTCAGGTGCGAGAGCAATAATAAATGCGAGAAGATCAATATCTTATCCGACGATGACCACTGTGTCGTTTTCATGAGATTCATTTAAGGCGGCTTGAACTATGAGTACGTCAGCGTCGTCTACAGCAGTAACTGTTGTGATTCCTTCGTTTTTAAATCTCTCCACCAATTGCGAAATAAACCATTCCTTGTTTGTGAGATTGTTTATCATTTTATTTTGCGTTTCAGTCAGTGGCGTGTTTTCATTGAAAAATAATTTCCGGTGAAATGTATTTCAAATGCTGCAGTCTTTCGATGCTCTTCGTACTGCAGGCATTGCCAGCATATCCGTCAAACGTGACAGTCACTTTTTGTCAGTAATGACTACGAATAAGGCGAACGTAGGCTGTATAAACGTCGTCAAAGGTACCCTGCTTCGGCCGTACTATACGGAATCAAATTGCAGCCATCAACAATGAACTGGCAATCGGAAAAATCTATTAGCCTCTCTCGTACAGCATTGAGAATATAATTCACGTGTCACATGGTACATTTTTTATTAATTTCATTGGTTAAAATACAAAAACAAAAGAGCAGAATAGGCTATCAAATCGGTGATAATTTTATCACCGCATATTGACTGTCACTTGTTTTTAATGAATAAAATAGTTTACTGTCAAAGTGACAGAAAGTTTCAATAGACGCGTCGAAATCAGAAAATAGTGCTCTTAAGCAGAAAAATGTTTCAACCAGTAGATCACCGTCGATGGGGAGATGCTAGCGAGGAAGAGATTCGAAAGTTAATTGAGAAAAGAACACCAAAAAACACCAAAATTAATAAAGAATCTCAGTGGAACCATCAGTTCATGGAATTTTGCACTTCAAGGAGAATCAAAATAACGCAAAACGTTCATTATATTCTCTCACCAAATATAACACGTGTTATGATTAATAATCGGTGATACCACTCGTTAAAACCTATAGAAAATTGAACTCGTGCTTCGCACTCGGTCAATTTTCATCGGTTTTACCTCGGGCTATCACCGATGATAATCATAACACTAGTTATATTATCCCCGAAAATATCATACAGACGCGATTTCTTAGTTTTTCTCATTAATTCTTTCTCATCGAAGAGAGGAAGTGGAATTGAAGCAAGCTCAAAGTTGAAGCATGACTTCAAATCTTCTTTTGACTGAACAGTACAGATTATCCTCTGATATAATTGCGTGGAGTCGAAAAACAGCTTTGTGGAAAAAAGGGGAAAGTACATAAAAATCACTTGCATCTTATAGAGAAAGTTCCGCTCTATAAATTCATTCCTCAGCATTTTTCTCATTAAAGTAACCGGTTTTAAGATATTCGCTGTGAAACTTAGAATAGGATCGATTTTTACCTCTGCCCCCCAAACTACCCCCCTGTTCGGACACTGTTGGCGCGAAATAGGTGAGGATAAGCTACAAGGTTAATACGACATTTTTTATGCAGAATTTAAAGACAAATTTTTTATTTCCTATATTTTTTTCTCTTCCGACGAGGGGTTTACAAGATAAAAGTGAAAAACCAGCGTTAAGTCCCCGCCGGGGGTGGTTTTTTGCAAAAAAAGTGTGAGGTTAATCTTATTTTATAGTTCAGGAGAGTTTTATATTATACCCATTTGATTTTTTCTTCAGTTATCGAAGGAATAAAGTTGGGACGCTAAATATTAACTACTTGCGACTCTGCTTGTGGCTTTGGAATTTTTCCCAGAATTGCGTAAAATGGTTACGCCACTGGCAATTTCATAATAAGGGTAGAAATGAGGTCATTTATCTCATTTTAATTTATAAATGCAACAGAAGTACCATTATTTGGACTTTTCCATATTGTTATTGATTAAACAATGAGATAGAAACAAGCAACCAGCGATTAGTGTTTCTTTCATAAGTACAAATTCTACTACGCACTACACTCGCGCCATCAGAATAAATTAGAGTGATGTATATTTAATGATAAAATGTGCGTCGTGTATTTTCAGGCACAACAGTTATACCCTTGGCATGCTAGGGGATCGTTATTCTTGTAAACTCTTTGTTTCGTATGAAAAACTTTTTCTCTTATTGATCGCATTCATTTGTGATGAATCTATTCTCTCTACGATAGTTTTTAAATATTATTTAATTGCATCTTTTTTTCTAATTATAGAATGTTTATTAATAAGTAACTTAAGAGAGCTTATACGACAATTCTAATCGGTACAGGATGATCTTTAAATTATGAGCCAATTCCTTTCAATAGTCCCAGCATCTTGAAGGATGTTTTTTGCCCTACCCTGTGCATTATTATACTCTTCGCAAATACGAAAACGAAGATTATATTGCATTCGATCGACATATTTCTGAAACAGTAAGTGTTGTTCGTAGAGAAATAAATTTCATATCGTTAAAAACCCCATTGTTTTCAACCAAATCGATTCAAAATAATATAATACCCAACAGTCGAGATATGATTTTCATCTAGACAGATTATATTGTATAAATTTGCATTTATTAAAGTGGTGAATGGTGGTCCAATGGTTATACTTCTGACTCAAAATGATTCAGGTAAACGCAGAGAAATCGCAATCTACGTAGTTATAACGCAAAGATTTGCGGAAAATCTAATTTGAACCCCAATTTTGATGAAGCGAACTCAATTCCAGAAAGTGAGAGCGTGAAATATTTGAAAGTGTACGCTTAGACAAACGACTAACCAGCATGTAAACGAAACTATATGGACAGCTTATTTTATGTCCAGGAAATTGTGTCCGCTCTTGGCCAGGAATAGTAGACTCAGCATACAGAGAAAAAAAATACCATTATTGTAAGACCGGCCCTTACATACGCGGCACCGGCCGGCGGGGTGTAGCTCGTCGGTCATTACAACAGAAAAACTAAAAGTTCTAGAACATAAGTTTACGCGCCTCACCCCAAATTCCTCAAGATAAACCTTTTCAAGAGACTTCTATGCACGTTGTCACGACATAATACCAATAGCGAACTTCAACAAAGTTACATCTTGATGATAGCCCATTTAGAAAAAACATAACAAAAATTAGAGAGCATGGTGCACCTTTTTGCATAAATCACAAATTACCAAATTACCATATCGGGTATTGCCTATTTTTCAGCAATTTATTTAGCCATATCTCTTTTCTTCCATACAACTATAAAACTTGTCAAAACACAATTTCCTTCTTAGCTCTTTTGTCTATTTTCTACCCTTGTCTTCGTTTCTGTTTGTTGCTCTGTTGGTTTTCTAAATCTTTCTCTCCCTAATCATAATTGTATTCTATATAGAGAGCAAGATCAACTTTTACTTCCACATCCAGTGGAATTATAGTAACGCAAATTTTATTTGTTTAATTATTATTGTTCAAATAGGCTTAAAATGTCATGAAACATCGAGATTTTAAGTTTAAGTAAAAAAATTCTGTTTATCGGTCTGTCTGTCTGTCGGTCTGTCGTTCTATCTATAACATTTTTTTTGTGCGCACGGTTATTCTGGAATCGTTTAAGATATCGACTTGAAATTTGGTACACGCTTGTATTTTAATGAGATCAGAAACTAGATTATATTTTGATCTTATTTCGTTGAAGAGTTTGGGGGTTAATGGGTGTAAACAGGCAAATCAAGTAAGTAAGGGTCCATGAAATTGGTATTTAGTATATACAAGAGAAAACAAATTTTGGCATTAGCCACCCTCATTACCACCCCCTCTATTAGTAAATCGAGTGAAAAAAAAACTATCATTTAGTGTGTGTACAAAAACCAAAGGCCTCGAAATATTGTTTTACTTCAACCACCCCTCATTTAAATCTGTTCCATTTGGAATTCAGCTATCCAATACAATTGTCCTCTCTCTCTCTTTCAACAGCAGAGAATTTGTGTGGTTTAATTCTAATGCTAGGAATCAAACAATCAAAGGATAACTATATTTCGTTCCTAGTAAAATTGACTGCCGATAGTTTCGAAAGTAGAACGACCTAATAAAATAACCGCATAGGCTTGTGAACCTGCAGTGGTGTTTAAGTAATGAGTTAGTAATTAACATGAAATACAAGCTCACACTAGGATATTTAATGATAAAAATTCCGCAAAAAGTCATTTCTTAACTAGAAAAATTGTGAGGTGCGCCGGATTACACCCAAACTTGCTATTATTTCCATTACTTAACATAATACCCTTGTTTGTGCCAAATATTCAGGGTATTATGGAAATTAGTCTAGTGTCAAGGTGAGTAAAAATTGGAAATAATATTTTTTTTTCGCATGGGCGAAGTGATAAAACTTCAGATTTCTTCGAAGTTGCATTAAATTTGCTAGTTATGTATTTTAACAGTCTGATGTTAAAAGTTAAAAATTCAAAATTCCGAATCCAATATGGCTGCCATAATTTTAATATTTTTGCAAATATTCAGGAAATTCTAATCAAGGAGATTTCAGGATTTCCTTCCTTCGTCGTTAAAGCTTAAAAAGGCCTGTTTTCGACCGCCTACAGTTTTAAATAAGAATTCTTGAAAGTAAGTTTTTTGGACTTCTTGAGCAAAAATAAGTGAAACTTTAATTAGAGCAAGTAAATAAACTATTCGTTATTAAAAATGAATGGAATGATATCTGAATAAATGGAGGTAGTAAAATACACAAGACAGTACACAAGCATGGAAAAATATCAAAAAAATAAATCAGTGTTAAAATTTTATTTTAATAGGGTCAATATGTCTTTCCGACACATTGACCCTATGCCAGTGAACTCTACAACAAAAAGCAGGATATTTACTTAAACCCGACGATAACAAAAAACACCAAACTTCAGCTATATTTTGTACCTGCCGCGGCGTTCGACCGAAAGTAAAAAATGCGTCACTTTGAGGACGCGCCAGCTTAACTTTCTATGCGAATGAAGGAAATATAAACATCTCGTATATATTCTTTCCCAACTAAGTTCCTTGCCCTATCACTGACCACGACAAATAACAGTGGCGTATCTTTGCAAGTTTTAATCCAACAAAAATTACTAAATTAAAATTACCTAGGATCACTCTAAAATTTTGCATGGACTTTCTCACATATAAGACTAGAACGCCATTTTATTTTCAGCATGTTGTGGTAAATCACCCTGTATAGAGGGATGTAATCCCCCCTTCCTCCTTCTTGATCTCCACCTTGCACGCACGAACAAAGAGAACTCTATTTCACGAAGTCCGATTGTGTATCAGGTTGGCAGCACTCAAAATAGTTCAGCATATAAATGTACTTCCTCCTAAAGGCACCAAATACCTCCTCCCCTTCCCATCTCTTCTAACCTTAGCATTTAATGAGTAGTAATAATCCAAGCAACGAATGCTCAAAAAAGGGTGTAGAGGGAAATGTTAGGGACAGAAAATTTGACTTCGGAACTTTGTTTGGACTAGTCTGGAGATGAACAAAAGTCCCCACTCCTAGGTGGTGAGCGGGGGCACTTTAATGGTCCCATTTTTCGTTTTTTCGGTTATATCTCGGAAACTATGCGTCGTAGCGGCTTGACCACTCTATACAAAATTGAAACTGACAAGAATCACAACTTACATTTGTCGATATGTTGTTGTTTTTTGCCTCACGTTAAAAAATTTAAAAATTTAATGCTATACAATTTCTTTTCTCACGACTTTTTCGTGGGAACAGCATTTGAAGAGTTATCTTAACAAATAGAGCAAAAAACGTGAGGTGAAAAAATTGTGTTCCGCAGAACAACATATCGACAAATGTAAGTAGTGATTCTTGTCAGCTTCAATTTTGTATAGAGTGGTCAAGTCGCTACGATGCATAGTTTCCGAGATATAAGCGAAAAACCAAAAAATGGGACCTTTAAAGTGCCCCCCCTCCGCTCATCAACTAGGAGTGGGGAGTTTTGATATGTTCATCTCCAGACTAGTCCAAACAAAGTTCCGAAGACAAATTTTCTGTCCCTAAAATTTCCCTCTATAATCATTCGTTGCCTGGCCTATAAGTGATATATTTAATATTCAGATATCACTCCATTTATTTTTATTTATCAGTTTATTTACCTGCTATAATTAATTAAGTTATTTTTGCTCAAGGAGTCCAAAAAACTTGCTGAAATGCTCAAAACTCGCGAAAGAAACGTATTTTCGAAAAAAGTGAAAAAACGCGGTTTCTTCAAAAAAAAATCGTTCTGTCAATCGTTGCCTTACGGCAATAAAAAAAGTTTTTAAACTCTCAAAACTTCCTAAAAAAAGACCTTTTACTCCATATTACCACACTTTTAATACACAAAACAGTATATGATTGTTGGAGACTCAGCAATTTCTTCAAGACATGTCTGTGAAAAGAAATCAGTTACAAATTTTGGTCAAATAAATACCTAATTAATCTACTGATAGAAATTCCTATAAAAATAGCACGCTAGCAGCTTTTCTCGACGAACACAAGGTAAAACAACAGGTGGGAGAAGCGCAAATTTAACCCACTCGAAGTGTGCGGTTCTACATTTTGGTGAGTTTTACATATAAAATACTTGGTGAACAATGTGCTTACAAATTATACAACTTGGTGACAAGTGTTATGTACACGGAATCATTTCTTACTCACACTAGTATTTTTTGATTTTGGTATTTCGTTACCCACTACTTTCTCTTCCACTACTTCTTCTGGCTAGAAATGTATTTACAAAACAAAGACGTAACAATGATAAATATGAGTGTTAGTTTCAAATCTGCACATTTATACAAGATGTAATAATAACTGTAGTCATTTTAGTACAGTCGTTACAAAATTATTCGGATTGAAATACGGGATATACATAAATAAGAAATATATATTTCATATATATTGCTATATTTGCATTATATTTGTAGAGGCATAAAAAAAAAAAGGTGAAGAACAAGTGCATTGGATTTGATTAAATCTGTCAATTACGGGTGAGTGTTCCCCCATTTGTTTTAATTTTTGTTTGTTTATGCTCCTATTTTTGTGTTTCTGCTTCTACAAATTTTCTTCTCCTTCTTAGTCTTCTGATTCCTCCGTTTTTGATTCTGGTAGAGCATATATCGTTACGATTTCTTTGTGGTATTCATTTTTCCCCCTCGTTTTCGTCTTGTTATTTTTGGGAGTAGTTGAATGATGCGTCTTTCATCTCTTCTCAAATTTCTTCTGTTGGCTTTTGTTGTTGCTGCGTTTTCTTCTAGTAATGTTGATGTTTTATGCCGCTGTTTTCGTCTTGCTGTTTTTGCGAATAGAGCCAGTGGTCCTTTTTTTTATTAGTTCTACTCGTTGTTTCGTTACGTTCCCTTCTTCCTCCAGCTTCTTGGTCCAATGTTGCAGTGGTATGTGTCTTCCCTCATGCGTATTATAGTTTCCTATATATTTTTTCAGATATCTGAAGGTTTGATTTATTCGTTGTCCTGTTGGGAGTGTTCCTTTTTTTTTTTTCGAAGAATCCTCTATCTTTTTTCTCGTCGTGGTTTCTCTCCGCCTCTCTTTCTCTTTTAGTTTTTCATTTATGTTCGACGTCGGGTGTTGTTTGTCTGTAGCTTTGTTCTTTTTTAGCTGTTCGTACTTGTTATTTTACCTTTTTACCTTTCTTGTTGGGCTCGTAGGTGACCATGTCTCTTTTTAACGTTTTTCTTGTGGCAACTTTTATTTTTGAACTCACTGATGTCCGGTCTAATTCTCCTGACAGTTCTTTTTATATTTCCTCGCAGTATTTCTTCTGGAAGTCTTCGTGCCGTAGTAGAGTGCTGTTCCAGGTACTGTATGGTGTTTTACTGTTTCCTTTACCTATTTTGTCTTCTTTTATTTCCAATCTCCCGTAAAGGATTTTGTATTCTGTATTGACTTCTGCTGTTCTTTTTGCTTTAATGTTTGTGATCCTTTCTCTCTACCTACCAGGATATGATCTATTTGTGAGATTGAGCTTCCATATCTATGTTGATTATAGAGAGGCTCTAGTTCATTGATGGATGTTAGCTAGCATGAACGGAATAAAATAATATGATGTTTTGTATATAGTCCGCTACTTGTTTTCGTAGGTTTTGCATAGCGTTGGTGTGTGCCGGGGTCGTTATGTTTTCTCCTCATAGCTGATGGCTTAATGCTCTTTATAGAGAGTTCCTGTTAAATTAAATTCGTTTTAATATTTTTAATAATTATGAAAAAAGAATTTACTTGAAGATTTACATAAGATATTTATGTAATGGCCATACGAATAATGCATTATTGATTATTTAGGATTTAATTCAAATTAAATTCGTTTGAATATTTTTAATAATTATTAGAAATAATTTATTTTAGGTTTACATAGGAATATCATGGCCATGCTTTATTAATTTATTGCCCAACCATGGTGACAGCGGTCGACATTTTCAAGGGTTTGGATGTATAAACACTACTCAGGTTATTTCTCTAAGAAATGTGTTTAAACTAGCTTTTCAATATTTCAACTGTAGTTGCTAACAATAAGTAAATAAAGTAAAGTCAAAATTAAAACTTAATAGGAAATTATTGCCCTGTAAAAAAGCGTTCCAATTGGTGCAAACGAAAAGTGTAAGGACTTATTTATCCCCGTTTTTGAGTATTTCCATTGATCTCTGATACTAATTCTGAACACCTCACCAGTATTAACTAAACATCATCTATAAAACATATGTATCAATTCATGCAGCATTATTCTAGCTTCAGTTCAACATCACTTTGTCAAAAATTAACAAGGTTTTAACCGACTTATACACACATTATTAAGAGTGTCACAAAAAGCACGTCCGTCGTCTAGCAGACCACTCGAGGAACTTCCATAATTGAGAGAGAATTTTTTAAAACAAAATATTTTGATTACCTACTGGATAAGTTAGACCTTTTCCAAAATAGTATTAATTTAATGTTTAAGACTTAATACAAAATTTCCCATTGCACTTGTTGTCACAATTAAAACTTTAAACGAAATTTACTTTGACTCCATTATTTTTAGTCTCACTCTTCTTTTTATTATTCAGGTTTTGAAGTTTTGCGATTAACGAATTATTCTGGTTGGCCTCCACTTGCTATATAACACGTCTGGCAGCACCACGCCATCTGTCGCGGTTGTCTGTAAGGCGCCCAGCCTCATTTTTACTCTAAACTTTAATAAACGACTGTACTAAAATTGACTACTTTTACCAACTATAAGTACCATAAACAACGAACTTACCTTTACATCTCCCCCACCAGGTTGATACTTAATATTGTCTTTGGACCCAACTTTCGATTTAGCCTTCTCCTTAAAATCTAACTTCATAGACTCGATTTTTTTCTCTCCACCTTTTGGTTTGTACGTCGCGTTTTCTAACGAACCTATTTTTGATTTGGCGTTCCATTGTAATTTTTGTTGTACTATCTATGTGCAGAAATACTTGTAAATGTGTGAGTTCTATTTGGTAAAACTAAATATTATCATTTCTCTATTGTTATCAAGGGGTGCATTTGCGTACTATGTACAAAGTGAACATCATGAGGTTTTTGTGTAGGTACCTAACTCAGCACTTGAAATTATTTGGAGTCGCAAAAAAACATCATTAAAAATAATAACTTTAGTTTGACTCTGAGAGAACTTCTGAAGATAAGTTTACTGGATATATATTAATTAAGTACAATAAAGTGAAAACTATGCAAAATATGAAAACTTCCAGCGTTGGAAGAATACTTATGTTTTCATTTCTGATTGTTATTTTTATTTTTATGGGGAGGTGACTAACTATTTTTCCGGAATCACACTAGTTTAGATATACAGGGAGTTCTAGATTTTCTCCATATTTTTGTAGCGGCCGCACATATTTGAAGAAAATTTGGTACAAATATGTATGTTTTAGTCCGATCAAAATCATGATTTATTTGGGAAAAATTTCAGGACCGGACTAAATTTTTATAATGTTGCCCATCACCCTGTATATCATTTTTTATGAAATGTTAGTACACGTTTGAAAAGTTATTGGACCAGTGAGTAACATAATGTTACATTTTACAAATAATTAAATTAACTAGCTAACGTTATTATTTTGTGAATTCCACAAATTGTTCTACATAAGAACTTGTTACCTGTTTTTTTATGTGATGTTAACGACACTAAGAGCAATATTATCAAATTTCCAGTCCTGGATTTTTTCCCAAATAAATTATACTTTTGAGTAAAAGAGTATATTTGTGCCAACTTGTATCCAAATATATACTGTCGTTCAAAAAATGTGGAGTAATGAAATATTAATATAAAAAAAATATTAGTCGATAATCATAAAACACTTCATATTTCAAAAATTATTATCATTCAAATGTAGGTTTGTTGAGTTTTGAACTGATCTAAATGTGCTTTTCCACTACACTACGTTCTTTTAAATCTAGGACACCCTGTATATCCATCCAACGTTGCTGTTTGAGTAATAGTGGAGTCAAATGTGAATTGTCTGGACAGGGCAGTTTTCCTATTAAGGTGTTCAGGGGGTCAACTTAAGTTCACAGCTCAGTTTTGCAGTTTCTGCGAGGTCGGCGTATTGTTTATTTAAACAATTTAATTTTTTAGATCCTGTTTTCCATCGGTTTTCCTTGAATATCTCGAAATCTGTAGTCCTATAGAATACAATAAAAAGAAGGAAAACGTCAATTTTGAGCTGTACAATAAAAGTACATAAACTATAATCCATTCCAATTGTTATTATTATTTAAAAAAAGGTAACATTGTCAAATTATGTGTTTTTAAACAAATCACTTTAAGGTCACGGAAAAAGACATTTTTTCTTCAAAATTTAAACCCGTTTTATTGCAGTTGTTTATAGTTTTCGAAATTTTAGTTATAAACAAATTCAAGTAACTCTCTGGTTTTTTTATGAAATCTAAAACGGTAAACGAGTAATGAAAGTAGATTAAAATAGCCAACTTTTGAAAAAAAATTAATGCTCTACTTGCATTTGGAGCTGAGATACGTTATTACTCCCACGTCCGGTGGAAATATAGTAACGACAAAAAAATTTTAAAAATTTTTTATTGTCCAAATAGGCTTAAAATGTCATGAAACGTCGAGATTTTAAGTTTGAGCGAAAAAAAATTTTCTGTCTGTCGGTCTGTCTGTAACTTTTTTTTGTGCGCACGTTTACTCTGGAACCGTTTAAGATATTGACTTGAAATTTGGTACACATATGTACTTTAACGAGATCTAGAACTAGATTATATTTTCATCTTGTTCCGTCGTTTCATCTTGTTGGGGGGTAAATTGGGGTAAATTTGGGGTAAATGGATAAATCAAGCGTCAAGAGTCCATGAAATTGGTATTTAGTATATACAAGAGAAGCTAAGGTCTCAAAAACAATTTTGACATTAGCCACCCCCATTACCACCCCCACCCCATTATTAAAGGGGATGAAAAAAAATTGTGATTTAGTGTGTGTACAAGAACCAGAAATCTCAAAATATTTTTTACTTCATCCACCCCCACTACCACCCCCTATCACCACCCCCACCCCGCTACCGATGTGGGGTATCGTTTCATGGGTTTTTGGGGTAGAGGATTTCAAATACTATATTATTAAAGCTCCTTAAACAATTATTTCCACATACAAAATTTTTTCGTTTTAAGTGACTTGGATAAAAAATCTGGATGTGGAAGTAGTGATTCCTTGGGCAGCGGTTTTTTACGTTTAGGTGACTTAAAAATAAACAAATCGATATTTCTTCTTGATATTTGGGCTGGTTATTCTCCAATGCTTATTATTTTGTTTCTACTGTTTGAAAATAATCCAAAGCTACAATTGTCAAAATAATATCGAACGCGTTGAGAACACAATGCACATTTTTAATTTTTTTTTAGTTTTTTTAATTTTTGTCACGAAAATGGTAAACCAACCTAACTTGAACAACTACCCTTATGTTCGTGTATAAAGTTTTGTAAAACGTCCGCATCCTGAATAAAAAGTGCTCGTCAATCAATCAATCAATCAATCAATCAATCAATCAATCAATCAATCAGTCAATCAAAACAAATTTATTAAAAAAACCGCTGCCCAAGGAATCATTACTTCCACATCCAGATTCTCTATCCAAGTCACTCACAACGAAAAAACTTTATATGTGAAAATAATTGTTTAGGGAACTTTAATAATATAATATTTGAAATCCTCTACCCCAAAAACCCATAAAACGATACCCCACATCGGTAGTGGGGTGGGGGGTGGTGATGGGGGTGATAGTGGGGGGTGGATGAAGTAAAAAAATATTTTGAGGTTTCTGGTTCCTGTACATACACTAAATCACAATTTTTTTTCATCTCCTTTAATAAAGGGGTGGCTAATGCCAAAAATTTTTTTGAGACCTTAGCTTCTCTTGTATATACTAAATACCATTTTTATGGACTCTTACCTGCTTGATTGACCTATTTACCCCAAATTTACCCCAATTTACCCCCCAACCCTTCGACTGAACAAGATGAAAATATAATCTAGTTCTAGATCTCGTTAAAGTACATATGTGTACCAAATTTTAAGTCAATATCTTAAACGGTTCCAGAGTAAACGTGCACCCAAAAAAAAAGTTAGACAGACAGACCGACAGACAAACAGAATTTTTTTTTTCGCTCAAACTTAAAATCTCGACGTTTCATGACATTTTAAGCCTATTTGGACAATAAAAATTTTTAAAATTTTTTTTGTCGTTACTATACTTCCACTGGACGTGGAAGCAATTAATAATTTTACTGTCCGACCCGAACACCCGTGTCCATTAACCATTAACCATTAAAGTACTTTATTCAAATCTTATATGTACATATCAAGTAGAATTAATATATTTCAGTATCTCAAAAGTATGTAATTTACACATTATGTTAATTGTAAAGGCGTAACAAACGCGCGTTGGCGTGATGCGCCCGGACAGTGGCTGGTGGTGGCCGGAGATATTGCTCATTAATTCTTTGTTATTGTATATTTAAAAAAAGGAAAGTTTTCTAGAGTAAAAGTGCATTTTGATTGTGTTGCCGTAGCTTCTGGTAATAGGCGAATATATGCTAGAGGAGGTATATGGCTCTGTGTTTCTAATAAAGGAAAAGAAATCTGAAAAACCTGCTTGAAATAATTACTTATCGTCCAAAAGATAAAAGTTTACATTTTTTATAGCAAAGTAGATAAATCCACTTTTTATAGTAAAATTTATATGAATAGAGATGTTGCATTAAGAGGATATGGTTTTAGTTGGTACGTGCAAATAAATACGTTTTATGTTTTCTGTTATCCTAGTACAGGATTCCTCAAAGGGGGTACGTTTTAGGTGCGAGATGGTACAGGGAAGGGATTTTGTGTGGAATTTTCCCGGATTATTGTCTCCTGAGGTTATATATCTCCAGTTTTTGATGGAGTAATTTATGGGTATGTCTGGAGTTATCATAACTTCTCAGGTCGGCAATATTCCGGGTGATATCCGAGACGTCTATTTTAAAAGTAAAAAATTTCTGGGAAGTCTCCCTGATATAATCGATGATCATTGGCATGGAAGTTATCCTATGGAGCTCCTCAATAGTAATGTATCTATGAGAGTTGGTCAATAAACGAAGCATTTTGTTTTGGGTTATCTGTATCCTGCTCAGCTGCGTGTTGGAAGCCCCATTCCAGGCCACGCAGCCATAAAGCAGGATAGGTCTGAATATGGATTTGTATAACGTTAATTTATTTTTGACGGTTAGTTTGCTTCGTCTATTCACCAATGGATACAGACGACTAAGGGCTCCATAGGACAGGTTTATTGCCCTGGTGATATGAGGGCCGAAACACAGCCTTTTATCTAGGGAAACTCCCAGATATTTTATGGTGTTACGCTCAGCAACTTCACGCCCTTCTACCTTTAATTTAGTAATGGTTTTAATGTTAGTAAATTTCCTGTTAAAGGTTATTGATTCTGTTTTTTCAGGATTTATTTTTATTTTCCATTTACTATAATATTCAAGAAGGTTATTTAAGTGGCACCTTATTTTTTGTGTGGCTGTCTGAGCGTAAAAGCTGCTGGCATATATAGTGACGTCATCGGCGTAGAGTAAAAGGGAAGTATTTGGGTGGGACGGAATATCGGAGGTAAAAAGGTTATAAAGGATGGGTGAGAGAGAGGACCCTTGAGGAACTCCTGCGGAGAGCCTGGTTTTATTGGAAAGCGAATTATTAACCCGTACCAGGATATATCTATCTGTTAAGAATGAGCTAATAAGCATTGTTATGTACTTGGGAAAATTGTGGATGGTATCCATTTTATATATTAGTCCATTCCTCCACGTGGAATCGAACGCTTTTTCAATATCAATTAGTAGGACAACGTTGCATTGCTTTTTGTTGAAGCTATACAACGTGTCCTGGACTAATTTGCAGATCGCATGAGTCGTCGTATGTCCCGGCCTAAAGCCGAACTGTTGGGTGGGCAGGAGATGCTTCTTCCCCACGAGCCTGTTGAGGTGCCCTAAAATCACCTTTTCGGCCAATTTTGACAGGGTATTTAAGAGGGAGATTGGCCGATAACTCCCCGGCTCGTGCGGGAGCTTTCTCGGCTTTAGGATCGGGACAATGACAGCAATTTTCCACTTAGGGGGAAAATACTGCAGTTTAATGATAGAGTTAATAATGTACGTAATTTGTACAATCGCTTTTTGGGGTAGATTTTTAAGGATTATGTTAGGGATTGAGTCTATCCCTGGGGCTTTATTGTTAGGGGAAGCTTTTATAAATTTTTGCACTTCCGAAGGGGTAGTTAGAAGTTTTGGGAGTTTACGGGGAGGGATGGGGTATCTGGGAAGCAGGTTGCGAACATGAGCCGTAACCTGCTCTTGGAAGGGGGTGGAGTTTGGAGGGGTTGTATTTGTAGTTTGCAGGTACTCGGCGATGACGTCAGCTTTTTCACCCGTGTCCGGAGCCAGCCTGAAATCTACCGTGCGAAGCATCGCTGTAGCAATTGAAAGGCTGAACAGAGTGAGGCCGGGAAAGATTATTGGAATAATAGTAAACAAGTGACCAACTCCTTTTACAAAAAGTAAATTAAAAGGCAATTAAAATAAAAACTTATCTAACGACGTAAATTTAAAATAATTTGTATAAATGTATATGTAATATAATTAAAGGGTATAAAAAATGTATAAAATTAGTGCTCGTTGCCTTACCCACTGGGTTACCTTGCTACTAAAGTCTGGTTTGTAAAAACAATATAATATTTGGAGATATTTGGTGATTTTCGGATCACTAACAAAATCGCTAAAAACCCCATTTTCGGGCCTCTATACAGTATCTTTTAACAATTGTGGCTTTGGATCATTTTCAAGTAGCAGAGAAAATAATAGACATTGGAGAATTACCAGTACAAATTTCAATAAGAAATATCGATTTATTTATTTATAAGTGATCTAGACGTAAAAACTGACGTATCTCAGCCCAAAATGCAAGTAGAGCATACAATTTTTTTTTTAAAGTTGGCTTTTTAATCTTCTTTCATTATCCCTTTACCATTTTTGATTTCATAAAAAACAACAGTTGTTTGTAACTACAATTTCGAAAATTATAAACAACTGCAATAAAAAGGGTCTAAATTTTGAAAAAAAAAATTTTTTTCCGTGATCTTATTCACAAGGGTGCAATGTTTTAGCAACAATTGTATATTTGAGTCGTTTTAATAATCATTTTGATTTGAAACTTTAAGTGTTGATTGTACTTTAATATTTCTCCAAAATTTCATTGAATATTATCCATTATTTTTGAAAGAAAAGTGATTTGTTTAGAAACGCATAATTTTGCAATATTCAATTTTTTTTAAACAATAATAACAATTGTAATGAATTATAGTTCATGTACTTTTGTTATGCAGCTCATAACGAACATTTTCCTTCTTTTTGTTGTTTTCCATAGGACTTATAGGTATCGAGATATTCAAAGAAAACCGATGGAAAACACGGACTAAAAATTAAGTAAGTGTTTAAATAAACAATACGCAGACCTCGCAGAAATTGCAAAACTGAACTGTGAACTTAAGTTGATCCCCTGAACACGTTAAACCAAAAAAATTGCTCTGACCAGACAATTCATATTGCGAATTTTTTACTCCTAATTTAACTCCACTATAAGATCCATACTATTATTATTGTGATCAGCTTGTGACTTTAAATTATTTACGGACGTCTCTCTACAGGAGGTTGTAAAGTTTGCATAGCTTAATTTTTTTAACTTACTGTATTTTATTATAGTGTTTTCTACTGTAATATATAATATAACCTATAGCAACAACATCTTAATAATCGATGTTGTTTTTTTAATTGTACTTAGTTTTCTATATGGACTTGAGAGCTGTGCTTATATTATTTACTGCATCAACAACGATAACTAAAGTAACTACTCACAAGAGAGAAATGACAATACAACCTAACAGTATTTAGTTATTTCTTCTACAATACACGTTACATGTGCGAAAATCGATAGATACCACTACATATCAACTATTTGTTACACAATATTATAGGTGTCTAAATTACAGATTCCTCTTTGTGATGGTTGATAGTACTGCTAAAATGTTTGTGATTAATTTTATTAAGACTATTGCCAGTTGTGTTACATATTATATACAAAATTTTGATTACCATTTCACCCATTTTTTACAATTCTTTTGTCGTAGCCAATTTATTTCATCGATCTAAAATTAACAGTTGCTAGATTAAGGTGTCAAAACGGAAAATAATTTCAGGCATGTCTCTGATATAGCAGCTACAATAACACCAAGTTAGTATGGCAATCAAATCACGATATGGTCATCTCAGAAATATTCCATGGGAAATATGACATAAATAATAATTTTAACGTATTTTTTAACAATACTTAATAAAATTCGAATTTCTCAGTTATTATGGTCCGCTCGAAAATTTGTTCTTCATTCGAAATTGCTGCAGAAAATGATTTTAGATTTTACTTAAAGAAATCACTACATCCAATGGCTCCTTAGTTTGCCACGTACATATGTAAATTAAGAGAGGATTTCATATTTACATCAAAATTTTATAGTGAATCTTACCTATGTGTCTTTGAATGAAGCGTTGTCACCCATCTTACAGAGCGACATATAAAGCTATTGGTCATCACCATGCTTACGAGTAATTTCCATCAAAAACTTTTTTGTTGCAGTATAAAGCCAAAACTACGCTTCACTCAATTTGGTTACCAATTTTGGTATTTAAGAGAGTACATTAATATATTGGCTGTTTTTACCATGTTTTTTTCTTACCTTTTTCTCTCCTCCCTGAGGTACGTATTTGTCGTTTTTCGCTTGTATCCTGGGCCCTGCCGCTTTGAAATCTAACTTTTTGGTTTCTATTTTCACTTTTCCTCCCCCAGGCTTGTAACTGGTATTTTGTAAAGATCCAATTTTGGATGTGACTACCTTCAAGTTAGGTGAAGGTGCAGATCCTACTTGGATCTTATTCATAGGAACTTCTGAAATGAAATTCATTTATTTTATTGCATGATGCACATTACATAAACACGACATAGAGGAGTGAAAAAGAGGTAAAATTGTGTCGTTTTTTTTTTATGAGCTTAGAACAAGATCAGACACAGTGGGTATTACCAACAACATCATTTTACACGTAAAAACACAAAATACGACATTTTTTAGTGGTCACAGATATTGTTATTTAAAAAAAAGTGTAAAATTTAATTTTTTTTTAAATCATGTTTTTTTGTACATCCATTGCCATATCTCAAAAATGAATTGAGCTATCGATGTGAACTTTTTTTGTTATAAAACACACACTTAAGCGCTTCTTTCTATTCATAGGATTGCTAATAAAAAAAATGTGAACATGCCAAAAACGTAGATGACCCTGAAAGTTTAGAGAATACGCAATCAAATTTTCACTAAGCGAGGAACTTTTTTGTTTTTGAAAATTTTGTGTAACATGCTGTGAAGAATATTAAGTCAATAGACTAAAAAAGTTTTTAGAAAAAAAATATTTTCATTATTAGCAATAGTTTGCTAGTTACGAATTTTTTAGTATGGAGGAATTGTCGAAGCGTACGCGCGCCGTACCTAAGAATAATAATGATTATTGTGTGTAACGGAACTTTTCATTATTATTTTTTTATGTTTAGGACTGTTTTATCACGTTTTAGGATCTGAAAGGATAACTTATTTTTTCCAGTGACACATTAAGGACTAAGGTTGAAAGCAAAAAGGAATTAAAAATCTTAAATGGAGTATGCATTGCATTGGGATTTTGGAAACGGTGAAAAATAATATTATAGTAAAATGGAAAAAAAGTTGCGCAACTAGGGGGCTAATAAAATCCCATAAACAGAAGTTTAGGAAAAGTAATAATTTTGGACTGTTTTGATAAAAAGTAAACGAGTATCGAAAGTATCGAGTTTTCCTTTTTTTGCGTTATTATTGGAGCTAAATAAAAAAGACAGTTTCTTACAGCACGTGGCAATCTTAATATTTGTATCCGACATTTCCTATGTCAGAGTCCCTATCCGAAACTCCCATGCATTGCATTTTTACCCTAGATCCACACAATAACACAGGTCGACAAAAAAAAAATCTGCTACAAGGACTAAACCTATCATGCCTTAAGTATTTTTGTGTGCTGAATCCGAATTTTCCACTTAGATTTCGAGCAAACGTCAAACATTGTCAAAAAAATCGTATTTTGACGATATAAACCGGGATTTACTCGAAATCTACGCGGTAAAAAAAATTTAAATTGAAAATTGAAAATTCGGATTCAGCACACAAAAATACATAAGGAATAAGTTTAGTCCTTGGAACAGAACTTTTTTCTTGTAGATCTGTGGCACAGGTGCACTTTGTACACAAGTCTACAAAAAAAGAAATTCTGTTCCAATGACTAAATCCATCATTCCTTATGTATTTTTGTATGCTGAATCCGAATTTTCAATTAAAAAAATTTTTACCGAGTAGATTTCGAGTAAATCCCGGTTTCTATCGTCAAAATACGTTTTTTTTGACAATAAAAACCGGAATTTACTCGAAATCTACGCGGTAGAAAATTTTTTTAATTGAAAATTCGGATTCAGCACACAAAAATACTTAAGGCATGATAGGTTTAGTCCTTGGAGCAGAATTTTTTTTTTGTAGAATTGAGTAAACGTGTTATTTTCGCCTAAACTATGTAACAAAAAAGAAAAAAACATCCTAAGTTAAGTCTTTTTTAATTTCCTAATTATAGTCTCTAACCTCTGTTTACATGGCTTGTGCACAAGTTTATCGTTTTCCTCTATTACTACGCCACATAAAATTCACTCCATTTTACAATGAAACTTAGATTGCTTATTTATCTTAAATATTTTTTAAGTAGATAATCCACGCACAATTCGCACAATGACCATACGTTCTACAATATAATACAAGTGGTAATAAGAGAAAGAATATCGATACACATTTTACTTCCACATTCAGTGGAAATATAGTATGGACAAAAATATTTTTGAAAATTTTTATTGTCCAAATAGGCTTAGAATGTCATGAAACGTCGACATTTTAAGTTTGAGCAAAAAAAAATTCTGTCTGTCGGTCTGTCTGTAACTTTTTTGTGCGCACGATTACTCTGGAACCGTTTAAGATATTAACTTGAAATTTGGTACACGTACCATGTATTTTAACGAGATTTGAAACTAGATTATTTCGTTAAAGGGTTGGGGGTAAATGGAGGTAAATAGGCAAATCAAGCAAGTAAGAGTCCATAAAACTGGTATTTAGTATATATAAGAGAAGCTAAGCTCTCAATTTTTTTTTTTTTGGCATTAACCACCCCCATTACCAACTCCCATCCCATTATTCAAGGGGGCGAAAAAAATAAAATTGTCATTTAGTGTGTGTACAAGAACCAAGGGCCTCAAATTTTTTTTTTTACTTTATCCACCACTACTACCACCCCCCTTCCACCACCCTCAGCCTCACTACCGATGTGGCATATCGTTTTATAGGTTTTTGGGGTAGACGATTTCAAATATTATATTATTAAAGTTCCATAAAAAATGATTTCCACATTCAAATTTTTTTCGTTCTGAGAGACTCGGATAGAAGATCTAGATGTGGAAGTAGTGATTCCTTGGGCAGCGGTTTTATAATTTGACCTTCGACGAAAACGAATAACGTTGATAGTACACCGCCCTGAGACTAGTTAATTTTAGTGGACGCGGGCGTATTAATACTCAATTTCTGCAATTCGCGCGCTCTAAAAAAATCACTGTACCTAAACTATAAAAGACACAATAAAAATTATGCTATCAAAAACTTTTTTGGTCTTTTGGCTTTATTTTCTGAACTTTCATGGTTATCTAAGTTTTTAACAAACTTAAAAATGTTTTAGTTAACAATACTATACACAGATAGAAGCGCTTAAGTGTGTGTTTTATAACAAAAAAAGTTCATGTGGATGGCTCCATTCGTTTTTGAGTTATGGCATTAGATGTTCAAAAAAACATGATAAAAAATAAATAAATTTCACACCTTTTTAAAAATAACAATGTCCGTGACCACTAAAAAATGTCGTATTTCATGATTTCTAATTAACATCGATCTACTTAACGAAATGGTGTATATCTAGGTTTGTTCTAAGATTAAAAAAAAAACTCGAGAAGGATGCGACTTTTCCCCTGTTTTTTACTCCACTAACAGTTTTGAGAACTCGGCAGCTGAGTTCTGAACAACTTGTGTTTGCCAGGGTACTTAATATTAATTTGGTGTAATGTACAATGGAAATAGTATCATATCATAGAGATCGGACGAGAAAATCATTTTCTAGATCTTAATACATACGCAGTATACATTTTTATTGAAGATTAGCCAACATTGTTTTGGAAAATGAATTAAGAGAGAGATATTTTCAGAATATGATATTGAGAGACGTTTGCTTTTTAAAAACACTTGTCTTTTTATCTGGAAGTGAATGCCCAATTTTTTTCGGAAAAGAAATTAACATATAAGTTTACGTTAAAAAAAAATAAGATCGTATCCGCTTTGTTTTTTCTCTTTTCATTTTCTTCTTCTTTTTCATCATTTTTTCCTTGTTCTTTTACATTTTTTTCTAATTTTCTTTATGGAAATAATTCCGACAGCTTCTGTTGCGCATGTTTTATTTTACAATAATTTATAATAAACGACAAATACAAATGTTTTAAAGGGAATATCCAAGTGACTCACTTTTTTTATCGGATGCTGATCCTGGAGTGGTGGCATTTGAGTCCGGGCTCTTTAGACTAGGTGACTTCGATCCCCTTGACAAAGACCTGGCTGTTGGTGTAGTGGAGGAGGTTCGTGATTTGGAAATTTTCCTGGGAGATTTATTTTCACCATTACTTGACTGGTCCTGCAAATGCATCAAGTGCGTTTAAAAGTTATTTACGATACAAGTGGGATAACAATGATTATCCCACATACATCGTACAAAATCTTATCTACGGTCATTAGAAATTCCCCAGATCCATCATATTCTATCATAAAATCAAAATCAGTTATTTAGAACGCAAGTTATCTATGCATAGTGATTCTACACAGTGGCAACCAGGTTTCTAAGGTCGCTTTTGTTGGTGGCTCGGAGGGGCATCAAATTGAGGGTAAAGGAGGGCAAAAATTTTTTTTGGATTTCTAATAGTATCCATTCCATGAGGCGATAAATTTTTTTTTTAGATTTTTAATAGTACTCCTCCATGAGGTGGAAAAAAGTGTTTGGATTTTTCTTTATATTTTATTTGTATTCCCTCATGAGGCGATAATTTTTTTTTGAGATTTTTAATAGCATCTCGCTGTATGAGGCGGAAAAAAAATTTTTTCGGATTTTTATTGGTCAAAAAAGGTAATAATGTTACCAACGAGAAGGTCTTGTTAGAGTATTCTGGGCATTTATGAAAGACTCAGAAACCTTCTTCTCTCTGGGCGTATTATTCGATGTTGTGTAGTGTTATATTCATGAAGAGAAATGTGGATATCTGCAAACTTACACATTTAATCGCGTTATTGAAAAGAGAATATAAAGGATATAGACTTAACAATTCGAGATTTTAAGTAAGTAGAACATTGCTAAGTATTTGCATGAAGCTGACGACAGCACAGCTCTAATAAAGAAAGTTGAGTTCATTATTGGACTTGCAAGTAGATGCAGAAGAGAAGAGTTGACAAAATTACTAGTGGAACATCCCCGGTTTCACCTCGTTTATTCGTCATATGGTCAATCAAAACTATTAGTTGACACAACTCACAGCTTTTTCCTCTATGATCTCTTATCTATATACATAGCACAATGGCCCAATATGTGGTAAAAGTATAGTTAAAATTTCACAGAATGTGTTAAAAAAATAAATGAACTGACGGAATTACCTACAAAAAGATGGCGTCAATAGATTTAGGGCGGGAAGCTTAGGTGTCGCTTCTGGTAGTTCTCTTTTCTGTACTGTTACCCTCCAGATATGAAGCTAACCAGTGATATGCAGGACCTCGTATTCCATATGCATATAATTTATACCACTATTTATATACTGTAAAAAAGCAATACTTACATTTCCTTGTGTAGATTCGTCCACACCGCTATCATTGTCGCCTTCTGAAACAAAACACACCAGTATTAAAATCAATCGGAATTAACGCTTTGAAAGCCATACTAACTAAAAGTGATAAAAATAATAACCTGATCTTGCTGGAGATTTCGCTTTCGGTGGCTTGTCCAAGTTCAGATATCTCGTATTCTTGCTCGACCCTTCCTTGGTACCATTTTCCACAACAGTTTGCGGTTTGGTGTTGTAATGATGGATATTTTCTGGTCTACCGCCCTGGCTGTTAGGACTTTGCGCCTGGGGCCTAGGGCTCAGTGGTGGTCTAGGATTTTGGTATTGAGGTCTGGAATTTTGATACTGGGGACTTTGTGGTTCTGGCCTGGGACTAAGAGGTTGCTGCTTGGGACTTTGAGGCTTAGGGCTTTGCGGGTTGGTAATATTATAAGGTCTGTTACTACTAGTGCTATCTGGAGTCTTGCTAATGGTTGGTTGCGATTTCTCACTTGTGCTGTGACTCATATCTGGACTCTTTTGAGACACATCGGTTAAAGAACTCGGAGATCTGTCTTCATCCTCAACGATCTTATTCATTCTCGACATAGAGCGAGACTCTGGTCTAGAAGGTATCTCAACTTCTTGCTTTTTATCTAGGTTCTCCGTAGAGCCCGAAATGGAGCTTTGCCTGGAACCCGGTCTGCCTTCTCCAAGACTATCTACACTGCTTATGGACCTTCTTCGAGCTTCTTCCTTAGACTCATTCGGTGGCTCTGGAGGGTTCGAGCTCAAACTATAGCTCCTGTTGTTCATAGCGGCTATGGAGGGCGCTTTAATATGATCATTTGTGGTGTTTTTGTTATCATCAGCGACTTTAGAATGGTCAATCTCTGTAGTATCCAGAGTTTGACTTCTAGACAGCAGTTCTTCTTGAATCAGCGGTCTTGGTGCTGGAAACGACGGCACTGACCTCTGATGAATCAAGCCTGTAGGTCGTTGATTTTGCACTGGAACTCTGGGGAACGGAGTTGGAGGTCTGTAGTTGGCCCTGTTCTGTGGGAACGGTTGACCTGGAGGCCCTTGAACTACTTGGGGGCGTTGTCCAGGTCCTGGTACTGGGTTTCGTTGGATATACTGCTGTGTACCTGGCAATGGAGGTGGTCGTACTTGTCCGGGGGGAATAGGCGAGCTAGGCTGGTTTGGAAATGGAGGGCGAAACTGGAAAGAACTTCTGCTGTCTATTCTTGTTAAAGGTCTCTGTGGATTGGTTGGTACTTCAGGCTGGGGTATCTGTTGATACTGAGGAGGCTGCGATAGTTGTGGAGGTTGAGTAGGTTGTGGAAGTGGTAGATGAGGTCCTTTCCCGTTTTGTTGTAAATTTGGCTGGCAAAAATTTGTATGGTTTACAATCAAGCTATATAAAGAAGTCTGAGTTATATGGGCTTCCGAATTTCCTTTATTTAAGAAATTCATGAATTGGTTATAATTTAAAGAAGTGGCGTAATTTGCAAAGGAAAAACACACAAATCAAGAACACCTGTCGTCTGATATTATCTAGAGGGGCGGTCACAGTCTGGATAATTTGGATACTTTAACGACAAAATAACATTTATAAATTAATAAATTGGGTCCTAGTAATTTTGACCTACTAGATTTACCATTTGACCACTGTGAGCGCTATTATTTTTTGCATTTTGTTGTGAATCCGTGATTCAAACACGTCCATGGATTGACTTTTATTAAAATTGCAGAACGTAAAATTTTCTGTAAAACTGGTATATCGACTACGCAATGGCTTAGTCGCTATTGTAAAAAATAAACTGAGATTGTTATGTTCGAAAGGTCAATATTCAATTTTTTATTACATATAGAACTCTTAGTTTAAGAATAGGTGTTAAATATTTCAAAAATAAAAATCCAGGAAAGAAGTATAGCCCAAAACTTTCTGGGTACATTTAATACCCGAATTTATTTCATGGTAATATAAAATATCGTCCCTTATCAGACATACCAGATACATGAACTTTAAAAGCTTTATTATTCACAAACCTCTTACCAGGAAATTATAGTATTGCTCCTCTCATTAACATTGCTGTATTAATTTGAATACCTAGACAGTTCGTTTTCTTGCTCTACTGCATTTTCATTTAAGACTTCATGTCTGATGAGGGCCGATATGTATTAACAGAGGTGAATTTCCGCATTATTTCACATCAAATAGCTATATTTGTACCGATGTCCTTTAGCTTCCCTTTGACATTTTCAGCACAGTCCAATTCAGATCAGAATCTTAGAAATAAATCAAGCTTGTCACATTTTAAATAGAACAAAACGTACATGAGATATACGACCCAATAAAATATAACGATTGTCATGTCAATCTTATGCCAGCAAAGTTCAGGTATCGATTTTCCCAAATATGCGAGTATACGGTATCTGAAATTATAGTGATCGAAATAAACGTTAGAAAAAAAATCTAACGGAAAGAGATTTTAAGTATTCCGCGGGTAGAATTCTGTTTTGGTGACAGTGCCAGGCGCGCGTAGTTCCGATTGCATATTCCGTGGAAAGTGCTGTTTTCCTATTTGAAGCAGGTCAGGTGATGTGACTGAAAACTGTCTACTTAATCTTTCTTATGTCGCATTTTAAGAGGAAAAGTTATTCTTTATAAAAAAATTTGCTTAGAAAAAGTAAATATACACAGATAATGAGGAATGTCTTTTTTCCGAAAAACAATTCATTAAGTTATTGAATATTTAATGTTTAAAAAATGTAATCTTAAGGAGGCTGTAAATCAAAAACCATAAATTAAAATAACAATATTTTGGATATAGGGGTTTCAAAAGATGGTGATCAATAATACTGTGTTACTGTTTCCGTAAAAAAGTGCCTAATATGACTTCTAGAAAAATCGACCACTTCTTTCTTAATAAAATTGCACGCCAAAAAGTGACGCCAAAAACCGCCCATTTTCTCGCCCTCGAATTTTGTTTCAAACTAAGTACTAAATTATTATTAATGATGAGAACATCCTGAATAAAAAATTTGGCAATAAAAGAAAGCTTATTAACATATCCGCATTAGCAGAAGAGTGCGGACCTCAAAAATGTTCGGCTTTACTGGGCCTTCATTCATTTCATGGATGCGACTCAGTCAGTACCTTTAAGGAAAAAAGAAAAACCCCTAAAAATGTTATTTTCTCCCAAATATACCAAATATATCCGAACATTTCAAGATTTGGGGAGCTGCTGGAATATTGACGATAAATTAGTCGCATCATTAGGGGAGTTTACATGTGCCATATATGGATCAAAGAAATGCGCTAGCGTGGATGAGCTTCGCCTAGTTGTCATTAGATAGAAATATGGTGACAAAGATGTATCTGTATCAATTGACACTAAAGTTGATTTTTCTTCGATTCCGTCATCAAGAGCTTACCTTATCGAGCATATTAAAAGAAGTGTTTACCAAACATGTATTTGGCGATTAGCCAACGGAGGTATTCACAATATCCCAAAGCTTCGGAATGATTAAGGATGGCAAGAAAATGGAGAACTTCCTTGGTCTTTGGTGTTCAGCAGATAAAATACTGCCTCAATCGCTTACTGAAATTCTTCAGGAGATGATTCCAAATCAAATCATAATAGACGAAAGTGAGGATGATAACGATATTATAAATGAAGCAATAGAGGAAGGAGACTTGGAAGAAATATTCGATGTATCGGGAGACAGCGATAGTGAATCTGAAAGCGAATGAGGTGTTACGTTTTATATTTTATTTTAAGAGCTGAATCATTTATCTGGAAAATGGTAACTCCTAATATTGTATAGGAACAAAATTTTATGCACGTTGTTTTTTGTGAAAAAAGTTTTTATCCATCCTTTTTAGTTTTTGTGTTAATTGACAAAAACAATATTTTCAAATGTTTTCTTTTATAAATGGACGCCATTTTGAAAGTACAGCCAGTTTTTTTTGGGGACATGTCTAAAATTGTTCCTTAGGCTTTAATCTTTATGAAAAATATTGTCCCACCAAGGATCGGGGTAATAAATACAGAATACTTTTTTCATATTTATAAAAAATATATAGAAAAAGATTGAAGTTTATTGTTTAATTAATTTCTTCATAAATACTCGCGTTTACCTACAAGAAATTCTTGCTCTTAAAGATTCGGAGAAACGTGTGATTTTTGAATACAATATGTCGTAAACTGTAATTTGTGGTCTTTTTAAGTTAATAAACAAAGATAAGGTTCATACCACCTGAACTAAAGAAATATATCAATTGAATTCTGTCCTGTTTACTGTACATAAAAGATGAGTATTTAGACATGAATTTATTCATAGTTAGTTTAGTAGTATAGGTAGAAGACGTTTTGCGCATAGGTTTAGTGAACTCATTTTCATATCTTCGTGTCTGGTCTAGCTCAAACACGTAAACATTCAATTATGCTACAATATGAATAAAAATTCTTAACTTATGCTGTTCGACCTCAACATTGATTTATAGAGAGATGAGAGCGAATAAAATTAGTACTTATCCCTATTAAAAGTTGTCAAACTTCCCTTACCATATCCTTTTTAATGATTTCATCCTTCAGTGTGGAGTTATATTCTGTCGAAGGACCATTGACAATATTTGACTCCTGCGACATTTTGCAACTCGTATACCGTAGGTATACTGCAATGAATTTTAAATTCAATTAAAGTTTTTGAAACTATCTACGTTTTGCCAACAAGTTATTGGAATTAGGGTGGTAACTATTAGCAACTAAACTACTTTTGTCTAATTCTTGAACGACCTATGTATTGTGGGTATCTAGTTTATCAGTTTTGGTGTGTCTATGGTGCAGACTACGGAGAAAAATATTTCCAAGCCTTTTACGAACTGTAAATTCGTTAACTTTTTATAGAATTCATCCTTAACAGTTCGAAATTGGCTATAAGCAGTGGAGGAAATGAATTCTAATTTTCTTTAAGAAGGAAAATGTCTTGGAATAGAGAGATATTTTTAATATCTTATTTTGGATATCATAGAGTTTGCAGAGAATACCTTATTTTGTCAGTGAAGCACAAGCCATCTTTCCGGGTTTTTTCAAAAAACGCTTTTGTAACTTGTCTCTGCCTTGCATTTTTTGAATATTTTTGCTTCTATTGGTCGAATTGAATAGTTCACTGCATATTTATACTGCACATTAAAAACTCAAAGCAGCCTACTAAGCTAATATAAAGGAAGATAAAGAATTTATCTACATCTGTTTATCTATGATGTCCAAAATAAGTTAATAAATAAAAACAGCAATTCCAAGAAAATTTCTTTTTCACGAAAATGTTCGTTCATTTGTATCCGCTAAAAATTGTTAATTTATATTTATAAATAAAGTCAGTATTCCTGGAGTGCAACAATTTAAAAATATGTAAATATTATGCCCTAATAATTAACCATCAATAAGAGTAAGCAAATTTATGGACAATATTTTTTCAATAACGTCGGTTAAATACCTAAGCTAATGGTAGTCTAATGTAGTTTTACCTATAGTACAATAACTAAATTCTAAGTGAACAAACATTTTATCTTCTAACCTATATTTGCATACCTTTGCAAAATACTTGTGCTTTTGTGACATACTTAAACAGAACAATGTGATTATTATCGAGCCAAGCCCTACTAAAAATAATACATATGCTCATGACGCACCTTTGTCGTATAAGAGGGATGAAAAATAAATAGTTGTTAAGGTAATATGGAATAGGTATCGGCTTCTTCGATTATAAACCACTTAAATCAATTATAAATTATCGTATATTATTTATAAAAAGGTACATTGTCTCGGAAATTGTTAACCCGTGAGGTATTTATTATTTATGTACAGGGTGTTTCAATGAGGTCACGACAAACTTCCCTATCGTCAAAAAAAAAACAAAAAACAAAAATAACGTTTTTTCCTGAAATAGTTCTACGATGCTTCGAAAGTATGATATTAAACAGAAACATCAAGATGGATGAACTGGACTCGGTGGTACTTTTCCCTGGCCCTCTCGGTCACCGGATTTGACGCCTCTCGATTACTTTTAGTAGGGACATGTAAAAGGTAAAGTTTGATAGACAATTTGAACACCTCTTGTAGGTGAATCAAAGAATGTTTTTTTTAAATTCCGTTTGATTCGTAATAAGATGTAGGTACTTTTGGGTTACTATAATACACTTTTTGAGCGTGTTATATTAAACAAGGCTATAATTACGATGAGCAGACAACGCAGAACGAGACTTTCAGGTTGATACTAGTCATAACTTTTCATAAACAACCTTATTTTAAAAATATATATTCTAAATAGCAAATAAGAATTTGTCCTGGCAGCCCATTTATTTCTATTGCTTTTCATGATCGGATTGCGAATAAAAAAACCACAGAATTATTATGTCGAACTTTATTGAATCATATTAGCATAAAAAAAACAACGAAGTGGCACTGGGAGATGGGACTTTCATGATTCTTACGAGTTATTTAAAAGATATGAGGACGTAAAATATTTCCATGTTCATGCTTTTTGGCACATGGCGTCGCCTAGCATTCGGTTTCGTGAGATGTTCAATATGGATGAGACCTTAAATTCACCATAAAAATGGTAAATATTACAGCCCCAATACTTTTTATAAGTGATAGTGAATCAATGAATCGATTTACTTTTTGTTGATGTTATTGTTATAGAACATCCCAGAATCGACCTGAGTCGAAGACTAAATAAACATTTCGACTTAGGTCAAAATTCATTTAAAGACATTTTAGTGCATAACATAAAAGATTGAAAGGCATCAGCGCCAGCGCCAAAAGAACTCATATGCGTTCACAGAGACGTACTAGGTGAACATTTGAAGAAACACTGAATTTTCACTTAGGAGAATAAGAGATGTCCAGGCCGCAAGAGTAATAGTATATTGTGGTCATGGGAAAGCCCACTGAAAATAAAAGTATAATTTTGGTCAAAGACTAAAATACATTATACTTTTTCAAAAGTGTGCCAAAGTTGGACTAAATATTTTTCTGGACAAAGAAAAAGAAATAATATATTTTTTAAGAAGTACGCTAAAAATGTATTTTGAAAATATCACCCTGAGAGAAATTTGTATAACTCATATATAGTTGAACTCATATGGAATTCCGTTCTTGTGAATGATATAATCACGATAAAGAACTTTAAAGCTAACCATTGTATGGTAGCATTAAAAGCTCTCTAGAAGAGGTGGTCGACCTTGCCCTACTTGGGGGAGGCGATTCTATTCAAATTTTATAATTTACTTCCACATCCAGTGGAAGAATGGTAACGCAAAAAAACATTGAAAATTTTTATTGTTCAGATAGGCTTAAAATGTCATGAAACGTCGAGATTGTAAGTTTGAGCAAAAAAAAATTCTGTCTGTCTGTCTGTCGGTCTGCCTGTAACTTTATTTGTGCGCACGTTTACTCTGGAATCGTTTACTTGACTTGAAATTTGGTACACGTACGTATTTTAACGAGATCTGGCACTGGATTATATTTTGATCTTATTCCGTTGAAGTAAGAATGAACAATAGCGAGGCCCCGGACAGACTTCACGCTCTGGTTAACAACCGGTGCTGTCTTCTTTCCAGGGAAGATAGTGGGCAATTGGCTACTGGGCCCAGGGAGTTGGCCCACCAGGCTCCCTGGGCGAAATTACTAGTGTGGACACAAGGAAAGTTCTGAAAAAAATCCAACTTACTACCTGGAATGAAAGAGAACTCTTACAGTCTGGAGAATTATGTCTACTGGAGAAAGAACTGGCAGACTTGAACATCAAAATAGCAGGTCTTTCGGACATGCATTATAGGGACACCGGACATTTTACATCCACGATGGGAAGCATGATATGCTTCTCCAGAGATAATAACATCAACCGAAATGGAGTAGGATTCTGGATCTCGAAAAAAATAGCTGGATCAGTCCTCGGATAACGATCAGTCAGTGATCAGATAATCTACCTAAGGATCAACGCCAAGGCAACAGTAGTAAATTTAGTGCAAGTATATGCACCTACAACTGCTATTCAGACAGCAGTTGGAAGCGTTTTACGAAAATCTAGAAACATTATTCCACACTATTCCAAACTGGGAAATTATCATTGTTATGGGTAACGTCAATACCAAAGTCAGTGCCACACTAGAGGATGATCACCTGCGAGCTGTTGTTGGTAAAGGCCTATAGGACCGGTTTTCGGCCCTTTTTATTTTTGGTCAAAAAAAATTCGAAAATTTTTTTTTATCATATATATTCATTATCCAATGTATTCCACCCCAAACAGGACTTCCTCAAACCCATCCCCTTCCATGTAACCATATTAAATTATTATAGGACCAGTTTACATTAGCACACATGCTTGGATGTTTTCGAACTTGAAAATCATATTTCCTTTGAATAAACTGTTAGAGTGCAGTTTATTCTTTATTACTCCTACTACTATACAATACCTCAACACCCCCCAAACTTTAATGATAAGTACCCTCTCCTCCCACAACATAAACCTTTATGCTGCTACCAGATATAAAATAGTTTTAAAATGACTTATTTATGTGTGTGCATAGGTTTCAATGGCACTGGTATCATACCAACTAGCCTGTCATTGACTTTTTATTTATATTATTAGTAAAATGCCAATTCCTCTTATACCTCTCCCCCCAACACCCTCTCTCCGGAACCATTCTGTAGTGTAGAGAGGTTAAATTTTTTTGTCTGTTGATTTGGAGCTTATAGTATATGTACCTACTTTTGTCTGATTTTTTTAGAACTTGAGCTTAACTATCTTTGTTCATATTTTTGTTGCTTTGGACGTAAGGAGAGGGAGTAAAATGGCCGCAAGGTTATATCTTTCTGCCGATAAAAAAAAGTATAAGAAAAGTCGTCGTTATACCATTTCCAAGCTTGTAGCAGTCTAATGATGACGGGAATGGTTCGGGAGAGTGGATGTTGGTGGGTATAAGAGGAATCCACATTTTATTAATAATGTAAATACAAAATTCTTTTAAAACTATTTTATACCTGGTAGGAGCATAAAGGTTTATGTTAGTGGGGAGAAAGGGCGCTTGTCGTTGGGGGTATTGGGGTGTTGTATAGTAGCAGGGGGAGCTTAGGGTACAGTTTGTTCGAAGGAAATATGGTTTTCAAGTTCAAAAACGCCTGTGTACTAATGTGAACTGGTTCTTTAATAATTTAAGGGGGATACATGGAAGGGTGAGGGTTGGGGGAAGTTCTCTTTGGGATGGAATAGATTAAATATTGAATATATATGATAAAGAAATTTTTTTCGAAATTCTTTGACCAAAAATTAAACGGGCCAAAAACCGGCCTTATAGTCCCTCCTCTTTTGGCATCGGATAACGAAACGAAAGGGGAGAAGTTCTAATTCAGTTTTGAATAGACAATACTCTTACGATATTTTTATTTCTATTGGAATATTCGGTATTTCTATAATTTCAAACATAGTAATTATATCATGTTATCAGTTTAAAATCCACTGATAAAAAGCGACGACTTTCAAACTTAAACCCTTAACATTCCACCCCCCAAGAACATATCGTAAAATACCAAGCACCAGAACTATGTCCGTTTTCATGTTCCATAAATGAATAATTGAAAACTTAATTGGTATCGATTAATAAACCTAAATTTAGGCCTACGCCTTCTAGAATGTGTACTACTGTTTTAAAACGCTGTTAAAAACTACAACGATAAAGATCATTTTATTTATGCTTGACTACTTGATTTAACAAAGTATTTACAATATTTCATTCACTACGTGACAAATATTCACGTTTTAAAATTTATAGTGAATTGTATAATAAAATTCGGTCACCTTTTTTATGAGTGTGTAAAAATTCTGTTAGAAATCTAGCTCGACTATAAAATGCTACCTCAAAGATAATGCAAATATAAAGAGGAAAAATTATTTGCAATGTTTCTTAGGGTTTGCGAATTTAAAGACGATCCATGTTCCACAGAGTCGAACGAGATGCGGACTAGTAATTCCATTATTAATTTCATGCATAATTTAAGTCAGAGGTGGGGCCTTAATATGTGTCCAATTATTGGTGACTTTCAAGAACAATTGTCTTTTGGAGAACTGCAAAGGAAAAGAAATTTGTTGGAGTGTCTGAATGTGCTGAATATTGTGGAGGCAACTATTTTGTTTCTCAAAAATTGAAATATCAACAGATTTCTGTGAGTAGTATGTGTGGATATTATAAAAACGCAATCTTACCACTATGTATTCAATATACAGTACATAGAGGTTCTTTAGGGGTTGAAGAAGGAAACAAATTCAACACTTCAAGTCTCTGGCTTGATATTGACCATTTTGAAGCAAAAATTGTAAGAAAAATCGAAGGAATCGACAACAGTTCCATTTGTCTGAAAAATGTTTTCGATTTCGTTAAAAAGATGGTTAAGAAGTAGCTTCAGTAGGGTGGTGGATACTTTCAGCAACTTTTGTTTAAAAATATTGTATTTTTATTAAAAAATAAAGGTTTTTCCTTGGTCAAATTTTATTAGGCAAGCACAGACACAGTCATTAATTATAATTCACAATAACCTTTAACCCTGACGAATTAAACTTCCACCCTTTCATAGTCTAACACACAAACTTACGAAATTTCCTTTAAACGAAAACGATTTTAATATTGAAGTAAGCATAATTAAACACATTGCAAGAAATAATGCCTACAAAGTATCGTATTTCTAAAATAAGTCCATATAAAACAAAGAATGAGGGCCTATAAGGCCGGTTTTTGGCCCTTTTTATTTTTGGTCAAAAAATTTTTTTTTATCATATTTTTTTTTAGTGCCTTATCATATATATATTCAAGATCTATTCTACTCCACCCCCAACAAAACTTCCCCCAACCCCTATATGTAACCCCATTAAATTGTTATAAAACCAATTTACATTAACACACATGTTTAGATGTTTTTGAACTTGAAAATCATGTTTCCTTTGAATAGACTGCACCCTAAGCTCCACTAACTATACAATACTATTATACAATACTCCAACATCCCCAACCCCAATGACAAGCACCCTCTCCTCCCACAACATAAACATTTATGCTGTTACCAGATATTTTTTTTATCTATTTATTTAACGTCGGCCTATTTCCGCTACCAGGGCCTATCACCGACGCCAGGAGAGGAGCTACCCCCAACCTGGAAATTTTGCCGAACCCCTTCTCGTAAGAAGAGTAGAGATCTTTTACTTGCCTAACATTTAATAGACAAGGGACCCCGCCTGCTTTACATCCCCTCCGAAGGATGGTATGTATATCCACTACGTAATCCTCGTCTATAAGAGAAATTGACATTTTATTAATAATGTAAATAAAAAATCTTTTTAAAACAATTTTGTACCTGGTAGTAGCATAAAGGTTTATGTTAGTGGGGGAGAGGGTGCTTGTCGTTGGAGGTTGGGGGTGTTGGGGTGTTTTATAGTAGTAGGGGGATCTTAGGGTGCATATGATTCAAAAACATCTCAGAATGTGTACTAATGTAAACTGGTTCTTTAATAATTTAATGGGGATACATGGAGGAGGGAGGGTTGGGGGAATAGATTAGATATTGAATATATATGATAAAAAAAATTCGTAATTTTTGGCCCAAAAACAAGTTTCACTAAGACTTGGTCAATAATAAAAAAAAACGAACTTAGTAAATCTGGTGTATATAAAATTTAATGTAGGGGTTGTAATGCTGTCTATATATTGGTCAGAATGGTAGAGGTATAGATAGCAGCCTTAAAGGACATATAATCTCAATTTTAAATAACATAAAACATAAGAATGTCAGCACTTTGCATCTTATAGATGAAGATAATATACATTTAATACTTGAAGTAGACTGCAGTAGAGAGTAAAAGTAGACGTTTAAACCTTCTTGAACAATTAGAAATTAAATAATCCATTCAAAGAAATCCTGTTACTACTTTTTTTCATGTTATTCGATCAATAGTCCATGTAAAACGCGGGGTTTGACACTCGAAGTGGCCCCTCATCGGGACCACTTGTATTTTATGTTTTTTGTGTCGCTGATCACGAAAATCGGGGTCCCGCGTCTCTAAAAATAATGCGTCACCCCTAAAAATGCCAAGAACCACCCCTTTTGGGTATAATACTGTAAAATAATGTTATGAATGTGCTAATTGTAATATTTTGCCAGTTCAGTATGTTCATCTAAAATAAGGACAAATTTTATACTGAGGGTTAACCAGAGGTCGTAAAACTAATTGACGTAAAATGGAAAAATGATGGATTTTTTTTTCGCTTTTTGATTTGAGTTGAGATGAATGGGGATTGTATAACGAAGAGAATTTTTTTCAGGAATGAAAATTGAACTAACGCTTAGAAAATAACACAGGTTTACAAAAAAAAATTGATCTGGGAATGGGATTTATCGTGCCTTAAGTATTTTTGTGTGCTGAATCCGAATTTTCAATTTAAAAAAAAAATACCACGTAGATTTCGAGTAAATCTCGGTTTTTATCGTCAAAATATAGTTTTTTGACAATAAAAACCAGAATTTACTAGAAATCTATGCGTTAGAAATTTTTTTTTTCGATGGATTCGGTTTCAGCGTGTCAAAATACGTAGGAAATGATAGGTCCCATTCCCAGATCAAAACTTTTTTTTTTGTAAACTTGTGTAATTAGAGATGTATACTTTTTAGTTTGCTTGTAATTTCTGATAAACTTCCGACGAAATAATTACTAAAAAAATTTTTCACCCCTTTAGGGGTGAAAACTACCCCCAAGCTTGCAGGGATTTGAAAGAGAAGGTAGAAATATTTTTGATAAATGAACACTTCATATAGTTTGCAATATTTTTAATAAAAAAATATAAATATGGTAATCTAACTATAAATGGACGCAAAATCTTTTTTTTTACTTTTTGAATCTCAATTTGGATGAATGGGGATTACAAAATTAGAAAACATTATTTTCTCGTGTGAGGATATTCGAATTGAATCTTAGTTATGATTGGTATGAATCGGGAATCAGTGCATCAGCTGAAGTAAGAAGATGAAGAGATTCTTCATTAGAAGAGGGGCTCATTTCCTCCCATAAGAGATCAAGACTCGAAAAAACTTAATACATAATGTTTATATTTTGATCGATATTTTGATAAAAAATTTTAGTTATTTTAATTTTGCACCATATTTATATTTTTTTATAAAAAATATTGCAAACAATATGAAGTGTTCATTTATCAAGAATATTTCTACCTTCTCTTTCAATTCCTGCAGGCTTGGAGGTAGTTTTCGCACCTAAAGGGGTGAAAAAATTTTTTAAGTATTTTTTTCGACGGAAGTTCATCAGAAATTACAAGCAAACTAAAAAGTATACATCTCTACTTGTTTTCTAAGCGTTAGTTCAATTTAAAGGCGATATAGGAGTAATTTTCACCCCGAAGGGTTGAAAAAAATTTTCTTCATTGTACAATCCCCACTCATCTGAACTCAAATCAAAAAGTGGAAAAAAAAATCACCATTTTACGTCAATTTACCCTCTGGTAAACCATCAACATAAAATTTGTCTTTATTTTAGTTGAAAATACTGAACTGGCAAAGTATCACCTATAATACACCTAGAGCATTGATAATACCGAGATAATTTTGTCATAGAGACTGCTGAAAGCGTGTTGCTTGGTAATAGCCTTATTACCTTTAAGCAACACGCTTGAAGCATTCTCTACGACAAAGTTTTGAGTATGGGAACTTTGTGAATCGGTCATCTGAGAAACAACACATGTCGAGTTTTCATCCCTTTCGATTTTAATATAAAAAATGTGCATTTTAAGGTAAACACATTGGTTCCTAGAGGAACAACACTTTTCCTGTAATTTTAGAAGTTTTTGCGCATGACCAAATAAATAGACTGGTGCCTTTTGAAATAAAACAAGTCGGATGACGTGCTGTTTTTAAAACCGATGACAGTTAAAGCGGTGACGTCCAGTCATGAAAGTGACTCTAAAATATTTAGATATTTCAAAAAAAGAAACGGAATAAAATTAAATGTAAAGAAAACTTTTTAAATACAAGCTTTTATTATTATTTAGGTGTATTAAAACGAAAAAAATAAAAATAAAAAATAAATTGTCATAAAGAGATTGTAAGTACCTAAGTAAGTATTTTTTCAAATTTCTATTCTCGCGACAATTATTTTCAAATTGAAAACTTCATAATAATTTCCGCCATTCAAGTTATTTACGTGAAATTTTGCAATAAAAATATGGATTTTGATAAAAGTATCGACATTCAGGAGGCAGCCAAAAATGCGTGTGCTTCGTTGATGCAAGAATTTCATTATTATTTAACTTACTTATTATTTTATTTTTTTGTCCTAGGGCATAAAAGTAAATTTTGTGCTTTTTGCCTATGGGCTGTTAATGACACTTTCATAACACTGACAGGCGTCAAAAAATAACACTTACAGAGCTAGTAGTACGAAAATAACTATAAAACTAAAAAACACACTTTATTGTAGTGTCACTAGAACTACACGTGTATGCAAAATTTCGGCTCAATTGGACGTCGCTAAGTGGTTTAAATTTGATTTGAAAGAATCCTCCGAAACATACCAAGAACGTACATACTAACTAACTAATATACAAAGCATGGAAAGGCTTGGAAAAAGAGATTTATATACATGTGAAGTACAACTAGGCCAGACGATTTTTGTGACGAAAGATTACGTTGGTGTACAACGAAAAACGACGAAGATAATATATAAATTAGCTTAGAATGCCTCATACAGTATCGGCAAGCGTTTGATTAGGTACGGCAATAAGAGCAAGCGAGAGCGAAGCAGCTATATTATCGTATAACACATCCTACTCGTGCCACCTGCTTTTCCCACCACATGTACGTGGGCAGCTCTGTCTGCGAAATTTCAATTTGTTTCCGTCTTGCACCCTTCATTTCTCGTTTAGCCTAATAAGCAAAAGTTTGATTTATTTTTATTTAGTAGCTACTCAAAATGTCAGTTTATACGCCTGCTGAAAAGGTTCAGATACTTAAATGGTCAGCGATGTACATATGAGTTTCTTGATGCGCATGTCACTATTTGCCCCTCTTCTAGAACACTGGTAGATGCCTTTATTGCGGGCGGTCGGTTAAGTCGTTGAAACTATGCAATACCTAATCCAGGACTTTCCGATACTGTATATGCAATTTTTCTATTTTTAATAAAGATATTTAATAACATGTCATGCGATTTTAATCAGTTTAGTTGTTCATTTCAGAAACATCACATGCCAAGAGTGTTTTAATTAACGTTTTCTTAAATAAAAGACGTTTTTAATATATTGGTTTAATATAGTGGCACCGAATTTTGTGGTAGTGGGGGTGGATGAAGTAAAAAAATATTTTAATTTTTCTGGTTCTTGTACACACACTAAATCACAATTTTTTTTCATCCCTTTTAATAATGGGGATGGGGGTGGTAATGGGGGTGGCTAATGCCAAACATATTTTTGAGACCTTAGCTTCTCTTGTACATACTAAATACCAATTTAATAGACTCTTACCTGCTTGATTTACCCCAAATTTACCCCAACTGAACCCCCAACCCTTCGACGGAACCAGATGAAAATATAATCTAGTTCCAGATCTCGTTAAAATACATAAGTGTACCAAATTTGAAGTCAATATCTCAAACGGTTCCAGAGTAAACGTGCGCACAAAAAAGTTACAGACAGACAGACAGACTGACAGGCCGACAGACCGACATACAGAATTTTTTTTTTGCTCAAACTTAAAATCTCGACGTTTCACGACATTCTAGGCCTATTTGAACAATAAAATTTTTTGTCGTTACTATACTTCCACTAGATGTGGAAGTAATATAACATATTTATATTTATAAAGAAGTAATATTCAGTGAATTCTAGCTGAAAAAATCCCCTCATTACTTTCCTACAGTGGTTTTTCTTTTTGTTATATTTTATTTTTGTTTGGTACCCTACCCAGTATTACTTCAGACAGAAATAAGGCCTTAGGGCATCTCTTGATATTAATATTTAATGTCTCAATTTTTTTCCTGCCGGCGCCGGCGGAGAATTGCATTTTAAAATTGAAAAGGTATTTTAATATTATATTTGGAAATATACCTAGCTATCCTTTTCTCGACAACGACAAAGAGTCTTTAATAAATGATATTCTCTGCAACTGAAATATTAGCCAGAGGTGGGTATTACTATACTAACGCCAATTATGATACTTATGATCATTACTTCTTCAATTATTTTATTGGGAGTCTGAAAGACATTTAATTCAAGGTTTACAATTGCCCACAAAATTGTGGTTTCCTGCAGGAAAAAAAATATATGTACCTAGCTTGTTTAATTTTCTGTTAGACGGCTCTGTTTAATATTCTAGTTAATATTCAAATCAAATCAAATAACGATTTTTGTTAAATAATTTCAAACTAATTTGTAATCCCCAAGAAATTGGGCTTTTGCCGCCATCTTGAAGAAAAAATGTCCGAAAAAATATATTTTTTCGAAATATTCACAAATTTTGTCTATATGTCAGTCATTGTCTTCATTTTTCTGTTTTTCTTTCTAGGATTTTCAGTCACATACTTATTAAAAAAATTGCTAAGAAATAAATTAAAAATAACTTTTTAAAAACAATGGTTTTATTTCAAAACCAAATTGCACTAAAAAGTAGACAAATTTTGTTTTTCAACTTTCTAAGTAGAAAACCATTGGACGGCCAAAAAAATATTACTTCGTCTAATCAGAGCGCCCAATGGTTTTCTATTAACAAAGTTTACAAAAAAAAAATATTTTCCACCTTTTAGTGCAATTCGGTTTTAAAATAAAACCATTGTTTTTAAAATGTTTTTTTTTTTAATTTATTTATTTTTAACTTTTTAGTCTTAATGGGGTTTACAATGACGTCAAAACAAATGTAAGATAGCTTAGAGGACTAGCCTCCTGGGGAAACCACATAAAAAACGTGCAGTGTTCTATCTTACCGAAGTGTTATCTTACTTGGACTTGACAAGAATCTTGTATAGCGACAAACAACATTAAACAGTCAGTTAATTTCTTACCAGTAGCTAACATTTGAAGAGTTAAGGGCTAGAAAATGAAGCAGTACTTTCAACTTTGTGTAAATATCTAGCGTTACACATTTGGATATTTATTACTCCGAAACAAACAGCTCTGGAATAAAAATGTATAGAATATTTTTGATAGATAACTTACCCATTTTACATAGCCTTAAAAAAATCATATTTCTATATTTATCAACATATGATATTTTGTTAACAAATATGGAGTGATAACAAGGTAAATATTTGTCCTATTTTCGAGTTATAGCGAGTTAAACGAAAAAATAATTGTATCTCTTATCTTAAAATTGTCTGGATCAACCAAAAGAGTCGTATTTTTTTATTTCTTTGAAGGATAACCTTCTAAACATTTCGGTTTAGGTAATTTTAGTTTACATCTAAAAAAAATTGACCTCATGGGACGTAATGGGGGAGACTGCGGTAAGGGGAGTTCTGCGTGAGAGCATATCTCTCTTTCATAGTATCATGTAAGGTAACTATTTCTTCAGCTTCAGTCAAAAGAATCCTCAAAAACAGGGGATATCATGGTTGTAAAATGACTTTAATTAAACAAATTGGCCAAGATGGTTATGGATGGCAACTCAATTTTATAGCTAAAATGTCCGTACTTTGTGAAACAAGGAGGATGCTCTTTTTAAAGTTATTTCGAGCAACGGGTCTACTTTCAATGAAGGCGGTAATATAAATGGACATAGTATGCACTATTGGAGTGACACAAGTCCTCGTTGGACGCGGGAAAGAAATTCTCAAGTAAAACTTAATGTTAACGCATAGATATAAACTAATAGAGCACCAGTTTTTTGAAAGCGACTTATGTAAAAAATACGGGTTTGGGGAGTTTTAGTGGCAGACCTAGTATATCAGTCGATTGCACAGTTTCTATTAATATTTACACGGAAAAAACGAGAAAAGTACACTTTTAAAGGCTTTCTTGGGAAAGATCTTACCACTGTAGAATCTGTGAGGTTTCACGGGACGAAAAAAAAACAAGTGTAATAAGTGGTCCCATAATTTACAGCTTAATATAATTTTTTTCTGGGTCAAACCCTGATTTTTCTGCGGTATAATTTTAATTTTCTCCGATTTAAACTATGTGAAAATACTAAATAAATACGAAAGCGCAACTATTTACATACATATAGGTGAGACTAAAAATACGTGAAACCAATTTTTTTAACTGGCGTGTCGGATTGTAAACCTAGCGATTACTTAGCGATACTAAATCATAACTTCTTACGTTAACACACTATTAATGTAATTGCAAAGTGCAAATAGGCGTAGTGCAGGTGAAATGTTACCTGTTACCAGCACACGACAAACAGGGTAGTTCACTGAGCTTTCGCGAATACTGGCCGGTATGGCAGCCGGCGGTATGCTAGTGCGCTGAAGCCACATCGATCCGGGTTCGGTGAAGATACCGCCATTGGCGGAACATGGGCCGATGGCAGTTTTGTTGGGATATTGCGTAGGAAATAAAAAAATTGAGTTAGCAAACTTCGGGAAAGGAGCCAAGGATACTGCCAGGTTTGGAGTGGTTCATTATTGGATATTTTGAGACGTTAATTTTTTGATGTTATAGTGCGGGAGCTTGGCTTTTTTGGTAACTCATCGTTGCAAGTGTTTTCTATGCATTTAAAATGTATGTTTTAACCGCCTTTCATGCCACCTCAATTACTCTCTTAAATCTAGATCTATATTTGTCTGAGTAAAGGAGACGGGGACCTACAGCTTGTAGTGGAATTCGAACCACTTCTTGGAGATAATTTACTATGCAAACTAGACCTGCAAACGACTCAACTAACTGATCTACCGATCAATATAAGTGTCCTCAGCTTAATTTGCGAGAAACAAACAATGGTGCAACCCGCGATCGTCTATCTTTTTCGACTACCGAGCTGCAGAGCGTTTTGGAAAATTGACATTTTTGAATGACCTCTATCAGTACCAAGTCTCGAATCGAAAATCGAGTAACATATTCTTAAGGGCACTTTTTTGCACTTGCTGGAAAAACAGAGAGAAACTAACCGGATTTACATTTTTATGGATGTTATGACGTTTCGACTTTTTTCAGAAGTCACTGTAACTTCTTATATTTGTTTCTTACACAGGAGGTAATTTTCACCCCCTAGGGGAGTGGAATTGAATAACAACAGTGGTACGTGACTTTCTAAGCTAAGAGTACTATGCAATTTTAACCAACCATAGCATCCATAAAAATGGAAATACTCTTGGATAAATGTTTTTTTCCGTGTCATGTAAGATAAGGGGTGATTTTTGACAGCGCTGTTGGGGTAGTTTCCAATAATTGAGCCAAAACTACTACCGACTCTTCTCACCTTTACAAACCTCCGGAGTTTTGAGCTTTTTTCAAGTTGAATCTTGAATGGGGATGGAATTTTCACACCCTCTGAGGGTTGACACTGTAGGACGTTGATGGTATTTAGAGCCCTACGCAATTTACTGTTGGATTTTACGTTTTTTCTTGTTTTTCTCATGTCCTTTAAACTCGGGAGTGGTTGTTCCATAGGGGCAGTTTAAGAAGATTACATCAGACCTGATGCAGTTTCTTATCACTTTAACAAAACTTAGATATTTCGAACTTTTTCAGCAGTTACTGCTGTTTTGGATCGATTTTTTTATATATGAGGGCTAGTTTTCGCTCCTCCCTGGGGGTGTGTTTCATATCTATCGTATGAACGCTGCTGTTTAACCTTAATTTGTATAATTCGATTGATTAAGATGTAGCTTAAATCTTCTTTTTACTCCATTTCAGTGTTGTTTTTTTGGCTCTAGCTAATGATTTTCTTTGACCTCGTATTCGGATTCAGCGACCGAAAATACATAGGGATACATGGGTCTGGTTCGCTGCTATGAACATTTTTTTTTGTGGGTCTGTGTAATATTTCATAAAATACAAATTGTTATTGTTTACAATACATTTCAATGTACTCAGAACCGTTGTTTTAAACTATCATGAAAGAAAGGAACAGTATGCAATACAAAGAAGGCGGTGGTTAATCAAGATGCAAGTTCTTCTTAATGTACTTCCCCAAAAGCGACCTTCCAGTATAGCATTGCCCGAATTCTCTTATTTTTTTGTCACATCTACCCGAGAAAGGAGGATATAAAACGGTTGATGAACGTAAAATCAGGTGGTAAGTGGCGAAGATAAAAACATTGGGCTGATACCAAGGAGCTAATGGAATTTTTTTTTGGTGAAATCGCCTAACAAGTAACTGCGACGAATGGCATGATACTGTCAGATCTTCTGTGCAGCAAAGGGTGGCCATTTAAAATAGTGCATGGACCACAAAACGCCTGTAAGACACTGTGAATACGGGTACTTTCCGTCACCTTTTCGCCCATTGTGAATTCGAGCATCAAAGTTTCTGTTCTTAAAAAAATATCAATAGGTACAAAATACTAAACACGCTATCTGCCAGTCACAGTAATAACAGAGATTTAAATAATACATCAACCTTAGCGTTACTCTGATTTGCATAGAATCTTGACATAGTAGTTTTTTTAACGTCTCTAATTATTTTTGTTTGGCATGCATTAATACCCTATCGAATTTCGTTAAGCCAGAATACGTAGTGTTACAATTTGACTGATAAACTAATGATTTCGAACCTGTGGTGATGGATAAAAGGAGTAGAAACCCTAAATGACGTCTGCATAATATCGAGATTTATGAGTTGAATTCCTATGGTCGGAAATTCAATAAATAGACGACAAAGAGATCAATTCCTTTGGCCCTTTGTCGGTGGGTGTCCTTGTTAAGAATTCGACATGCCGCTTAACCGCAATAACTTTTTGTTGAATCGGGTGCTTCTCACTATGATTTTAATTGCAAAAGCTAACTAATGACCAGTAAATTATTACTCTTAAAAATAAATTAATTTTTGGGATTTCAAATTATGCCCCACAAAAAGAAACAAATAATTGTAAATCAGAGTTTCCTAAGTATCATAAGTTTCCTGAGACTCGATTTTACTTTGAACTCTCAAAGAACGGCTTAACAAGAACTCCAAATATAACACATCAATTTATTCCATAAATGAGATAATGGGGTGCCTCAAAGTTCTCTTCTAGGCCTAATTTGAATTTTGTTATTTATTAACGACCTGACAAAAATTGATATTAAAGGAAAGTTCCCCTTATTTGCTATTATATTTTGACGTAGCAAAGATGGTAATACCCTTTTGAAGAAAATATGTTCTGATATAAATAAAGTCAAATATTGGTGTGACTCTAACTTGCTTTTCCTTAATGTCAACTAAACAAACATAATGTCCTTCCGATGTAATTTTATAGGCATTCCTATGGGTAACCATGTATTAGAAAATAAGTCATGGCCAAAATTACTTGGACTAAATATCGACTGCAGCCTGAGGTTTAAAGAACATATTATTAACCTTAGTAATAGACTAGCATCACAAGTTATGCAATCAGAGTCATTCCAAATAAATTAGGTTACATGGCTGCAAATAGTACATACTTTTCTTTAATCGAATCACATTTGAGATACAGTGTTTCCTTTTGGGACGTCCCTATACAATAATTATTTTATGCATATGATATTTTTAATTCAAAACCGAGAATTCATAATTCATGCAAACGACTTTTTTGGACAATGGAATTCTTGCAGATTTCCATTTACATTTTGGAAACACTATTTTTAATTCATAAGCATAACAGTAATGTTAGTACTACTTTTCCCCAAATTTGTTGTCCCAATTCCAAGATCCTCCTTGGTCTAAGACTATAATTTACAATGAATATGAGACGTATAATTATCTTAAAATGTTTTCTTAACCGCTTCTCAAGTCACCGAAGTAACTTCTTGAAAATCCAGAATGATTTTGTGTTAGGTAATAATATTAAATACACGGCTTCAAATAAGAATTACAGGAAGCCGGTTAAAAGTCTGCTCCCTATTATTTATTTTTGTTTTTTATTGCATTGTTCCTATTTTCTGTTTTTTTGTACTTTTTTGTATATTCCCTGTTCTCTTTACTTTGTCAATAAAAATAGTTGACTTCTGGACAATAGAATATATTTTATCTACAATCGACATATAAAGTAGGCTTTTTTGCTCACATTTTGAAAGTGCATAAGTTGACATTTGCCGAGGAGCTGTAAATAATGTTACTTTTCCGCTCGTCTCTCATGACAACTAGCGGCAAAGTACTTTTGCGTTCGCTCGAGTGCAGCTGTCCTTACACAAGTTTGGTTGGAACATTGACAATATATTTTTATGAAATATGCCTTAAAACTATTGTTAATATAATGAGAGTTGATGTAAGAGTTACAATTAATTACCTAATTTATATACGAAAAATACGAACTTGATAATAATTAATAAAACTTGACAGCGATTGTGTTTTGTCCGTCTGTTTATTTTGATCACATATGAAAGGCATACTAATAATATGTTGAATCGCCGCCGTTTCCAGCCAAAATTCAACTTAATTATTCTTTTAATTTTGATAATTATAGATAAATGCGGCATTTTGCGCTCTTAATACACACATGGCTATTGATTTAACTTAGTATGTTAGATATCTCGAAGCAAACATTAATTATTTGTCCGTCTACCTGATAAAGGGTATTCTTAGGAATGGAACAAAAATCAGTGCGAAGAACTACTGCCCCATTATTTTGATCTGTTAAAAAATGGCCTCATAACAGATTTGTGGTTCATTCCTATTAATAAAGCTTAGAGGGTTCAAGCTTTTTCGTCAGTTATTGAAGCTTTTATGCTGTTTTGTATAATATTTGGGTGGAAGCTCTATAACCCAATAACGTCATTTTTTCCCTATTTTCATCTTCTATAGGGGATGTTTTTGGCCCTTATGAATTAATCAATGGATATATGGATTCGTCGATATTAGATATGAATTCTACGTCGAAGAATACTAAGAATATCTTTATTGCTCTGCCATAGCTGATGAGTATTCATTTTTTATGGAGCTGTGTATTTTTTGATAGCATCACGCATATCGCAACTTCAGTCCCTCATCTCAAAAACCAAACATATGCTCATCTTGAAATTTTGTATTCAGGATGTTCTCATCATTAACAATAATTTAGCACTTAGTTTGAAACAAAATTCGAGGGCTAGAAAATGGGCCATTTTTGGGGTCACTCTTTTAATATAAATTTTACTAGATCTACTAACTTGATGCTTCCTTGCTAGAGATGTAAGTCTCGATCGCGGTTGTTACATCGATGCCATTAATTTGTAAAGCAAAGCTGTATATTTAAATGTGACCGCACATACTGGGGATGCTAGCAAAAGTTTACATCGAGGTCAAACGCAAAAATAGTTTGTTTTACATCGAGGTAGGCAGGAAGGCATCGTGGTAGCTTCAATCCGGTTGGTTCAACCAGGTCACGTGGTATCTTTCCTCTCGACTGCATGTTTCCCAAGCATCCGACATTAAAAGGATAAACCTCTTTGGTATGTCCAGCATCGTGGTATCGATGGTGCGATGTATCGACCTCGGCCGCGACCTCCACCACGGCCACGATATCCGCCGCGATGAATATTACGGGGTGTATACCAATTCACAATTTTGAAATTCCCTGACTTTTCCAGGACTTTTTAATAAAAATTTCAGAAAATGGGAAATGGAAAATATTCTTTGACGAGCGGGGCGCAATATGGGAACAATTTGTAGTTTTAATAAATTTTCCCTGACTTTTTTATAAATTTGTAAATTCCCTGACTTTTCCCTAATTTCCCTGACCAAAATCAAATTCCCTGACTTTTCCAGGTTTTCCCTGCTTTTCAGAAAGTATACACCCTGAATATTAGCGTGTTCTTAAACCACGGTTTGTTCTTATGAAGAAAAATAATTCCCATTTTTTCCGAACGCTTTCATTGATTTTTTGAAGTCTCGCTCTCAGTTCCGAGCTTCTTAACAATTTGGGACTTAATTGAGAATAGCAACTCTAAGAGAAAAAATACTATGAAACGGTTAATAGTATAGAAAAAAACAGATGAGAAGCTAAGAAGAAGATTCCGTCGAAAACATTGGGCTAACGTCTTCAAGAGCTGATAGGAAAGGCTTTGGTAAGGTTGTGCGAGCAACAGACCGCGATATCATGTTATCAGACATACAATACAGTAAATGGAGGTCAACTAAAACAATTCATCTGTGAATGAGTTTTAAATAAGAATAATAATAAGAAGAAGCAATTCCAAGGAGTTGCACCCATACAATAATAACACGGGCACACAAAATAAAAAAAGTGTAAACTTTCTGAGGTTTCCCATATATACTCCCATGTATTTTTGAGCGCTGAACATGATCCCGATGTCAGTTTTGGTCTATCAGGTCAGGATTTCTTGTTAACCACGAAAAACAGGTCAGAATGGGATTTAAAATATAAATTAAAGATTTTAAATAAGTAGATCATGTATTTGATATTCATATACACGATCCTGATGTCAGTTTCAACCAGTCAAGAAAGTGTTTGAGTATTTGGGAATACAATTTCCACAGATAAGCGAAGCCAAATTGAAGGAAGGCATTTTTAATGGTTCACAAATAAGGAAAATGTTAAAAGATAAGAAATTCATCACGTCAGATACGGAAAAGGGAGCTTGGCAGCTTGGCTTTAAAGAAGTTCTTGATTCATTTTTAGGAAACAATAAGAGTGAAGACTACAAAGAAATAGCATCCAACATGGTAGAAAAATTCAGATAATTAGGCTGTCTAATGATTTTGAAACTATATTTCCTTCATAATATAATATAATAATAATAATAATGTTTATTTACCAAAAAAATAATTACAAAGAGATAGATAGTACATAAGTAAATAGATACGGTAAATATACAAAAGAGATATCACTGAAGTAGATATATACATCTACTTGTGCGTGATTAAAGGAGATAAAGGGGGCGGGAGGGTAGAACAATTTGTATAATCATAATTTGAAAAATTGTTTGAATAATAATTTGAATATATAATAATAGTTTAAATATATAATATATAATAATACATAGTTTGAGTATATAACAATACATAATTTAAATATATAATTTGAATAATGGGAATAATTTGTATAAACAAAAGAAACTTATGAATAACGATATACTTCTAAGTGAACTATGGATCAGTATAGATGGATAAAATCATTTTGTCTATAATCAGTTAAATAGGTCAACAGTAAGGAGTCAAGTCAGGTGATTAAGTCATAAAAATGCTTAAGTTCCATGAGAAGTAGAACTTATATAAGAATTTTTTGATTCACGATATCATGAAAAACATGCCGGGGTGTGTGTGTTATCCATTGTTTTAATTTTGTCTTGAACAAATTTAAACTCTTTATATGTTTAATATTCAATGGAATAAGGTCGAATAGTCTAGGGCTGAGGTATAAATAAGTTTTCCGTCCTACGGTTTTTTCACTGCTTGGCTTGTGGCAGCTATTCTGTTTGTGTCGTGTTTCATAATTATGTGTTATTGGTATTATGTTGGTTTTATTTTTGAATGTATTTACTGTAATATTTAAACAGAATAGTTGCCTTATGTCCAAGATGTTAGTTTCCGCAAATAAAGTGTCACTAGAGGGTGATATAGACCAGTTTCCAGAAAATTTAGGTGATTATAGTGAAGAGCAAGGTGAACGTTTTCACCAAGACATAAAAGAAATGGAGCGTAGATATCGAGGTCGATGGAATGTTAATATGATGGCAGACTACTGTTGGACATTGAAAAGGGATCTGAAAACGAAAGGACTAAAACGAAAAAGAAAACCATTACGCAGATCATTTGAAGACAAAAGAGTACGGTACCACAGAAAAGAATAAATCAGGATAAATAAGAAGTCATGACCTGATTGGTTGAAACTGACGTCGGTATCGTGTTCAGTGGCAAAAAAGACATCGAGTACATGGTATAATCTTTAATTTATATTTTAAACAACTGGTCTGTTTTCTCCTGTTTTTCGCGGTTAAAAAAAATCCTGACCCGATGGAGCAAAACTGACATCAGGATCGTGTTCAGCGGTCAAAAATACATCGAGTACATGGTCTACTTATTATACTCTTCGCAAAAACGAAGAGTATATTGTATTTGATCGGCACATTTCTAAAATCGTAAATATCGCTCGTAGAGAAAAAATTTTCATATCATTGTGTTAGCGAACGAATTCTGAACAACTTTCAAAATGTCCGTCTGTCCGTCTGTCCGTTCGTCTGTCCATCCGTCACGTTTCTTGTAAGCACGATAACTTAAGAAAGAAAAGTCCGATTGTATTGAAATTTGGAAAGTAAGTTAGTGGTAGGTAGAGGAAGAACTCTATTGTTTTTGAAGAAAATCGATCAGTAAATAAAAAAGTTATTAATTATTTAATATTAAAAAAAAATATTCTCATACTTTTTGTCGCTTGTACTTAAATAGAAATCTTGCGAAATGTTATCTCCATAAACTTTTGCCTTGCAATCCTAAGATCGTGTGTTCGAATCCCACACAGGTGGGATATTTTTTTTTCATATAATTTTTTTCACAACAAAGATGGTATCACAAAATTTAGGATGCCCAAAAACTAACATTATTTACAAGAAAACTGCGAAGAATATCCTATAGAATGTGTAACAATTATATAAAAAGCTCAGTAAATTGGCGAAGAGTACGTTTTTAGCTTGTTTAAAATCTTTAATATATATCTTAAACCCTATTTTGCCCTGTTTTCCCCTGTTTTTCGTGGTTAAAAAAAATCCCGACCTAATTTTGTAAAACTGACATCAGGATCGTATTCAGCGATCAAGAATACATCGAATACATGGTCTACTTATCTTATCTTATCTTTCAATTATATTTTAAACCCCATTCTGGGCCATTTTCCCTTGTATTTCGTGGTTTAAAAAAATTCTGACCTCATTTTGTAACACTGACATCGGGATCGTGTTCAGCGATCAAAAATACATGGGAGTATACATACTATATATGAAACCTCAGAAAATTTACACTTTTTTTATTTTACGTGTCTGTGTAATCATGATATAATAAGTGCTACCCACAAAAAAATACATATTTCAGTACAATCTGAAGGTATTAGTATGAATTTTATGGTGCTTTGATTATTTAATAAAACGAAATTTTGGAGGTTCCGTCACTGGCTAGCCACTCATTTCCATATAACTCATATTGAACCAGCCATCTCTTTGAATGTCATTTATTATTATTTTTTTATCATCGAATATATTAAAAAGAGGTACGTAGTTGCTACAATTATACATTCAGTAACTTCCATAGTATCATAATTTTATATAGTCTTGTGTTGCAGCAGCAGAAAATTTCACTGAAAAGTAAAGTGTAAATTTTCAGATTTCAAGTTACTCTATTAGAATGAAATATATTCCTTTTTTATTTAAGTTCAAAGCTCAGCATGGCATATATTTGGAGTGTTTCATGAATATATAGTATATAGAATTAACATTCTTCCATCAACTATCTTCATTTTCGTTTTGATTCGATTTTCTATATCAATTGCATTAGAGATAAAGCAATGTATACAGAATACTCTAATTTTTACCTCATATGAATAATAGATATGTTTTTTTGGTAGTACTAAAGTATGTTTTCAGATTAACGTTTCCATTTCATTAAAATTAGTGTTCACTCAAGAAAAAAATAACAATGATGAAATCCGGTGAGTAGTGATATTTATTTATTTATTTATTGTTATTTAAGTACATAACAGGTAAAAAGCGATATTAATGAATAAAGGCAACCAAAATATGTAACAATTTACAGGGTGATTCATTTAAGCGTGACGTCATAAACTTACCCAGCAAACACACATAATTGGATTGTTGCACTAAGTTAAAATTTGAGGAGAATCTATGTTAAACAATAACAATTATTCATAAAAAATCATTAGAAACAAGTTGAAAAGAAAGTCTTATAATATTATAATATTAATTACAAAAATACATGCATTTAAAACGGAGATGACATAATAACGGCAGTCTGTAGAGAAGTTAGTTATAAAACGACGAGAAACTGGTACTAATTTAGAAACTCGCTGATAGCGACGGAGAAAAAAGACAATCACGACAGTTTAATCTGACATTATATTTAACGTCAAATTCAACTGACGTTCATAGGTTACAATTCGGTATAGTTTAACAGCATCTAGTTATGGATAAATATAAGTACAGATAGTGTTTTCTGCCGTACTGTGTAAATAATACCACCAATTCACCAGAAAAACTGTTGTGTCCCAATAATAAACACTGAACGTAATAATGAATGGTTCAAAGCCACCAGAGAAGGACCAAGTCTTCTTATTGTGGAGACCATTTCAATGTCAAGTAAAGTAACAAATTACAATGTATTCTAAGCGTTTTATTTGTGGTAAGTTGTATCTTAATGTAGGAATTTGATTTTTAATATGGGTTTATGTTGTAGGAAAAACGGCCGCATTACAAGACTTGTGTGGCGTTCTAGCTGTTACAAATTTAAATTACCCGCCAAACTGGTGGATAAAACAGGGTGTATTACTGTATTCTTAACGGCTCTAGATTAGAATGTTATTCATGCTTTGACTTCCTAAAAGGAGGGAAATGGCTTTAATTTGCTTTTATGTATTTTATCTAGTTTATGTTGGAATAAAGTGCAGTTGTTTTTGTTAGCTATTGTTTATAGGAAATTTAAAAACTCGCCGTTGAAAAACTATATGAAACAAACTGTGAAAGTCGTCTAAAGTCGGTGAACACAATCAGTCGGAAATGGCTACGAATACGTTGGATTGTAGTTATAAATGCCCTTTGAATTATGTGTCTTATAAATACATATCATTGTTTATTGCTTATAGCATAAAGTACCTATACTTACCTATTTATTATTTTTTGTTATAATACAGACCTTTCTTGATATCTTCGTAAGTCTCATTCTGACTCTTCTTAGAAGTGAGTATTAATGGATAATAAATAATTTCTTTAGTAGATAAACTTATTTTGTTGTTTTCAGTTAGATACGCATGTTATGTATATAGTTAATAGGAAATAAAACAATGAAAAGGAAATATTTAATAAAATACAAAGTATAGTTAACAAATTCATCTAAATTAAATAATAAAATACATATGTAATATTAATAAGATAAGATAAAGGAAGTTCTTACAGAAATTACAATAGTTTGTACTGTCTATAGCAGCTGTAACGTAAGTAGGTACCTTGCAGCTTTTGCACTTCCAACCATTGCAATGTCAAAACGATCGTCTCTTTTTAAAAATTCGCTGACTATAAATATATCTACCGCAAGTAGAATGTCAGAATTAGCTTTTACAGATATACTGCCTTAGTCGTTTTGTAAAAAAATGTTAACAATAACTGCAAACACATTAATCACTGCTAGCTAAACGTCAAATTTACTTTTGACATATGAGGTTATTTTCTTTCTTGTCAGCAATGTCAACTTATTCATCTTCATCTGTTCTGCTTATAAGTTCACATCTAACTGCCGTTATGATGTCACTACCGTTTTCGCGGCACATTCAAATAGTCGAAGTTTAACAATTTTTAAAAATATGTTGCGCTAAGAATTTTTCTTCCAAATTAAATATATAACTAAATTAAGTCCTCCACTACCATATTTCACCATTTTTGAAAATTCGTCAACAACCCAATTGACCCATCAATAATAAACATGCCTTCACTTCATCATTGGAAAGGAGTGAAAATTTATTGAATAAGTACAACACCGACCAACGCTCGGCAATCACACACTTTGCCAATAATAATGGCGGTATACTGGATTTTTAGCATTAACTTATTTTTCACGTGTCGTTAATGAAAAGTATGATTATTTTACTATTGCCTTGATATATGGTAGCATACTGATGTACGGGCTGTAAATCTATATAAAATAGTCACAGAAAACAAAGAGGCCTCGTGAAATATCTAAATTTTAAGAACAGTTAATCGAATTTAATCTAAATATTTATTTTTTTGCAAAATTTCAACATGGCAGGGTCATCAACAGTAATCATTAGTAGTTAATACACTGATTTAGTGAGTTAAAATGTAATTTTTGAAAAGCATTTAAGAAAATAATATAAATTTTACTAGATCCACTTTTCGATCGAATGGAAACACGGATGCCTCCCATCTTGTCCTAAAAGTCTGAAGAAGGTTATAATGATTATAGACAAGTAATTTGTATTCGCTTTTCAGGTATTGGCAAAAAAAATACTTTTATATATTTAATATACCAGTGATGGTTAAATATTTCCAAATACACAAAACCGCTGCCAAAGGAATCACTACTTCCACATCCAGATTTTCTATCCAAGTCACACAACGAAAGAATTTTGTATCTGGAAATAATTGTTTATGGAACTTTAATAATATAATATTTGAAATCCTCTACCCCAAAAACCCATAAAACGATACCCCACATCGGTAGTGGGGTGGGGGTGGTGACAGGGGGTGGGAGTGGGGGGTGGAAAAAGTAAAAATAAAATTTGAGGTTTCTGGTTCTTGTACACACACTAAATCACATTTTTTTTCACCCCCTTTAATAATGGGGTGGGGGTGGTAATGGGGGTGGCTAATGCCAAATTTTTTTTGAGACCTTAGCTTCTCTTGTCTATACTAAATATCAATTTTATGAACTCTTACCTGCTTGATTTACCTATTTACTCCAAATTTACCCCAATTTACCCCCCAACCCTTCGACGGAACAAGATGAAAATATAATCTAGTTCTAGATCTCGTTAAAGTACATATGTATACCAAATTTCAAGTCAATATCTCAAACGGTTCCAGAGTAAACGTGCGCACAAAAAAAGTTACAGACCCACAGACCGACAGACAGAAATTTTTTTTTCGCCCAAACTCGAAATCTCGACGTATCATGACATTCTAAGCCTATTTGAATAATAAAAATTTTTAAAAATTTTTTTGTCGTTACTATACTTCCACTGGATGTGGAAGTAATAACAAAAGGGCGTCTTAAACACATCAATTCACCATTACAGCACGGGGGCTGTAATGGTTAGACAGTACTTTTTGTTAGCTGTTTTGGCATTGACAAAAGTGTGTTTTTATATTTAACGTACCAACGATGGTGAAATAACTCCAAGTATGCAACAGTATTAAACACATAGGGCCATAGGTTACCATTACATGACAGATGGTATAATGTTAAACAGTATTTTGTATTGACTTTTTAGGTATTGGCAAAAGTTGCCAACACTTTACCAGTCATAAATTTAACATCCCATCATTGCCACCTATAGTGTATTTGCTGGGTATGTTTTTACATTGAAAATCCGGTACATTATTACATATTTGGATTCTCCTAGTAAAAATCATTCTATCGATATACCATTTGATGGGTCTCCGATGGGTCGGTACCACAATGTGCGCAAATTTGTACCAAAACCATATCAACTTCGTGAAAGCTCCTTGAAAGAGCTTTTTACTGTTGTAAGGTATCATGTGTGTATCTATCATAGCTGTCATACTTAATGAGGCATAATCTGAAATTATTATAAAATTGAAAAAAAAACGAAAATATTGATATACTTAATAATGATATGCAGGCTTTGTCTGGACTATGTATTTTTTTACAGATATGTAACAAAAATCAAGAGAAAAAAGAAATAAAGCTTTATTGCAAAGGAACTGGATGAAAGTACTTGGAATTAAAGTAAATGTTAATTATGTTCCCATTCTCCCAGATACACAACCATAATAATAGTTTTTTATTAGTGGTTGATGGTCTGTGCTTTAATGCTGATGAGGGTTGAGAGGTATAGACCAGAAAGGTGTTAGGAAAATAACTTTTTAAATAGTCGACGTTTCGTCACAATTTATTAACATCCTCAGGACTCTACAATTGAACATATTGATGTAGTTATTTGCAGGACAATACCATATTGTTATTAAAAAACGTTGTGATTGTTTATCACTGAACAAAATACATAATAATTAATTGAGCAAACCAAATAAATAATGGTTTATACTTTTTCTATCAATTCTAATTTTGCACTAAAAATGTTACGTATAAAAAGGAAAGATACCAAATTCAAAAAGTAATTATTGGAAAGTAAAAATAAAGTAAATTTTCGTGTAAAATTATCAGGTTTAAAAACTTTAATTATTTAACTTTGAGGACGTAAAACAAATAATTAATTAAAAATTTATTAACTTACATTTAAAGTTTTCCTTTACCACATTGGATTTAAATAATAAAACACAACACATTGATATAAACAAATTCAACAAAACTCCTCAACATATGAGTAACCTTATCTGAAATATATTTAGGTAAAAAATCTTCTCCCACCTACCATAAATAATACTGCCTTCCTTTCTAATTCTGCTCATATGTCATTGATAAAAATCAAAAATAAAAGTGGACCTAGATAAGACCCCTGGTGGCCACCGGATGATGGGCAAAATGGCGTGGACATATTCTTCTTTAGCTATAAAAGTTCTATTACTTAAGTAATTTGGAAGCCACTGAAGAAACGACCCGGTTAGACTTATATATTTTACAGAAGGAACAGCAACCTATCTAGAAATGATGTTACATCTTCGATAAGTATCAGACGCACAATTCGAAGGCAACTTGTATTTTGTGCATTTTTAATACATCTTAGAATAATAGGTTCTATTAATTTAAATTAAAGAAAAAAGATTACTTTATTTTATATAAAGCGAAATTACTAGAAATTAAGAATAAGTAACAAGTATTGTTTGAGGTACTTCATTGTTATCGTTATCATGCTATCAATTTACAAGGCACACCACTATAAAATTACAACTGAACACTGATTGAACCACCATAGTTAATGCCCCCAGCATAATTGCACGTTTTTATCTAACAGCAATTAAAGATTCTAGGCGAGGACCGTTAATTATGTTCTTAATAACAACTGAACAGAAAATATTATTTTTGTAATACACACATTGCACCATCGTCGTAACGAGCGGCATCATGCTGTATTCATAATGATTTTAAAATTGACTTTATTCGATTACTCATTCACACAGCTTCATGATTAGACATGATGTGCTCATGTAGGTAGGTACTGGAAGGGCAACTAAAAATGGAGGCCGGTCATATCCCAAACCAATCATCGCACAAGTTTAAGGAACACATTATTTGGAGTAAAGTGATGAAAAATTGCTGGAAAATATTTTCGAGTTTCTAAAATGGCCGCTAGGGGGCGTAACCATGCCATGACCGAATAGAAAATTAGGTTTTTCTCCGTATTTTGCTCAATTAAGTGTTATTGAAAATATATGCATCGTAATCCAGAGACAATTTCGAATCTTGTCAGTTTTCCATTTTTTTTGTATCTTCAAAAACAAAGTGGTGAGGAGGTGCCAAAAAAATTTGTTTTTAAATGTCGATTACTCAGATTAGCCTTAACGGAATTTAACAAACTTGGTCTCACGCTGTTTTCATTTGATTATTACCGTCACCACTAGAGTGTGTTATCTGACATGTCAACAAATATTGCGCTTTTTCTAACAAAATTAAATGGAATGCCATTTAATTTTTCCAATAGTTGGAATAATTTTTCCAATAGTTGGAATAATTTTTCCAACATTAGATTTTCAGAGTTAAGGGTGATTTTCACCCCTTGAAGAAAAGAGCAAGTATTGGGACTATATTGAAACAGCAAAAGATACTCTTTATTGCAAAAACCACCTACAAGAAAATTATTCCATTGCATTATTTCCAAATTTTGGATTTTTCTTACCCCTTACCTTAAGTACTGTATTAAACATCGATTTCGTATTACTTATTTTTAAAGATTATTAAATTACGTGGATTAATGTACCCCGTAATTTGTATTACTAATAAAACAAAATTATAGGGTTATTAACATATTTAATATGGAACAAATATTTTTCAAGTCCTCGGTTACGAAATCAATACGCAGGCTATATTTCCAAGCGAACTTGGTAGCTATTTATAAAATTCCAATATCCCGATACGTCAATATTAATATACTATATTAGAAAGTTTACAAAATTCCAGTCGGCTCGAAATAGTAAAATTCATAAATCATGTTCTAGCAAAACATGCAAATGTAAATATTGAAACCCTTCGGGAACGTCTAATAGTTGGGTTGCTAATATCACAATTTAAATTGTTGTGACTGACATATATTCTTTTACAACTGAACTCTGAATAGCTATTTATGCGAGTAGTGCGATACTGGTTATTTTAATACAATCATTAGATAGCAGCCACTTATCACATTTGTTTGAGTTAGGTAATAATTCACACACCTACAAATTTTAACTTTTATTTTGTATCGTTAACCAAAACCACTTATTTGCATTGTTTTGGTCCCAGCTACGTCTAAAATATGTTGACTCTAAAAATTGTAATAACTGACCTAACTCACATATTATAGTATAATTTTAATAAATAAAGCAATTAATTACATCATGCGAGAAAATATTTGCCATTTTGATATATATATTTCAAATACATGTTATATACTATATATTTAATTAGAATATACCCTTTAATCAGAAAATTAATTATTCTTCTCGCGCTTCTTAGCCCGTCTCTTATAAGTTACTTCTGGAGCATCTCTTATATATGTTCAACAGTAGTCTGCCAACATCGCAGAAGTCCATTTGCCCTGATAACTTTTTTCCATATTTTGAATATACTGGTGGAATTTCTCTCCATGCTCATCACTTACTGCACCACTGTTTTGGGAAATCTAGGTAATCTAGGTGTGAATGTAGAAAGTGGACTTTTAATGACATATTGCATTCTAATTTCTGGTAGCAAAAAAGAAGATTCCCAACAAGGTCTCTGCTCTTTTGTTACCGAGAAAGTGTGTTGCTACCATTTTAAAGGAATTCCAAGCACCTTTTCATTACCTTCTAGAATGTTGTCAAATTCAGCATCTTTGAAAAGGTTCTTGATTTGAGGACCCACAAAAATTCCCTCTTTAATTTTCGCATTACTAAGTCTGGGAAATTTTTGTTTTAAATAACCGAAAGCACGTCCTTCTTTGTCCATAGCTTTTACCAAGTTTTTCATAAGCCCCAGTTTTATGTGGAGTGGTGGTAGTATTACCTTTTGTGAATCAATTAATGAAATGTTAGCAACATTTTTTCCTCCTGGTTCAAAACCCAATCTTGGCGGCCAAATTTTTCTTTTGTAATGTTCCAATCGCGCTCGACTGTCCCACTCACAAAGAAAACAGCAATATTTGGTATACCCTTGCTGCATACCAAGTAAAATAGCTATCACTTTTAAGTCTGCACAAATCTGCCACTTATACTTGTTATATTCTATAGTTTGTAGCAAAACATTCATGTTACTGTACTACATGTGGACAGCATAGGTGATTGGAATTGATGGCAATTTTTTACCATTGTGGAGTAACACAGCTTGTAGACTAAGTTTCGAGGCGTCAATAAAAAGCCTCCAGTCACTAGGATCATGGAGAATGTGTAAAGCATTCATTAAACCGTCAATATCCTTGAAGGCAACCAAGTCATTTTCCATTTTGAAAAAGGTATAAGATCTTTTTGACGACTTCGATACATGGAAACTTTAATATTTTCTTGTAGTAAATTCCATTGTTGTAATCGAGATGCCAAAAGCTCCGCTTTTGCCTTGGACAGATCACTTAATTCGCGTTGATTAATTTTGTGTGGTTCACCACCGGACACTTCGGCAGAGACTTTGATGGCTGGACTAAGTCGTCATCTACATTATCATCCGATTCTTCGTCAGAATCAAGACTGTATTCTTGAGGTGGATTAGGAATAGGTAGTTCATCACTATGGAAAACCGGGCGAATGGCAGATGGTAAATTAGGGTATTGTATTACCATCCTTTTTTTCTTGTTAATACGTTTTTGATGCGCAAAAGTCACTTCACTACAAATATAACAAAAGTTGTTAGGTATATTTACACAATCTCGTGGCATATTTTCAAAATAGCACTATTTACTTTCGAAAATGAACGCTTATCGTACAAATACGACTACCTAAGAATGAATATTAGTTTTAGTGACAAATACAGAGGTAGGTAGCTAGTATGTCTATTTTTAGTAGAATTCTAATTCTACCTGTTATTTGTGATAGGACCGCCCATAAACTAGGGTTTATAATGGGTCTACACATGATCCAGCTGAAGGGAGCCAGCCTTGTCGGTATGCTTTGAACTCATTCATAAAAGTGAACTGGTCAGCTGGAATTCCAATTATCTTCAAAGCGTACCGACAATGTCGGGTCCCAACAGCTGGATCGTCTGTAGACCCCTATACCTGCATTACACTGTATTGGGAAAACCAGAGCCAACTTGAACTTTTGTTTTTTATATTGTTATTTAGCATGACGAAGTTACTAAGAATTTGCTATTTTTACTTTCAATACATGTAAGCTGTAGAATAGTGTTATCGATCATTACATTACTAACTGAAACGGATGTGATAAGTGTGGTAATGAGGTATTAAAACAACAAACTTCACTAAACCATTTATTCATATACTTTTCAAATTAATATGTAAAACTCTACTCATTATAAATATTAACAACGCATTTATTACAATCAGTAAAATTTATATCAGACGACAATAACTTTGAAGAAGTTGAATTTATGCTCATTTCTTGGTTATGAATCGCTGCTTTCATATTTCTGCCGTGAATATTTGAAGTAATTATCTTCTTGTTTTCTTCGCAACTCTATATTTCACCTTCATCCTCCGTGCCTCTTCACATTGAAAATATCAACTACAGCTTCAGCTAACGGTGATGCAGATGACCTCCTGAAGCTGAATGGCCAGTGTTTTTTTCAGAATTCTATATAATTTAAAGAACAAAACAATATTCATTAGTGTACCCTTAAAAGTGTTAATTCCTACGAGTTGCTGAGTACATTTACCATTCTTGTAAAACACAAAGATCGAATAATTTCTACCATATTAATACCTTCTCTACCTCCTGATACTACAAGGAGTTCTCGTGATATTTTTGTCTTTATATAATATGGCATTACAATTTGAAAACAGTCACCTTCATCTGTCACATTTCTACTAGTAATTTTGCCCTCTTCTCTTCAAATTTCAAGTTAAAGTTACAATTCACTGTTACATAATGTATTTCTGAGGCTATCGATGCGGGCAAACAAGTTGACGTCATATATACTCATTTCTCCAAAGCTTTTGACAGGCCTGACCACGGCATTCCCCTACACAAACTTAAAGTACTCAGTTTTTCGGACTTGCTAACTTCCCTGCTATCATCTTTTTAACTGGAAGGAGCCAATACATAGAATACCGTGGCTTTAAGTCTGATCAATTCCTAGCTAATTTCCGGAGTGCCCCAAGGCTCAGTACTGGGGCCTCTATTATTTACTTTATTTATTAAAGATTTAGTGACTTGTGTTGATGTCAACTGCCTGCTATATGCTGATGACATGAAATTGTATTATACTGTTGATACCGACGGGATTGTGTGTTACTCCAAAGTAATTTAAATTATGTTAATGACTGGTCTCCTCTAAATAATCTGCCTTTAAACATCGACAAATGTAACGTTCTGTCTTTCTGCAGGAAGAATAATCGACTGTTATTTGATTGTGAGTTGAACGATACCATATTAAATAGATCAGATGAGTTCAATGACTTGGGGGTTGTATTCGACTCGAAACTAAATTTTAACAAACATATAGAAAATATTGTTCTCTCTGCTTACAAAAGTTTAGGTTTTGTGATTAGGCATTTAAGTGTTTTTGATGACACTAAATTATTAAATCTTTTTTATACTGCATTTATTAAATCCAGACTTATTTGGAATCTAGGCTATAATAAATATTGTAATTGCATAGAGAATATGCAACGGCGCTACCTAAGTTTCATTTCATACAAAATTGATCATGTATATCCCGCTGTTGCCTTCGAACATGGACAGTTGCTAAATAGATTTGGTTTTCTTAGTTTACACGACAGCAGGAAACTTTGCTCTCTCTTGTTTTTGCACAAGTTAATTTTTCAATTCATCGATTGCCCTATCCGATTACCCTATCTTGAACATGTTAAATTTTCATGCCCCCTTATTTGAAACGCGTAATCATAAAATGTTTTATCTTCCTACCCCACAAACAAATGTTCTGATGTTCTCTCCCTTATTTTTTATGTGTAACACTTACATGTGTATTGCAGGACAGCTTGACATATTATTTTACTCGAGTATTTCAAATATTAAATGTATTTTTTCGTAGTAATTTGTAATTTTATTTTAATATGCTTTTAATCTGTAAAGTGTATTATGCATGTTTATAATAGGTTCTTTTCCCTTTTCGTCTGTTTGTATATTTTTTACCATTAGGTATAAATTATTGTTTCTTTCCCACTCCGTAATTGGTTTTTACTGTGGGGTGGTGTAACTAAAGTAGATTGTCCTCAGCTTCTTGTAAATACTTAGTAATGTTCTACTTAGTTGAAATTTTGCATTTTTTCAGTCAATATCCTTCACATTTTTTTTTTCAAAAGCGCCATTAAATGTGTAAATTAGCTGATATCCACATTTTTTTTAAATGGATATGACACTCCGCAACACCAAATAATACGTCCAGAGAGAAGAAGGTTTCTGCGTCTTCGATGAATTCTCAAAATACGCTACAAAGCCTTCTCGTTGGTAATATTATTTATTTTTCTCTCCATACCAATTCTCATACTAGCCATATGTTAATTCATATTTTACTCATATGTAGTTCAGTATGTTACCAAGAAAATTCAGCCACATAAATTGTAGCCATACGACCTTACTACAGATTGATTACTTCCAATCGATGGCCTACTTCAAAACAATAAATTATCTTGTTCCTCTTACACATGGACCATTAAATGGTAAAATTAGAAGGCAAAATAGAGTGCCACAGAGTTGAAAGACAATCTGGATAACATTATTTTATGTGATAGGCTAAGGTAAATACAATGCTTTCGTAAAATAGTGGATAATTCGATAAAAAGTGTACAAATTTTATCGGAAAATTTTTACAAAGTTATGAAGTCATAAATTTTATTTTTGAATAGCAACCTCTAGATTTTGTTACGGAATTTGAAAGAACCCATTTTTTTACATATAATAAGGTAAATATGGAGGTGAGAAAATGTTTAAGAAAGACTAAAAACACTACCTGTATTAAAGATGAAAAAATTTCAAAAACAACTAAGTTAAATCTTCAAATTGCGCTTCATTCACAGCCTAACAGTAGCCAAGATGACTGAGGTTTTTATATTAATGAAGTCGGCGATAAGTCTGAAACCGTCCTTGTTAAAATGTTTTTTTTAAATGCACAAAGTCCAATGTTTGCTTGACAGTGAGTTTGAAGTGTTAGGTAATAATTATTTTTCTAAAAACCATGAAGTTAACCGATTGTGACAGAATTGAAGTTATTTCCATGATTGGTTTTGGTAACAGAATACGCACTCAAACAGTTCAGTGCAACTCACCAACCTATTAGCTAATGTGTAGTGAGTAAAGGCAAAATTCAGGAAATTTGGGCATGTTCGCGATTTTCCTAAATCTGGTAGGCCATCATCACAAGAAGAAGATCAGCTTAATGTTTTGTTGACCTCATTCCATACTTAAGTTTATTGGGTGTAATTCTAATATGGCAGTGTCCACTGACCATAAAATACTCAAGAAAGCAAAGTACCATTCTCATAAGGTATGCCTAGTTCTTGAACTGTGTGAAGGCAATTTTAATCGCGAAATCAATACTGTGAACAACTGCAAGAATATTAATAATATAATTTGCAAAAACAATATTTTTATCGGACGAAGCTACCTTTATTTTAAATAGCCATGTCAATAAGCAAAATTGTCGTTTCTGAGCTGTGGAGAATCCCCACTGATTGATGGATTATCACACTCAAAACCTTCAAAAATTGATTGTGATGTATTTTCTTCAATATACCCTTATCTCCGTACTAGTAACTGTATTCAGATTCAGAAGCCTAAAACAGAGACGGTTATCGTCAAAAGGAAAAAAGAAAGATATATCAGCTTCCAACCGAGAGACGTTCAAATTGTTCCGAAAAAACACATAAAGTAACTCGGAATAATATTCGACAAGGAGACATTGGCAAACATATCAAGCATGCCATCAAAAAAGTAGACGCAGATATAACATCACATTCGAGAATTATGCCCAATATACAAGGACCAGGAAGCAAAAAGAGGGAGGTTTTATACAAAGTGAGACAGTCATTACTGACGTATGAAGCTCCGATATGGTATACGGCCTCAGAAAAAAGACGACATAGACAAATGCTAATAAACACCCAGAGAAAAGTTCTATTAAGAGTCATAAGCGGGTAGCAGTGGCAGGGATACTTCCCACAGACCTTTTAATAGATCAAAGGAGAAGACTTTATGAAAGAGAAGACGGGGGTACGCTACAAGCTAAGAAAGAGGAAAGAGAGACCAGTCTGGAGAGATGGCAGGCGCAGTGGACACGTTGGAAGTAGCTCAGCGAACAAAAGTACTCATATCTGACCTAAAGAAAGTGCCGACATAGACGTACAGACTACTTAACAACTCAAGTGTTGGCTGGACACGGATCCTTCAATGCACATAGGATAGGCAAAGCAGCAGAGGAAATAAGTGCATAATGCGAACACAGAGACACAGTAGCACACACGCTGTGTCGAATGCTTTAGAAGGGAAGCTGAAAGACAGTGGGTAAATCTAGAACCAGGAATCACACTAAGCGAGAACAGCATCATAGAAGAAATGATGGAGAACAGCGAAAAATGGAGCTTGGCAGAAAAGTACATCAGAAATGTAATGCAAACAAAAGAACAGGAGAGATACATGCAAAGGAAGAGGGATAACTAAGGCATAATCTTCCACATCCAAATGTATGCCGCAAAGCGATTCCAAGATGGGAGAGTGAAAAAGTAGGGGTTTCTAATGGATAAAATGTTTCCCCACTGAAAAAAAAAATCCAAAAACCTATAGGAAGAAGGGGGGCAATTGAGTGGCCAGCAAGATCACTAAATCTAACGTTTTTCGATTACTTTTTATGGGGATACCTTAAAAATAAAGTATTTTTGAATCGTTCAATAAATGTGGAAGACTTGAAAGGAAGAATTCGTCAATCAATAGGTACGGCGTGTATCATCGGATATCTTCGAAAGAGAGTTTATTAAAAATCTTGTCTATTGTTATGCTGCGAATCGAATGCAATCTGAATATATAATTCAAGAAATGTCTTCATTTCTAATAAAGTTAGTATTTTCATATTTCAAGATAGTATCTCTTAAAAATTTCCTCAAGCAACCTACATCGATACTTACCATATATTTAAAAAAAAAATACGCTCTTCCAAATTACGTAACAAGAAATGGAGGCTGCCCTTAAAAAAATATTATTGACGTCATAGATTTGTGAGAAAAGATTTGAAAAATGGAATTCAATATGAAGCTTTTGACATGTCCGTGGGATTTTATGCAAAAAAAGACACTTTCTATGGAAGTTATCCACTACTTTACGAAAACATTGTATATGAAATTGCGTAGCGCTTTCTCCAATAACCTAGCATCGATAGTGGGGGTAGTATTTTTACGAATATCCCAATGTCACTCACGGAATATTGTTTGTTCGGCAGAATGTCACTGTGATGCTTGGCACACTGCCATAGCGGCAGCTTTTAGGATATCAGCTTTCTTTTGTTTCGATTTTTCGGATGCTCGCATTTTCCGCCGCTTCATAGATCTAAGAAGAGCACTTGGTAATTCAATCGATCCTGAACGGAGAGAATGTTCAGATTAGTGTCCTTTAGAATATAAGCAAGTGGATTTTCCGCTCGAGGTCGTTCAGGTGTGTACAAATATCGTTAGTATTAGTAGAAAGGATAATAATAAAAATATGTAAGAAAACTTTTTTAGAACACACTTTTAGCAAATATGCACTGAAAAAGGAAGGCCGCTAAAAATTATGAAAGAAAATTTCATCGTCCAGATTATTGAATCTTATTGCCTAAAATCGATATTGAAGTCAATTAAAGATACTTTTGAATTTGGTATTTGTTTATTTTTGCACCGACGGTAATAAGTTCAATTAACTGATTGACAGCGACGGTAAAATCTTATTTAATACTTTTTAACGGTTTTTTTGAAGATGGTTCAATATTTCCTTCAAAATATTATTTGTTTAGTAAGTAAGTAAGTAATTTTTTTCACAGACAGAATTACAGTTACATTTTACATTATAAATTACACAGCCACATAAAATAAAAAAAGTTCAGACCCAGAAACTAGACCTACCAATCTTTATGTGTTTTGACCTCCTGAATTAAAAAGTGTTTAGAATCTAATGAGGACCCCACAAATCAATTTTGAACCAGATCTGAGAAAAAATAAAACACAAATTTTTACCCGTACCATTAGGTATCTTTTTATTTTTTATTTTTTTTCAGACCTTGTTAAAAAATTATATGTGGGATCCTCGTTGGATTCTAAGCACTTTTTCTTAATAAAACTTTTCGATATTTCGTCAATTTGAGAAATTTTTCGGTACCACCACAGATAAAATGCGAAAAAACCACGCGATTTACAAAAAAATTGCACGATAAAATTAAATTCTGATGGCGGCATTGAATTCAGAAGGTCAAAATACATAAAATTGGTAGATATAGTTTCTGGGTATGAACTTTTTTTTATTTTGTGTGGCTGTTATTTAGCAAAATCACTGGTACGCCTAAATCTACAGATTTGTTTGCGGACCACTGATATCTTTCTTATCACAATAATTATGATATATTCCTATTATATATTATATATACATAAGTAGCCCAGTCGATGAAGGTATTTACCCCCAAAAACTTGCAAAATGAATAATTTTTTTTTTAATGAGTTCGTGAAAGTGTTCCTGATAAGTTTCGCTCGGATGCAGAACATGAAAAAAAAGTGATATTTCATTTTTAAAAATTTTGAAGTTAAGTCAAGCTAGGAAAAAATAAAAATACAGATGGATAGATCACGTATTTATGAACAAAAAATGTCCTAACAAAATTTATCGCTGAAGCCACGGTTGTCCCGGAAAAAAATAGTCAAGTGTAACGTTATAACTCGGAGCGAGATCCATGCGTGCGCGCGCTTGAATACGCATGACTGTGACACCAACGCACTGAATTACATGTCACTAAATCAGAATTTGTTCAGTCTACATGAATGTTGGTTCATTTAGAAGATGGAAATTGTAGCTTTCTGATGCTTTTTTGTTTTAAACAATACAAGTAAAGGATGATGGGAAAAATATACTTATATATATTATCACGCCCGAACTCAATCGTCGCAATAAAAAATATAGAAAAAAATAAGAGCTCTTCAAAAAAATTCTTTCCTAACTAAGAACTGTTAGAAACTATGTACACTTCATGATTATTATGGTTTATTAAGTTGTAGTAACGTGTATTCAAAAATCAATCATTTCAATTTCCTTGCTTGATGATTTTTTGATAAATGTACAGTGTGTCCCAGGATAGATGTAACAAGAGGTGTAATGGACCAAAAATTTTGGAATTTTGGAATGGTATTTGGGGATTGAATCCTGCTTGTTGTAAAACTAAAGTATACCAAAAATGACTTGATTTGGTGTTCTACAGGGTGTTTTATAAACAAAGTTGTAAAAATCACCACTAATAAAATACCTTTCTTTTTCAAAATATGAAAAAATTCCACTAAGAAAAGTTATTTAGAATGCAATTTTATACCTCTATACCAAAATTCAGGAATATAAAATTATTTTCAATAAATTAGTATTTTATTTTGAACCATTCAATTAAAGCTGCATAGACATTATTTTTTGTGAATTAATATTTAAAGTTATGTAGAAGCTAAAAGTAGGCTATGAGAAAAGCAGTGGATACACATTTATCAGTTATTATTGACATATCTGTCAAACGTAGTCAATATTATCCTTAATTTCTGTTTCAAATTAACGAACCAAGCATAAAAAATTAAGTGAAAATGGTACTCACAGAGCGTGAAAAAATTTATATTGTGCAATGATACGGAATTGGCGGTGAAAACTCGCTAAGAGAAGTGATAAGCCAATTTAATTTGAAATTTCCAAACACTGCTTTGTCACGTACTCAGGCTATGAGGATAATTAAAAAGTTTCTGGCTACTGGTAGTGTTCTTAAAGTGAAAAGAAAAATAAAAGCATATGATGAAGACAATGCTGTTATAGAAAATCCTAGGATACCACTAAGAGAGGGATCAGCTCTTATTAATATCAGCAAGTCTGAACTCCAAAGAATTTACAAGGCAAAGAAAATTAAGGCATATAAAGCAAATTATAAACATACGCTTGAAGAGGGAGATGACGGCCGTAGATTTTTGTTTGACCATTGGAGAAAAAATCATGGAAGAGAGATTTTTTCATCATTTCATAATTTTCTCAGATGAATCCACATTCACAACCAATGGTGTTGTTTCATCTCAGAGTTGTCGGTTTTGGGCTTCTGAAAATCCAAATTTTAGAATTCATTGTAGAAGACAATATTATAAAAAGTGAATGTGTGGTGTGCCGTTTCTTATCACGTTGGAGTTATTGGACCTTATTTCATTGAGGGAAGGTTAAACCAGCACACAGCTTCTTGAAAGATTTTCTGAAGAACATTTAAATATTTTAAGAGATATGCCTTTAGTTCATTTTCAACATGACGGTTGCCCTGGCCACTCCACAGAAATGGTTAATCGGTAGTTGAATTTAAGTTTTGGAGAAAATTGGATTGCCAGGAATGAACCGATCAAGTGGCCGGCGAGATCCCCAGACCCGAATATTGGATTTCTTTTTATGGGGTCGCCTCAAGCAGTTGGTTTACGCTGAACCACTTCCTAACGATGTGATGTAGCAGTATTTAAGCAGAGAATTACAAATGCCGTAAACTCCATATCGTTAGATCATATTCGAAACAGTTTTAAGGACTTCAGGCGAAGGATCGAAATGTGTGTGGATGTGGGTGGTAGCTACGTCGAATAATAAAAAAATTGTAAACATTGTTTTGTATTGGTCAATAATTAATTTGTTTGTGAATCTGTTATGTTTTTGACATGTATTACTTGTTATAATTTTTAAACCTCATTAATCTTCTGTTAGTAATTGTTTCTTGTTTTACAATTAGTTCGATTAACATTATACCTTCTTACATCTCGTATATTCAATTTTTTATTTACCAATAGCCTACTTTTTGAGATGATTAACATTTGCTCCTACACAACTTTAAATATGAATTCAACTCTTAATTCGCAAAAAATGGGAAGTTTCAAAAAAATAATTTTATATTCCTAAAATTTGGTATAGAGGTACAAAATTGCATTCTAAATAACTTTTCTTAGTAGAATTTTTTCATATTTTGAAAAATAAAGGTACTTTATTACTGGCGATTTTTACAACTTTGCTTATAAAACACCCTGTAGAACACCAAATCGAATCATTGTTTGTATACTTTAGTTTTACAACAAGCAGGACTCAATCCCCAAATACCATTCCAAAATTCCAAAATTTTTGTTCCATTACATCTCTTGTTACATCTATCCTGGGACACACTGTATATATTGAAGGCTGTAACTTGTCGAGAAATTGATCCATTGGAAAAAATAAAATATCACTATTTCGGAAAAAATATATACTTTTCGAATATTCAAACACAAATTCGTTTACTTGTATGCATTTTTTCGAAAATATGATCAATCTCATCTTGATCAGAAATAGCGATTTTCACGATCCTTATAACTCTCTATAGTTTTGAATATGTTTTTGTTTCAATTTTATATTTTTTTACTTGTTTTATTTGTAAAGGAAGATAGTTGAATAATCTGTGGCCCTGGTAAAATATAAAACATTGTGAATGTATTTTATTCATTTTAGGGGGATAACTTTTTTGTTTTCTTTAAATCTTGTCAAATAATTTAGAGAATTACTATATTTATCATCACCCTTAAATGCCCATAACATACAGTGATACAGTGAATATTTCTTGTATTAAGCAAACCTGACTCATTATACAACTGTTCACTTGAAATTAGAAAAGATTTTCTGAATATTATTTTATTTAGTGAATTTTGACTTGTAGAATCTTTAATGCATTTCTACATAATCCACCACAGGCTACTATGCCATAATTTAATATAGAATCGACTAAGGAGTTATATACGATAAGTAAGTTCTTCTTGTTCAATCTTAATCTTAATTGATAAAATTTATGCACCACTGTTTAACTCTTGTTGCTGTATATGATACATGTTCCTTCCATTTTAAATGGTGATCCAGAATTATACCCAGGTATTTGATGGTTTGAGTTTTCTGAATATCAGGACACTGACAATTTTGGGTAAAACAATTACTATCTGTATGTAATTTTAGATTTTTATTATGGGGTTGGTCATCATCTGTCATATTAATTGGTAAATATTTTGCCTTATCTCTGTTTAAACTTAACAAATTTGAACTTAACCAATTATAAACCACCCTTAAATTAGTCTGCTTTTCCGTATATTTTGTTCCATGAACCATCAACAAAGATTAGGGCAGTGTCATCCGCATAAGAAATTATATGTTCTGTAAAGTTTTTTTTTTTATAGACGCTATGTCGTTTATATAAACTAACAACAATATTGGACTTAATGTAGTGCTTTGGGGTACGCCCATATTAATAGTTTCATAATCACTTAACATATCGTCCAATTTTGTTCTTTGCTTTCCTTCTTTGAGGTAATTTTACTTCCACATCCAGTGGAAGACCACTTCAAATATTATATTATTAAAGTTCCATAAACAATTTTTTCCACATACAAAATTTTTTCATTGTGAGTGACTTTGCTCGAAAATCTGGATGTGGAAGTAGTGATTCCTTGGGCAGCGTTTTTTAAGTGTATTTATAGTAGGACCTCGCACACCTATATTTTCTACTTTCTTTAGTAACATTGTATGGGACACTGTCGAATGCTTTAACTAGGTCTAAAAATACCGTAAAGCATTTTTTATTTTCATCAAAATATGTTTTTTATGGAGTCTAAAATGGCATGCTCAGTACCTGTCCCAGCCTGAAAACCGTACTGGCTAGTTGATATCATCCCGTGCTTTGTTACAAAATTTACGAGTCTGTTTTTTAAGCATAATTCAAAAATTTTTGCGAAATTATAAATAAAGAAATTGGTCTAAAATTGGTTAAATTTAAATTGGGACCACTTTGTGTTCTTTTCAATCTTTAGGTATAAATTTTGTTTGAAATAATAAGTTTATAATATGTAAAAGTGTAGTTAGTAGTGGCCTCTACTTGTACTGTACGGTACTTTAGCATATGCCTGTATTTTATCCTGTACAGTAGACAAAGAATATTCACCGCATTTTTAAACTTTAACAGCAGACTCGTTATCAGAGAATCCCGAAATCTACATAATATGTAAAATTTCGTTCGTTTTTTGAGCCTGCTGAGATATTACGTTTAACTAAAATGTAGATAGTTTAAAATATAGAAAAGTACTAACAAGAAGAATTATTGTTAAAATAAAAAAACACTGATTTGGTAAACAAATATATCATAGCTACTTATAAATATGTTTATGGATACTTTATATAAGTATTAGATTACTTATCGCTAACTTCAATGATTTATAAAATATAATTAGAAACCACACTTACTGACAAACTTAAAAATCAAATCTTGATACAAAAAATAATGGTAGTACTACCGTTCAATTCTATTAACAAGTGTTAACACTCTATTTGTTTAAATGTACCGAAATTCATAGTAGAGTATTGCCCCCTTTTTTGGAACATTTTACTCAAAAATTAAATAATTTACCAACTGAAAAAAATTGTTTGATTAAACTATTTTTATATAAGTGAGGGTTGTTATAGTTAAAATATTTACTAGTTAATTATCTCATTTGAGTGTTTATATCTGTTTGAAATCTATTAAATATAATATTTTATTTTTTTCCAACCAAATTACGCAATTCTGGTGAAATTTTAATTTATAATTTTTTTTATCTTCCTTTTGAAGGTGTTTCAATTTTTTTTAAATAATTGGTTTCTCCTTTTTTAGCAGTATCCTATTTAACTTCTACATAATAAAACAAGATATCTGTTGTTTTGAATGTTTAATCTCGAACAACAGATTCATTATCCTTTTCAGCTCTGTTAGTAGTTTTTCGAAAAATTCGTAGGGGTGACATTATATGCAACATTACTCAAGATAACGTACGCTGGCAGACTATATTTTTTATCAAAAACTACAGAATGTGCCACTCTGATTTTTTCACAGTGTATTAAGAAGGCCGTGCCCTTTGGCAGTGCTGGTAGTTTTTCAAAAAATCCGTAGGGGGACACAATATGTTAAACTTGTCAGGATGCATCACATGTTTACGCGTTACATGTCTCACCTTTATCTCAAAAACTTTATTTTTTTTTATGGAGCCAGAATACCTCTACGTCTACGATCGTTGGCCCTGGGTACAGCTGACAGTGGTATTCTAATAATGTTTATTTTATATAATATAAAGAGAAAAATAAATCTATAATTAGTGATATTTTTATTCCCGCATAAAAATGTGATAATACTTGCAGACAATCTATCCCGATTTTCGGTCATGTTTTTTTTTTGGACACTTGAAACAATACCTAAACTTTCGGCGCAAACTGTTATCGTCGACATTTCAAACATATTTTTCCTTGAGACCCGTGCATAAACTATAAACTTCAGATCAGAAAATGGCTGTTATTTGTCATTAAATTCTCTACTAATTCACTCTCTTGACATTTTTACAGAAATATAACGGTAGCCGGCCTGTAAAAAGACACTGTACATACTCACATATATCAGCGTAGATAAAAAATGCTGATTGGAGTTTCATTATGATTTATGATACAATGGTATAAGACTAAAACAGAGGGCGTGTAATTAATCATCTGTATAGACCCATCTGACGTTATATGTGAAAAACTAAGTCAATTTATATAATTCGTTTGGCCAAGTTCCTAATTCTGAATTGTTATATCCAAGACAACACAGAAAACAATCGGGAAACGTGGTATTTGGAAATTTACCAACTAAGGAAGAAATGCTTATCAATGTCACACTGTTCAGACATGGCGTAATAAAAGCTCGTTCATTAAATGTACAGCGTGATCAATATTTCTGGTCCAAAGTTTATTATTTGATAAGTGCAAATACCTAAAATGAGGTTAGGTTAAATGTATTAAATTATCAAACAACACAATGTGTTTTAACCGCCTTTCATGCCATCTCAAAGACCCTCTTAAGTCTAACAGATATAGATTTGTTTGAATAAAGGGGACTGGGCCCTATAGTTTATAATGGAATCCGAACCACTTCTTGAAGAAAATTTACCTACTATGAATTTTTTTTTCGCTAGGTACACTTAGAGTGTACGCTAGACGCCAATCACCAAATAATTATATTTTGTAAAGTATTTCAACCAAATATGTACAATTCGTTTCATTTATTTCGTTTTTATTTGGTAGACAATTTGCATTGCTAGGTTACAAACGTGAGGAATCACGCGAAGAGTCGCATCGGTCATGTGGCAAGCGAAATCGATGATCTTCCAAAGTGTTATATCATGTTTTATTTCAGCTTGTCTCTCATTTAGATTCAATGTTTTTGTTGTTAAATGATGTCATTTTAGAAGGGAATATGTACACTCAAAGAAATAGTATGGGTAAATTCAACAAAAAAAAATGGTTAACTAACAATATCGTTAATTTTGTTAAACCAAACTATATTGATGGTATTTTTAAACAAGAGGTGATTGTTATTTTAATTAATAAAAAGTTGTCGAACAACAAAACAAACATTAACTTGAAAAATTGATGAATAAGACTATTATTTTGTTCGTCTGACTATTATTTTGTTGAATTCTGTCAAATTAAACTAGATAATAGTATATTTTATTTTTAACTATTATCGAATTGTAATTCTAACCCAGTATTAGTTCGCTGTATTATTGTACTTGGTAGACAAACCAATATTATTGTCGTCTTCTAGAAGTTCTAAAAGAATTACCATAAAATTTGCTTGCTTACCACTTAGTCTATTACAGAAATTATTCCCAGATGACGCCACATACACATCACTGACAATAATCAATCATGCATTATCTTATACTCTTATGAATTTATAGAAAATTAATAACATGATTGAATTGTTCAAATTCTCTCAGGGATCATCGATATATTTGGATGGATCTTATAAACGATCTTTGGTTTGGGTGGTCTGATGTCTCAATACTGAGATTTTGGCTAACCAAAAAAAACTTCATCATACAATAAAGTGGAGATCAACCTAAAAATTAGTTGGTGAACAAAAAACAAAGTCGTTGTACTATTTAATTGTAGACCAAATTGAAAATGGTTAGTGAACATAAAAAAATGTCATTGTACTATTTAATTTGTTACAAGAAGATATGATTATTAAACTACTATTTGTTTACGAAAACAAATAAAGTTGTATGACTATTCTTTTCTGATTGATTTAACTATGAAGCTAGATAGGCGCGATTTCATATATTCTTTTTGGTTGAATTTACCTATCATTTTCTTTGAGTGTAGGGAAAATATATTTCTAATTTTTTTAGTTTAATAGACACTGGAAGTAATTTCATACAAAATTAAATCAATACTCAATACGCGTAAACAGTAAGTATCATTAAGTAAAAAATCGATAGATGGTACACATTATTAGTGCTTCATTACATTTCATAGATTTGGCCTCATAAAGGTCTTATCAGTAGTTAACCATTAAGGTAAAAATAGAAATTCGATTCCCTTTGGTAAATATAGCTCATAATTTGTATATTTCAGAAATACTATATAAAATACTGATATACAGGTACCTAATGATAATGTCATTATGAACTTATTTTTACTGGGACATTTACAAACAATTTGTGGATATTGTGAAACATTTCGAACTTAATCGATTGAGTTTCGTAGTACAATTCTTTAAAAATAAGATAAATATAGTATAAAGTATATAGAATAGTAAGTATCAAAAACAGTAAGGTTGACGGTAATTTTGCTGGATACCTTTGATTTGATTTGATTTGGTAGAACTCTCGACGTTCGCAATGCTATGGGTCGCGAGTGCTGACGTTACAGATTTTGAGACCTTAGAAAAAACAAACAGCTGTCATAATTTAATTTAAATCCACATCCAAAAGCTTTTGATGAAGCTGTACTCGATAGAGGTGAAACTTATTTTTACGAAGACATGGGGAAACACTAGATTTACTGACCTCTTAACTCCCGTATACTTGCCGTAGGATTTTCGATTACTGCTAAAGTTATAGCCAGCCCATTTTCTTCTTCTTTACTTAATACATTTCGTCGCCTCGCATTCTTTTCATACTCAACACATCCAGTAGTTGCAAAATGTTCTTTCAAATTTTCTAGAGACCTCATATCAGGACACCTTCTATCGGGATATTTTTGACTATACACTCTTGATGCCAATAAACAATTTCCATCACATTCACCAATAACATACACTATAGATATCAAATCTTGTTGACAATAATTATAATTCATATTTTTAAATATTACTTAACAATGTTAATTCAATTTAATCACGATAATCTAAAAATACCTTACAGAAACGTCATAAAGTGAAAAACAAACGTAAAAAAAAAAGACCAAAGCCATTCTAGATTTTAATGCTAAAATAAAGAGCACCTCAAATTTACTCAAAAACTGTTTGAAATAAAAATAAAGTGTACGATATTAAAATGTGGGGAATTGTATGCTTTATTCATCTATGTAAAAAAAATTATAAGCATTCCATTTAAGAAAAAAATGAGAAAAATAATAATTAAATATCAAGAAATTAAACAAATATTTTGAACACCAGGTATAAAAATTTATTTATATAATGTTTTTCAGTAAATACATCATTCTAAAATAACATTCTACAGTTTTAGGTAAAACAATTAATAAATCGCGGAGATATGGCAGTCAAAAAATGTTTGTAAGTAGCCAAAAAAAAAAAAAACATGGAAAAAACCATATTTAGGGTGTAATACAAGACCCTTGGTGGCTTAACTAGCGCTAAAAAAATACAGGGTGTTCGATTTAAAAAAATTATGCTTTCTTGCGTAACTCGTTTTTGTGACATCTTGTATAATTGAAAATAATTTTACGTTGTCGTAAAGATGAACATTGAAAGTTTTGCTGAGAAAGTTTTTTTTATAAAGTTACCCGTATTCGCGTAATCTTCCGAAGGAACATTAACTTGACACCCTGTATAAACTGACACACGAGAAAACAGCCAAATAAACAGAACATAGGAGTAATAAGGAAAATTAGGGCCTGGTATCATAAGAAAATGCAACAAAATTATGGGATATATTATTATAACGTTTGATAATTTATTTTATAAAGATTCCTATTACGTTGCATGTCGTAGGTGTGGTAGAATTAAGCCTTTTCGAGCTCCAAAACAATCGTAGGTTTGATATATTGTTTACTTTAAATTTGATAATTAGCCAGGGAGTGTACTACATTCTAGACATGCGATCTAGAGGCTACGATGATGTAATTGTAACATTCTTTCACTAAAGTGAGAATTGAAGGTAAATGGTTTTGAAAAAACTAATTCTTCTGCACACAAATTACAATGAACGGTAACTTACTGACATGTAAAGATATTGTACATAAATACACCGAGTGTAAGTTAGATAGAGTCCACCCCAATTTATTGTTTTATACCATAATCGTGTTTTCTTTTCGGTTACGAGATTGTAATGTGGTCAGTTTAAATAAAACTTGGATATACAGTATTTTTGTAAAAATTCTAAAACACGAAAATTTTACTTTTCACTGACCACACCTCAGTTTATCTTGTTTCATCAAATTCTAACCCATTTGAACAAAAAAAGATTTCAAGTACATATTACAAGAAAATATGGTGAATTAAAAGTTAACCAACAAAATATCTGGCTAAACATATAAATAAGGAAATATGCGAATTTCCTTTTAAAACATCAAATAAATCATAACTTTTTTCGATTTCTTTATTTAAATCAACGAGTATTGAGTTTTTTAAGGGAAATCAGATTTTGCCCAACCCTGTTTAGAATATCTCCAACGCTCATTAGTTCTGCAAAATAACATATTGGTTTAGGAAGGGATTGAATTCTGATCCAGACCTTCCCAACGCTATAATTAATCAAACGAAAGAGCGTGAGATCAAACAAAAACCTTTTATAACCTTATCTCCAACAAGTCTGATGGATTTTCCGGAACTTACTGAGAATGATCTGAGAATACTATTTACAGGCACATATCAATTGTTACAATTGGTATGTTATCTTGTAGAACTGATGGGCGTTAGAGACTTTCTAAATGTCGAATATTTACAAGGAAATGACAATGTTATAAAAATGAAAGCCCTTTCATGGCATATAAACAGAAAACCCTATAAGTGTTAAGTTGGATATAAACCGAATTTTAATGGGTATAAGGGTAAACAAAGATATACCTGTGACTATGCTAATGACAATAGAACAGTAAGCTGGTGTTCGTACGTAGCTGCAATCAAGTACTAGCCTAGATATCTGATGAAACTAATGTAACTCCCACCAATGAAGAAAATAGTGACTATGATTACAGTTTCGTGTAGCACCACAAACGATTTCATATTGATAAATAACAGGTCCACAAAAACAAAAAAGTATCCTGGGCTAGTCACCAGACCCACATATTCCCATGTATTCTCACTCGCTGAACACGAATTTGACATTAGAATAGGACCTTCCTGGACGAATTTATGAGCTCGAAATTCATTAATTCGTGGTATTAACCTTACATATTTCAAGATCATTGGCAGCAACATTGGCGTAAATTGAAGACAGCTATAATACATATTTTCTAGGTGGTAATGAGACAATAAGACCCATAATCCAACAATAACCCAATGACCCAATCAATGAGCAATTCATATTACTAAAGTTCATAAACTTAAAGCAAGAATTTCTTACATTCGGTAATATTTTCGTACTCTTTTATCTTCAAATAACCTGCGTAATGGATTTCTTTTCCTGTTTTTTTTTCTTTGACAACGATTACCTCCTCATTGTCCACGATATTGATGTCCCATCTACCTTGATACCGTCATTCCATTTCATTAATATCTTAATAAAATCGTTCGCCTTGTGCTTCACTGTAATCTCCTCAGTTTTCAGGGAAGTAGTCAATGTGTGAATGAGGAAAATGCAATTTCAAATTTATCAGACAGCTCATTTTGTGGTAATTCTGTATCATGTTGGCTAATATATTTTTTACCTTCCTCTTTCTTTGTTACCTAAAAATTATTCTACAATTTCTTTGAAACTAATCCACGCAGCTTTTTTGATGTCAATCATTTGAGTGGTGAAATTTTCATCCTTCATCAAAGTATGAATCTGTGGTCCATCAAAAATACTTACTTTAATTTAATTTCTGATATACGACTGAACTTACGTATTAAATACTCATAGAATTTTCCTTCTTTGTCAAGAGTTTTGACAAATTGTTTTATTAAACCGAGGTTAATGTGAAGAGGAGACAAAAGAATTTTGGAACATTCGACTATTATCTTTTTAATGACATTCATTGAACCAGGATTCAAAGAGATCCTTCTTTCCATTTTTCTTTGACGTAATGATTCTCTCGATCTCGACGATCCCATTCACAAAAGGTACATGGATACTTCACAAAGCTCGACTGTTCACCCAAAATCATTGACAATATTTTCAAGTCACCACAAATTTGCCATTCATATTCTTCGTACTTGATCTGTTTCAAAACTAATTCTATATTTGAATTTTCTTCTTTCAGAACTGTCGAATAGGCAACACGTATCGATGCCAATATTGTGTAGTAGTACAGATTTTAAACTTTGCGTAGAAGAGTCCAAAAACAATCTCCATTCATTAGGTTTGTTTGTTTTAGTTCATCCACCACATTTTTGGAAAAGTTCAAAGTAAAAATTGAAGCTCGTTCTATATTTGGTCCATTTTTCGACTATAAAAAAATTGTGACGTGTAAGCCCAATTTCAATGCAAGATTCGGATTTTGCGGCTCAAATAACATGAAGGTAGAATGTTTTTGTTGAGTTTTACTTAAACTTGATAATATGAACTGCCAATTTACTAGGTCATTAGGTTGTTGGGCCGTTGGGTTATTGTTGGTTTATGGGTCATTGCGTATATTTTTTGGCAATATGAATTGCTGATTTAATGGGTCATTGGATTATTGGGCCGTTGGGTTATTGTTAGGTTATGGGTCTTATTGTTATCTGCTATAACATTATCACCTAGAAAGTATGTATTGGAGTTGTCCGCAATTTACGCCAACGCTACTGCTAATGATCTTGAAATATGTAAGATTAATACGGCGAATTAATGATTTCCGAGCTTTTTTCCATCATAACTCATAAATTCGTCCAGGAAGGTCCTCCTATTCTGATACCAGATTCGTGTTCAGTGAGTGAAAATACATGGAAAAATGTGGGACTGGTCACTATCCCATGATACTTTTTTGTTTTTGTGGGCCTGTGTAATTTTGTATAATTTTGTTTAGATAAATTGTTTTTTATACTTCACTTGGTTAACCAAAATACATATTTAGTTCAGTCAATGAATATATTGTAGAATGCATGGAATATGCGAGACTTTTTGACTACAAGACTTTGTTGGGGGCAGTTAGTAGCTAAACATACTAAAAGTCCCCACCCCTGGTAGGTGAGCTTACGGTGGGAGGGGAGGAGGAATGTCCCATTTTTGAGTTTTTCGATTATATCTCGGAAACGGTGGACTCTCGAAAAAATATGTTCTAAATAAAAAGCTAATTAAATTTCCTATAAAATTGTGTCCATACATATTTGTCGAATTTCCAACGGTTTTGAAAATCGATAATTTTCGAAAAAATCATTTTTACCTAACTTGGAGCTTAGTTTTCCCATTTTGTGCAGTTGCATCATTAGCAGGTTTATCAGCTGACTTTTATTATGAAAGTTGGAAAGGAAATCCTCGTTTCAATTTCATTTCACTTTCCAAACTGACATTGATGTCCACACATCTCCTGAGCCGATATCATCAACTCTATTCAGCTGCTTTTGTGCTCTCTGATGTGTCACTGTACAACCTCTCCCAATACAATAGGTCTTCAGAAAGGACCCCGCAATAATCTTATGGAAATTGGGTTTCGGTCAAATCGTCTGAATTTTGGATGTTTTAGGTTTCGTCATCCCAAGCAACAGTCTCAATGGACATAAAGCTCGAAAACCAATACTTTGGCTGCTACGGAGCTTGAAAGCTCCAAAGCTTCACCACAGATTTATTTATTCGTGCAGTCTTTATAGATTTTTAAATAACTTATTTTTTCGATTTTAATGTCTAAGTTTATATTTTTGAGGTTGCTAAATTGTCCAAATTGACACTTGACAGCTATCAATTAGCTGTCAAAGTGACTTAACAAAGTGTAAATATTATTTTTATGTTATGAGTTTATGCTGTTTAGGTAACTCAGTTCATGTATGATGTGAATACAATAATTCGACAATTGGCAGCTGTCAACAGGCTGTCAGCTAGCTGTCAAAGTGCAATAACAAAGTGCAAATCTTATTTTTTTGTTATGACTTTATGCTTTTTAGGTAACTCAGTTCATACATGATGTGAATACAATAATTCGACAATTGGCAGCTGTCAACAGGCTGTCAGCTAGCTGTCAAAGTGCAATAACCAAATCTTATTTTTTTGTTATGACTTTATGCTTTTTAGGTAACTGAGTTACACGTATTCATAATGTATATATAAAAGATATAGTTGTCTCTTTTTGGGGGTAGGGAGCCAATTCATACTGCGTATAATTCTTCAAATCCTCGTCCGATTTCTTGGTAATGGAGATTCGCTGAAAAAGCAAGAATGGATCCACGACACCTTTTTCATTGTCAATCTCGATTGTCGAATTCATTGAGGAAAGAGGAAGTGCGCGATCTTTTCGTGTCAGTTTGATATTTTTTTTTTAACTATTTAACGTCGGTCTATTTCCGCTACCAGGGCCTATCACCGACGTCAGGAGACGAGCTACCCCCAACCTGGAAATTTTGCCGAACCTCTTCCCTTAAGAAGAGTAGGGATCTTTTACTCGCCTAACATTTAATAGACAAGGGACCGCCTGCTTTACATCCCCTCCGAAGGATGGTATATCCACTACGTAATCCTCGTCTGAAATTACGTAACTTCCGCGTATACACTGATATACAAGCCGCTAGAAGGTGGGACGAGAACGCTGTATTTCCCGAGATGGGACCCCATCCAAGTACCCATCCGCGCTCGACGTTGCTTCAACGGAATATCGACTGATATTCACATTGAAGTCGCCTCTACGCTCGCCCCCAGTTTGATATTTGTGAATACATTTCTTTCTGATTTATATAAAAAAAATGAAATTATTAAAGTTATTAAAGTTATATATTAAGTTAAGAGGGAACAAACACGCAAATAACTGTACAGACGTTTTAATAATATTATTTAAAAAATAAATAACTTTATACCTCGAAAACCGCTGGGAATTCCAATGTATGGAGACAATTATATGGGAAATTAAATTTTTTGAAAATGAGCGTATATGTTATAAATTCTATAAATTTTGATTGGTTGAAGATAAAGTAGCAGAAGTGTATATCAAATTGAAGGAAATTTAATGCTCTGCAACAATTTTTCTGAGAAACGATCGTGGGAAGTACTAGAAGCAAATTTTTGACAAAAAGAGTTAGGTAAAAATGATTTTTTCGAAAATTATCGATTTTCAATAACGCATATCTCGAAAACCGTTGGAAATTCGACAAATATGTATGGAAATAATTTTATAGGAAATTTAATTTAATTTTTTCTAGAGTCCACCGTTTCCGAGATATTAATATAAAGAATAACTTTTCTTTTTACTTCCTCATTTAGTGTCTGATAAGTCGAATGACTACTTTACCTTTTTAGTAAACCTAACCGACTTTTATACAGGGCCAGTTGAAAAGTGAGAAATTTTGAATTTGGCTATTGAATAACAAACATTCTATATGAGGTATCGAGCTAAAATTTTGTACAGAGGTATTTGAGACAACTGCAAATCGAATACGCTATCCAATTTGCCGATAAAAAATTGCCTAATAGTCGATCTCGAAATTTCGAACCATTTAGAAGAGCTTAGTAGGCCTTGAAAATATGAAAATTATAAATTTTTCAAAACAGTCAAATAAAACTCATCGAGCACTATATCACAAAAAAAAAAAAATTAAAATCGTCCATCTCGTTCCAAAATAATGGGGTGTTGCGGTATTAAATAGCACACACTGTATAATAGCAGATTAATAGATGTTACACATGATTTTCTTTGGTTGGTCTATCTCTAGGCAACAGACTTTATTTAAGGTTACGTATAAACTCATCAAAATACATCATAGTCAACTTAAATCCGCATAAATTTAACGCAGTATGACATACACTAAACGTTGGTGACCAATGATTCATTACATGTAAATGTAGTAATAAATATCTCTAGCTTTTCCACGTTTCCTCAAAAATAGACCCATTAAAATTAATTGGCAAATTTAATTTCTTAGATTCGCCTCTTATAAAAATGCCACAAGTCAAGGATATCTAGGTCAGTGAGTCTATTATCAACAACAATTGTTTATAAATAGATCCTTACGTGAAATAATGCATTTATTTATAATTTTCCAACTCATGTTAACACGGACCGAACTATTGTAATTAAAAATGCATAATAGGCAGATAGCTGTTACTATTTATAAATGAGTAGATGGTTAATTGAACACAGATAAATTTTGGCAAGGAAATACACTTTCTATTATAAACGGGATGACTAGGCTTATCCTACAAAACAAAATTTAAAAATAGCCACTACCTGTCAGCAATTCGTCCTTAACAAGATGCGTTATTCGATAATGGAGTTTTTTACCTCTCGCCCATGATACGCTTATTTGATAGTATCTGCTTTTGTTTGAAATAGATTTGGTGTAATGACCGATAGGTTCAGTTTATTCAAAAAACAGTTGCCTATTAAACTGTACAATGATGACCCTTAATTGAAATTTACCTGGATATAAAATCAAAATTAAAAACCAATACCAAATTTATTTATTATATAATGTTCAGCATCATATTTTTGTTAATGGAAATTTAGAAGGGATCTATCTGTATGGGTTCTTTTTAAGTCCCTATAGATAACTTTTCAACAATTGCAATGATATGGGATTTTAAGAGTGTGCGACCTGAGGTTATAAAAATGTTATATACAATAGTTAAATAAAAAAATATTGGTACATTTTTAACGGAAAATTAGCAAGTTACAAAAAAATTCCAAGAGACAAAAAATGTTTAGAAGGCCTCAATGCACACGTCTGAATTTTTTCAAATTTTTAAATTACGTATTTTTAAAGCGTTACAATTTCAAAGAAATGTTTTTCCGAAAAAACTCGGTGAAAACGAACACAGAAAAGTTGCAATTAAAAAAGAGTCTTGTATTTCGATTTTACATTCACCTGATTTTTTTCAGATTTTTTTTTTCAATTTCTACATTTCCTCTCCCCCACTTTTAGGAATTTTAAAGTGGCCATATCTCGATAAATATGCATTTTTCGAAAAAATTCACAAGAGTAAAAACATCTTACTTTGGCTCAAAAAAGGTAAATTTATTGTTTTTTTTTTTCATTTTTGACCTAATTCTACAAGTTACGGAACCCGTGATAAAAGGGGTGTTTTCTACCTCTTCCGATCATTTCCTACTCTAATTTTTTTTTTCATCTTTTTTATTAACGTCATTATAAACGCGTTGCACAAGGTTTCATCAAAATCCATTCATTAGCACTCAAATCAAAGGTGAAACCCCCCGACTATGATAAGTTTCTCAAGAAAGCAAGGATACCATTGAACTCAATGTTAACTGTATCAACAGCATAGTATTTTTCGATGACTCGACATCTTGCTTTAATAGTTCTGTATATCGGCATAACTATTGATATTGGACTAAAAATCCTAAAGCTATGTAAGCCTTTGTGGCAAAATACACGTAACATGCATGTTAAAGACAACTTTTTATGAAAAATAAATTCAATATCGCAGAAATTATCGGGTCAACACGGTATGTTATTAACTGTTTTCGAATGATTATAACCATTGCATTTAAAGCAAGTGTAAAATATTTATAGCTTCATAAACTTTACATATATGTAATCCTTTTTGAACTAGACCATAAAAAATACTTCAATATTATGTATCGTAAAATCATTGTCATAAATTGTAAGAAAAATATAACTGGTTTTTTAACGCTACCCACGTCCACCGTGGAATTATATATGTTTACATCATATCTGCTTTCATGGAATAAACACTCATAATGCGACAATTGTGTATAAATTGACGTATTTTTCATTTATAAGAACGGTATGCTTTTATTTACTGTACTTGTACACCAATTTTTATTTTTCTTATATTGTAATTTTGTTCTACTGGTCGAGTCCACATCATTATGAAGGAAGGTCTCTTTTTGGTAACTCAATGAACGCCTGTCATGATTAGTAGATGACGACAAAAGATTTTTAGAATAGTGTGAATATTTTTTAATGGAGAAATATTTTTAGGGTTTTGTTATTTTTCTTACATATTTTAGTGGCCTTATTTTGTTTTAAATGGCACACAGTTCATCATTTATATCAAATGTTCCAACGTTATTTTTAATACACAGTTATAATCTCTTCATGTTCTATCTGCTAATAATCCATCCCATATTACCCTCGTTGTCGTTCATTTGACTGTTCCTTGCTCTCTTGGCCTTTAATGTAATTCCATAAAAAGTCACCGAGGGTCAAATCAGGTCACCGATCTGGCCACTCCTCACTACTACTTCTCAATTTTCGGTCGATCTGAATGTATTGTTTTGTTATTTTAGAGGCACAAAACTGAGTAATCACAGCACTGATGAGATAAGTCATAATACAAAGTTCAGTCTCCTATCTGCGTTCTTTGTCATGTCCAAATTCAACCACAATGAGAGTATCAATTCGTTCCATTTCTCTCTTCACTTTTTAACTCGGCTATGACTTAACGTATGAGTCGAATAATACAATTTCACTAAAATGTAAATGCCATCTGAAGTAGAAAAATGCCACAAAAACATGTCTTTTTTATGTTTGCTTTTATAAAATCATTGATACGTATAGCCACTCTTATAGTGTGCCTTTTGAAAAACAAAGTTGATAGTCACAAATTATAGCAGATCAAATTACTAAGGTCATCAGAATACGTAAAAAAAATGGTAAACCTCCTATTTCATATTCCAATTTTAGTAATCAATATCAAGTGTGTATGAATTTGTGAAAAATAAATTACTTGTTTCTAATATCTGGCATACGAAAGAAACAATAAATAAAGGGTTTACTAACTGATATGGATTTTCCTTATCAGCTAGTAAGCATGGGGATCTCCATATGCTGTTCATTCTCATTTTGGCCATACCATATATATAGGTACTATGAATGCTAAAAGTTATTTTAAAAAAGAAACAAACCATATACACTATGAAAAATTACGATAGTAATGAATATGTCAACAGGCTGTTCAATACCTGGTTGTTAGTAAAGCATGTTTGTTTTTTTAACGCAGAAAACACATTATAGTGGAATAACAAATAAATAATATTTGCACATAAAATGCGAGGTTGCACATAACTCATTTTATGTACTTTATACATGAATCAGGATTCCTTTGGTTAATTTCGGATACTTATTTACGTTATGATGCTTCGAAAACTTTCTTTTATTTTTAATAGTGGAAATTTACATAGAAATTTACATATCGTATATATATACAGGAAACACTGCTTTCATAAAATTGCAAATTTAACTTCAAATCGTACAGATCAGCTGATGATATAAACAGTTACATGAGTTTTTTTTTTATCTATTTGAGTATATCTGAGTAATTAAAGCTTCATTCTAATAAGCCAGACGAAAGTCCGGGACATTCTCGAAGTACTAATTACATTCGATCAAAATGTTCTTATTACTGTGTACATTGTGCCTGTGTCTTTTTAAATATTTTATTATTAGAGAAATTTTTGAGATATACGTTTTTTGATTATCTTTTTTTACGTATTCTGATGACCTTGGTAATTTGTGTATCTGTACTATAGTCCAACATTTAGATCGAAAACAGTTAACAATGCTTCATTCAAAATTAAGATAACTATGGTGTGCCCCAGAGTTCTGTCTTGGTGCCACTGCTTTTATAACTTATATTAATGACTTTATAAATTTTATATTGTTTATAAAAGGTGTATAATTTGCTGATGATGCAACTGTAGTACTATCTAATAAAAATTATAATAATCTGATGCATGATTCAATTTTATCTAAAAAAAGCTGAGATCTGGCTCACTATGAATAAATTTAAATTTAATTATAATAAGACTCAAAAAATGGTCCCTTTCCTTCCAATATCAATTTATCTGTAACAGAAAATGTCAACCTGCTCGATGTAGTTGTGCTGCACAATTACGTAAAACGCTGTCAAACTCCGTTAAATTTGATAAAGCTTAAGTGAATTGTAGCTCAAAAAAATTCGCGTAAATCGGGGTGTCATAACAAAAGAACAAAGTTGAAATTAATATTTGAAAATAAATAATACAGAGCTATTTAATAGTAACGCTCAGCTACCAGCAAGTGAACAACACGTGGAACCATAAAATAGGATTGACCACTACAGTTCAACCCTCGGCACTCAAGGGGGTACAACACGTAGGCAGTTATCGTATACCTGCAGAAACACGAGCAAAAACACGAATCGGATAAGTCCTTATATTCTTAACGTATATTAATAATTTTATAATCATTTTATAATATTTCTTAATTATATAATATTTTAATAATTTCATTTTAATTTACTTACTGACTAGCTGTAAATATTGAATCTTTTGCAACACGTCAATGGAAAAACACGTGATACATTTTACTCTTCGAAAGAAGTTTGAGAAGAAATGAAAGGGACATCATCCAACTACTCGCAAGAACAACAAGATGAAAACTGCGACATAAAACATCAACACTACTAGGAGAGAAGATAATTTACAAAAAGGATAGAAATGCACGCGATGAAGTACTGGAGACATGTCCAATGTAGGAACCACACACATCTACTGAAGAAAGCGCTAATACTAAACAGCAACAAACTAAAAATAAGGAGACCATGCTACACATAGAGAACAACAATCAAGAGGATCATGAACATACTAGGAAAGGACCAAGCACATTGGGAAAGAAAAACGATGAGAAACGATGGGAAAAAGTATCACAAAGAAATTGCAACAATATATATCCACGTTTTGCTAATTAAAAATACTTTAAGTTTCTTTCTAAATAGTGAAAGTTTAGTGCAATTTTTTATATCCACAGGGAGGTGATTGAAAACTCTAGGTCCTAGAAAACTGGGTGAATTTACAGACATTTAATTTACTGGAGCACATAAAGATCATATTTTTGCCTGGTATTTACATTATGTAGATGATGGTTACAAACAAATTTATTCTTGTTTTTAAAGACAAAGGAACATAGTTCAAAAATGAAAAAGTGTCAATATATTACAGTCTTTAAATGTATTTTTGCAGGTCTCTTTTGTGGATAAGCCGACATACATCTTATCACACGCTTTTGGGCTAAAAATACATTATTTGACAGGGTGGAAACCAAAAACAAACACCATATCTTAACCGAGAATCAACCTGAGCAAAATATAAATTCCTTAGCTGAGCCATGTTCTTTACATTTTTGAACTGATAAACCACTGAATGTAATTTGGATATCAGCAATTCATAATGGCTTTTCCAGTTTAGGCAACTGTCAATATTTATACCCAAAAATTTTACATTGAACATTCTTGTTGATATTGACGTATTATCAAGTTGAATATTTGAATAATCACATTTCTTTTGTCTATTATGAAACACTAATGCCTGTGTTTTCTCAACATTAAAATAAACCAATTACTAAGGTTTTCCAATAACATGTCACATTTCACCTCTAAAATGTCAACATTTTTACCTGATAGTATAATAGATGTGTCATCTGCGTAAAAAGTAAAATCTGCTAAAGTACTCAAACCATCCAGATCATTAATTCATAATAAGAATAATATAGGACCTAATACCGACCCTTGTGGCACGCCCATATTAATTTCTACAGATGCCAAGTTAACAGAATCAATTTTGCCAATGCCTACCACATGTTGATAAATCAGTCAGTCAATCAATTCCGACGAAATTTGAATTTTGTATTGTTTTGAGAGTTCGGAACGTTGTGTACTGGTCGCAGCTTGGCATAAGAACTACTTTGGGAACACCGCTGAACAATAATACCCTACAGTTTGTAAAAAAATATTATTATAAATCGTGTTTTATCATCACTAGTACATTCGCCAGATTTGAATTAAGAAAAAAAAATTAGTCGGTTAAAAAATAATCATCCATCTTAAAATATATCATTGCACTGACAATTTTATTGAATGTATATGTTACCTTACGCTCTCGCTAAATTCTCACGAATTTGAACCCATTCTGATTTCAGCAAACACATTTTATAAACCATTAACTCGAACGGTAAAGTTTTATGTTCGCGTGAATTGCCTAAAACTTTGCCTCATTAAACCAACAAGTCTGTTTATTAATTTACATTAAGGTTTATTTATACCTGATAAAAGTTAAGAATACTTCACTGTTTACTATAAACCTCTATGAACTACCTACAGTGCTAAACATGTATTAAGGGTGAATTAACAATAAACAATATCAATCTCTATACAGGGTGTCTCACCAGGAACTGCCATCGATCGATATAGGGAAAAGTACACACCAGAAAATTTTGAAAATTTAGGGAGCTACTAATGGCAGTGTGGCCAATGCAACTAAAATAATTACAAGCAGCTGGTTCTTCCCGTTATACCGAAAGTCGATACCAACTTGCTTATTTTAAATAGAACACCCTATATATTTTAGGGTTTTTGAAAAGAGCATAAAATTCTGAGTCAAAAACATACCCTATGCCTAAACCCAGCTGTTTCAGAGATATTTAACATTTTAAAAATAATTGTAATGGTTTACAATAACCTTTATAACTTTCTTCGTGTAAAAGATACTCATTTGCTTTTTGGCACGTAGAAAGAACACAAGGAGAGCTACACTCTACAATTGCATTACATTAAATAATACTATACCAAGTGTTCCATTTTTGACGTTACATTTTGAAAACTTCAAACCGCCAAAAACTTGTTTAAGTCAAATGGAACACCGTATATTTTTTACATCAAGTTATGTAAAATTAAATTCCTTATTTTCTGATATAAGCATTGTGGGGGTTTAAGTTACAACTTTTTGAAATATTTGCGATTTTCTTAGAAATTCAAGAAATCTTAGTAAAAATTTTATCAAATTAGCCATGATTAGAAACAATCAGTAATGTCATCATTCTCTTATGTCAAAAAATGCCACCGCGTTTAAATTACACCCACGAAGACATTTTGAATTTGTTTATTATTTATGGAGAATATGATAAAGTAATATCAAGAACTTGTAGTAGTACACTTGGTATTCGATATCCACAAAAACGGAAACCGTCACCAAACACTGTAAAACGCATACTGGATCATTTTAAAAATTATGGCTGTGTCAAGGCAAGAATTCAAAAGCGGAAGCCTATTTTTTTTTATTGAACCGCCTTCAAAAATCTTCCAAAAATATCTCTAAAATGTAAGAAATAAAATTTCACTCAGTTTTACAAATATCTGTCTACCTTTTAGTGGAAAAAAATAATAATTCTTTCACCTTCATTAGAATTTTCATTTACGAAACTGACATTATACAGGAGCAATACTTGCACCGAATGCAACAGAATGCATTATTTCAAAACGTGTCTTCTTGTCATATAATACTTAGAGAATATTATTTAGGTATTATGCAAATCACAACTTACACACTTTTTATTATGAAAATACCTACTTTCTGTATATTGTTGCCTTAATCTGGGCACGCTAATATACTAGTTAGGTAAATACTTTAAAACACTTATTATTGGAGAACCAATCAAAACAACTACTCTCCTAGCTAATACTGACGAAGTATTGAATTACATGATAGGGCAACAATATACAGAAAGTAGGTATTTTCATAATAAATAAAAAAGTGTGGAAGTTGTGATTTGCATAATACCTAAATAATATTCTCTAATCATGATAAAAGCAAATAAATAAAAAATAATTGTAAAAAATAAATCAAGAATAGGCTTGTAAATAATGAATGAATGTTTCTATACTCTACTGATGAGAACTAACGAGTTCGAAAAAACTCGTAAAACTTTTCTAGAGTTGAAATAGAATGTAAGGTTCAATAATAATTGTTGTGAATGACTGAATTTCAATAAATAGTTTAAGTATTTTCAATATATTTTTTTTGCCTTAAAATGCCAGGAATCCTATCATGTAATTCAATACTTCGTCAGTATTAGCTAGAAGAGTGGTTGTTTTGATTGGTTTTCAAATAATGAGTGTGTTTTCCTAAGTAGTATATTAGCGTGACCCGGTTAAGGTACCAATATACAGAAAGTAAATAATTTCATATTAAATAAAAAAAGTGTGACTGACTAAATGTAAATAAATGATTTAAGTATTTTCAATATATTTTTTTTCTTTAAAATGCTAAGAATCCTATCATGTAATTCAATACTTCGTCAGTATTAGCTAGGAGAGTAGTTGTTTTGATTGGTTCTCCAATAATAAGTGTTTTAAAGTATTTACCTAACTAGTATATTAGCGTGCCCAGATTAGGGCAACAATATACAGAAAGTAGATATTTTCATAATAAATAAAAAAGTTGTGATTTGCATAATACCTAAATAATATTCTCTAATCATGATAAAAGCAAATAAATAAAAAATAATTAATTGTAAGTCATATAATACATCTACCAAGTTTCATTCTGATATTCTAACAAATAGAGAAAAAAAGGAGGGTCGTGATCCGTTAAAAAACGTGTAGAAGTTTTGATTTGCTTAATACCTAAATAATATTTTCTAACCTCCTCCTTTTTTTAATATTTTCTAATCTTCCAGGAGACCACCTAAAATTAGCGTAAATTTCTTCCAACGAATATTTTTCGACCGTTCGACCCTAACTATAATTATTGTATATATTTATAAAACAACAGTCTGAGTAACGTCGCGCCAAAGGTTACGTAAGTACCCAGCGGACCCTCGTACACAAATGATGTCACAAGTCATAATAAACTTATTTAGTAGTTGATTTGAATTCATTAACGCGATATTTTAGCGTCAGATCAGGAATTGTTACAAGTTACAACTAACAACAGAACAGCGCTCTATCTTTTTTTTACACTGATGTGATCAAGTGACATTATCTCGAACATATAAATAAATTGCGAAACAAATACGGATTATTCAAGTTTGTGAAATTAAAATGAGATAATCTTGAATAAATGGTACTTACTTAAATATGATTTTAGCGGTAGAAATAATTTAAGTTTTATTTTTATTGAATATTTTTCAACAGAAAATCAATACAATTACGTAGGCCAGTTACTAGAGTAAAATTTTTTCAATAAATTAGTATTTTATTTTGAACCGTTCAATTAAAACTGCATAGAAATTATTTTTTGTGAATTAATATTTAAAGTTATGCAGAAGCTAAAAGTAGGCTATGAGAAAAGCAGTGCATGATTAACATTTGCTCCTACACAACTTTAAATATGAATTCAACTCTTAATTCGCAAAAAATGGGAAGTTTCAAAAAAATAATTTTATATTCCTGAAATTTGGTACAGAGGTATAAAATTGCATTCTAAATAACTTTTCTTAGTGGAATTTTTTCATATTTTGAAAAATAAAGGTACTTTATTAGTGGTGATTTTTAGAACTTTGCTTATAAAACACCCTGTAGAACACCATGGTATACTTTAGTTTTACAACAAGCAGGACTCAATCCCCAAATACCATTCCAAAATTCCAAAATTTTTGGTACATTACACCTCTTGTTACATCTATTCTGGGACACACTGTATACTTTGGCGTGGTGCTCATATACATAGTATCTATTACACTGTACACAGTATATACAGTGTATACAGTCCACCATGCATATACAATATGCGGTATGTAATTTGTACATACCACCATGCATTAAACGAGTCAATTTGCCTGAAAGGGTTAATTACTTCCACATCCAGTGGAAGTATAGTAACGACAAAAAAAATTTTAAAAATTTTTATTGTTCAAATAGGCTTAGAATGTCATGAAACGTCGAGATTTCAAGTTTGAGCGAAAAAAATTTTTCTGTCTGTCGGTCTGTCGGTCTGTCGGTCTGTCTGTCGGTCTGTAACTTTTTTTGTGCGCACGTTTACTCTGGAACCGTTTGAGATATTGACTTGAAATTTGGTACACATATGTACTTTAACGAGATATAGAACTAGATTATATTTTCATCTTGTTCCGTAGAAGGGTTGGGGGGTAAATTGGGGTAAATTTGGAGTAAACAGGTAAATCAAGCAGGTAAGAGTTCATAAAATTGATATTTAGTATAGACAAGAGAAGCTAAGGTCTCAAAAAAAATGTTGGCGTTAGCCACCCCCATTACCACCCCCACCTCATTATTAAAGGGGATGAAAAAAAAATGTGATTTAGTGTGTGTACAAGAACCAGAAACCTCAAAATATTTTCTTACTTTATCCATCCCCAACTCCCACCCCCTGTCACCACCCCCACCCCACTATCGATGTGGGGTATCGTTTTATGGGTTTTTGGGGTAGAGGATTTCAAATATTATATTATCAAAGTTCCATAAACAATTGTTTCCAGATACAAAATTTTTTCGTTGTGTGACTTGGATAGAAAATCCGGATGTGGAAGTAGTGATTCCTTGGGCAGCGGTTTTTGTTCAAAATGCCGGAAATTTATACAAGAGATGAGAAGTGGATATGTTAGTCGTTTATGGAGAATGTAGAATAAATGCAGTTACGGCTACCGACCTTTATGCCCAACGATATCCTGATAGGCAATGTTAATAAAAAAAAAGGTTATGAAACATTTTAATGAACAAGATGAATATGAAAAGAGTTACAACCTCAATATTCTACAAAGACAAAAATACTCTCGAAAATACTCTATGCTGACGGGGGTCTACTGAATCAAGCTGGGATCATCAGAAGATGATTAAGACTCAAAACATGGTAATTATACCCAAGATTAACATATTTTCGAAAAACCGCAAAGGTACTCTGTATTTTCTTTAGGTGATGGCATAAAATACCAGCATCTCTCGAAAGGCTGTTAGATATTGTCACTACATATTTTATGTTCGTGATTCACACATTTTAAATAAAATATGTTCATTGACCTAGCCCGTAGGAATAACTTTTCCTATTGTAGTTGCCAAAATGTAGGTGTTTAAATTAGTTAGTTCATATCCTATAATCTGTCAAATACAGACATTTGGCTGAACTCGTGCGATGGATTTGAGCTCTTGGGGAACGTAATTTTACCTTCCCTAATACTTTATACCGCCATTCTCCAATGTAAAGCAAACATAAATCATGACTGAATAATAATTTAATATAAATGATACGGTAAACACAGCTCATTTTAATTATTTTAATGTGTTCCATAAAAGATAAACAAGCGAGTTTAAATCCAGAGTAATAAATTCCGTCTCAAAGTTTACGTTGTGTGTTATTTTTTATTTTTGTAACTGCCTTGTTATATTTTCTTATATACAGGATGTCCAGTTAGTGTTCCCTCGGAAGATTGTGCAAAAACGGCTAACTTTATGAAAAAAACTTTCTTAACAAAACTTCCAATGTTTCATCTCTACTACAAGGTACACAAAAATGAGTTACATAAGAAAGTGTAACTTTTTAAATAGAACACCCTGTATTTTTTAGCGCCGATAAGCCTTCAAAGGTCCTGTATTACACTTTAAAATATTTCGCCAAACGGATGCAGCGTTGCCAAGTTATGATTTTTTTTCCTGTTTTTTTTTTGGCATTTTGCAACTGCCATATCTCCACGATTTATTAATTGTTTTTTCTAAAAATGTAGGATGTTATTTGATAATGATGTATTTACTGAAAAGCATTTTTGAAATAAATTATTATTATATCGGGTGTCCAAAATATTTTTTTTACTTTATGACATTTTTGTACGGTGTTTAACATTATCGTGATTAAGTTGAATTAATATTGATTAGTAATATTTAAAAACATGAATTATAATTATTGTCAACAAGATTTGATATTAATGGAGTATGTTATTGGTGAATGTGATGGAAATTGTTTATTGGCATCAAGAGTGTATCGTCAAAAATATCCCGATAGAAGATGTCCTAATGTGAGGTCTCTAGAATTTTATAAAGTAGAACGACTCGAGAAGATATGATGGAAAGGATTCGTCAGTGTTTCAATCGTGTAAATGTTGATATGTTATACAATGTAAGGCGTTCATTTATCAAGAGACTTTAGTGTTGCGTGAATCAAAATGGAAGACATTTTAAGAAATTGTTAGACTAGTTTCAATATCGTGAAAAAATTATTTCCCATAATTATTAAAAGATATCAAAATGTGAGAAATTGTATGCGAATTCATTCATGTAAAAAAAGTATAGGCATTCCATCTAAAAAAAATGAGAAAAATAATAATTAAATATCAAGAAATGTAAACAAATATTTTGGACACTCGGTATAAGAATAATTTATTTCAAAAATGTTTTCCAGTAAGTACATCATTATCTAATGAGATCCTACATTTTAAGAAAAAAACAATAAATAAATCGCGGAGTATGGCAGTCAAAAAAAGGTTTTAAAATGCCAGAAAACAGGAAAAAAATCATTATTTGTTAACGCTGGCTCCGATTGGCAAAATCCTTTAACCAAAAAATACAGGGTGTTCTATTTAAAGAAATTATGCTTTCTTGTTTAACTTGTTTTTGTAACACCTTGTATAATTTAAAATAATTATACGTAGTAGTAGAAATGAAACATTAAAAATTTTGTTAAGAAAGTTTTTTTATAAAGTTTGCCATTTTTGCACAATCTTCCGAGGGAACATTAACTCACAAATCATAGGTAGTAGTAAGCAGCATTTAATCGCATTTTTCTATGATCTCAAGGTATATCCAATATCCATATCCCTTCTTATAGCTTTGTTCTAAAGCAAATAATTGATATTTTTGGGACATCATGTATATACATTTATTTGCGTCATTTGTGAATGAAAAATCTTTTATTGACAATGGTGACAAAATTATGACTTACATGATTTATTTTTCATTGTAATCAATTGTAATTTGGCAAAAATGTAATGCGATTTTTTATACTTTGAAAGTCCCATTAGGAAGTAAACATTTGAAACAAGTTCGTTTCTCTCTAAGACAAATCTAACACCTGATAAGTAATTGTTTAATGAAATAGGACATGAGCAAATAAACATTAAAACAGCAAGGTTAAGACAACTCAGAGATCTTTATTTTTAGATGGAAAATAAATAATGGGTTGTCTAATGTATATCTACTATTTAGTTAAGCATTTTTGCAACTATTATCTATATCGATCCAACATTAGCGATATCACAGTCTGTTATATTTATCTGTGTTGAAAAGGGTAAAGGAATTGTGTGTTAATATTTTCATGAACTGCCCGGAAAAAAGTTCGTGTTTGAATCTTATCGAATAAGTTGAACTAGTCTAATTATGTACTCGTTTGTGACGAATTGTTTTTTACATTTCTTTGAAAAAAATATTGGGGATCGCTATAGTTTTGTTAACAAAATATGTGTATATGTATAAGAACGTCAAATTTTAATAAGTGTACAAAATATGATTTTTTTTCTAAGGCTATGTCAATAAAATAGGGGGGTAAATAGAGTAAGCGAGAAACTTTTTATTTTTCGAAGTAGATACAAAGTATATGGAGATGAAATGAAGATAAAAGGTGGAGGCAACTGTCTTTCTAAAAAACTTCTTTTCTAGGGTTAATAGTTTTCGAGAAAAATGATTTCGCTTACGAACGATGCAAAAAATGGTATAAAGCTAGTTTCGTCTATTATTATTGTCACGTGTTTCCACCCTTAGGAAACTACCCCTTGCAAATTCTGTGGGTTCCAAAAATTATAACAAGAGACGTCCACTAACACACTTTATTAAATATTTACTGGATACTTCACAATACTATTATTAATTTAAATACACTTTACTGACTAAAATCACAATGTTTATCACTTTGTTTATCTTTGAAGTCTTAACCTCACTTTCTATACTTTCTGAACTTTCTGAACTACTCGCTGAGAATGCGGTCGGTCTTTTATACCTAAAAATGACAGATCTCGATTTTTCTGTGATGACGCCACCATTCTCTAGATAATTCCAGATGTCACCAGAACTAACTTCTGGTAGGTTTCTCGAGTAGGTGCAAATACACTACATTCAGATATTCGATCGGTTGAAGTCTGTGCCTTCTTTTTAGTAACCAACATAACCTTAAATTTTAAGAGGTTGCAACATATTACATTATCATTAGAGTCCTGTTGAATTTCATTATAATCAGCCTTGCAGTTTTACGTTTAAAATTATGTAGTTTACGAAAATTATGGTCTTTCAATTCTGTCAGTCTGTCTGTCGGTCTGGTGTCTCTCTGTTGGCGCATTATCTACAAAACTAATTGATCCAGAAGAATAATATTTGGTAGGCAGTTGGCTCTAGTGCCAACGAAGAACTGGGATATACTTTTAGCGAAAAGTATACAGGGTAGATACCCTAAAAAATATTAAACATTGCTTTTTCAGAGAACATGTAGTTATCACAACTGTCAAGGAAACAAAATATGAAAAAGCTACATAGCCCAGACGATAGAGAACATTTTATAGTGAAACCTCCAAAAACTTGCAAAATGAATAATTTTTTTTTAATGAGTTAGTGAAAGTGTATAGAATAATATCCTGAAAAGCTCGGATGCAGAACATAAAAAAAGTGAAAAAAAAAAATGTTTTTTCATCCATTCTTTCAAAATTTTGAAATTAAGTCTGGGTAGGAAACAATAAAAAATACAGGTGGATAGACCATGTGTTTCTGAACAAACAACGTCGTAATAAAATTTATCGCTAAAGCCACGGTATTCCTAAAAAAAAATAGTATTCTGTCACTCTGCGCTGCCAAGAACACGGTTAAATGCATACTATTGAACCTCTAAAAATTCTTAGTAGTTCTAACGAGTAAAATAAAGCTTTTTTCTCTTTCTGATTACACATTTTTAACATTTGTCTTAAATAATGAGTATGGAGGGAAAAATATATAATTATGAACGCATACACAGACACCACACGTAGCCGCAGGATCGGAGCAGATCTGCGCGCCGTAAATCGCATGAATTTTTATCTACATTTACTGTATTGTATTTATTACAGGTACACTTATCCAGATTTCAACTATATCCAATGGATTCCTTATACATTTGTTAATGTATTGGAAAAGTTCCAGAATTTATATTCAAAACTATAGAGAGTTATAATAAGGATAAGATCGTGAAAATCGCTATTTCTGATCATGATGGGATTGATCATATTTTCGAAAAAATGCATACAAGTAAACGAATTTGTGTTTGACCATTCGAAAAGTATACATTTTTTCCGGAATAGTGATATTTTATTTTTTCCAATGGGTCAATTTCTCGACAAGTTACAGCCTCCAATATATATATTTATCAAAAAAATCATTAAGCAAGAAAATTAAAATGATTTAAGATGCACTTTTTTTGAATCCACGTTACTACAACTTAATAAACCATAATAATCATGAAGTGTACATACTTTTTAACAGTTCTCAATGAAGAAAGAATTTTTTTGAAGGGCTTTTGATTTTTTCTATATTTTTTATTGCGATTGAGTTCTGGCGTGATAATACATATAAGTATATTTTTCCCATGTTTAAAACAATAAAGCATCGGAAAGTTACAATTTCCATCTTTTAAATGAACCAACATTCATTTAGATTGAACAAATTTTGATTTAGTGACATGTAATTCAGTGCGTCGGCGTCGGTGTCACAGTCATGCTTATTCAAGCGCGCGCACGCATGGATCTCGCTCCGAGTTATAACGATTATTTCACTCATTAACGCTGTAGCCAATGAGAGCCCGTTTTTTCACAACATTGCACCAATCAAACGTCACTATTAGTGATAATTCAAGCTAGATCGGCTTTTGACAGTACCAACATGCAAAATTTATCGCTCTAATTTTTTATATCGCTGCAGCGGCAAATATTGCGAAAATTTTTTGACGTTTTGTGTCGTGAAATGTTTTCAGCAAAGAGGACAAATCGTGCTTTTAAATGTTATGTATAAATATCTTCTCTAGCTTATTACTAATTGTTAACGTAAATTGTAAATTGTAGTATTGTAGGTATTAATAACCTAAAAAGACAATGCTGTGTAGAACTTCTATAGGTTCGGGACAAGTTATACACAGCTTTCAATGGCTTAATACCTAACGTAATTACAAAATAATTTTCACGACTAAAATTAAATATAAATATCTACGAAGCAGACAAATCAGTTATTTCAAGATAAATACACAAATGTAGGTACTTACGTATGGTAATTCATCAATCATCACAAAGCAGCTAACACTTATTTGGAAAATCAAAACTCTGCAGTATCACTATATACATTATAATTCGTTGTAAAGTCTATCTACTTGAACAAGTAAACTTTAACTTAACTATTAAACTTCTCAAATTAGAAACAAGGATTAAATACATAAATATATATTAATAAACACTTTAATATAATAATTCAGTTCACTGTTTAGGCCAGTTAAGTTAAGCTAGCGTTACTAGATGGCGGTACCATACCATCTGAGCCGCAGCCTTAGAACGTAAAAGCGATAGATTGGTAATATGCAATTTGTGTGATTATACCCGTAATGTGATTGGTCGAAGCGTGCTTTGTTGTGATGACTAGTCTTGTAAGTTACAGTACCTATGGTTTAACGTATATTTTTTTCTTGATTGTCATAATTTAAACCTACTTTGTTTTTTATTAGATGAGTCGCTTTGGAAATGCATTTTTATGTGACGTAAATGATGAAATTGAAGATAAAGGTGAATAATCTCTAAAAAGTAACAAGGAAACGTCTGAAGGCAATTAATTACTGAACATAATATAGAAGATGTACTTAATGAATTATTTATTCGTGAAATATTCTCCACAAATACCACTCGTGCTTCTAAATTTTATCTATAATTTTTTCTCAAGCTAAGTTGCCATAAGGTTAATATAACTCGTGCAAATTGACAGTTTATTATCAAAGATTAAATCCCTCCCGCTAAAGCGGTCGGGATTTAATCAGATAATAAACTGTCAATTTGCACTCTTTATATTACCACGCAACAACGCTTTCGAAAAAAATTTACCGATAAAATTTCAAGCACTAGTGATATTACATACGATACTTGACTATTTTTTTTTTCGGGAATACCGTGACTTTAGCGATAAATTTTGTTAAGACATTTTTTGTTCATAAATACGTGATCTATCCATCGGTATTTTTTATTTTTCCTAGCTTGACTTAATTTCAATATTTTGAAAAAATGGATGAAAAAATGTTTTCTTCATTTTATTTTTTATGTTCTGCATCCAAGCGAAATGTAAACTTTTCAGGATATCATTCTATAAACTTTCACGAACTCATTAAAAAAAGATTATTCATATTGCAAGTTCTTGGAGGTAAATATCTTCATCGACTGGGTTAACAGGTCACTCTAAAAAATAATTAAAGAACTATAGTGGAAATGACATTTGGACTATAGTTGATACAATTATCGAGGAGGACACCTGATATTATTTTAGTGAAAAATACACAGGGTGTTTCGCTATTGTCTGGAAAAAATCTAATATACTTTTAATAAGAAAATTTACAGGCTAGTCCGAGGGCTAGTCATAAAAAAGGTAGTTAATAAACAAGGGATGCTGAACAGAGAGGGAAGTTTTGTGTAGATGCATTTACTGATTTTTTTATATCCATTCATTTTTTTTGTTCTAACCAATTAATTAACTAAAATTCAAGTGATTCTTTGAGGAAATCGTTTTGTTTTTACTCTCTCTATATACAGTAAAGACAAAAACCCAAGTTATATCTAATCTATCATCATTTACAAGATACGAAGTAAAAATGTCGAGCAGGTACACGCGATGAACATTTTGTTTAACTAAAACAAACACAACAAAACATATTTACTTATCTAGCGCGTTACACAATGTTTATTTATAGAAAAATTAAATTAACTTTACTAAAATGAAATTAATACCATTAAAAGGAAACAACTATTTGTCATATATATTTTAATGTGTCTAAATAAAAAAATTACATGTATCTCGTGATTTGTATTAGTTGAAATAAATTGTAGATTTTGGCAGCTCTGGGTTAGTACTAATTTAAATTAGAGTTTAACCTAAATAAACATTAACTTAATTCATTGGCGACGAGTAATACATCGTACATGTTTATATATGGCAATATTATTATAATCGAATACGTCCTTGATCATATTTCTTTCTCTTGAGAAGCATAGGTAATCGTTTTATTATATCCATTTGATCCAATCAAATAAAATAACCGGACGAACATTTTTAATAATCTTCATAGTTGGTTATCGAACCGTTTCATAACGGCCCACTCTAAGCCAAGTTTTATGAAAGTCGGTTTAGTAGAACCGGAGATCAGCTTGATCTCTACAATAATCGTATTTGCACAGCATAAACTTTAATGATTAAATTTTTGTACTACTCCGGAAAATTCAAGAGTATTCTGGAATATTCCAGAAAACAGTGGACGCAAAAATCGCCTATTTTCTCGCCCTCGAATTTTGTTTCAAACTAAATGCTAAATTATTGTTAATGATGAGAACATCCTGAATAAGATATGGGGGTGCGAGGGAGTGAATAGCATCGAAATCGCTGTATCACATAAGCGAACATCCTGTAGGAATGTCATGGCCTCATGATTCTTTTTCATCACTCCAGAGAAATCTGAGCAATTTTACAATCATTATATTTTACCGAAAAAAAAAATTGACATAAAGGTACATATCCCTTTCCGAACGCCATAGCCCTGAGGTCCGTTTTTAATCCTCAAGTGGATTTTATGAGGCGATAAGGGTGCGAAGGAATGAATATCGGAGCAATCTCGTAATCGCTGATGTATCTGTACTATTTGTACAACAAATGCACTTAGGGTGGCCCATCTCTATAGGGGGCGAATTTTTTTTGCGTATTTTTTAAGTTTCACCCCACGAAAATATACTAGGAATAATTTATGTCAAAGTTTCAGATAATTCGGTGAACGGTAACCCGTGCCACATTCAGGTAGAAATTTGTAGATAAGATTTTATTACGGTAATACACTTAAATTTTACTTAAAATACAAATATCTACCTCTTTTCTCATAATGTTTTATTGGTGTAATAATTTCCTAGAAATTATTTGTTTTGGAAGTTTGGAAATATAATGCACCTAAGGTAGGTTTTTATGTCAGTTTGCATTGTGTTTTACAGTGGTGACATTATAAGTTCTAGCATACGTTCCTTTTTGAAAAAACATTTAACGATGACTGATGTTAGATCCTTACGAAAGGATACTTTCATTTACTTAGTTGGACACTATTCGTCACAAATCATTGGCAATAAATTGCCGTCTAATAGACAAGTATTACAAGTGCTCTTTTATAACATTCGTGAAGTGAAGCTAAGTGTACATGAAAGTGCTAAATTAACAATAAAAGAGGTGTCAGTTTTTTGGGATAAAGCTCGCATTCCGACACGTCCGGATTTTCATTGTGTTAAACAACTAGATAAACTTTATGCAGAGTGGAGGAACTTACAAAAATCGGCTAAAAGGGCCAGTGCGGGAGGTAAAGAAAAAAATTTCGTTGAAAAATTGGACGATCTCTTTGACATTTCTCATGCAAATGCATTGGAGTTGATGAAAATAGATGAAGATAAGCAGTTTTTAATTAACCAAAGAAAAAAGGGACGTCCTGGATTTATGCATGGTATTGATTACCAACTTGCTTCTCAAGAAAAATCAGCTGAGGAGAAATTACAGAAATTATCCGAACGAATGCAACGAAGTCAACAAGAAAAAGCTAGATTAGAGAAAACAGTCACCTGTCCATCATCAAGTAGTAATTCAGCCGACTCCAACGAAAATGAAGATGAAATAATCGAAGCCCAAGAAGAGTTGTTACAAGACCAGCCTGGCCCGTCACAGTCAAAAAAGAGGAGATTGTATGGAACATGTAACATCATCACACCAAAAATAGCCGCTGCATTTGATGCTTGCAAAATAAGCGACAGGTATGGAGTCCATATTTTGACGGCAGTAGCAGAAGCACTACGACATGACACCACATCTTTGTCCATCAGCAGAACCACACTTCAGCGCTCTAGACAACGCATCCACGAAGAAAGAGCTGAAATGTTAAAAACTGCCTACGGTAATTCTGAATTGCCGGCCCCAGTCATCCATTGGGATGGAAAACTTTTACCTTCTCTCACTGGAATGGGAAATATCGATAGACTTGCTATCTTAGTTACTAGTGGAGATATTGAACAACTACTTGGAGTACCAGCTTTGCCCAATTCAACTGAAAGAGAACAGACTGAAGCAGATTATGATGTGCTTTGTGAATGGAATTTGGACGAAAAGGTAATAGCTTTGTGTTGTGATACAACAGCATCAAATATGGGTTATATAAATGGGGCAGCCACACTCTTGCAACAAAAATTAGAAAGAGATATTCCATATTTTCCTTGTAGACATCATATTTTTGAAGTGGTTTTGAGAAGTGTGTTTGACACAAAAATGCCTTCCTCATCTGGTCTCTGGTCCAAATGTGCCACTTTAAACGTTTTAGGGAATTTTGGCCTAAAATAGATCAAAATAAACTAAAAACTGGATTTCAGGTATCAAAAATTAAACACATTTTACAACCAGTTAAAGCCGAAATTGTAAAGTTTCTAAATGTAGCTTTAACTTTGCAACAGCCTCGTGATGATTATAAAGAATTTTTAATATTTTCTAAACTTTTTGTTGAAGAAGAGCCCACTCACACGACATTCTATCAACCAGGGGCATTTCATCATGCACGTTGGATGGCCAAAGCCATTTACTGTCTAAAAATATTTTTTTTCCAAGATCAGTTCCAACTAACTAAAAAAGAAAAAATAGGTATTGAAGATATATGTCTCTTTATTGTAAAGGTTTATGTAAAGGCCTGGTTTACAGCGTCATTTGCTAGTAAAGCACCGCTTCATGACTTAGACTTTTGTAAAGAACTCATTAATTATCAAAATATTGATAAAGAAATATCTCAAGCCGCAAGTAGGAAAATAGTGAACCATTTGTGGTACCTTAATTCAGTAAATGTTGGCTTATCTTTCTTTGATGACGATATTTCAGTTACCACTAAAAGAGAAATGGTTAAAGCTTTGAATAGGAAAGCACCAAATCAAGAGGGTATTAAACGACTTATGATTAGTAACATTACTGACGTTGAAAACAAGGAAATTCAGGACTTCATATGCGAGAACACTAAACAGTTTTTTCAAAAATTAGGTTTGTCTATGAAATTTTTGGAAAATGATCCAACAACATGGAGGGAAAATGAAAGTTATACCCGATGTTTCAATATTGTAAACAAAATTAAAGTTGTAAATGATGCCGCTGAGAGAGGAATCAAACTTATTACTGACTATAATGAGATTTTAACAATGAAGACCAAAAACAGCTTTTACTCCAAGTTGTAAATGATTATAAATCACAATTTCCAAATGTAAAAAAAGAAACCCTGTCGCATGCTTTGGCCTAGTGCAAAAAATATTGTTTTTATTACTATATGTCTTGTAGATTTAGGATAATATTTGGTACTATGTATGAAAAAAACGTTTCATAATAAAATACACAAAGATAAAACGAGAGTTTTATTTCAAAAACTTCTAGTCTAGTTTTCTTAGACTACGAATTTACAGTAGTATGACACATGTCATAGTCACAACAGATAATGTCTTTAATATTTGTATGACTTGATTAGTCATTCTAAAGATAAATGTTGCTGATTAAAAAAAAAAACAATGCATCAACCAAAGAATGTAAATAATTCCATTTACTTTTATTATTGCATAATAATGCATTCTGCGGCACCCCTTGCCTTCAATTTGCCTCAATAATATTTTGAGGGGACTGTTTTTTCTTCAAATGGAACCATTTGCAGGGGTGAGAAATAAAAAATTTCGATTTCGAAAAAGATGGGCCACCCTAATGCACATTCAAATCTTTTATTTGCAGCATGTTTTATTTATAATCATTACACAACTATAAAATATTAAAACAGCTACCAAAGCAATCACTACGTCCACTTCCAGATATTCTACCTAAGTCACTCACTACCACCTCCACTATATTAAGGGGGTGGTGGAGGGAGGCAGCTGATGTCAAAAAAATATTCGTGTACACACACTAAATCACAATTTTATTTTGTTGCCCCCTTTAATAATGGGGTGAGGGAGGTTGATGCAGATGATAGTGGAGGTGGCTGAGGCCAAAAATTTTTTTGAAACCGTGGCCTCCAGTACATAGACTCTAACTCTCAGTTTCATATACCGTTACTTGCTTGTTTTACCCATTTACCACCATTTACCCCCCAACCTCTCAACGGAATAAGATCAAAATATAATCTAGTTCCAGATCTCGTTATAATAGGTGTGTCAATGTCATAAATCGTTCCAGAGTAATCGTGTGCACAAAAAAGTTACAGACAGATGTGGATGTGGAAGTAAATTGTATATCACAGCATTCACAATAAGTGGGGATTCAACTGCGATATAAAATTTTAGAGTATGCAATTTGAAAAAAAAAATGAGGGAGAGTTAATTTACATTAAGAACACTGGTGGTGGAGAACGACTAGAGAAATAAAGCATATAATTTTGGAGAAAAAAAGACAAAAACTTCGAAAATTTTTAGTAATATTATTTGAGAACTGCTGGAATGTTGGAGTAGGATTTATTAACATCGCGTATATCGGCGCACTTGACCATCAAAGTGCCGTGCTTCTTTGTAATTATTACGCTTTTTTATGACTTTTTAAAAGTAACTAAGAAACTTCTATGGCTCGGAACTAAATGTCCATTGACCCAGAAAGGCAGTGGTTCCCAAATATGTCTTACCTTAACATTCAAATTTTTGACCTAGGTCAGTTTTTTAAAGTGCCCCAGAGGAAAAAGTCATATAGGTTTTTTGTTTGTCTAGTGGGTCTATTACCAGTTTTTTTTTAATGACATGAAACTAATTATAGCCTGTATAACCCAAGAGTCCCAAGACGATGAAAATGTATACCGAAATCAATAGAAAAAATAATATGCCAATATAATTACAATTTATAAACGTTCTAAGAAGCAACAAAGTTTCAAGGATGTAATAGGAAGAACTATCTGATGTCCTTCACAAGTCTCTTTTTTTATATTTTCCAATGAGAGATATGTCGGTTATTAACAAAATTCTGAGACACCCAGTATAGAGATATATTATTCCATATTCATAAATGAATTATTTTTCTTTCTTTTTACGAAGTTTTATTGGTCGTACTAAAAACTCCGTAAGGGCTAATCAGCTACGGTTCATATACCTACTCACTTTAGTATAGTAGTCCTGTCAATGAAAGGGTTCTAGAGGGAAATGCCAAGATCTCAATTTTTGACTTCAGAGCTGTGTTTGGACTAGTTAGAAGGTAAACATACCAACGGTCATAGGAGGTGCGGGGAGTGCAGGGAGGCAAGAAGAAGGTACGAGTTTTTGGTTTTTCGCTCATATCTCGAAAACGGTTAGCCCTAACTAAGTGGTTAATTAAATTTTCTACAAGAATGTTCCTATTAATTGTTTTCGGATCTGTTATAGTTTTCGAGGTACACACTCGTCAAATTCGCAAAATTTCACAAATTTTCGAAAAAAAATTTTTTGCTTCACGTTTTTTGATAATCTTTACCACCGTAATACCTGGGTAGAAAGAAGTTATATAATAAACACAACCATTAAAAATTAAAATGATATTAAGGCACATAAAGTTGGTTTGAACCTAAGAGATATCCGATATCTTGCGGTTTATAAATTTTGTATATCTTCACATTCTTGTATGCCTAATCAAAAATCTTAGTAACGTTTTGCTTTAAAATTAAAATAAAACCTATTTTATGTACAGGTGAGAGTTTGCAGGCCTCTTCTGGTGATCACCATGTATTACAGATATGGCCCAATTTCAATATGGATTATTGTACTATGCTGTTTTACATATGTTCCAAATTTTAATTATATATTTTAAGTCAAACAGAAGTTATCGTGTTTACACACACACATACAGACACACAGATATTTTTGTCGATATTTGAGTTCAGTCTGTTATGAAACGGATTTCTGTACAAAAAAATTTTTTCTACGATTATTATTAAAAATTTTTGTCCAGGTATAACAAAGTTAGAATAAAGAGAAAAAATATAAAAGCCATTACTGAACCATAACAAATACGAAAAAAAGTAATAGAAACATTTTTGTAGAAAACTTAGTCAGTTTTATTTTAGCGTATAGCCACTTTTTGATTAGGGCTAACCGATTTCGAGATATGAGCAAAAACCAAAAGCCGGGACCTTCTTCGTGCCCCCCTGCACCCCCGCAACTCCTATGTTCGGGGACTTTCGGTATGTTTACCTCCTAACTAGTCCAAACACAGCCTTCAAGTCAAAAATTGTGTTCTCGGCATTTCCCTCTAGACCTCCTTTTTGAACGTTTATTAACAGAGCTATAGTTAGATTTTAGGCTAATGTGGATATATTATACTGCACTTTTAAAGATTCCGGCTTACATTTCCTATAAAAAAATTTCTTAATCATTAGCATTTTTTTTTCTTAATTGTAGGCTGTGGATACGCAACAAACAAAATGGCATTCCATAATTTCAACAAAAATGTTCTTCCATTTTCCCAGATGCAACTCAAATACGGACGTGTGTCTGTTAGAAGTGTAACACACTGTACAAATATTGAACAATTAAAATTAAAAAGGAAATTGAACGAAGATCCGTACCTATATTTCCAGGCGCACCATTTGCCTGCACTTTTTCTGGCACAACCACCTGATTTGTACACAAGTCAGTCATATTTCCGACAGTTTTTGCACTGAAAAAACGCCACAAAACAGAACAGTCACTAGCGAAAAACTCCGCCGATCGCCCGCAATCTTTAAAGTTTAAAAGCAAATGACACGAAATTAGACAAACAAACAGCAGCGTTTATTATTATTTTACGTTCTGATTCGCAATAGTAACGTGCTCAGGCTTATCAAGCGGGCTTTGACGATTAGAAGCGACACCGTTCGATGATTTCAGATCGCAACTAGGATTAGAGAAGCTGGTTGCAGAAATTTCGATCGAATCTTTTCCTCTTGAGATGTCCTGTAAGCTCGCGCAAGCGCTTTGGTGGCTTGCAGGAGCTTTATTGTGATTACCCTTTCTGATGGGATGGTTAAATGGCTGGAAATTGACTGCTTCGGGGGATACATCAAAGAAATATGCAGTGTACCGTGTGTTTCTACAGCAAGGAAGTGTGAAATATGTCTGTTAGCATTTTCAAAGACTTAGTTTTGGTGCGGTTCTTATGGAAATTGGACTTTTGTGAAATTGGTCAAAAATTTTATGTTACGAATTTTTGCCTCCTGAATGAAATAGGCACGAGCTTAAATAATGAATAGTTTTCGAGACATGGTTTGCCAAAACTAGACAATTTACATCGTTTTAAATATTGAAAAATTTGTTACTACATCGGAGGAAGACTTACTGTCACATTTTCAGTACTCTTATTCGTTAAATGATTACTTTGTGTCTGAAATAAATACTCAATCTATAGTAAATGATTTTTATAATAGTAATATTCATTAAAACATAAATGAACCTCTTGGTTTTAAACCTGTCGAAGAATATAACGTGGCTAAGATAATAAATTCTATTAAAACTTATGCCACAGGAGTAGACGGTCTCTCAATTTGTGATATTTCGTCTTCCTGCGATAACATATATAATAAATTTTTCACTTTTACATGGGAAATATGCAGTGTACCGTGTGTGTGGAAAAAAAAGCCCTAGTAAAATCTATAGCTATAAAAAATAACTCTGTAAATTTCAAAGATCTAAGACCAATTAGTTTACGCTGTGTGATATCAAAGATAACCAAATCTATCTGCAAAAAAATAAATTATTGTCGACTTGCCAGTCAGGGTTAAAAAAAAATCATAGTACAACTACAGCATTAACATACATAGTTGATGATGTTATCAGAGAAATAGACAATGGAAAGTGCACCTGCCTGGTTCTGCTGGATTTCTCAAAAGCTTTTGACACCCTTGATCATTCATTACTGCTATCAAAATTACAATAGTTTGGGTTTTCAGACATTTCACTGCAGTTAATGTTAATCTATCTTAAAGAACGTAGTCAATGTGTTGTTATAAATCAAATGTCTCAATTTAAAACTTTAAAGACAGGTGTGCCACAAAAACCAATCCTAGGGCCACTACTCTGCCGTCCTAAGCCAAAAAGACGTTATCTCAAGTTTTGGCCGAAATGCATATTTTTATACCTTAGGATAGCTGGAGCTATTTTCTATATATTTCCATAGCGAAATAAACGTATTTCAATCGTTAAGTATTTTTAAAGTGCTAACAAAGTTTGACGTATCTAAAAAAATTGGCCAATTAGACGTATCTCATTGTAAAAAAAAACTAGTAACCTAATTAATATAAATTCATAACTACACCACTATTAACCTCTACATTAGTACAACTACAAAAAAAAAAATTAGTATATATTTGAAAATATTGACGCGATTTCGAAAATTCAAAACATGCCTATATCTCAAAACAGTGAAACCTTGAGATACGTCTTTTTGGCTTAGGAGGGCAGTACTGTTTTCGCTATATGTTTCAGATATATCTGAAGTTATTAGAAATACCACTCTCCATCAACATACCGATGATTCGCAAATTTATTGTTTATTTGGTCTAGCAGATAATACTCTCTAATAACTCTTTTTACTAGTTAAGATCAATCAATATTTACTTAATATATAAATATGCATGTGACTTAAACCTAAAATTAAATGCATCTAAATCACAAGTCATTTTAATAGGAACAGTGCTAATGAATAAAAAATTTCAATCAATGAATTTAACTTAATAAATAAATGTAATGTAATTTATTTTTTCAAACTGGTAAATAAACATTATTATTATTATTATTAAATAATGAAATAATTCCAGTGGTCAATGAAGCAAAAAATCTGGGCCTAACTCTTGATTCATTTCTGCAGTTTGAAAGCCATATTAAAAATAAAATAAAGCCGGCATATTGTCATCTAAAAAAGTTATGCCATTTAAAACATAATATTGCTCAAAGATCTAAACAAATATTTTGTAATTCGTTAATATTATCTCTACTTGATTATGGAGATGTGGTTTATGGTAATATGATGTCTTCTTTAATGAAACATGATATACAAAAAGTTCAAAATTCTTGTATGAGATACATTTTTACATTTTTATAATATTCCCTTCCGCAATCACATCACCCCATATTTAAATTTAAAATATTTAAAATTTTAAATATAGAAAACAGAAGACTACATACCATGTATTGTTTCATATGGAAGATCATTAAAATAAATGAGCCTACTTTTTTTTACTAGTGAAATATTTTGTCGAACTCCTCTATATGTTTCCTTAAATATATAAGGAATAAGAAACCAGACTGCAACCAACAGCTATTCTCCGGACTAATGCCCCGCCGAGCGCTGAATTACGAGTTACAAGCCTGGCCGCGTTAAGTACAATAACTATGTGTTGCCGCAAAACGCTAAGTTTCGATTGTAATAGACACCAGCCGAAAGACTTATTCCCATTCCCATTCTTTCGGCTGGTGTCTATTACAATCGAAACTTAGCATTTTGTGGCAATACATAGTTATTGTACTTAACGCGGCCAGGCTTGTAACTCGTAATTCAGCGCTCGGCGGGGCATTAGTCCGGAGAATAGCTGTTGGTTGCAGTCTGGTTTCTTATTCCTTATATATTTAAGGAAACATATAGAGGAGTTCGACAAAATATTTCACTAGTAAATATTCTGCCCTCTAGAAGCATATCTACTAAATGAGCCTACTTATTTAAGTTCTAAATATTACATATAATCACGGTCATGATACCAGAAATTTAACCAACTTTGTAATAGTCCCTCGCAGGCCATTTTTCAAATGTCATACACGTATATAGCAGCCCATTTATGGAATGAAATAAAAGATGAAATAAAAGTTGAAAAATATAAACAATTTTTAACATATATTGAAGCTCAATTGTTGCTAATCCAACGTCGATAGTTCTGTGGTGCCCCCTGTATTTTCAGTTGTTTATGGGTTATGTAGAATATTTAGCAGAGACTTTTGTGTGGAGACCTTACGCACACTCCAGTTAGCTTGTGGTATGTCATTGTCAAGAAAATAGATATTTTAGTTGTAGTTTTAATTTAGATTTAGTTAATAGTACTGGACAAATGGAAGAAGGCAATATTGTCGAATTTGTACCATTTCATTTATAAATAAATGTATTTGTTATTATTATTATTATTTAAGAAGATTTCATAGAAATCGTTTAAGCCAACCCTGAAGTAATGTTTGTACAAATATAAAAAAACATACATTACTACTGTTACATACTGGTCGAATTGGGAATCTCCTTTTTAAAAATTTTATAAAGTCGGTTATAAATCCAGAACGTACTCGAGAACATATTAAATTTTGAGACTCAATTTACATAAGTAGCTCTTTCATACTACTCCAAACTATATCTACCGCATTATGAGAAAGATAATGTTATGTTAATAATAATATAATGTTAATAACGAAGTAGAGTATAGTAATCGTAAAGAAAAGAAAATATGTCTGTCAAGCAAGTAAGAGTCCATAAAATTTGGATTTAATGTATGTACAAGAACTTAGGGCTGAAAATTTGTTGGCCACTCCCACTATCACCACCATTACCACCCCCACCCGATTGTTAAAGAGGATATCAAAATAAAATTGCTATTTAGTGTGTGTACAAGATCAAAGGTCTCAAAATATTTTTTGGTATCAGTATCAGCTATCAGAAATTATAGATTCAATACTTTACGTTTTCCTGCGTATGTTTACAGTAAAAATTATCTCTTTATGTCATACGTACAGATTTGGCAAATGTAGTTTTACATATCCGTCGCGAATTCAACGAGTGCAAGAAGAAAATAGAAGAATTAAAAAAAGAAAGACGGATACTATTAGTCCAATAAAGATATCATTTTTCAAAAAAATTTCTCCCGGCAAGCTGATTTTTTCAGGGTCGATGGAGAGGTGTCTCCCGAGTATCCGACCAAAAATTCACAGTCCACACCCCTTGTAGGGTGTTGCAATAGGGATGGTTTCTTATTTTTTGTTTTTTTTTTGAAATTTTCTTTTTCCAGCTTATACATAGTAATATTCTCTACAACTTAGCCTAATAAAATTTTTTTGTGACTTTGATTTTTGACGATACAGCGCCCATTATATGGGAAAACATTCACCATATTTATTTACTATGGTTCAGGAAAAATACAAACAAAAGGCTGAATAGCTGGTTTTTGCAGGGTTGATTGAGAACTGTCTCCTGAATCTCCAACCATTTTTTTTTTGAGACTCAGGAGACAGTTCTCAATCAACCCTGTAATAACCAGCTATTCAGCCTTTCGTTTGTATGTGTCCTGAACCATAGTATATAAATATGGTGAATGTTTTCCCATATAATGGGTGCTGGACCGTCAAAAATCAAAGTTACAAAAAAATTTTATTAGGCAAAGTTGTAGAGTATATTACTATGTACAAGCTGGAAAAAGAAAATTTCAAAAAAAAAAAACAAAAAATATTGCAACACTCTCGGATACTCGGGAGACACCCCTCCATCGACCCTGAAAAAATCAGCTTGCCGGGAATTATTTGTGAGCACCCCCTATAGGAAGGTATTATATCCCACTACGCTCGCGGTTAGAAGTGGTAGGTACCGATGCCCGGCGTTGAAACACGACAAGGTGATAAAAATGAGATTTCATGAAGTGTGGAACGTGCTGGGGCAGTACATTCGTCGTTCTTTTCCTAACTTCTGTTTTCTTTCTTTCACTCGCCTACCTCAGGATATATAAAACTACCTTTAACGAAACTGTATATTATAACTGTTGTTCTGTCTGCAACTTTGTTTTTACTGTGCGCACGTTACTCTGCAACCGTTTGAGATATTGACTTGAAATTTGGTACACGTATGTATTTTAACGAGCTCTGGAACTTGATCATATTTTGATCTTATTCCGTTCAAGGGTTGGGGATAAATAGGTAAATCAAGCAAGTGAGGAAACCTTTTCAGAGCAAGGTGTGGTAAGTGTAGGTGTCCCACAAGGCTCCGTTCCTAATATTTGTGAATGACCTTGCATCTCACGTGGAAATTAATTCAATTTTCCAATATGCGGATGATATTTCTGCGATTATAGCAGAAAAAATCTAGCATCACTGTCATTCAGATCAACAAGAGTGGCCTCTGAGGTGGACCAGTGCAGTAAAAACAACGCTCTAAAGCTTAATGTGAACAAAACGGCCCTATCTAATATATAAAAATCTCGTGTCGCAGTGTTTGTTATCGAACTCCTCCGAAACGGCTTGACCGATTTTTATGAAATTTTACTTCCACGTCCAGTGGAAGTATAGTAACGACAAAAAATTTTTTTTTAATTTTTATTGTCCAAATAGGCTGTCTGTCTGTAACTTTTTTTTGTGCGTACGTTTACTCTGGAACCGTTTAAGATATTGACTTGAAATTTGGTACACATATGTACTTTAACGAGATCTAGAACTAGATTATATTTTTATCTTGTTACGTCGAAGGCTGGGGGGTAAATTGGGGTAAATTTGGGGTAAATGGGTAAATCAAGCAGGTAAGAGTCCATGAAATTGGTATTTAGTATATACAAGAGAAGCTAAGGTCTCAAAAAAATTTTTGGCACTAGCCACTTCCATTACCACCCCCACCTCCTTATTAAAGGGGATGAAAAAAAAATTGTGATTTAGTGTATGTATAGGAACCAGAAACCTCAAAATATTCAAAATATTTTTTTACTTCATCCACCCCCCCCCTATCACCACCCCCACCCCACTACCGATATGGGTTATCGTTTTATGGGTTTTTGGGGTAGAGGATTTCAAATATTATATTATTAAAGTTCCGTAAGCAATTATTTTCACATACAAAGTTTTTTCGTTGTGAGTGACTTGGATAGAGAATCTGGATGTGGAAGTAGTGATTCCTTGGGCAGCGGTTTTTGGTGTATATTTGGTAGGTCTGAGAATAGGTCGTAGGCTATTTTTTATACCCCTAGGTGATAAGGGTGGCCCTATCCAGAAATTTTCTTTTTATTTTTTGGACAAAAATTTATAATTTATATGGCAAAACAACGTTTGCCGGGTCAGCTAGTTAGTATATAAAAATCATTCTAATGAATCAATGTACGTTAAACTTGGCGGTAAGTCTATTGAGAAAATAAATGAAACCAGATTCTTAGGAGTAAATCTGGACAGTGATTTGCGCTGGATTGAGCATATAGAGATTTTATTGAAAAAAGTTGGCAAAGCAGGATTTGCACTAAGATGTTTAAGAGACCAACTTCATCTAGACAGTTTGAAACTATTCTACTTTGCCCATACACAATCAGTGATACAGTACAGCATAATTTACTGGTACCATTCCGTGGATAATGAAAAAATCTTTCTCTAAAAAAATTAATACGTACTATGCTCAATCTCTCTTATAACACTCCTTGCAGGGAATACTTTAAAAATCTGGGCATAACGACCGTTCCCTGTCTATATATATTTAACATAGCAATGCATGCAAAAAAAAAATTTAGTTCTTTTCCCAAAAATAGAGATTTTTATACCATAACAAGTTCGTTATCAAAAAAAATGTTGCATGCAATTCGTGAGTAAATAACTATTTTAATATTGTAATGAACATTTTTTTTGTAAAGTCTTAGTTTCAGGAAAATTGCGCGTTGAAATTTGACGCTTAGAAAGGGGGAAAAACTTTAAATTTCAAATTTTGACTAAATTGGAGGGAATTAGTTTCAAATTGAAGGAAATTTCATAATCTTCAAGTTGTATGTTAAACACTTTTTGATAAAATTCCTAGTTTTCAAGATATTTGCAAAAAAACGTTTTTTAGCCCCTTCACACCGTGCCTAAAAGTTTAATTGGCAGCGGCTTTTGGTCGACTTTTTTTTCATATGCTTATTATTATTTATATTAGATCTCTCCCCGACTGGAATATTTCACATTATTAGTACAATTGCATCAAACAGCATCCAAGAATATATCGCAAGATTATTATCCGTATCTCGGTATTTCATCGCACCATGTATTTGGCAGCCGATCAGCTCTTAGTTCCTAATTATCAGTTCGTAATTAAACCACTGCAGTGGTATTAAATTCACTAACACATTTTTTATAGACTGTTTAGTACAGCCAATGGGATTTGACATGCTAACGATGTCTGATAGATTTTAAATTAGATACGCTATATAAAACCGCGGGGTATATCTAACCGGGTCTCACTCGTGTTCAGTTTCTCAAGAAATTGCAGTGATCGGGGTGCGTAATGGTGAGTACCAACTTTTTTCTCTCTCGTGAATCTCGGTATTTAAATGAAAGTTGGGAGTTGTGAAACCAAAGTGTGTGGTTTTTGGTTATTTCTTTAATTATTTACAATTTCTTGAGATAAAGAAGAGTTTCTGTTTTCTGAAAATATTGTTTTAATATAAGATGTTAGTGACTACCACCGTATTGGATCTTTAAAATATCAGCTAGGGGCAAACATAAAATATTTGTGATTGAAATTGGTCTTCATAAGCCGCTGTCATAAAAGTGGAATTGTTTTAGAGTACCACAAAAAACATAGTGCGCATACCTGGCCCATGGTTTTTGCACTTTTAATAGATGATAATACTTTTCGGCTGGACGCATTTTTTCGAAAAAAAAGTACACTACAAAAATGTATGAAATTAACTTAAAAATAATATAAATACACAAATAAAAATATGATTTTTACCACCATGAAAAGTACGTTCAAAAAGCTACAATTTAAAGGGAAAAAAGCTTAGTGGCAGCTTCTTGTGGCCAAAATTTGGCTAACTTCAACATGCTGGTAAATTTGTAAATGAGAATATTTTTACTCCTAACTTTTTCTGCATTGAAGTACTACCTTGAACTAAAAGATAATGCATTTTTAACTTATATTAACGTCAGTTATTTTTTATGGGCCTGTGAATAGTTAGAGACGCAAAAAATTAAGAGATAACTATATTATACTGTTATTTTTATATACTAATAAAAATCAATAGCCATCAAAAATGGCAACACAAGAAAGTATTTTATATCCCCTTTAAAACCCATTTTGATTTTTCTTCCTAGCTTGTATGGTTTTCGAGCAATTCAATTTTTTCTATAGGCACCGCGCAAAAAATTTCAAATAAACGAAAATTCGCGCGCATTAAAAAATACAAATTTTGGAATTTTTTTCAATATCGATTTTCTCAAAAACCATGGCATATACAACAAAATTACATTTGCATTTTTTTATATCTTCAACAGTTAACGAGTTATCAGTAAGATAAGGCTATTTTCACCGAAGGGGTGGTTTTTTGGGGGGTTGCGCGGCACCCCAGAACTGATTTTTGTGGTTTTGTGATGTATAACAGTTACTGAAGGAAAATCTCAGATAACATTTTTTGTGATGAAAATTTTTATAATTATTGGACCATTAGTAGCACAAGATATATTAAGCAGATAAGTTGAAAATCTGCGAAAACGCGTCAAAAAGTGCATATAACTTGACGCACAGGGAATTTTTGGGCACAAACATTTTTCTCGTAATCAAGAGGTCATAATACATAAGAATCAACAATAGAATCTCAGGTGGACTGTTGTCGCCGAAAGAAATCAATTCAACCAGGGACGCACCCAGAAAATTGCTGAGGGGGGGCTACTACAAATAATAATAATATAATTAATAAATTTAATATATTTATTGAACAAAAGATTAACAGGGAGTATAAAACTACAACACAAAATTAATTCGCCATGGTTATGCAAAGCATAGCCCATGATGTATATATTGTAACGACCGCGCAATCGTATATTTCGTACAATGTATTTTGCTTTTATATTTTGTTTTTTGTTTATTTATATTTCATTTTTACTTTAAAATATGTGATGCTGACCTCCAGGGGGGGGGGGGCTTAAGCCCCCAAAGCCCCCCCTTCAGTGCGCCTCTGAATTCAACTGCACTATGTATGTAGCTTTACTCATTATTGGTTTGCAATTATTTATAAACATTTTAGTTCTTTGTTTGGCCTGATCCTATGAATAGTACCCGGGATATTAAAAGAAACGAAAGAAGTATATGTTTTTCAAATTTAAAATTTAATTTACAAAAAAATTGCCACCGCCCAGATTGAGCAAAACTTTATAATCGAAAGGTTGGTGACGGTCCTTATCAAGCGTCTACGTAAGTCGAAATTTTGTTGGTACAGTTGTGTGCATGTTAACGTTTGAAAGGCTGCAATTCTGGCATCCCACCCCTTCTGCGTTTTACCTAAAGAGTGGACTTAAAGCAAGTAAAATGTAGATTTTTCAAGTAATGTTAAATATTTCATCCATTTTCATAATTTGTTTCTGGTTTCATAAAGAAATCCGCAGTTATTTGAATTAGTTTATAATTATAATATTGAAAATTATAAACATATTTAAAAAAAAAAACGATTTAAATGATGATATAACTTTTTTTTTAATATCACTATAAAATACATGTAAGAACCTACATTTTGAAAAAAAATTGTCCTCCTATGAGTCGATGCACTTAAACAATAAGTGATGGGTTATGGGTTTTTAGCCGTTTGAATAAATATTTTGTGCTAAAATTTGGCACGAAGGTTTAGTTTAATAAAGGGCATAGTTTCACCAACTTTCGTTAAAATTGATACATTATTACGTAAACTGTCGAAAAGGCAATTTTTTGTGGTTTTTATTTTTTACAAAATATCGAATTATCAAGAGTCATTCAAGATTTTATCGTGAACAATTTGGTATTTTTATTTTTGCGATACGATTGCTAGGACCGGAGATAATAAGGATAATTTTTTACTAAATGTATTAACCAATCAAAATATTGCATTTCATGTCATGTGTCAAAATTCATCCAATCAGTAAAAGTACAGCGATAACACCACTACATGAGGTGTTATCAGGCAAGGCACACATGATATGTTCAAATGTCAGACTAAAATTCAACAAATGTCAATGTAAACGATTCAATTAATCAAATTGTATTAGAAAATTCACCCAAAACACCATTAAAAGTAAAAAGGATACGTGGAAAATGTTTTTAGAAGTTTGTTCGATCAGAAAATACGAATTGAATGGAGAGTAAAAAATTATCTTACCGAATACACCTCGAGCATTAATAAATACTCAAAATTTTGTCATAGATAATGCTTCAAGCATGTTACTTAAAAGTAATAGCACAGAAAACCTATACCAGAAACGACTCTCTGGCCTTCCCGCCAATATTGAATTTTATGCGCATATGTCATATGTCGGTGGTATTATTGTCAATCTATAAATCCGCAGGTTTCTAAATTCACCGGTGGAGCGTACCGGTAAGCAATAACATTATATGATTGGCTATTTTGAAAACCAAAGCCAATCAGCTTCGAATTTTATCTACCAATGCGTCCAGCGGTGAATTTATAAAGGTGCGGATTTATAGGTTGACAATACCACCGACAAGATGGCCGAAGGTCACCCCAATTTACCAATGAAAGGGTGCGTTTGCACGCACTCAGTAATTTAGTCGAGTCGCTTAGTAATTTAGTATTCGACCAATGCGGACAGCGTGTTTTAGTCAAGTAATTTAGTGGAAAGCAATTACTAAATTACTGGACCGTCTCTCTACTCGACTAAATTACTGGATGCGTGCAAACGCACCTAAACATCGAACGTGCCTCCGACAGTGACGCTTCTGGTATAGGTCTTCTGTGGTAATAGCCTCGGCCTACGGCCTCGGGCTATTACCAAGCAACATGCTTTCAGCAGTCTCTATGACAAAATTATCTCGGTATTATCAATGCTCTAGGCGTATTATATGTGAAAATAGCAGAAAATTTCAGGGTTGAAACATAAATTGTTAAAATTTTACAGGAGTGCAAAAATATAGTATTAAAATTTTTCTTCTTAAGATCCTTGGATAGGAAGCCTGGTTGCGGAAGTAGTGATTCCTCAGGCACCTGTTTTTAGTTGTGATCTGATACATCCCCTACTTCAGCGGCCTATAATACATTAGATCTATCATTTTCAGGGCCGGCGGAAGAGGTGGGTAGTACTACCTACCTGAAAAATCTTTAGGTGGAGAATTACCCTCCTGAAAACTTATTATTCTACACTATTAACATGTTTTTTTAAGAACTCCTCTGCACTACCCACCTGGATTGATTACGTTTCGCCGGCCCTGATCATTTTTATAGAAAATTTTATTAACATCCCCACCAGCTACAGTTTCTCTCGTATAGGACACCGTTTTGGTAAAAAAATCGAAAAACCAAATATGCACCTTTTTTTGAGGGGGTAGGGGGTGAAGCTTGTCGTTTAGGGGTGAGAACTTTTTAACAGTATTCTGAACAGTCACCAAGATTTCAAAACATTATTCATGTTTTCTAAAATGTCTAATTACCATTAGTCCAGTCAAGGAAACAGTTGTAGAGGACATGGAGGGGGGCGGGGGTCGAATTTTCTTCTTCAGGAATGGATTGGGGGTAGTTGGGAGGTAAAAATAGGGCCCCGCCCTAACCCCACCGCTTCAGGGGTGGAGGGGAGTGGAAAGCTCTCTTTTTTTCAACTCTTCGCTTATAACTCGGAAACGATGCATCGTACGGAAGAAAGTAATCTATGCAAAATTAAAAATAATTAAATTTCCTACAAGAACGTTCGTATTCATTTTCTTTCAATGTGTTATGTTTCCGAGATATTCGCCAGTGAAAATTGATAACTAATAAATAAATTAAATAGGTACATGGAATTTTTCTATCAAAGCGGTTTACCGTGGTCTGCTAATAAATCACAGTCACAAAACATTCTTTATTTTGCTAACGTAATGTTTTGTCGAAATCCATTCAATCCCTTAAATATACAGGGTGATTCACTTAAAATGAAGACACCCTTATAACTTTTTGATTCTGTTTCCGATTTGAACCAAATTTTACTGAAGTATAGAACAAATTATGACCAGAAAAATATTCGCCTGCTACAAAGGCGGTCCAAAATATGCGGAAAAAATTAAAACATTTTGAATGTTAAAAATTCTAAAAAAATGCATCGGATCGGCACCAAAAACGTACATACACCAAGATTTTATTTGGCTATTGATGGAGGATTTCTCATACATAAGCTCATCTGGCAAAGGGAATCCTCAGTTTCAGCAATTTGTTGTGGATACGTGAAATTCGTCAAGACCCACTAATATGATTTTTAATTTTTTTTAAGCATATTTTGGTATCGCAGGTTGCTTTGCCTTTGTAGCAGGCGAATATTTTTCTGGCCATAAGTGGATTCTAATTTGTTGTATACTTCAGTAAAATTTAATTCAAATGGGAAACAAAATAAAGTTATGAGGGTGTCTTCATTTTAAGGTAGTCATACTGTATATTTAAGGAAATGTATGGATTTCGACAAAATATTATGTTAACAAATACATCGAGTGTTGTAAAATAAAGATTGTTTTGTGACTGTGTTTTATTAGCAGACCACGGTAAATTTAATTGTGTTTAATTTTGCATAGATTACGCATCGTTTCCAAGTTATAAGCGAAGAATCGAAAAAATGGATCTTTCCTCACCCCCCCCCTCCCCCCCCCCCGAAGCGGAGGGGAAAGGGGCGGGGACTTTTTGTATTTTTACCTTCTAACTACCCCAACACACTCCTGAAGAGGAAAATCCCCCCCTCGCAATGTTCTCTACAATCCCCTTTTGGGCATTCATCGATTGGACTACATACATTATAATGCATTGTAAAGTTGAAAGAATTGCTGTCTAAACATTATGGTGCGGGAGCTAAGTGGCTTTTTTGGACACTCAGCATTACAAGCATTTTCTATGGGCTGATTAATTCTATCGAACTTGAACTTAAATAACGACAAAATAGACTTCTGGCATATATCAGCCCGTCGAGTTGGCCATGGTTCAAGATATCAAAATCAGTGAAATTATATCATCGTTACAAAGCCAATTTTTTGTGTGTGTACACATTTTATGTTTAGAATGAATAAAATAAGATCGCCAGAAAGTGTGGGCCATCAGGGGCGCAATCAGAAAGGTCAAAGATGTAAAAAAACGGAGTTATATAACATGATCGTTACAAAGTTTTTTAAGGTTGAGCATGTTTATTTAAATGTTTTGAACACAGAAAAAAATTCCCAGAAAGAAACTCCCGTCAGTAAGGCTAGCCAGAAAGAAAATGTTTAGGATTTTTCAAGAAAATTGTTTTTTTTTTCACATATTTCATCTCAGAACTCTAAACTCATCGTTACAAGTTCTAGCTCCTTTTTAAAACGTAAATATAAGCTCCTTCAACAATAGAATAGCCTCCCCGTAAAGTTCTTAGTGTCAACAAAAGTACCGTAGGCTCTCAAATATAAAGGAATTCAACACTTTCGGCTAACTTGACTCCGTACCTGTCTCAGATGTATTGTATCATTATTACCTTTCTGGCTGCGCCTCCTGACGGCCCACACTTTCTGGCGATCTTATTTTATTCATTCTAAACATAAAATGTGTACACACACAAAAAATGAGCCTTGTAACGATGATATGATTTCACTGATTTTTAAACAGTGTTCGTGACGCTCCTGACAGGAGGTGCCCCGCCAGAAGTCGATTTTATGAATCGTTATCATCTATTAAACCATAGAAATATCTCAAAGCTCATAAAATGATGAGCTGCCGAAAAAGCCACCTAGCTCCCGCTCTATTATATTAGAAAATGTTCGGTTTTCTGTTGGTAGGCCTGCAAATTTTTGAGCTTGAATTTCAAATACTGTCACTTTGACAGGAATATTTTATTAAAACTGTGTGAAAGAAAATTACGACATGTCTAATGCTTGAGCAGGAATTCAATTGCATAAAACTGTTCTTGAAGATAGACCTTCTAACGTCACAAACAGATGTAATCTAAAAGACTGTTGAAAAATTTTCCGTAATGTCAAAGCAAAAACTTTTTTAAATGTGATAGATAAATAGTCTACTTATGGATAACAAGGCAAGTCGTCACAATATGTTGAGTGTGAAATAAAATGAAGAACTAAAAAATGTCTAAGCTGAAAGTTAAAAATTTATTTTGGTTCTATAATTATTTTTTGTGATAGAAACTGGCTAAGGAAATCTATAATAGATCAGAAAAGGTGCAAAATTTTGGATTAAGCGTTTTTGTTACATATTTAAGTGTCGCGAAGTATTGTGGGTGTCAAAATCATTGCTATACAAAGTAACTTTGGATAAGTTAAATCATTTATATTAAATAAAAAAATGTGTTTAGTATATTACATTTATATGGGCATTATTATATTGGTTACACATTGTCTCCGTTCTCTGATTTGATAGAAAGAATCTCGGTTTCCTGATCTTAGTTCGTTGATTATCTTCCAATATGTTCAGTACTTTTCATTACTGCTGAGTACGTAAGTGCTCTATACAGTGGAATGATCTGAAAAATGGCAATGAAGAGATTTACGCCCGACAGAAGGTAATTCTTGGGGGTAATAACCAACGCATAGCGGGACCAAATGAGTCCTGTCACAGCTAATGCTATTGGTGTCTTGATGCTTATCGTACTGGGGTCTCTCTTTAAATCTGCTATTCCAGCTAACACCAAACCCCATTTAAAAACTGGAGCCCAAAAGAATATAGTTTGAGGACCTGCGGGGTGGTTCCAAAGTGGTCTACATTTTTCTGGTACCAGATTATCCAGTTTTTGGGTGATGGTTCTTTTGCTAATCAAGCCTAATATCTCTGGTGTTTTGGACGACAAATTTTGCAGTGGGAGTGTTCGAAACATTAAGTTGTAATTTTTATTATTTTTTTTTTACTTTTTAATCAAAGTGACATTTTGTATTAGATATAGTACAGAGCTAGGTGACTTTTTCGGAACGTCACCGTTTTATACAGTAAGAGATATTTTCATCGTTTTAAATATATGTTGAACTGACATAACACTCAAATAGAGCATAGAAAACCTAAAAGTTTGTATCTTTTACAAACAGATCTGGCTAAGGGACCCCATACACCACAAATGGAAATCCCGTTTACCTACGTCAAAATTCTCCAATTTTTTATTTATTCTACTGATTCTGTCATTATTAGGAAATAATTGTGACACAGAAGGGAGCATAATATTTTCTAAAATCCTAATATACGGTCCACTATTAAATCGTTCCTTGATATGCCACAAAACACCAGGACCACGTGCAGATATCCAAGCCCACATATTAACGAAAAATCCACCACTTTTGTCATTGTTAGATATATATTTCTCATCTAATCGAGTATTCGGAGGTCGGTAAACACGAATACAACCGCTGTGTGTTGACTGGAAAGTTTTTTCGTCTGTAAAAACTACATTGAAATTTACATCATGCACTAAAAATTCAAGCGCAAATCCTAGTCGAGCTTCTTTAAGTAAGTATCTGCTGGATGACAGCGTAGCTCCGATTCTCTTACTCGCCGGCGACCAGTACTACTCGATCCAGGAAAATTCGTTTCTTCAGCAGCCTGAATAACTGAGTAAAATGGATTTTCTACTAATGTATTTACCAATTGCAAATCTTGTTGTTGAGTTGATGTCCTTCGTCGCCCTGATCCAGGATTTCTACTAATCGTACCGTTTATTCTCCACTTTTTTAAAATGTTACACACCGAATTTTTGTTAATATTATAACGCAGTGCAATTTGTCTCATTGACCATCCATCTCCTGCTTCAGCAATAACTCCAGCGTTAACTAATCGCTTATATGGGGCATATTAGTTTTTTTGCACACTTGCAATGAATTTTGACAAATAACTGACAATGTCACAAAAATTAAAGTTAGATGTACACAACTGGATTTTAGCAAAAGTACGTTATAAGACTCGTCCCGTTTTTTTGCGCACGTCCCATTTTTTTGCGCATGGGTTCACTCTGAAGAGAAATAAAAATGCCTTAACAAACAATATATTGACATGACAATCTTCCGAATCATAATTCTGACAAGAATTTATTTAATGAAATAAAGCAAACAAAAAGACACTTTCTAATATAATTGGAGACGGTTCAGAAAAGTAACTTTTTTTCGAAAATTTAAAAATGTACTTTTCTGCAAAACAGCAATAGTGAAAAACGGCTTTGCAATAAGGGTTCGAGGTACTTAGGAAGAATACATTTTTGATTCGTCATAAAGCTGTTTGTTAAATGGTACAAAAAAATTTTTCAGTTCTTATGAAAACCAATTTCTTTAATGCTCAAATATCATGAAAAAAACACGTAAACACATGGGGTTTATGGCAAAATATCTTAATTCAATCATCTTATTTGCTTGAATCGATAACACAGGCCCACAAAAAAAAAAGTTGTCTGCGCTGCGGTATTGACCATACCTATCCCTTGTATTTTGACCCACTGAACACGAATCTGACCTTAGTTTTTCCCCTATACGCCAGGTTTTTTTTTTTAAAGCAAAAAGTCTAATATTTATATATTTATTTGCTATTAAAAGAAAAACCTGACCTGCTGGTGAAAAACTAAGGTCAGATTCGTGTTCAGCGGCTTAAAATACAAGGGATAGATGTGGTCAGTACCCCCGCGCAGATGACTTTTTTTTGTGGGCCTGTGATAATTTAAGATAATAAGAAATGAATTTGTATGTCTGGTGTATGTATGTATGAATTGCAAATATCATTGTATTCCTCTTAAAAAGTTATCTTTAAATATTCTGAAAATTGTCGTTTTTCTTTTTCAGTCGGACTTAAAACAAAAGGATCTGGAAAGTAAGTACCAATCGTTTTAATCATATGAAACGTATCTAATTATGACAACAAAGTTCAAAAAAAAATTAAATTAAAGACAAATTGACCTTAAAAAATGGAGAATGGGTACATCACATTAGTGTTTATGACTTAATTTTTAAAAAATCATATTTCTCCGCTCCTCGCATTTTTTGATTGAGAATGTCGCTTGGTCCAAGATAGAGTAAAAATACGAATTTGTAGAGAAGAAATTTAACAACAGAGTGAGTATCGTTGAATATTTCTCTAAAAATGCAAAATGCAATCTTCTCTCAAGGGTCTTCACACGTGGAAAATGTTAATAGATTTTGAACACAATATTTAAGTTTACACCTAAAATGTATTTTTTATATGGTCCGGATCCCTGCCCTTACCCTTAAGGGGTGAAATCCATCCCTAAATTTAAATATTCAACATTTGAAAAGGTATTGTTGATTTATTTTTTAAACAAAGCAAAGTTATGTTTTTGGTATCGCTGATTACGAATCTGAAGTCAAAATAAAAAAAATCAAAATGGCGACTTTAATATGGTGGAGGGGATTTTTTTTCGAAAACAAGTGTTTTACACGGACAGAAAAATTGAGCATCTAGGTGATATATATATATATATATATATATATATATATATATATATATATATTAATAAAAAACAGCATTTTTGAAAAAAAAATTAATTACTGAGCAATTACAATAACAAAATAGCGACATTTTGTTTAAAAAAAATGTGAAAACGTACATTGGATCAGCCATAACTTCTTTATTTTTTGCGATGTAAAAACAAACAAAAATCATTTTAAAGATAGATTAATATTATCTTTAATTTTATTCCTTAGAATTTTTGATGGAAGTGTCACAGTTTCTAAGATATTCAACATTTAAGGTAGTGCTGTCAGTCTTAGAACTAATGTTCAGAATTTAATAAAATTCGGCGTATTAGTAGATTATGGTAAGAAAATGATCCAATTAAATTTTTGAAGAGCTACAGAGAACCAGTAAAAAAATATTTTGTAATGTTATGCTTTTAGCATTGATCCTTATGAGAAGTCACAGGTTTTATCATATTTTACAAAAAGTATCGTTCAGATTTCAATTAAAAAGGCGAACACAAGAGAAAATAATATACAAAACATTTTAGACACTTAAAATTATGAGAAATCACAGGTTTTATCATAATTTATAAAAAGTACCGTTCAGATTTCAATTCAAAAGGAGAAAACGAGGGAAAATAATATACAAAACATTTTAGACACTTAAAAGTACAGCTTTAAAGCATGTGATGGAGTATGGAGTATGGAATTAGCAGGAGGGTGGTCAAAAACCACAGCACTTAGGCCCCATTGTACATCCTCCCTCTAGGCAGACACTCGCCTAGGCCTCCAGCCAGCCTATTCTTTCGAAGTAGGTGGTGATGTTGCCTAGGGGCATCTCCCTTACATTGGCCAAGGTAGGCCAACGCTCTCCCAAGATGGATTCTCTAATTGATGAGACGGCTGAGCAGTCACAGAGTACGTGTTGAACCGTCTCATCTTCTTGTTCACAACCTCTGCAAAGAGGTGTTTCGCTTAATCTCATATTGTATAGATGTTTCCTTAGCGGACAGTGTCCAGTCTGGATTCCTGTTATAAAACGTAGATTCCTTCTGGTCATTGCCAGGTAGTCCATTGCTGTTTTCTTGTTGGGATACGTGAGTAGTTCCCTAGCAAGCTGACAGCTGCTTGTTTCATCCCACAGCTTCTTAAATTCGTTGTGGGTGTTCTCCTTAATTAATTGTATTATCGCCGTAATCGGTAACAGACTGGCCGGGCCTGGTCCAAAAATAAGTTGGCCTGCTGCCTTCTTGGCCAGTTTGTCGGCTTTTTTGTTGCCACTGCACTGTGCGTGTCCTTTCACCCAGCATACCGAGATGTTGTTCGTACTGGAGGCACCCACAAGTGCTTGATGACATTCCCATACTGCTCCTGTGGTTATTTTGTAACTTCTCAGGGCTAGTAGTGATTGTCTACAGTCTGTGTAGATCCTGATTGTTTTGCCCGTAGTTTGTCTGCGGACAATCTCTTTTGCGGCTATGGTTATGCCCGCCAGTTCAGTTTGTACTATGCTGGCTCGCTCATCCATAGTCCATTTATATTGGATTTGCAGGCTTTTGGAACATATTCCACATCCTGCCCCCTCCTTCTTCCTTGATCCGTCTGTGAAAATGTTAATCACACCTTCACCAGCGGTCTCGTTTTCACTGTTTGTCTGTATTGTGTAGGGTCTATCAAAGACAAATCGGGGAGAGATGCCATCTGTGCATGCCTGTAGAAGAGGCGTCTTCCTGACAGCCTCGTTCCACAGGCGACTTCTGGTCTCCCCACATTTGGTTGTAGGCCAACGGACTTGAGGCGTGCCATTGTTATTAAGGCCACTTCTCCTAGATGTAAATCCAGTGGTGGCAAACACAGCATTACCTCCATTGCTCTCGTTGGCGTTGTTCGCATAGCTCCTGTTATGCTTAGGCAGGCAACTCTCTGCACTTGGCTAAGCTTGGCTCTCGCTGTAGTCTGTTTACTCTTAGGCCACCAGACCACAGCTCCATAGGTTATCATTGGTCTTATGATGGCAGTGTATATCCACATGACCACTTTGGGTTTCATTCCCCAGGTTTTCCCCACGGTCCTGCGACACTGCTCATAAGAAATGTAAGCCTTTTTTAGTCTTCTGTCTAAGTGAAGATTCCATGTTAGTTTGGCGTCGAAGGTTACCCCAAGGTATTTCACTTCTGATGCGAAACTTAGTGTTGTATCCAGGAAAAGCATGTGATAGTATTAATTAGCGAATAAATGTTAAAAGTCTGCTTTTTATATCGAAGTGTATTAGACGTGGCAACATCATAAAAGAAGTTACAATGCGTGCGAAATTTAAAAATGCATATAATATGAGAATGTAGGTTTCATAAAAATTCTTTAATTAAAATAACATGAACGATGTTTGATAAGCACAGCCATATTTATTAAATTTAATAAGATATAAATCACTAATACTGTTACAGATAATAATATTTCATTTTGTTAGTAATTAATAACGATTTGTTGGTTATTTTTTTTTCTTTATTTTCTAAAAAATTAAAAATTCTCTGTAATATTTTTTTGTGTTTGGTAATTTTAAAAACACCGTTCTCATCTTTCTCAAAAAAGTTTAATAAACCATTATATTTGTTTTTTTATATGCATCTTCAACCATTTCATCTTAAACAAATCATTTTTCCCAGAAACCTTTGTTTTGAAGGGTGGAGATTAATGAAGCATTTAGTTGATATCTACATGATTTTAAGTGTACACCGTATATGATCAATTTCAATTAATTACCGATTAAATTACGGCGACAAAATGGCGTAATTTCACTGGAAAACGAAAAGTTCTCAATTCCGCCCCCTCTAATTCCCTCATTTTGGTAGGAATTCAAAAAATAAAAAAAAAATAGTTTTAGTAAATTCAATTCTATGTAAATTAGCTAGATAGTCCAGTCAACGGAGCGCTAAAATGACGAAAATCTCTAATTTAAGTGCTAATGAATGGATATTGATAAAACCTTGTGCAATGTGTTTGTAATGACGTTGTAATGACGTTGGATCGCTATAGTTATTTATGTATCAAGGGTCGTAACCGCGCTTTTTTTAGTTGAGAACACAGTTTGCAACCCGAGGCCCATAGGGCCGAGGTATATGATACGAAAGGTATATGAGCTTATTGTCGTTTGCTGCATCTAAGATTTTTTTGAGAAATTTTCCCCTCTACAATTTGGTTATATGCATTTTTATTCTATCTTCGCAATGCAGGCGACGTTCTCGTTTATGAGCGTTTATTTGCAACAAACGACTGATCGGACAATCTAAACAACTCAAATAATCACTTCATAGTTATGTTACAGAATTAACAGAAATCGATCTACACTGGTCTAAATCTTGTAACTAAATATTACTTGCAATAAAATACTTTCATATAAAAACTGTAAACAGATATTCTTTTTAAAGTATATAAAAGATATATACAGTTACATATTCAAGGAAAAAGCCTATTTATACTATTTTACGGTCTTTACGGTCAGCGCTGCCAGCCCCACAATTGACATACATATAAGGTACTACATTCCAATACAGGATGTTTGAATTACCTATACAGGGTGTAACGCAACGTACCCGAAAAATTTTAACCATACATGCACCTTTAAATAACAAGTCGACTTCTTAAAAAAAAATTAATAAAAGTCCAACACAGGAAAAGATACACATTGTTAGTTACAAATTGATGAAAATGGTAATTTATTGAACTCTACTTAATTGAAGGACTGTTGTATTAAAAAAAAAATTAAATTAAAAATTTTAATTTGAAATAGGTAATTTTAACATTTCCATTAATTTGTAGCTTTAACAATGTGTATCTTTTTCTCTGTTGGACTTTTATTATATTCTTAAGAAGGTGCATGGTATGGTTAAAATTTTTTTCGGGTAAGCTGCGTTATACCCTGTATAGTCGGGGAGCCCTTCCTAGCTATACGTGCCCCCCCCCCCCCTTATAAAAAACATTGTCCCCACGAGGGATATACTTATGTCAAGATTATTTACCAAATGAACAAATTCCTCATGCTCTTATACTTAAGTTTTTGTTTATAAATACATACACTACTTTTTATATAAGTTAAGTAAAAAATCATTAATATTTATGATATTTCAACCAAATATATAATGTTATTAAAAATCTGACAATTTTTATTTCATTTCATGGAAACGGTCGCGCCAGATGCTTATTTGACTGAAGTTACGCGATCGTGATTGTAAATCTGAAAGTTGTGTCATTTTGATATTAAAAACATTTTTGTAAAATTGCATAAATACACCGTTAGTACATAGTAATTGTAAACAAAAATAATAATTATTTAATAATATAATGTTTTATTTTGTTTTTAGTCCAATGGAGAGTAAATTAAATCAATTATGTGCATTTAAAAGCTGAACGTAATTTATTCGCTGTTAATTTTTAAAAAAGCTAGCTTGCGTTTAGTCAGTATAAAACTGTTGTCATTGGTTGAAAGTTAAAAATTCACGAAATGTCGTTGGTCTATAATTTATGAGCAAGGCTCGGGAGATTTGTTTCTGTGACGGTTAAATCAGGGTTGGCTCTAGGTCAGCGCGGAACGATTTAGACTTTATTTTGGATTATAAACAACTTTATTTTATAAACATTTTGTCCAAATTAATAAATGAAAGTACTTCTCTCTTGAGGCATTTTGATGTTTTCTTAATTTATTAACACCCGGTACATCTGATCTAAGATTTTTATATGGTAAATTAATTTTTTCGGCAAGCAGAATTTTTTATAAAGAATGACTTTTCATCGTAAAATCAATAATAGAGATGTTTTTCCCCTTGTCAACTCCATCCGGGGACACACTTTATTATATAGGTCATCCAAAAATGCCAATTTTCCAAAAACGCTCTGTAGCTTGGTAGTCAAAAAAGATAGACGATCGTGATTTGCGCCTTTGTTTCTTGAAAATCAAGCTCAAGACACCTATATTGGTTTTTGTCGATCTGCCGTAGTTTTACAGAAAACCCCAAATCCAATCTAATTTGGTCCACTCTGTACACACACTAAATCGCGTTATTTTTTTTATCTTTTCATTACCGCACCTGTATTATTAATACATATTTATTTTCACCAGCCCTGGAGTTTGCATTTGAGGTGTTTAAATCCGACAACGCTATCGATGGAACTTTACTTGGTAAAATCATGTACTGCTGTGGAGTAAACCCAAGTCTGGAAACCCTTAAAAAATTGGGCATGACCGAGAAGGAAGGTAAGAACTATTTTTTTTTCATTTTGTTGGTGAACCAGCATTTAAAAGTTATTAAAGTCATTTTTATGATAATTTGTTGTGCGCAGTGATTTGTTATACAAGGTCGTACATATGTATGGAATAATGCATCTGTATGTGAATCTTTTCAAATATTTGTTTAATAGACTATTATACCGGGTGACACAGGAGATATGTAACACACCGTAGCATGTTTATTTAAAAAGATATTATTTTGAAGTTTGGTAGACATTTTTTCCACTTCCGGTTTCACCGGAAGTGATATCTACTTCGTTATTTTAAATGGCACCCTGTATATATTTTTTTCCTATCTGATTCTACTTAAATTTCTCTTTTCAACTGTATACCAAGATGACATTCTTTTTTAAAATGGCTGTTGAAAACCATTTTATTGCACTAAGTCAAATTGGCTATGGAATGAAATGTGGCGGTAATTAATGCTTAATGTGCTGCGATATCAAAAAAACCCCGTTACACAATTTTGTGATTCATATTTGTTTTGTTCTAATCAGTAGCCGAAGAGACTTGTAGAATTTTTATATTAAATAAAAATCTCTAGACTAAATCTCCGAAATCATAAAACTTAAGATAGAAACACTAATTTTAAATTTGACCCATTTGTAAAATATTTATTCATCTTTCACTTTTACCCAATACAATTCATTGTTATGTCTGATTTTGCTTGCTCTTAAATAAAATTGTTTTCGAAGAATCTCAAAATGCTGACCATTATTGTCCCTGCAGCCTCGAATTCTTGTAACCAGTACCTCTAAGCACATTTTATAACTGCAATTCAGTAAACTAATTTATTGCTAACCTAACTCTCATTTTTAAGTCTTCCTTATTTTGCAGTGGAGTTTTATAAACCATTTCCTTGAGATGGCCCCATATGAAAAAATCAAGTGGCGTAAAATCCGGACACCTCGGGGGCCATCTAATTGGTAAAAGTGAAATATGAATAAATATTTTACTAATGGATAAAATTTAAAATTAGTGTTTCTATCTTTTTTTTGTGATTTCATGGATTTAGTCTAGAGATTTTTCTTTAATATAAAAATTGTACAAAGTCTGTTCGGCTACTGATTAGAACAGAGAAATATGAAACACAAAATTGCGTACCACGGTTCTTTTGATATTGCAGCACACTAAGCATTAATTACCGCTACATTTCATACCATAGCCAACTTGACTTAATGCGATAAAATGGTTTTCAGTAGCCATTTTAAAAATGAATGCCACCTTGCTCTACATAGTTGAAAAAAGGAATTTAAGGAAAACCAGATAGGAAAAAATATATACAGGGTGCCATTTAAAATAACAAAGTAGATGTCAGTTCCGGTGAAACCGGAAGTGGAAAAAATTTCTTGTTTGTACTAAAAAAAGGACAATCACACATTATATAGGTCTACCAAATTTCAAAATATCTTTTTAAATAAACATGCTACGGGGTGTTACATATCTCCTGTATAGAGACTATAAAACAAGTTAATTAGAGTTTCATAAGTAATGAATCCATCCATTTTCTCATTGACACATGCGATTTGTGGTGCACTAAACTGTGGTCAGAAGCAATATAAGAGGAATTGACATGTTATTAATAATGTAAATAAACAATTCTTTTAAAACGTCGTTGGGGGTTGGGGATGTTAAGGTGTTGTATAATAGTAGCGGGAGCTTAGGTTGCAGTTTGTTCAAAGGAAATATGATTTTCAAGTTAAAAACATCTAAGCATGCGTACTAATCAATTGTAAACGTTCAGAGTTTCCACTTTACGGTATATCCCACAACTAGAATAGATTTTCCTAACTTCGTTTATATCCACAAATATTATCATAATATACTCCGAAGGCCGTCCTCTCATAAATCTACCCACCAAAAGAAGGTTAATCAACAATACTGGCCATTGTAGGGCGTTTTTGCAATGCACTCTCTTAATGAATATCTGAGCGCACTCACTCAGGAACTTCCTGTATCAAAGCTCATTTAATGGCCGACGTGAAACATCAGGTAGCGCTATTAGGCAACTAGTTATACTCTATTAATATCTATTTGGCGAGAGATGGTACCAATATGCTCAAATGCACAATAAAATGTGTGGAAATAACGAAGGTAGTACCTAAAATTCTGGCAATTACTAAATGGGAAAATAGACTGTAACACACTCACATTCACTATCTTCATATTCACTGCCATTTTCTTGACTTTCGGAACAATCAGTTTCCATTAACTCTTTTTTAGTTTTAACACTCTTCACGGATTCCATTTACTTGTTTGGGATTTTTCGGACATTTTTAAGGTGCTTTTTAAGGTTAGCAAAAATGCAAGAGCCAATCGGGCAAAACGGACATCGGATTCGTGTTCAGCGGGTCAAAATGTATGGGAATACATAGGTCTGCTTTCTTGCACTCGACTTTTTTTGTGTATGCCTGTGCAATTTAAGGAGAATATATGGAGGGGAGAGGGTTGGGAGAAGTTCTGTTTGAGGTGGAATAGATTAGATATTGAATATATATGATAAAAAAGGCTTTTTCGAATTTTTTTGACCAAAAATAAAAAGGACCAAAAACTCCCGTCCCTCCTTTCATGCACTGAAACAACTTATGATATTTTTTTTAGATCAAAAGAAATTTACACTTGAAGAGCTTGCTCCCATTCTCAGTCAACTACAAAAGGAAGTTAAAGATCAAGGCTGCTATGAGGATTTCATTGAATGTCTTAAACTCTATGATAAAAATGAAAATGGACAAATGTTGGCTGGTGAATTAAATCATTCCTTATTGACTTTAGGTAATTATACACTCTGCTTTACATACACGATGGTGTCGATAGTACACCCTATATCTCTGCGGGTGATAGTTTAATTTCCATAAAGAAACAGTGGGGTCCTTTAGGCATAGCTCGTCAGTACATTAATGTACATAATATCAGTCAAACCCTATTTTCTGCTTAATGAGTAGTTTACGTATTTCAAAAAAATTTTATAAAAAAATAATTTTTAGGTCATTAGAAATAAAGAAGATATTCGTATTGCATTTCGATAAACCAAGTCTTAAAATATTAGATACTGTACTGTATGTAATAAATTCCATGATAGATACTAGAAGAACAGGCTTAAGAATAAATGCGTCTTATCAAAACATTTTTAAAATACTACCTGAACAATATTGTACCCGTATTATCGAAAAAATCAGAAATTATCTCTCATATGCCAATAAGAGCAGGGCCGGATTATCCATAAGGCTAATTAGGCTATTAGTCCAGTCAATTTAGTTGAAAACGTCAAACTAATTGTAAAGGAAATAAACTAAGGTTTTTTAGACTTAGAATAATATCCTCAACAACATATCAAAATTCTAGAAAAATCTAAGTAAGGGAAAGCCGCCATATTGGTCTACATCTTGGATTTACTCTCGAAATCTATAAAATGCATATGTTGCTCCGATTAACTTCAAATATATATCAAATAGAAAGTGTTTTGAAACAGGAACGTTATTTCGTTATTTAAGGCAATTTAAATGTTTGTTGAGGACCTCACAAGTGATGCGCGCTGCACGTAGTCCGAGTCGTCTCTCTGGTGGGCGCTCGGGCTTTTTCGAGGCTCGCCGTGACTCTTCGTTTTCGGTCTTCGTGCGCACGAAATAACATGACAATTGGCGTGTAGAGAGGGGAGAAACAGTTGCGCTCATCCTATTCAAGCGACATAATATTCTATTCATTGGATAATACGCTCGGGCCATAGATAAAAGATTTATATATATGATATAGATAGGCAACTCTCACTGCAAACGCCACGAAATGCGCCATGCCGCGTCTGGTGTGTGTACTAAGTGGTTATGGCGGCTCTTTTGAATATATTCATATTACTTGGGTTTTAAATTACTTGCATATATGCCGCAGCCAGATGGCAAAATTAGTCATTTCATAAAAAGACTGCCCAAATAGTGTCTTTTTATAAAATGACTTACTTTGCAATCTGATTGTGGCATAAAAAAGAACTCAGATAAATAAATAACAATTGTATCATATATAAATGTATTTATACGTAGTGTCAGTACATTTTACAGAGTTGTCAAAATATAATAACATAAAAACTAGTGATGAAATATTGAAAGGTAATTTGTCCTTGGCCAAAACTTTATATTTTAAGATGAGAAAAAATTCTTGCTATTGCTACTTCAGTAAGTTTTTCATGGTTTATTCATGCTGAGGCAGGCTGGTAGGAGTGGAATATTCTTGTGCACGAAATGCTGATGTTGACGGAGCACTTATATCAATTGACCCTTCCACTTCTGGTGGTGTTCCTAATAACACAAAGAAGTTTAGCAAAAAAAAACGCAAATGAACTTGGGTTATTATTACTACATGAATTTAGGCGCAGTTTAAAAGTTTGAACGACTGCAGCTCGTTTATACCAAAATAACATGGACATATTTCAAGAGAAAATCCAGCTAAATTCGTTATTATCATTACAAAGCATGTTTTTGGTACTAGTATGACGAAGTATGGTCGCGATTGAGTTTTAAGCAGAATTCGTCCAAACCAGCAGAGGTTAACATTAATTTTCCTTTTATACCATTAATAGCCAGAAAGTGTAAAGAATCATTTAAAGTCTTTGTAGGCCCTGTTTTATTCGAAGAACCACTTGGAATGTATTATTTTAGATTTTAGTTACGGGAAAGGATCGAAATAATAAACTAGTAATTTTAGAATACTTGTACTTTACTGTAAGCTTCGATTTGTATATTGATAAATGGTAAACTGCTATATTCTAAAGCTTGTATAAGACTTAAAAACTACCCTTATCCTATGACGTCCTGTCTACCTATTGCCCAACCTCGTCTGGTGAGAGTTACACAATTTTCAGGCCAGACAGTAATCCCGACAGCCATTTCTGGTTTAGACCAAATTTAAAAGTAAACAAAAATAAATGCGTCTGCATAGCCTCAACAGTCTTTAAGGTTCCGAGATATCAACATCTAATATAAGATGCTGATTTATTATGATTTATTTAATTATAACCTCTCGAAGTAACTTTCAACGTAACTGTTATTTTAGTATGTTAGCAAAGAAAAATTTACCTGGTGCGTAGTAAGGTAAATGCATGGAAGGAATGCTGTCAGCTTTCACCCCATCGGCCATAAATCCGACAATCATTTGCAAAATGGATATCACAAATTCTGTAGCCAGCTCTGATATTCCTCATTTCCTTGCCTTCTAATTTGCTATTTTTAATTCGTGTTAACCACTCACTGAATAGCTACAACAAAAAATTAAATATTAAATTCATTTGAGAGCTCATAATAATTAAAATAAAATAGTAATTTATGCAAAAGGTGCATAAAGTAATACTTCTGTCACAAATGGGAAGTTTGACCACAGACTAAAACAAATCAGATGTTTCACTCAATAGTATTCCCTATGTTACCAGTTTCATTTTTTGTGATGTGACGTATACCTGCCAGGATTCTGCGCAGAAGACATAAACAGAGAAATCTTGCGGTTGACATGGAAGTTAAGACCAGCGAGTATGATCTCACAGGAGGGAGTATTTAGTACTGAAATCTCAGAGACGGAAGTAGTCAACAGCTCCACCGGTGATATTAAATATTTTGGAATGTGGTGTATTGTATTGAAGGTTAGAGTTGTTACTGTCATACATTTAAGTGGTTTTTTGAGTATTTACTAGGTTACTTTACGCATCATAAGGTCCCTCCTGTGACTATACTCGCTGGTTGAGACTGATTTGACAATGCGCAGATCACGACACAAATTGGGACCTGCTGGGAGTTGATTTATTATCTAAACCATGATACGTCATAAGTGAAATATCTGATTTGTTTTAGTCTGTGGTTTGACTGCACAACTCGTAGGCAAGTGCGGCAATCCCATGATGAGTAAATAAAATAAAAATAATCTAAGTAATATTTGTCCAACAAATAGTATGTCTTTTTTATTAGCAGCTCTGTTTCTTTATGAACATGCATAAATGAGTCTTATGGTATGGAGATACCTACATTTCTATTTAAACATTTCAGCAAAAATTATAGATTTTATAACCATTCCAAATATTTCCTAGTAGTTATTTGTATAAATACTGATAAAAAATGTAAGAATTTACCTTTTGGTCACTAGGAAACCGATGCATTTTAGAATTACTTGAAGTGTTTTTACACAATGGAACACAACAATAAAAGACCATGATAATTGACAGCACACAAACAAACAAAACGACAAAATATAAATAATAAATTATTCTGTCAGTGTTCTAAAATTACAGGCATGCGCAGTGCAAAAGAAACGATACTAGCGGCATCTCGCGTCTGGTGTGTGTCAACTATTGCTGATTTCTTGACCTTGACCATATAAGTTTCCCGGCCATGGCTCGGGCACAGTCAAACATCTTACCTTGGCAGCGCACGTAAATGCGGTTTTAATTGAAAAATTGTATGCCTTATATTGGAAAGGACCCCGCACACAATACATGGGTTTTGCGGCTCCGGTCAAATTTCGTGAAACTCTGGAAGATAGTAGTTCTCAGTGAATAGAAAAAAAGTCTAAATGGGTTCGAAGCTCCAAACCCCATTGGTTCCAAGATAAGACCAGCTGAAGCTCTAGAAACCACCCCTACTAAACCACAAGCGGGCTAATCCACCTAACCCGGGGAACAGCGGGTTTAGTCGCTTATTTTTCTTGAAATTATTTAATTCCACAAGCAGCATTACCCACCTAACCATCAACCCCCTAACCCACCTAATCTCTAGAAACCACCCCTTTTAAACCACAAGAAGGCTAACCCACCTGACCCTGGGAACAGCGAGTTTCATCGCTTACTTTTCTTGAGATAATTGAATTCCACACCACTATAAGGCTAACCCACCTAACCACCCACCCCCCAACCCACCTAATCCCTAGAAACCACCCCTACCAAACCACGAGTAGGCCAACTCTCCTGATCCTGGGAACAGCGAGTTTAATCGCTTATTTTTCTTGAAAGAATTAAATTTCACACCACTAGTGGGCCAAACCACCTAACCACCAACTCTCTAACCTACCTAGAAACCACCCCTACCAAACCACCAGTAGGCTAATCCACAAGACTCTCGGAATAGTAGTACAAAAGTCTGAATGGGAGCCAAGCTCAAAAATATACTGTTTTTGAGCTAGAGCTGCTTGAACGCTGCGATCAGCTATTGGGTTTCTAGGACTCCAGCTGGTCTTATCTCGGAACCAATGGGGTTTGGGGCTTCGCGCCCATTTAGACTTTTTCCTACTCACTGAGAACTACTATTTCTCAGAGTTTCACGAAAGGACCCCGGAACAAAACCCATGAAAATGTTGATTCGGTGGAATCGGCTGAAATGTTGGTATTTTGTAGTTCAAGTCATGCTGATCAAAAGTTCTTATCACATCGAGCCAATCCTATGGACAGTTTTTGAGATACAGCTTGTCAAAATTAGGTAATTTGCGTCATTTTAGACATTCAAGAACTTCTTACTCTTAAACTATTAACTTTAGCAAAAAATTGCAAGGGTCGAAATATTTTTTTCAAGTCCAATAAAGCTCTAGAATTTTTTTCAGATTTTTTAAATCAATTTTTAGGTTAGGTAAAATATATATATATGTCATATTTTGGCATGCTTCGGTGGGATTGGCTGAAACTTTGCTATTTTGTAGTTAGTCATGCTGATCAAAAAATCCTATTGCACTGAGTCAATCCTATGAGTGGTAATCTATATGTACGTGTTTATGAATGGCTTCTAATGGGTTTATGTTCGTGCACAAAAAATGTAATGTAATGTAATGTTAAAATAAGCTTGTATTATTGTCAATATGTTTATAAAGTCAAGGTAAATCAAAAGTTTTCTGAAATATAAAAGAATAATCAGTTTTTGGGTGCCATTTTCGAGAGCCGTAGCAAGGTATTTGCGGACATATTGCATGTAGAATCTACACCAGAAGTTTTTCATCGATATTTCCAGAAAACCCTGTATATACTGACACATACATACACACCTACGCCTGCACGCAGTACACAAACACGCTGGAAGCCATTCATAAATACGTACATATAGATTACCCGTTATCTCGTTCTTAGGACCTTCAAGCACTCTTGGAGCGAAAACCACTCATAGGATCGAGTCAGTGCAATAGGAATTTTTGATCAGCATGACTTTAAGTACAAAATAGCAAAATTTCAGCCAATCCCACCGAAGTATGCCAAAATATGACATATATATTTTACCTAACCTAAAATTTGATAAAAACATTCTGAAAAAAATTCTTGAGCTTTATTGGACTTTAACAAAAATATTTCGACCCTGGCAATTTTTTGCTAAAGTTAATAGTTTAAGAGTAAAAAGTTCCTGAATATCTAAAATGACTCAAATTACCTAACTTTGACAAACTGTATCTCAAAAACTGTCCACAGGATTGGCTCGATGTAATAATAACTTTTGATCAGCATGACTTGAACTACAAAATACCAAAATTTCAGCAGATTCCACCGAATCAACATTTTCATAGGTTTTGTTCCGGGGTCCTTTGACCCGAGCCGCAAAACCCATGTATTGTGTGCGAGGTCCTTTATCACTTTGGGCAATTGCCCATATTGCCCCCTAAGAGATGTTGTCATTGCAGACGACAGTGATGTCCTGATACTTCTGTGTTTCTATGTTAAAATGGAAAATAAAAAACCAATATTCAAACCAGAACCAAAGCGTGGTGCAACCAATGTCTGACAATGGAACATTCAAACTACAAATTCGTCATTGGGATTAAATGTCTGCAGCAGCTTGCTATTTATTCACGTCATTTTGGAACACCATGTCACAGTTGTTTGGAATTGGCAAAGGCAAAGGTCTAACGAAGGTCATGAAAAATACATCATTTATGGAGTATGCTGAAGTATTCAACAATGCAAATAGTCTGAAAGAAGACATAATTACTGCCGGGGAAAATGCTATTGTTGCCATATATGGAGAAAAGACATCTGACACTTTGATTGAACTACGATACAGATGTTTCAGTACAAAGGTGGCAAAGCTGTTCAAGTCCAGCCACTTCCACCGATTTCAGCTGCTGCTAAATTTCATCATTTACTGGTCCACTACCAAGATAGGATTGGAAAAGAAATACATCTCTTCTGCCTGAGGATCGGGGTTGGCAATTACAGGGTGGTCAACTCCTACCAGTACTCGCTGACTTTCAACCAGCACCAGCAGTTCTGCTCGACATCATAAGATGTAAATGCGACAGATTGTAGTACTTCAAGTGCTCATGCAGTGAATTTCAAGGTATACTCTAAAGTAACGACGATGGTGTTTCTGATGGAGAGTGATACATTTCGAAAATGACATTAGTGTTTTAATTGTGTTAGTAGTTTTTCAAAGAGTGTACAGTAATTTAAACGATTTTATAGAAGTTTAATAAAGTTTACATAAAAACTTGTACCGTATCATTTTAATGTTCATAAATTACCTTCCTTTATTATTAACATTTTGTAGATGATAGAAACAAAATTAGATACAGCCTTTATATGATTCCTGGTTCAAAAAACTTTCTATTTGGTACATATTTGAAGTTAAAGGAGCAATATATGCATTTTATTAATTTCGAGAGTAAATCTAAGATGTCGGCCAATATGGCGGCTTTTCCATACTTAGATTTTTCTAGACTTTTGATAAGTTGTTGGGGATATTATAATAATAATAATAATAATAATAATAATAATAATAATAATAATAATAATAATAATAATAATAATAATAATAATAATAATAATAATAATAATAATAATAATAAACAGCGCAGTCACCGAGTTGGAACCTGCTCGACGAAAAGCCCAAATTAAAGCTGCGGAACACAACATCTTTCTGCAGCTTCACACGGATAAGCCAATGCACGGAGTTTTCTATAAAAATATAGAGAACCTTGGCTTATCCGAAAGGCTGACCTTTGCCTTCTTAAGGTCAGCCGGGCTGAAGTCTGAGACCGAGGGATTCATAATGGCTTGCCAGGATGGTGTATTTAACACCCTCGTCTATCGTAGTCGTGTCATGGGTATAGAGGTCCCTGATGTCAGCTGCAGGGCCTGCCGCAGGGCGCCAGAGACTCTTATGCACTTGCTGTCGGCTTGCCCGACATATGCAGTCTCGGCCTATATCCAAAGGCACGACGGAGCATTACGAGTGCTTTATTACCATTTAAGGCACTCGTATGGGATAGACGAAACACCAGTGCTGCCTTACGCTCCGGGGGATATTGAGTCCGTTGTGGGAAATGAGAAGTGTCTAATTTATTGGAACTACTCTTTTCCCACCGTCAGGCAAATACAAGCCAACAAGCCTGACGTAGTACTCCTCGACCATCAACTCAAGACAATGTTTGTCGTGGAGTTCTCGGCTCCCGCGGAGAACAACATTGTCTTGAAGGAGGAGGAAAAACGGACAAAATATCGAGATCTGCTCTTCGAACTCCGCAGACTGTATCCAGACCATACTGTTAAGATAGTGGTACTGATTATAGGAGCCCTCGGTGGAACGAGACACACACTGCTTTCGGAACTTAAGATCATACCGGCATGCCGAAACTCGGCAGAATGCAGAAGGCCGTTATTCTCGGTTCATTACGTCTGCTCAGGGCACACGATTCACGGACCCAGTAGTCACTCACCCCACGGGCGTGGGGAGTGGCTACCGGTACTACCAGCTCCCCTCTGTGAGGGTCGGAGCCACAGAGAAGGGTGACTGGTTTTTAGCTAGCTAAAAAAAAAAAAAAAAATAAACAGCGCATATTTTAAGGAAAGTCCTGGATTAGGAGTCTCTGTGATCCCTTGTTGGGATCTGGACTCTGAGCTGTTGGAGTGGACATCACCAACGTCGCCTGAAGGGCCCAAAAACCTGGAACGGGCTCCAACAGAGCCGAATTTCAATCGCGCGCGAGAGATTCGGTGAATAGTTTCCAGCTACGGCTGAGAAAGTGTGCCGCCGTTAAGTCTATGATAATAATAATAATAATAATAATAATAAAGCTTTATTTTCATGAGACTCGCTTACACAAGTATAGAATATTGTCAATAGAAACAAATATAAAATCGCTTTATCAGCAGTAAAGGACTTAAAATATACAAAAATAAAATAACCACACATACAAGTGAGTGAAATACATGTTAAAAATTAATTATTAAAATCAGCAGTAAAATATTCAGTGACAGAGTAGAAACTAAACCTTATTAATAAATTCCTTACAACGGCCTTAAATTCATTTAATCTTTCAAGATTTTTAATATTAGCAGGGAGCTTATTAAAAAGTTTTATACCCATTATAGTGGGGCCATTAGCAACCAGAGACAATCGATGATGCGGAATACTTATGTTAAAATTCATCCTAAGCCCATAACGAGAACTTCCATCTCGAGCTTGTATGAAATTCTCTGGATTAGATTTCACAAAAACTAATGAGTTAAATATATATAGGGAAGATACGGTTAGTATATTTAATTGCTTAAATAGTCCTCTACAAGATGCAGTGATAGGTCTAAATAACATCGTGCGAATAATTTTTTTCTGCATTATCAAGATTTCATTAACTCTTGAGCAATTTCCCCAGCATATAATACCATAGTTAATAGACGAGTGTATATGTGCAAAATAATATGACTTCAAAATGTCTAGGTTAACTTTACTTCTCATTTGCCATAATACGAAGCAATGTGTAGCTAATTTTTTCAACAAAAAATCAGTTTGAATGTTCCAGGTTAAATGGGCATCAAGATGTAATCCTAAAAACTTAACAGAGTTATTTTGCTGAATGCTTATATTGTCAGTTTTTACAAGAAGACTTTGGTTGATTTCTTTAGCGGAAAACAACAATAATTCGGTTTTTGAATTATTTAATGATAAACCATTGTTAGAACAAAATGTTGTCATATTATTTACAGCAACATTTGCATATAAGCTTAGTTCAGCCATACTTGGTGCAGAGACAGCAGTAGATGTGTCATCAGCAAATAGAGACACAAATACATTATCAAAATGATCAACAATGTCGTTTATGAAAATTATAAAGAGCAATGGTCCCAGCACACTCCCTTGGGGGACGCCCATGGTGACCAAGCTAATATCGGATTCATAAACAACACCGCTGCTCCTTATAACAACTTCCTGTTTCCTATCCATCAAATATGACTACAGCCAGTTCAAAGCAGCATTTTTTATTCCATATTTATCTAATTTCATTAACAGCAACTCCAGATTTACTGTATCAAAGGCACGCTTTAAGTCAAAAAATATACATGCAGTATTATTTTTTGCGTCGATGTTATTTAAAATAAAATTATATAATGACAGAACATTATGCATAATTTTTTGGTAACTAATTTATCTGCTTGATTATTTCAGGAGAAAAATTAACGGATGCGGAAGTAGATGAGTTATTTACAGACTGCTTAGATGAAGAGGATGATGAAGGTCAAATTGAATATATCCGTAAGTACCTATTTTTATTTCTTGTAGTTCTTTAAAAGTAGTTGTCAAAAAGTTGTCGGTTGGTCGGAAGAGGATTAGAAGTCATAAGATGTTTTATCTGCTAGATAATGATGTAGTATCGGGTGTTTACCTTAGAATTGCGCTGTTTGCTTTTTATGGCGTTATACATCCAAGATGGCCGCCATACGAGACATTTATTTTTTACATCAAGAATAACTCCTTTCAGAGTGCTCATACGCAAAATCTGCATATAACATTTTCTGTACTACATGAGCCAAAAAATAAATTTAGTTCTCATCAATTTTTTCGTATCTTTTTCCAATTAAGAGTTATGATTCATTATACATGTCACTATCTGTTTAAAACATAATTTACCAACAGTTATTTATTAAGGGAAGAAAAATAATGATTCTGCTGCTATTTCCTCACAAAAACTTTAATAATAACTAGTATTAATACATAAAATTTGTAGCAGGACGTAGTAGTTGTATTATAAAATTGGTTTTTAAAATAAATTATGTATTGACAGGAAACAATATATAATGATACTATATTATTATTCTCTTCAAAACAATGTATCATCACCATCAGTCATCCGATGAATCTTCATGCCTTGTATGCTCATCACAGTTGTCACACATATCTTCGTCTCCTCCACACACACATAGTTCTGCGCACTTCAGATCGTGGGAAAGATATTTACATGGTGGAGCACATTGTCTCTTAACAAAAGAGCACCGAATAAGTTGAAGAACTGTCTCTGAAGCACATGGTAGCATACACATAACAGGAGCATAATGGTCGTTTCTTAGTTCCCAGCCGAAGTTTAATGGCGAAGGCAGATTAGGGTAGGACTGATCAGCACGGCACTATTCTATGGTTTGATAACGAACTCTATCAACATATGGTATTAGTGATGCTCTTGTTGGTGGCAAGTTTTCTCCTTGAGTTTCTTTCTTTGTGAACATCCACCATCTCAGTTCTTCAGTGTCTGATATATTTGTGCCAGGAACATAGACTTGATATATGAACTTTTCTATTAATAGTCTATCTGTATCAAGAAAATTTTCCAAGCTTCTAAGTTTGCTTACAGTCGAGAATGTCATCATCTGCTTTACTGAAGACTTTCCAAAAGGAGAGTTTCGCTTTCTTTGCCAACGTCCCTGTGGTGTCACTTCCGGATAATACATGCAGACCTAATAATGCTGAAGTTTTCTTTAACCCCAGGGAACCGGTTACTTTGCTGAGATTGATCATTTTTTGCTTTTGGCCAACTCCAGTTACAAACATAATGTTCAGTGGAAGGAACTTATACCACCATAAAGTAAGTATGAAGACATCTATATCAGGTAAGTTAATATGAAGCTGTGTAGCACCGCGACGACAGGCGAACATGGAATACAAAATTATTTTTGTATCTGCCTACTCATGATTGCTTTTCAGTTCATCTGTTTCAATCCCCATTGAACACTTTGCTGTTTCCCTTCAAGATACAAATAAACACTTATTTCTTCCAGTTGCATATTGTATTGCTTTCTCGGACAAGTAAGCTGTTAACTCATCTTTTGTCTTGACATCAGATAACAATGACTTCATAGATGTGTTCCCAATATACGTTGTAGTGGACTGGTTGTGTCTTGCCAGTTCTTTTCTTACGCATAGAAGATTTTAGTGAATTTTCTCTGTATGTGTAGAAGACTAAGTGGGTTTCACCATAACGTGATAGTGTATGTATGTCTCTTGCATGGGCCTCTCCAGGATCTGTGCAGTCACTCAAGCGCACTTTCAATATTTCACTATTAGAGCGTTGGACAGCTAACTTAAGACGCTCGCCACTTTGGTCTGTTACTATGCAATACAGTCTCTCTTTGTTTTTCTCTCCTTCATCACAATAAAACAGGTTTTTTTGTTATATGCGGGTGTTTTAGATCGTAATGTGTATGTTGCCTTGTCACTGCTGGTACTCGCTTCTAAATCATCCGTAGGCTCGCAAAGCTTTCCTTTTTCGAAAAGTTTGTTGCTTCTATCTATGTTTGTCGTATGAGTCAGTTTTTTGTAACATTCTTTATGCCATTTTGCATTGGAGTCTTGTAGCTGTTGTACACTTAAATTCCCGATTCGACTACTAATATGCATATACTCTGGATCCAACCATTCTTCTCTTTGTTTCAAACACTGTAGAAGTTTTTCAACCTTCAATGCATTAACAAGAGTTAATTTACTTTTACCTTGACACAAAATATACAGTTTATAATCTGTTGAAAGTCGAATAGGCCAGGTAATAAATGTATACTAATAAATTTTTGCTATGTGGTAAAACTGGCGTGTAACTCTTAAATGGTAAAAGATACGAAAAAAATTGATAAGGACTAAATTTGCTCTTTGGCTCATGTAGAACAGAAAATGTTATATACAGATTTTGCGTATGAGCACTCTGGAAGGAGTTATTCTTGATGTAAAGAATAAATATCTCACATGGCGGCCATTTTGGATGTATAACGCCATAAAAACCAAACAGCGCAATTCTAAGGTAAACATCCGGTACTACACCATTATCTAGCATATAATAAAGAGATTCCACATAGTCACACCTTCCCTTCACAAAAAATCCCACGGAATACATTATGCCCCAAGACTATTAGCTACTTATGTATATACAGATTAGAAACATTCCACCAATAAAATGTCATTATTAGTAAAGTAACCTAGATCGGCTTTTGACAGTACTAAAATAGTATATCATTCAGTGAGCATATGATGATGTATCACTAACAGAAGAATTCTATCGACATTCACTAAATGCAAAAATAAGTACCAAAAAAATTGACTAGCTCTTAGACTATTATATAACAGAAATATTTACTAATTTCGATTTTCTCTTTAGCCTTCTTAAGAAGAATGTGCGCGCTGGACCCACCTCTCAAGCCACAGAAGAAGAAACCAGCCGCCTAAAAAAAGGAACAGAGAAGTCACCACTCTATTTCCATTTATGGTACGAGGTTACGGTGTTTAATTTTATTATTTAATGGTATTAAAAGATATTTAACGATAAAGATTAACACAGTACTTCTGTTTTTTATTAGCAATTAACCTTCTGACCTATTAATAAATGTATAAATCTACTATCCTTTAGCTAGACCCTAACTGCTATATTTTTATCAGATCTGTGCTTCTTGTGACTCCTAATTGTATCGATACTTAGAATTAGTTGCAAAATTTGTAAAGTTAATAGATTTTGGACTTCGCCAATCGAAATTGGAGAAAAAAGCATTTGTTTGCAAAATTTACAAAAAACATGAAAGTATGTATTTTAATATACTGTGTCTCACTTAAAACTCCCGGTGCCCTTTTCTCGATAAATAAAAGAGATATTTGATTTCTCTAAAAGGCGTTCACTAGAATGTATAAATGATATCAGTTTTGAGTAAAAACGTCATATTACAAATTGAGGTATAGATGGCGTTGCGACGCAAATAAATTATTTGATCCTAAGAACGTTGAAATGACGTGCAAGTGATGGGACATTACATTCTGAGCAACTCTTATGATACGAAAAATTTTCGAAAATTTCGAGATATTTGAACAATATAATTTTTTTAAATACAAAAATCGTCATAACTTTTTTAAAATAGATTTTAGACGATAAGTCCTTTGGGACATTTTTCATAATGAATCAGGATGATTTAGATCGTAATGAAACATATCTATTTTAAAACACAAAATAACTTTTTTTTTTTTCAAATCTTGCCTCATTTCAACGTTCCTAGGGTAGAACAATTTCTTTGCATCCCAACGCCATCTATATACCTGTAAATGTATAAAATAACCATTTTTACTCAAAACTGAAGTCATTTATACAGTGTGTCCCAGGATAGATGTAACAAGAGGTGTAATGGACCAAAAATTTTGGATTCTTGGAATGGGGGATTGAGTCCTGCTTGTTGTAAAACTAAAGTATACCAAAAATGACTTGATTTGGTGTTCTACAGGGTGTTTTATAAGCAAAGTTGAAAAAATTACCACCTTTATTTTTCAAAATATGAAAAAATTCCACTAAGAAAAGTTATTTAGAATGCAATTTTATACCTCTATACCAAATTTCAGGAATATAAAATTATTTTTTTGAAACTTCCCATTTTTTGCGAATTAAGAGTTGAATTCATATTTAAAGTTGTGTAGGAGCAAATGTTAATCATCTCAAAAAGTAGGCTATTGGTAAATAAAAAATTGAATATACGAGATGTAAGAAGGTATGATGTTAATCGAACTAATTGTAAAACAAGAAACAATTACTAACAGAAGATTAATGAGGTTTAAAAATTATAACAAGTAATAAATGTCAAAAACATAACAGATTCACAAACAAATTAATTATTGACCAATACAAAACAATGTTTACAATTTTTTTATTATTCGACGTAGCTACCACCCACATCCACACACATTTCGATCCTTCGCCTGAAGTCCTTAAAACTGTTTCGAATATGATCTAACGGTATGGAGTTTACGGCATTTGTAATTCTCTGCTTCAATACTGCTACATCGTTAGGAAGTGGTTCAGCGTAAACCAACTGCTTGAGGCGACCCCATAAAAAGAAATCCAATATTGATAGGTCTGGGGATCTCGCCGGCCACTTGATCGGTCCATTGCTGGCAATCCAATTTTCTCCAAAATTTAAATTCAACCACCGATTAACCATTTCTGTGGAGTGGCCAGGGCGACCATCATGTTGAAAATGAACTAAAGGCATATCTCTTAAAATATTTAAATGTTCTTCAGAAAATCTTTCAAGAAGCTGTAAATAAGCGTGCTGGTTTAACCTTCCCTCAATGAAATAAGGTCCAATAACTCCAACGTGATAAGAAACGGCACACCACACATTCACTTTGTCTTCTACAATGAATTCTAAAATTTGGATTTTCAGAAGCCCAAAACCGACAATTCTGAGATGACAACACCATTGGTTGTGAATGTGGATTCATCTGAGAAAATTATGATATGATGAAAAAAACTCTCTTCCATGATTTTTTCTCCAATGGTCAAACAAAAATCCAACCTACGGCCGTCATGTCCCTCTTCAAACATATGTTTATAATTTGTGGAATTTTTTCATATTTTGAAAAATAAAGGTACTTTATTAGTGGTGCTGTTTACAACTTTGCTTATAAAACACCCTGTAGAACACCAAATCAAGTCATTTTTGGTATGCTTTAGTTTTACAACAAGCAGGACTCAATCCCCAAATACCATTTCAAAATTCCAAAATTTTTGGTCCATTACACCTCTTGTTACATCTATCCTGGGACACACTGTATATTCCAGTGGATACCTTCTACAGAATTCAAATATCGCTTTTGGTTATCGAAAAAATGGCGCCGGAAATTTTAAGTGGGACACCCTGTATACAGCGTGTGTCACTTTTCATGGAACTACCCTCATGTCTCGCTCATCTGATATTAATATTTTGATATTTGGTGGTGAATATATACCTACAATATATGTAACCACATTTAATTTTAATCAGAGGCGTCCGATTCTAGGAAGGAAAAAACAAAAAAAGTATTAGCGATTTTTTTAGGAAAAAAAATTAGTAAAACATTATTAATCAGCCCCTCTAGCAACCCCTTTGTGTAAGATTGCATCGTAGTGGGTTAAAATGTGTTTGAGATAGGGACCGTTAAAAAACCAATTTTTTCAACTAAAAATAATTTGTATCTGTAAAATGGATTCTCAAAAAAAATGCATTCTTCATTTTTTGTTCAGAATAATGTACTGTGCTAGTCTGAATTGGCGTCCCTGATGACTTGGTGTCTGTGTGCACTGCACATAGGCAAACATAGGCGGTACGGCCATGAGGGGCTCACAACTAAGGGTTTCTTTGGCATCCCAATTCGCCCCTGTACTGCTAGCGTTCTAATAATAATAATATTGCAAGGTGATTCATTATCAGATAAAATTCACGGACATGGTGACTCATGAACTGAAATGTAATAACAATTGTATGACCCGAGTTATGACTAATTTTGCCAATTTTATTTTTTATGTTGATCAAACTTTTGCACAGAAAAAAAAACATTAAGAATGATATATTTGTAACAAGTAATTTATATGTTCATGTAAGCATTATGCATAATGAAATTTATTATAACATTGACAGTTTCAATAATCCAATGATGAAATAATTTAGCCAAATCGCAAAATGTTAATAGTTCTAGGGGATTTTGCGCCCGTCAAGTTATTGGCAAAAAAGCTGTGTACTTGTTCTTATGGTTAGGAAGCTGGTGTCAATACGGGTTAAGTAATTTCATTGTACTTTGCATTGGTTTTAATTTGTTAGTTTTGGCTGACGTGTACGTTGCTGATTTTCAGCAATATTCCAATAGTCCAATTAGTGGGGGATTTTGCCCTGTAAAAGGTGGAGTAGTAATGATTTTGATATATATTGTTTAAGTCAAGGCCTTCATAAAAATACAAGTTTTCGACTATGGGGTGAAGGGGGGGGGGGAACCGCCATCTTGAAGAAAAATTATTTTTTCAAAATAATTCGGCAACGCTCGATCCTACGAGAAAAATTTTCAAGATGAAATTGAAGAGAACAAAATTTCCTAAATTGTAAGTCTAAAGAGATACAGCGTCAGAAAGATGGATTTAAGAAGAATTTTTTTTTATTATTAAAAAAAAATCTACCGCATCAGTTTTTGTGTATCATCTTTCATTCCTTAAAAAAGGCAAAAAAAGTTTTGTCCTAAGGTTCTCATCTAACTTTTCTGAAGTATTTTGATGTGCTGAAGCTAATTTGGAGCTAAAAAAAAATTTCTATCGTGTCGGTTTCCCTCTGCCACCCCCTAGGAGATAAAAGGGAGTTGTAGACGGTAACTGACACGATAGAATTTTTTTTTGTCCAAAATTGGCTTCGCCGCGTCAAAATACTTCGGAAAGTTAGATCAGAACCTTAGAAGAAGACCTGTTTTTTTGCCCTTTTTAGGGGATAAAAGGCTAGACAAAAACTGACGCGGTAGATTTTTTTTAATATCAGAATCGGTTTCAGCATGTTAAAAAACATAAGATAAGACTATTTTGATTAAAAGAAACGCCCCCCCCCCCCCCCCTTTTTTTTGTCGGCCTGTGTAATTATTAAGAAAAATGAATTAATGAAAAATCAGCATAGCAGATTTGGGCCACTATTTTTTTATGTTCTTTACAAGCAAACAAACAAAGCTTTCTGCAATGTGGCTGATATGGTAAAATAATATAGAAGCGTTTTTTTACCTCATTTTTGGAAATTCACCCCTTTTAAACGCAGCAGTACACAGGTGACTGAAGTTTGTTTTATTGTTTCTTACCACTTTGCGTACCTTATGTACACCTAATTTTTAGTACTTATATCATAAATTAATAAAAAAAAATTAATTGCAAAAAACGCAGACACGTAGATTTCAGCCGACTGTATTTATATCAACAGGGCCGCCGACAGATTTACCGGGCCCCGGGGCTGCTTATTACTGAGGATTCCCTTCCAGGCCCCCCACATCAAATCATGGGCCCCGGTACCAAATTCACTGGCGAGCCCCTGCGCCTAATAATTGATGAGCGGAAAAAACTTTTTTGTCAAAATCTCTGGCTGGCCCCTGCTACGGGCCCCACGGAAACCAAAGGGCCTCCGCGCTTAATAATTGATGAGCGGCAAGGGGGAGAAATTTGAAAACAAATATTTTGTCAAAATCTCTGACGGGCCCCCACTACGGGCCCCCGCACTTAATAATTGATGAGCGGGGAGGAGAAATTTGAAAAAAAAATTGTCAATATTTCTCGGGCCCCTCGAAAACCAACGGGCTCCCGGAGAAATTAAAATTCATTAAAATTGAAATATTTATAAAATATTGTTTTTTTGAGAATCGCCAAATCCAAGTACACTTTAATTAAAATTCATTAAAATTGAAATATTTATAAAATATTGTTTTTTTGAGAATCGCCAAATCCAAGTACACTTTATTTACATCGAAACATCTACCCTACACAGGACCTTGGCAAAAGTTGGAAATTTGAGACATAAGATGGTAATTTTTATTTTGGTGGGAAAAATTTTTTTTGAGATTTTCTCCCCTCTGCTCGTCAATTTTTTTTTGGGGAATTATTATTTATTCATTTACAGTGTTGGCTTCTTAAGTTTATGAAGTTGGCAAATTTGAAAAATAACCCTCCAAAAAGTTGGCTCGTTAGGCTCTGAACCTACACTCGAAAATACGGAGAAACATAACCTATGTAATTATGAATTAAAATCGAACACTGCTTGCTCTAACTTAAAAAATGGTTGAATTAACTATTTATAAAATATTACTTACCACTGCTAACGCTTCAAACATTGTTCCCTGTACTTCTATTCTTCTGTACTGAACTAAGACCCATTCACATTGAGAACTATTATATACCATCACAAATAAAACCGAATCACTGTTTATAGCGTAAATTAACTAGGTATACCAAGCAAGTTTAAAACACAACACACAACACACTATGCACTTATAATGTTCACACAACAAATACATCACCTATTGATTCAAATTATTTAATAATTAATTAATCAAGTATTCACTATTCACACAATGGTTAGCCCGGTTCAGAAAAACAATAATCCAGTTCATTGTTGTAAACGGCAGGCCGGTAATCCAAGCACGAAGAATAGTACCATTTAACTCCGCCATGCGCCACTTTCAATACACTTGTTTTTCTGCGAATTTCAACAAACGCGCTGCGTAGCGTCTCGCGGATGGCTTGATATGTTTACCTGTGTAGGTGCTATTATTGAGGCTGTGGGGATTCGGTTGACAAAATATACTGTTGTGATTGTGAAGTGTTAATATCGAGTTAAAATACTAACAATATTGTTGGCTGTCGGTAATTAATCATTCTAGTTATGCAGACAATGTGTACTAAACTCTGGATAGGCATTTATATCAATCAGGATTTACAAAACCGGCAAATTAGTTTTTCCAAATGGCGACATAGTGCAAGTTTATGGTCAGGACTATTATTTCTGAATATTAAAAGTGTTTGAACAATAATAAAATAGTTTCAGTATGGAACCTATGGGTAATTCTGCATTTTAGCGTAACATCCGAATTTTTGCGAAATTTTTTCAGGATACACTAATTTGGGGTCGTAGAGCACGAATCTGAAGTCAGTTTTTGGCGCAAATGGATAGTTTTTCCAAAAAAAATTTTTGAAATTTTCCACCATAACACTCACTCTCCGTCACTGTAAACACTAAAACACCATTAATTTCGACCAACTTCTATCTTGTGTTCACGATGTAATAAGTGCTCCTCACAATAATGCACCTTTTACGCACCAAAAAATTGCTTTTTCATGAAAAAAAAAACAATAAATTATTCAAACTCTATAAATAAACAACGAAATGAAAATTCATCAAACTGTCAAACCAATGCGCATGTGCATCTTCAGTTTAAAGTTGTGTCTAAGGTGACGAGCAAAATTAGTAGGCGATTTTTGCCCCTCTGATTTTGATACGATATTTGTATTTCAACGGACGAAAGATGACGTCACAGTAACATGTAATTTTTGGGATACTTTAAGAGGAGATATTTAGGTGATATAATTAAAAAATACATAAGACGCGCTTCAATCAAAGAATTTATTAAGCTAAACTCGAAAATATATGGGATTGTTTGAGCTTACAACTTTTATGACGTTAAATATATACAAATTTTAGTAAAGTAAAAACGAACACGCGATACACGTTTCAACGTTAAAAAGTGGCACATATTTAGTTGCATATTTACAATAGTAGCTGTTCTTTCGTACTGAACGAACTGATTGGAATTACTAAACAGCCAATCAAATCGAAGTATTTTTGAAATACTTCATCCCTATTGGTTGCTTACTGATTGTTTCACTTTGTTCAGCTACTATGCGTATTTTAAATTTCTTGGATATTCATATAACGATCAACGGTCAGTAAAGGCTGAAATGTGGTAGAGAGTAGATTCCCTCTGGTGTGGTAAGTATAGTAGATCTTTAGCTTTTTATTCCTGCTTCTTATTTCCATTTAAAATGGCTTGTACCTCTTGCACGTTTGATATGTTTGATTTTGTTTTATTGATTAATGAGGAGGAGAGGTTAATGAATTTTTTGAAGGAGCATGGGGTTTTAGGTGACAAAAATGTAGTTTGCCCAAACTGCAACAAAAATTGTACGTTTTTCCCGAACGATAGCTTCCGATATAAATGTACTAATTCGAGGATCGTTATGAAACATCGGAAGAAGATTAAAATTAGATGTACATACACTGTTAGCGGGCGAAAAGGGTCATTTTTTGAAAAATCTCATTTGAGTATAAAGGAGATTTGCAAATTTGTTGCATTTTGGTTGTATACGGGGCATCCAAAGCATGAAAAGCTTGTTCGCGAATGTCATATGACTCCCCATACGGTGGTGGACTGTTCAAATTTTTGCAGGGAGGTTTGTTTAGTTTGCATGGTCGACGAATCGGAGCGGATTGGAGGTGAGGGAAAAATTGTAGAGATTGATGAAGCAAAAATGGGTAAAAGAAAGTACAATAGGGGTAGGGTGATAGAGGGTCAATGGGTTTTCGGTGGATTTGAACGCGGGACAAAAAAATGTTTTTATGTTCCTGTTGAGGACAGGACTTCAGAAACTTTGCTCGAGGTAATTAAGAAGTGGATACTACCGGGTACTACCATATATTCTGACTGTTGGAAATCCTACGATTGTTTAAAAAACGAGAATTTCCAACATGCCACGGTGAACCACTCTTTAAATTTCGTTGACCCCGAAAGTGGTGCCCATACTCAAAACATAGAACGGGTTTGGAGGGATGTGCGGGGAGAAATTCCAAAATATGGTCGTCGAAAGAGTCATTTCGATGGCTATCTCGCGGAATTTCTTTTCCAAAGGAAATATCCTGACCACAAAGACCAATTTCATCATTTTTTTAAATTTATGGGAATGGTCTACCCACCTTGCGGTTTTAGTTCTGATGAGGAAACCTCAGAAGAATCAACCTAACTCTATGTTATTAGGACCAAAAGTCAATTATTATATGAAAATTAGAAAAATTTTACTCCTTTTTGATCTCTCATCATATTGTTATAATTTATAATTGTTATATATTTTTTTTAAGTTTATTTGTTACATTTTTTACGGTTTATTTATTTTTTTAGAGTTTATTTATTTTTTAGAGTTTATTTATTTTTTGGAGTTAATTTATTTTTTAGAGTTTATTTATTTTTTATTTATTTATTTTTTTTTAGAATGTTCATATTGTTGTTTCTTTTCTTATATTTTCTGCCTGCTATTGCATGCAAAAAAAAAATTTTTGCGCAAAAATTTTTTTTTTTCGAGAAGGGCAAGGCTTTAGGCGTTTTTGCAATATATTTTGAATACATTGCAAAAACGCCTAAAATATTTCTTGCCCTTCTCGAAGAAAAAAATTTTTGCGCAAAAATTTTTTTCTTCGAGAAGGGCAAGAAATATTTTAGGCGTTTTTGCAATATATTCAAAAATAATCCTTGCCCTCCTAGGAATGTCCAAACAATATAACTATCGTCAAACGACCTTGAACTACTAAAAATGGACACACAAAAATGGCAAAATACGATAAGTATGTACTTATACATACTAAACAAACTGTTATGTGGGATACATACATGTACTAACATGTGGGATACATACAACGTTTTTGTT